>CP126892.1:155552500-156752500 GCA_030440675.1 Furcifer pardalis
TGCTGCTGCTGCTGTTGTGCTTGCCATTTGATTCACAATTGAGAAATGGAATACAATTAACTGTTCAAGCCCTAACCAACGACCTAAGAACTGTTGTTGCTGCTGCTGCTGCTGCTGCTGCTGCTGCTGCTGCTGCTGTTGTTGTTGTTGTTGTTGTTGAAGTTGTTGAAGTCCCGGTGCAAACAAGCGCTCCCCTTCTCAGGCGCTTCTCTCCACCAGCCTTAATAACGCGTCCCCAGCGGCCGCTCTGGCTCCGGCCGCGGTGCATTGTGGTCTTGTGCGGGGGATAAGATGGCGGCGGGCGCCGCTGCCCTGAACTGGAGGCGGGTTTCTTCCTTCACGGGGCCAGTGCCTCGCTCCCGGCATGGGCATCGCGCAGTGGCGATCCGAGACATGGTCATTATTTTCGGGGGCGGCAACGAGGGCATCGCTGACGAGCTGCATGTGTACAATACCGGTATGGATAATGTGTGGGTGGGAGCGAGAGCGAGCGAAGCAGGAGGGTGGCAGGCAAGGCAAGGCTTGGCATGGCATGGCACGGGCGCTGCCCGCTCCGGGCTGGCATGGCAGCTGGCGCCTTGGATTGCCCTAGCTTCTCCTTTTCCCTCTCTAGCTTCAGCCTAGCAACATTGGTCAGTTTGTGCAACCACCATATAGTTAGGATGGCATCCAGATGGCAGGGAAAAGAGTCCTCCGGAGTCCTGAAGTCTCCCATCAAGATGGACCACCAGCCAGCTTCTGTAGCGCACGCCTCCCGTGGCCACGGAAAACCTCCGCCAGCATCAAAACAAAACAAGCCACAAGGACTTTGTGAGTGTGCGGCGATGTCATGCACCTTCAACGTTGAATGTGTCCACCCACCCAGAAGGGCGCTTGTTTCAAGGGCATCCTATGCTGGGGAAGACTGTATTCATGGCTGTTTATTGCTATTGTTATTTTGTTGCTGTGTTGTTGCATTTTCATATTGTATTTTTGCCTTGTCTAATTTATTGGTTGACTGTATACTAATTTATTTTGTACACCGCCCTGAGTTGGTTGAACACCAAGTAGGGCGGTATAGAAATCCAATAAATAATAATAATAATAATAAAGACTCAACCCCAAAGGGTTGTGGATTAGAAGAATGGTTCCCATCTGCTGTGATTTATTTATTTGTTTATCTATACTCCCCATCTGGGATATTTTCCTACTCTGGGAAAGTATTGCAATAATTAAAACCAGGAATATAGACAAAACGACAAATTGATGGCATCAATGGTGGCATAGTCCACCATTCACTCATTCATCGGCTCTAGGGAGAATGTTCTTAAAAGTCTTTTCAAAGAGTACAGTTTTAAGGTTTTTTCTTTAAAACATCCAACGACAGGTGGGATGGTTTGGCGGGAAGGGGCAGCTTCTGTAGCGCACACCTTAGGAAGGGCACCCCGTGGCCACGGAAAACCTCCGCCACCATCAAACCAAAACAAGCCACAAGGACTTTGTGAGTGTGCGGCGATTGCTGTCATGCACCTTCAACGTTGAATGTGTCCACCCAGAAGGGCGCTTGTTTCAAGGGCATCCTATGCTGGGGAAGACTGTATTCATGCTGTTTATTGCTATTGTTATTTTGTTGCTGTGTTCTTCCATTTTCATATTGTTTTTTTTGCCTTGTCTAATTTATTGGTTGACTGTATACTAATTTATTTTGTACACCGCCCTGAGTTGGTTGAACACCAAGTAGGGCGGTATAGAAATCCAATAAATAATAATAATAATAAAGACTCAACCCCAAAGGGTTGTGGATTAGAAGAATGGTTCCCATCTGCTGTGATTTATTTATTTGTTTATCTATACTCCCCATCTGGGATATTTTCCTACTCTGGGATAGTATTGCAATAATTAAAACCAGGAATATAGACAAAATGACAAATTGATGGCATCAATGGTGGCATAGTCCAACTATTCACTCATTCATCGGCTCTAGGGAGAATGTTCTTAAAAGCCTTTTCAAAGAGTACAGTTTTAAGGTTTTTTCTTTAAAACATCCAACGACAGGTGGGATGGTTTGGCGGGAAGGGGCAGTTTCTGTACCGCACGCCTTAGGAAGGGCACCCCGTGGCCACGGAAAAACCTCCGCCAGCATCAAAACAAAACAAGCCACAAGGACTTTGTGAGTGTGCGGCGATTGCTGTCATGCACCTTCAACGTTGAATTTGTCCACCCAGAAGGGCGCTTGTTTCAAGGGCATCCTATGCTGGGGAAGAGTCAACCCCCAAAGGGTTGTGGATTAGAAGAATGGTTCCCATCTGCTGTGATTTATTTATTTGTTTATCTATACTCCCCATCTGGGATGTTTTCCTACTCTGGGAAAGTATTACAATAATTAAAACCAGAAATATAGACAAAATGACAAATTGATGGCATCAAGGGTGGCATAGTCCAACTATACACTCATTCATCGGCTCTAGGGAGAATGTTCTTAAAAGCCTTTTCAAAGAGTACAGTTTTAAGGTTTTTTCTTTAAAACATCCAACGACAGGTGGGATGGTTTGGCGGGAAGGGGCAGTTTCTGTACCGCACGCCTTAGGAAGGGCACCCCGTGGCCACGGAAAAACCTCCGCCAGCATCAAAACAAAACAAGCCACAAGGACTTTGTGAGTGTGCGGCGATTGCTGTCATGCACCTTCAACGTTGAATTTGTCCACCCAGAAGGGCGCTTGTTTCAAGGGCATCCTATGCTGGGGAAGAGTCAACCCCCAAAGGGTTGTGGATTAGAAGAATGGTTCCCATCTGCTGTGATTTATTTATTTGTTTATCTATACTCCCCATCTGGGATGTTTTCCTACTCTGGGAAAGTATTACAATAATTAAAACCAGAAATATAGACAAAATGACAAATTGATGGCATCAAGGGTGGCATAGTCCAACTATACACTCATTCATCGGCTCTAGGGAGAATATCTAGGGAGAAAGATGAAGCTAAAGTACTTTGGACATCAAATGAGAAGAGAGGATTCACTTGAGAAAGCCTTGATGCTTGGAAGGGTCGATGGCAAAAGAAGAAGGGGGCGGCCCAAGATGAGATGGCTAGATGGTATTGTAGAGATAATGGGCAAAGAGCTGGGCGAGTTGAGGGGGATGGTGGAGTATAGGAGTGCCTCGAGGACAGTGGTCCATGGGGTCGCAGAGGGTCGGAATCGACTGTGCGACTGAACAACAACAAAAAGGGAGAATATTCTTAAAAGCCTTTTCAAAGAGTACAGTTTTAAGGTTTTTTTCTTTAAAACATCCAACAACAGGTGGGATGGTTTGGTAGGAAGGGGGGTATTTTTGCAACCCCGTGCATTTGAGGGAAGGGGTTGTTGTCTACAAGGGGCTCCTGCAAAAATAAACCAGCTGGTCACCACCTCTCCCTTCTTACTTTGCTGTTGTTTCCACTCACATCTTTTGATGTCAGAAATGTGTCGGTCGGTAAATGAACAAATAAAGGCCACCCTTTTTTCATTTTTTGTTAAAATGTTAACACCGACTTTTTTTAAATGAGGGAATGCAACTTTAGGTAGTGTGAAGGAAACAAACTGTATGCAATAATGTTTTTATGGGCTGTTTTTCAAAGAGGTAGCCTTGTTAATGTGTTTCGATATGTATAACCAGAAACAAAACAGAAAGAAAAGTAACATAGCCTTTCAGTTGGTACAGTACAGTACAGTACTTTTGTCTTTGTTTCCATTTTAGGAGCTTTGTGTGTCTTTCAATTTCTCTGCCACTTGCATAAAAGTATATTTTTATTCTTATTCATTTTCATAAGGAGATGCATCCATGTTTTCTTTTTCTTTCTTTTTTTTTGGGGGGGGGAGAGTATCCTGACTCCAATTCAGTCTTTTAATAAACACTGCAAATTTCTGTACAAAATTTATTTATTAATTGCTTTTATATTTTCCTTCCCTACAGTTTGTTCATCAAATCTGTCCTCTTCCCCAGTTTCTTCTTAGGGCAACATTTTTGTACTGCAGCTTTAGTGGCCAAAGTGGCTGGGGGATTTTGAGAACTGTAGTTCAAATAGTAAAAATTCAGGTGTTGATAAGAACCATGTAAGTTCGGACAGGTTGCAAGAAACAAGCCTAATGTCATTCAGAGGGTTTCAGGGTTCTCTGAACCTGGCTGTCCCAAGTATGAACCTAACACTTTAAGCCAGAGATGGGGAGATGGTGTCTCTCCAGAAGTTGTTGGGCTGCAATTCTCATCAGACATAGCCAGTATAGCTAATGGTTGTGAAACATTGTGATTCAGCAGCATCTGGAAGGAACATAGAGTTGTACCTCGCTTAAAGAGCATAATGTGTTTCACAGGGTTTCTCTTTAAGAAAAACACCATTGTAAGTGGCCAATTGTGACTTCTGGTGGGGGTGGAGGGATTGCAAACTCCAATTTATTTGTTAAGTGAGTTTTTTGTTATTTTTATTTGTTAAGCAAAGTGAACATTCAGAGGAAATTCTGCTCTTTAAGCAAGGCACTCTTTATGTGAGGTTTGACTGTATTCCCCTAACTCTCCTTCATATCGATGGATGAAGAATTGTGGTATCATTTCTGTGGCTTTTAGCTTAGGTTGTTGTTGGTTGTACTAATCAGATCTCAGATAATTACAGTTGTGGATCTGTAAATGGTATTCAGTGTTGAAGAATGACCTCCACATTAATAGCTGTAAACTACACACTTGCTGTTTGTCACTATTTAATAACCCTGGCTAATGAAGATGAGGTGATATACAGAGCGTATATACTTATCGTTTAAATGTAATTAAGTATATTACATAGGTCCTTTACCTCAGTTAGTTATCTTGTAACTGTATAAGACATTACTGTACTTGTTTTTCTATTTCTCAAAAAAAAGAAAAAAAAAAAAAGAAAACCAAACCACTCAGCCTAAAATACTGTAGTTAACTTTTAAAAATAACATCTGAACATGGCAACCAGCTGACCTGTGGTACAAAACCCTATCTTCCTTATTACCTCAGTACTAAAGAGAAACATAAGAAAGCAAGAAATACCAGTGCATGAAGTTATTCCTTGTCCAGGAATATTGAGGCCACAACCCTGTAATTATAAAAAGTAACACAAATAAATTTTAAGTACATGGCAAGAGAAGTAAAATTATCCCACGTTAAGCTGTAGTTGGAATGTAATGTAGTTTACATTCCTTATTGGGAGAGGATTAATTACATGTAAGTAATTTGTAATCCATTATGTCTAACTAACCTGTTGCAGGACATATTAAAGAAAACACTTAGCGCAGATACAAAAAGCATATGTCTGAGAGGCGTGAGTAGAAAGAATACAGTGTTTGAGCTGTGGAATATCATCAAAGCATTACAGAATTCTGTCAAACATTTCCAGTTCACTAGCATTTTGTCATTTAGCTGATCTGAAACAATGTGGGAATTCTCTAAAATATCTGTAATCCACTTAAAAGAAGTGGAGAAGTGTGCGTTGGTTGTGTGTGTTCTTGTCAGTTGCATTTCCAATAAAAATTACCCAAGTGTGTGGGACGAAGAGAATGATGATATAAATAAAACATCAAGAAATCAAATTTTATGACAATATGTATGTGGTGAGGTGTAACAGTAAAAGTTTGGAGAGCACAGGGGGGCATCTACTAGTATTTCAAACTATGATACAATGCTAGTATGAACACAATGGTGAAGTCTCTGTAGGAGATACGTATTCAGAGGGTGGGCATATATTGAAGGACAGGGATTCTCAACCTTGGGCCATCAGATGTTCTTGGACTTCAGTTACCAGATACCCAAGTCAGCTCTCCTGCTGATCAGACCTTCTGGAAACTGATGTCCAAGAACATCTGGGGCCCAAGGTTTTAAATTGAGACTCTATGCTCATGGTCACACATGCTCTGGTCACCTCCAGACTTGACTACTGTAATGCGCTCTACACAGGGCTGCCCTTGATGACCATTTGGAGGCTGCAACAGATCCAGAATGTGGCTGCTCGGGTGGTGTTGGGGTGCAGACATTATGCCCATGCCTTGCCACTGCTCCGGGAGTTGCACTGGTTGCCAGTGTGCCTCCGGGTGCAATTCAAGGTGCTGGTAATTACCTTTAAAGCCCTACATGGTAGTGGGCCAGGATACTTAAGAGACCGTGTCACCCCAAGAACATCTGTCTGTCCCACCAGAGTGGACCGGAGAAGCTCTCTAATTGTTCCATTGGCTAGAGAGGTGCGTCTCTCTAGCTCTAGAAAGAAGGCCTTCTCAGTGTCTGCTTTGGCCCTATGGAACATCCTGCCAATTGAGTTGTGCCTAGGCAGAGTTGCTGCCCTTCAGGAAAGGCTTAAAGACTTGGCTGGCAGGGTAGGTCTGGGATACCACCAATGCGGAAACCCTGGCCAATTCAGTAATACCCTTTCTCTCTTGTAATCTTGTAATCTTTCAATTATTGACTGGTTTTTGTTTTTCTTGTGAGCCCCCCAGAATCTTTGGAGTGGGGCGGCAATACAGATAGAAAAATAAATAAATAAATAAAATAAAAGTTTGAGAAACTCTGTTGTAGGGTAAGTGTGCACCATAGTTCTGATTCTCAAACTGGGAGTGGTGGTGAGATTTGTCAAGAAGGAAGACAAACAAACTTTTTTTGAATGATTGTTTGTTTCTTTATTTGGTTTGTTATACTTTTATGCTGTCTTTATCCCGACAAAGGGAGTCAAGATGGCTCAACGTATACTGTGCATAACCCATGTTTCCTGCAGTGTGGTCATACATGACTTTCGGTCTTCTATTTTATCCTCCCAAGAGCCCCTAGAAATTGGTCAGGTTGAGAGACTGTGACTGATCTAAAGCAAGAAATTGCAAGTAGATAAATAGGGACCACTTCGGTGGGAAGATAAGGAGCATTTCATGCCATCCAGCATCTAGTCATGCCTGCCACATGACCACACTGGCTCTTCGGCTGTGAAACAGAGATAAACACTGAACCCTAGAGTTGGATACGACTGGCTTTCAAGCAAGGGTGACCTTTACCTTTACCTAAGTGAAGATTAGAACCCAGATCTCTTGAGTTATAAGCCCCGCAGTTTATATCTTACACCAAATAAAGTTTAGCATATGGTGGGGCCTCTTAGGGGACGTTTCCAATATATTGGTGCAAATGAGCAGAGGTATCTTTTTTTCTAGGAACTACCTTGTTTAATCGATATATAAAGAGTATGTTTGTCTGGGAAAATGGAAGATGAATGAGAGAAGCTAGAATATATTTACCCATTAAATATACTGTACCTGTTTTTCACTTCTTTCACGCAGAATTATTTTCAAGGCACAAAAGATGTAGTTAGGAGTAATATGAGAATAATGAGATGATTTTAGAATTGTCTTTAAGCCCCTTTACCTTTACTGCAAACCTTTTTTGTGTTTTGCCCTATGTGTATTTCATGGGGAAAGTTGGTATAAGAAATACATCTGAATAATTGTTATTTTTTCTTAAGCTTTTTGAATCCTTCACATTTGAAATTGCTGTTAATGTCATTATCAGAAAGTAATGCATTGAACATCTTATTATGCTGTCAGCTGGAGATTTTCTAGACATAAGCAACTTAAATTTTTATTTGAAAGTGCAGCATCTAAGCAGCATAATTACAATGTGTGGCATGCTGATTGCTGTTGTTAGAATGTGGGGTTTCTTCTTTGTGTCATTTTATGTTTAGAGTTACCTTTTGTTCACTTGTTCAATCATAATAGTGCCAAACTGTACTTCTCAAGCTATCTGTTGTGGTTGAAGCGAATTTTATGTTTCAAATGTGTTTTTGTATGTTTTGATCTAGCTACAAATCAGTGGTTTCTTCCTGCTGTTAGAGGAGATATCCCTCCAGGCTGTGCAGCCCATGGATTTGTCTGTGATGGTAGCAGAATACTAGTATTTGGAGGAATGGTTGAATACGGAAGATATAGTAATGACATATATGAATTACAGGTATGAGTGGTGTTTATGAGCACTTGCCTAACTAAAAAGAAACAAATGCAATGTTACATCTGACTAGTAGGCTAGAAATCCCAGAGCATTAATATCTGCTTCATGAAAGTTCCATTCTGAAAAGCAGGATATATGATTATTAAATAATAATAAATAATAATAATTGGTGTACTATGTTTCTAGAAAGTGTCTGTATTCTACACATAAACTCAAAGGAAAAAAATAAAACTTAAAAACATGGTTGATACAGGTATCCACTAGAGACCTCTCAACAACAAGCATCCAGAGTATGAAACTGAATGTCTGTGGCTTTTGTGAAAAATGTTTGTTGCAAAACTAATGGGCTACATCTTTTACTAAAGACAAAGTAAAGAAAATCAGAGGTTGAGACAGGCAACTTCAGAAGTCCAGGTTGTACGAGATCACCATATCCAGACCTGCAAGACATTCTTCTTCTTCTTCTTCTTCTTCTTCTTCTTCTTCTTCTTCTTCTTCTTCTTCTTCTTCTTCTTCTTCTTCTTCTTCTTCTTCTTCTTCTTCTTCTTCTTCTTCTTCTTCTTCTTCTTCTTCTTCTTCTTCTTCTTCTTCTTCTTCTTCTTCTTCTTCTTCTTCTTCTTCTTCTTCTTCTTCTTCTTCTTCTTCTTCTTCTTCTTCTTCTTCTTCTTCTTCTTCTTCTTCTTCTTCTTCTTCTTCTTCTTCTTCTTCTTATTATTATTATTATTATTATTATTATTATTATTATTATTATTATTATTATTATTATTATTATTATAGTGTGGCTTCTGGTAGGATTTTTTTTTTAATTGTGATGGGAGAGAAGATGCAACAGGACCCCAAAACAAAGCAAAATTTCTAGAAATAACAGGGGGACTTTTCTTCTTCAGGTGCTATATCCATTTCCAATATTGGCTATCATGATGATGATAGTCTTCCTAACTCCTCAGAATATTTCTTCCAAGGATATGCCACACCAGTCTTTCAGGTTCTTCAGCCATGAAGTCCATCTACGTCCAGGGCATCTCTTCCCAGGGATCTTTCCTTACAGAGCGAGTTGGAGTATTCTATGCTTTATGTTGTTCCTCATGATATGTCCAAGGGGGCTTTTAAAGCAGGCGTTTTGTTTTTGTTTTTTGTAATTCCCAGTAAAGCTAGAAACCTGTGTTTTGGCCCTTATATGTGGCCACATCAGAATTAGATACCCAAATGGGATAAGAAAGCCCTAGTAGGTCCTCTCTCATGTCTTCACCAACAAGCTTAGAAAGTGATGAAAATGAGAGAAGGCCCCTACACTGACAAGAACTAGGCAACTAAAGAGCCCCTGTCTGCTTTCAAGTTAATTTGCTGAAAGAAGAATGTTTGGGAGGAAACTAGAAATGTGTTCAAATATTCTATTCATGTACCCAATTTTTGGGCAAGTCTGGTTGTCAGAAGGCTCGGGGGAAAGTTTCTTTTGATCAGCTCCCAAGGCTTCCAGACTTGCCACGTGGCCTGGTGATTTGGAGAGGTGGAGTCAGGGCTTCACACAGTGGTGGCAGGGACACATAGAAAGAGCCCCCTTGAATGTTGTGGTATTTTTGAACCACAATAGGAAATTGGATGTACCCTGATAACAGCAACCTTGTGTTGCCGGCTAATCTTTCTTACACAAGGTCAGGCAAAAGAAACTGCGGAATGAACTCTCCAAGAGGTCCCTTCATTTTGGTAGTTTCATGTCTGGCCTAGACATCGGAGAAGAAGTGGCACACGTGCCAGAGGGGACACGCAGAGCCCTCTCTGTGGGCAAACACACTGTTGGCCCAGCACAGTGTTTTCCTCTCCCCTCTGCCCAGCAGCCAATGGGAGCGCTTCCTCCTCCCTCCCTCCCCCAGCACAGAGTTAACCCCACCCCTCTGCCCAGTAGCCCAGTGGGAGTGCTTCATTCCTTCCCCAGCACAGAGTGTTGCAGTTTGGGTACTCAGTCTCTTAAAGGATTCTCCATCAATGGCTTAACATGTCCATGCTCTGATTCAGGCTCTTTAAAAAAATTGAATGGTTTGTAGTAATTGCACAATAAAAGTCTAATCTGGAAACACTTTTTTGCATAACCTGTGACTGAGTAGGTTTCTGAACATGTTCCAATTCTGTCTTCAAGGCAAGTCGATGGCTGTGGAAGAAAATGAAAACCCAGCATCCATCCACAGGTCTGCCACCTTGTCCTCGCCTTGGCCACAGCTTTTCTTTGTATGGAAACAAGTGTTACTTATTTGGTGGATTGGCAAATGAGAGTGAAGATTCAAATAATAACATTCCCAGGTATGAGGAGAGTGGAACAGAATAGTCAGGATGACTTGTTTTAGTCTTCTAATATCTAGAGCAGGGGTGGCCAGCGTTGGTGCTCCAAGTGTTCTTGAACTTCAATTCCCAGAAGCCCAAGTCAGCACACCTGCTGATGAGGGCTTCTGGGTATTGAGGTTCAAGAACACCTGGAGCACCAAGGTTGGCCACTCCTGGTCTAGCAATGTTTTTTAGAGTAATAGGGCTACCCCTGATAAAACTGATGAGGAAGACTGACAACCAGCTCTTAAAATTTGATCTTTTCAAATTCTAAAAAAGTGGAATAGAAATGCACACTTACAATATGGGGAAATCCTAATTTTAGTATTAAAAACACTTTATAATAATGGTAAACATATTTTGGGTTACAATTTTACAATAGTAATATACTGTATATTTATAACATCCATCTGTCACATTGCAAACAAAAATTCGTATAGTCAAAGCAATGGTATTCCCGGTGGCAATGTATGGTTGTGAGTGCTGGACCATAAGGAAAGCTGAACGCAGAAGAATAGATGCCTTTGAAATGTGGTGTTGGAGGAGTCCCCTGGGCAGTGAGGAGAACAAATACGTCAATCTTAGAAGAAATCAAACCTGACTGCTCCTTAGAAGGTCAAATAGTGAAGATGAAGCTAAAGTACTTTGGACATCAAATGAGAAGAGAGGATTCGCTTGAGAAAGCCTTGATGCTGGGAAGGGTGGAGGGCAAAAGAAGAATGGGGCGGCCCAAAATATGATGGCTAGATGGTATTGTAGACACAATGGGCACAAAGCTGAGCGAGTTGAGTAGGATGGTGGAGGACAGGATTGCCTGGAGGACAGTGTTCCATGGGGTCGCAAAGGGTCGGAATCGACTATGCGACTGAACAACAACAAAAATACATATTTTGGGTTACAATTTTACAATAGTAATATACTGTATATTTATAACATCCATCTGGGAGGAAGTTCCCACTCTGAGCAGTTTACAACATGAAAAAAAAAAGTATAGTTTGACAGGACTTTGGATAGTGGCATTGATAGAATAAAAATCACAAAAACCATTAGACTCATCTTAGAATCCCAAGTTGCAGTTTTTATGTATATTTTAATTTGGAGTATTATTTAATATTTTGGACTGATACTCTGTCAGAATCTAACTGCTCAGAACTGGCAATTCTTCCTCATCTGTTCCTGTTCCTGACCACTCAAAAACTGATTGTACCAAAAAATATTAAATTTTTCTAGATTTCACAAAGTTTTCTGTTTGGGAAGTTACCCAAGGAAATTACTGCATGATATTTGTCTTGCATCTTTTTGTCCTTTCAGAATTAAACATACCTTTGTCATTGAGCAATTTTGTAAGAATAAATGTGGCATATTGAAAGGGCCAGTCCCATATAAAGTTCAATAATTATTTTCTGTGTTTTATCATCCCTCCATAGATATTTAAATGATTTCTATGAACTGGAGCTACAACATGGCTCAGGAATCATAGGCTGGAACATTCCAGTAACCAAAGGCATTCTGCCTTCCCCACGAGAATCTCACACAGCCATCATATACTGTAGAAAAGACTCTGGAAAACCCAAAATGTTTATTTTTGGAGGGATGTCTGGCTGTCGACTTAATGATCTTTGGGAACTTGACATAGGTGAGTACTGTTAACTGGCAGTCTTCTTTTTTTAAATTCACTGAGGAAAGTTAATTCTCAATACAGTAATTTATAATCTAACTGTAATATGTGTATGGGAATCTCTGGGACCCTTTAGGCTGCCTCTACTTCACCTTATGGTCATTAACTCTGAACACATTGAAACATCTGCTGTATTAGGTAGCTAGCTATAAATTCTTCTTTTGTGTCCCAATCAAACCATAGGCTGTCAAAATGGAGCCATCTTCTTGGCTTTGTCGTTGGCCAAACTTAAGTCCTCATCGGTACAGGTTTCTGGCAGTAATCAACAGACTAGCAAATGAGCTGGATTCTGTTTCTCTCCACATTCACAGCACATGTTGTTGCTATAATTACTAATACTTGTATATATGCATAGATCATGTAAGTTAAATCCAGTTCTTAGTCCATCTATAGCAGACATATTGATTCAATTTAATTATTAAATAATTAATTCAGTGGGTCCATTATTTCAGTGGGTCTGCTCTATTGCTATATACCATGGATTCTCAACCTGTGGCCCATGGGCCAGATGCGGCCCATAGCACCATTTCATGTGGCCCCACACTGGATCCACCACACCAGGAAGTGCCATGTGGTGGAGGAAGGACAAAACGGCCATCTGGTCCCCAAAGCTGTCAGAGGGAGTGTGACCTGGCCCCCCGGCTTAAAAATGTTGAGAACTCTTGCTATATACCATTAAGTTGCTCATGACTTATGGCAACCCTAATAGGATTTTCAAGATATTTGAGGTGATCACCATTGCCACTTTCCGTAGTGAGTTTCCATGGCTGAATTGGAATTTGAGAACAGCCTCCTGAGCCCTGTTCAACATTCTGTGTCTTACATCACACTAGCTCTCATTTGGTCTCTTGACTGGGACTAACAATTGGATTTTGCCGCTGCCGCCGCCGCCGCTGCCCCCCCCCCCCCCGGGTTAACATATGTTATAAAGCAGTGTTTTCCAAGCTTTGGTTTTTGGACTTCAATTCTCAGAAACCTAAGTCAATTCCCCAAGCCACTGTTCAGCCAGTGTACTGACTTAGGCTTCTGGGAATTGAAATCCACCAGTGTTCTTCAGAACATAGTTTGGGAAACACTGTTATAAAGAATAAATGCCAACAAATACGTATTTCTGAATATATCTATCTATCTATCTATCTATCTATATCTATTTCTGTATCTATATCTATATCTATCTATCTATAGATAGATAGATAGATAGATAGATAGATATAGATAGATAGGATATACAGTCAAACCTCGCATAAAGAACACCTCACTTAGAGAATAACTCACTTAAAGAGCAGAATTTATTTATTTATTTATTTATTTAGATTTACATTCTCTGAATGTTTGCTTCACTTAACAAATAAAACCAACCAAAAACTCGCTTAACAAATAAATTGGGGTTTGCAATCCCTCCCACAATTGGCCACTTTCAATGGTGTTTCGCTTAAACAGCAAACTCGCTTAAAGAGCAATCCTGTGGAACGGATTATGCTTTTTAAGCGAGGTACAACTGTATATAGATAGATAATATCTATATAGATATATAGATAGATAGATGTAGATATTTTTTACAGCCATGCATGTGCCACATTGATGCATGCAGAGTCCTATAATGTCTAAAATATGATGAGTACAATACTTTATTAGAATATAGTTAATACATGTTCAATGAAGTAATCCTTTCTATATGTTTTTTCTCTATGTCTTTTTTTTCCTTAACAGAAACAATGACTTGGTCGAAACCAGAAGCTAAAGGGACAGTACCGCTTCCTCGTAGTCTCCATACAGCCAATGTAATAGGAAACAAGTATGTCTGTTGTTAAAAGCTCAACTATAGAAAGGTACACCTAGTAGGAGACTGTTAACTCTAGTGTCTATATTTAGGGATTTTGCCTGTGTTCATCTCTGTGAAATGCAAATAGTTTTGAAAAACTCTTTTAATGGTTGAAGGAATCAGATGCAGAACAGCAGGAAACTCAAAAGTATTGTCTAAACCAGGGGTTCCCAACTTAAGGCTCATGGGCTGGATCCACCCTTGACACCAATTCATGTGCCCCCCACCCCTCGAAGGGCATTTGAGAAACAAAATGGCCACCCCTTTGGAGCTGTTTGGACAAAAAGGCCACCCCCAGTGTGCAGGCAGTGCAAAATGGCCATCCAGCCCTCGATTCTGACTGAGAGAGGGTGACCAGGCCCCCGACTTGAAAAGGTTGGAAACCCCTGGTCTAAACTGTGGTCAATACCTAGAAATGTTTAAATGTACAAATATTTTGGCCATTTAATTATCTGAATTGATCCTAGAGTGAATTAAATGTTATGATGTTCTGGAAAATGAAAGCACAAATCTACCAATTCATTTCGGCAGCTACAGTAGCTATGAAAACACGAAACTCTTGCCTTTGAATTGAGCTTACTGCATGTAACAGAATAAAGTTCACTCTTTGTAGCAGGGATAGAGCAAAATTCTATTTTTGGAAGTGTTTCAGGGCCATATTCTGATAGAGGCAAGGATAAAAGCAGAATGGAAACATTGTGGGTAGGGCCGAATGTAATTTGAACATATAATTCAGTTCTATAGGCTAATCTGAAGTAAGCCATATTGCAAAGTGTGCTCAGTTCTATACTGTTTGAGCTGCTCCATAAAATTCTACAAACACTAAAACAGCATAGACCAGGGGTGCCCAAACATTTTGGGCCATGGGCTGGTCAAGTCATTCAGGGGGCTGGTCACTATGGCCTGGGGACAGATCTGGCCCCCAATACCAATTCATCCAGCCCACAAAGTCCTTGTTGCTCCTTGGAAGCAGAAAAACATGCCCGTATAGGCGCTTTTTACTTCCGCTTCCGGGAGCGATGAGGGCATCACGGGCCGGATGAATTGGCATCAAGAGCTAGATGTGGCCCCCGGGCCATAGTTTGGCCACCCCTGGCATAGATTGAGTTCTACACATATTTTTTATCCAATGCATCATAAAAGACTTGTGCTAGGTAGCTCTTCTCATTCGTCATGCATATCCACTGTACCCATAAGTACAAGTGTGTGTAGGTGCAAGTTTGAGTCCATCTTCTATAGATACAAACCACATGATATGTGTGCAGTTTATGAAAATATGATGTCCATGTATGTACTGTATCAAAAGAGTCCAAGAATAAGATGGGAAATAAGCTCCCCCCCAGCACAGAGTTCACCCCATCCTTCTGCCCAGCAGTCCAATGGAAGTGCTTCGTCCTTCCCCCAGCACAGAGTTCACCTCGCCCCTCTGCCCAGCGGCCCAATGGGAGCACTTCCTTCTTCCCCCTAGCACAGAGTTCACCCGGCCCCTCTGTTTGGGCACTTGGTCTCTAAAAGGTTCACCATCACTGTCCTAGTGTAATGGGAACTCGGCATGCATAAGTCATAACACAAGTGAAATACTTATAATTATTTGGATTCAGACTTAGAGTGTGGTCAGGCAGCTACAAAGGCATGTGCCAGATTCACACTGGAAATGGTCAATTTAATGGGAGTGTTCTTTCATAGTGACCTTTCTGTCTTCCAGGAAATTGCTCCAGCCTGGTCCCAAAATGTAGAAGCCCTATACATTTCCCTGTGCATTGTGTTATCTCCAAGACACAGCTTACACTGCAAATTGTGATCTATTTCCCAAGTAGCCAGACTTGCAACTAAGCTGAAAGTCACCCTCTGAAAACAAAGGGGAATCAACTAGTCATGACTAATTTGTCCCATTGCTTTATTGTCTCTTTTCTAAGCATGATCAAATCTCGCTCCAAACCATCATCTCTCATGGACAGAGACCTGCATTTTTCTTTTGTCTTTTTAATAAATGTGTATTTATTGGCATCTTCTTTTTGCACAGGATGTCAGCTAATCTTCCATGTGAGACTGATAAACATACAGATGTTTCCATATCAAATATTGGCTGGAATCCAGCTCCTTACCATGTAATATAAAGTTGCACACCTCAGTTGCACCATTGGTCACACAGTCCCCATTATGGCCAATTGTGCAGTACACTGGTGGAAATGTGTTTTGGCACTTTTGTAGCCACTGCAGGTGTGACACAATGGTATATCCATGTAGGTACTCAACAGAATTCTGGCCCCCAGATCTTTGCTTCTTGCCTTGTTACATTGCTTAGATATAATCCAACACCATCCTATTTTAATATGATATTGCTATGTGGGAATTTATATAGCAATACCTGTACATTCTAATGCTGACAAGCAGATGCCTAAAGATAACACTTCTCTTGTGGATGCTTAATTGATATAACCACATGGGGAGTGGCTTGGTGTGGTGGCCACCTGGCTCCATAACTCTTCCTATACATATTTTCTTAAGGGATTAGTTCAGTTGTCTTTCTATGCAGTTGGCTGCTATAAATTACTAGCTTCCACCAGTTCAGTATGTACCATAATGACCAATCACATGATAAGGGATTATCTATGGCAACCTGCTGTTTCCAAGAAGTTTTTCAGATAATTGATACAGCCAACAACTACTTTTTCAGTTTTGGGATAGCTTGCCCTTGGGAGCCTGAGCAAACTGAAGTTTTGAAAATCAGATTTTTCTGTAACTGATATTGCGGCATAATTCTGATGGCTTCATGTTACTTCCGCTTTTGGGAGTGACACGGGCAGCGTGGGTCGGATGAATTGGTGTCAGGAGCGGATCCGGCCCATGGACCGTAGTTTGGGCACCCCTGGTTTAAGCAGAGAAAAGGGCAAACCAAAAATCTATCTCATCCTGTTGCAAAACATATCTGTTGCAAAATGGATTGCAAGGCGTGTTTTACTTCCTCTTCCAGTTGAAGGAACCACATGACTGGCCTGCTGAACCTGACTGGCCCATGGCCTGAAAAGTTTGGCCACCCCTATTCTAGATGATGAATTCTATCATGTTCTAAGGTGCTTCTAGATCCTTTGCCTGCCCAAAAATTTAAAACATTTTTTTCAGCCACCATAGGTTGCACAAAAGCTGGTGACAGGGTTCATGTTTAAAAGTGCACTACTTTTGTAGGAAACATTTAGGGCAATTGTGGGAGCAGGTTTGCCTTTCTACAGTTGCGTAGCGCGGGTTTCATCCGTCCTGGGTGCAGGGCAAACTTGCTGTCCCCCATCTAGGCTCGCCCCCTCTGGCACCCGTCCCTATTCCCCCCAACCAAGTTTTTTTACAAGGCACCGATCCACTTTGGCAGGGGTTTCTGCTGCCTTGGGGATGAGCTGTAAGTGACGGCGGGCAGGTGGGGGTGGGGTGGGCGCCCCTGTTACACCCCATCTGTTCCGCCTGCCCACCCGCACAAAGTAACGCCAGGCAAGGACAGGCAAACCAACCCGCCCAGACTGAGGGAGCGGCGCCCAGGTGCGATGCCACCCCCAAAAAAGTGCTGCCCGGGACAGGTTGTCCTTCGGGGGGGGGGCACGCTATGCTACTGCCTTTCTAAAGTCCAGAGGTGGATGTCCAAGATTTCCAAATCTCTGGAGAGTCCTCTGGTTTATTGTAAGATCATACCCAGCAGCCTGGTTTGCTTTTCTCCCTCACAAGCCAAAGGTATGCTTGCTAGGACAGAGTTATGGGTCAGATTGTCAGGTTTACACTGAGCAAAGGATGAATGGATGGTTTATTCAGAAGAGGTTTCCATTCACAGTCAGAGCTATTGAAGAGTGCGTAGCCTTCCCCTTCCCAGATAATTATAGCATCTGAATGCTCACAGTATATTCAGGAATACAAGTGCAGACATCTTATAATTTTCTGCAGCTTGAGCAGCATGGAAGAACCATGATGAGTATTTAGTTAGAAGATGGTAGAGAAGACAGTCCAAAACACTGCCACAAATAAAATGTAGTAATGATTGTGGCTTCTCCCAAGCTGGGATAGCTAACCTAACCTGATTTCATTGTACCACTCTCTCTAGACATTGTAGTGATTTTAATGTATGTTTTGTACAAATATGGCTTCTATAACTCACTGGTCACTTTATAATGTGGTTAAAATTCTTCTCACATTTTTTCCTTTCCAAGATTAAGCTACAGGGAAGTTATGCAAATAATATTTAAATATTAAGCATTTTTTAAAATGCAGTGTCAGAAGCAACTGTTCTTTCAGAGTGTGAGCTTGAATAACTTCCTTTATATAATACATGTGATGTAATAAACAACCAACCAAATGGCAAGAAAGTGGTTTGCAGCATTGTACTGTATAGGAAAAAAATAAAGTTCTAGTTCTAATAGGTAAAGACGGGGTGGGGGGAGTTTTTAGAATAGTCTGAGAAATTATTATAGCTAAATAAGTCTTCAGAAATAAATCTGCTTGTCTCTTTCCCTATTTTTCCCACCCTGTCATATTTGCAGAATGTATATTTTTGGTGGATGGGTTCCCCAGAACACAAATGATAACCTGGCTTCTCAAGAGGGAGAATGGAAATGTACTGGCTCATTTTCTTACCTAAATTTAGGTCAGTACACCTAAGCATTTATGTTTATTTAGAGATTTATTTATTTTAAATGTAATCATTGTGTTTTTAACTGTGTTTTTAATTCTTGTAAGCAGCCCTGAGTCTTTGGATGAGGGCGGGGTATAAATGTGATAAAATTAAATAAATAAATAAATAAATAAATAAATAAATAATAATAATAATAATAATAATAATAATAATAATAATAATAATAATAATAATAATAATAATAATAATAATAATAATAATAATAATAATAATAATAATAATAATAAACTCTTACAGACTGGTCATGAAGAAATGTGCTGCCCCAGAACGTCTGGTGAATTCCATTGTCATAAATTTCACAGCAGTGGCATAACATGTATCCCACTCCCTGCCAAATTATTTAGCTCCTCAGCCTATAGATCAGTGGTGGTGAACCTATGACTCGACTGCCAAAGGGAGTGCTCAGAACCCTCTCTGTCTGCATTCATGCCATTGCCAGACAAGCTCTGCCCTGGGCTGCTGTCACCAATGGCAGCACCACTTACCCACCCGCCCTTCTCCCTCCGCCAATGGGGAGGCAAGAGGGGAGGCTCACCGCATGCCCCAGAGGCTGAAATCCCACCTGTGAGTAAGCAGCGGGGGCAGGGACAAGAGAAGGTGCAGGTGAGTTGGGTAGCAGGGTGAGGGTGGGTTTTGGGCACCCAGGCTATAAAAGGTTCACCATCACCACTATAGATAATCAATGAGAGCATTGCTTCCTTACATTTTCAAGGTGTTGGTGAGGTGTAGACATGTTTTACTTAAAAAAAAATAGGTAGTTTTAAGCTTCAATTTATTTCCTTATAATAAATGATGTGTCCTTGCATTACTTTGTTTTATAATTGGCCAGAGGCTCAAAGGTGCTTCACAATCTAGCTCTGTGTGTTTGTTGCATGAGAATGATGCAGATGGAATTTCAAATTGCTTCCTTACAGTGTAGTTGATTAATTATTATTTCAAGTATAGACAGCAAGGAAATTTGACAAAGTTGCCTCCTAGCAGTCTCTCTTGGGTGCACAAATTAATTCTTTCCATTTGCTAAGTGAATACTTTAACTTTATGGTTTGGAAACCACCATGTCTTCAAACACTGATTTCAGTCATGTGCTTTTTTTTGTTAGACACCATAGAATGGGTGAATCTAATCTCAGATGTCCAAGAAGACAAAAATAACTCCCTGCCAGGCCCAAGAGCTGGCCACTGCGCTGTCACAATTGGTGCTCGCTTGTATATATGGAGTGGAAGAGATGGCTACCGAAAAGCATGGAACAATCAAGTTTGCTGCAAAGATCTTTGGTATCTGGATACTGGTGAGTAATCATATACAGTCAAACCTCGCATAAAGAGCACCTTGCTTAAAGAGTAACTCGCTTAAAGAGCAGAATTTTCTCTGAAAGTTCGCTTAGCTTAACAAATAAAACCAACCAAAAACTCGCTTAACAAATAAATCAGGGTTTGCAATCCCTCCACCAGAAGTCACAATTGGTCACTTACAATGGTGTTTCTCTTAAAGAGCAAACTTGCTTAAAGAGCAATCCCATGGAACGCATTATGCTCTTTAAGCGAGGTACCACTGTAATAAAAGTTTATAACATCACAGGCTACTATAACATATGTAACAGTGTTTTTTAAAGAAATACATTGATATGCATATGCAGCAAAAACAACTTACTCTTCTTCTGGAGCTCAAATCCTGGATTGATTCAAACATAAGTTGAAATCAGTGTTTCTCAACTGCTAGGTTTTGGACTTCAATTACCAAAAGCATAAGTTAGTGGTGGTGAACCTATGGCACATGTGCCAGAGGTGGCACTCAGAGCCATCTCTGTGGGCACCCATGCAATCACCCCAGCACAGAGTTCACTCTGCCCAAAAGCCCAATGGGAGCACTTCCTCCCTCCCCCCAACACAGATTTCACCCTGCCCCTATGCCCAGCAGCCCAATGGGAGCATTTCCTTCCTCCCCTGTTGCTATGTTGGCACTTTGTGATAAATTAGTGGGTTTGGGTTGCAGTTTGGGCACTCGGTATCTGAAAGGTTCGCCATCACTGGCCTAAGTCAATTCCCCAAAGCACTGATCAGCCAGTGCACTGACTTAGGCTTCTGGGAATTGAAGTCCCCCTGTGGGGCGTGGGGCCTGCATTGGGAACCACTGGTCTAAATTGAATTGTTAGCCCCAAGTAGGGTAGACCTGTTGGCCCAAATCCAATTGGCTGTCCTACCTTGAGAAGGCCCAATGAATTGTACAGGCTCTGTGTAAGTATTGCCTTGCCAACCAACAGTTGACTCAATGGTCTATTATAGTTGAGGATACAATATGCATTGAATTTAGTTTGTTGAATCAGTAGAACCTATGAGAAGATTGGTTAGCCAAGCTGTATTGAGTTAATGAGTCTACTCTAGTTAGGACTAACGTTGGATTTAGGGCCAAAACATTCCAAGTTTTCCAGCTTGTGGTCTGATGCTCTGTCTAGGAAATCCCTGTGATTATGTATTCACTCATTGAATATCTCCAATTCCCTTTTTCCCTGTTTGAAAATTAGTTTCCCATTTAATCCAAACTGGACAAACTTGAGGCTGCAAGAGCCATAGAAATCAAAGCTAAGAGAATTTTTTTTTTGCATGCATGTGTAGGAATGTTGATGTAGATTTACTAATAATAATTTTTAGATTTCCTCTGTTTGTTTAGCCAGGCAAATTTAACGTGTCAAATGCAGTCTTTCCAATGTGTTTATTATCAAACAATTAGTAATATGAGGATTATATTTACAACTGCTGCAGAACTGTATTCAACAATTTGGTGATGCTCAACAATTTATTAGAAAAAATACCTTTTTTCCCTGTTGCATATTACTTTAATTAGTAATTTGTTGGAAAAATTGCCCTGAAAACACCCCATATCCAAATATAATTACTATTCTCACTTTTAAGAGAAACCATCGGCCCCATCACAGGTACAACTGATCAGAGCAACTACTAATTCATTTCAAGTTAAATGGGATGAAGTTACAACTGTGGAAGGGTATCTTCTTCAGTTAAGTCTGGATGTATCCTCTGCTGCTGTACAACCTGAGGGACCATCACCAAGTGTACAAGGTAATCCAGCATTTTAAAAATAATAATACCAGCAAAGTAGTTGCAAGACAGATCTCATTTTCTCTAAGAGTTGGAATGTGTATTAATTTTGAAACCACTTGGGAGGAATATCTGATAGCCCCCAAGCTAGGGGTGGCCAACCTTGGTGCCCCAGGTGTTCTTGGACTTCAGTTCCCAGAAGCCCAAGTAATCACACCTGCTGATCAGGACTTCTGGGAATTGAAGTCCAAGAACATCTGGAGCACCAAGTTTGGCCACCCTTGCCCTAAGCACTCTGTAGACATGATGAGGGAACAGAAATCCTTTTGGACTTCTTCAATTATTTGTGAATGTTACCTGACAAATTATATCATGAGGACAATATGCAACTTGGATAGGCAACGTGTGGTCCTTCAAATGATGGTGGACTACAATTTCCATCCTCCCTTCTCTTTCTCTATTGTGACCAGAGCTGATAGTAGTTGATACAAGAACATCTAGAGGATGATGTATAGGGATAGGATGGTTAGCTACCATCTTACCCTAACTTAATTTTACCTCAAGACAAGCAGGAAACTGCTTGCATCAAGTATGGAAGAAAGGTGGGGTACTATGTGATTTTTTTAAAAAAAACTTTATAAAGCAAGGAAAGATTCCAATGAATCTTTATAATCATAAAGTGTTTGATTCCTACCAGTTTTGAGTAGCAATTTTCCTCAGGAAAATTTGACAAGAGCTTATGATTGAGAACTTGTGTAAGTGTTGCCACACATTTCTTATTTTTGACTTATGTTACATTTTCATGTTTGAATATGTTGTCATAAGGACCGTATTTTGACAGTTACACTAATACAGTCAAACCTCGCATAACGAATTTAATTCGCTCTGCGAGGCTGCTCGCTATGCGAGTTTTTTGCTGTGCGAGTCAGACTCACATAAAGAATTTTTCGCTATGCAAGTCGGACTTTCCCTATGGAAAAACTCGCATAACAAGCATTTCAAGGAGGAAAACTCGCATAGCGAAAAATTTGTTATGCGAGTCGGACCGCTTAGGAAAATCTTGCTCGTTATGCGAGTTTTTCGTTAAGTGAAATGTTCGTTATGTGAGGTTTGACTGTATTGATGTCTTTCTCAGTGATTGGGGTGGGGGATGGAATTTTTGTGTGACTTGCTAAGTGATAACACACTTCAGAGCATCTCAAAGTTGTATCCAAGTTTCTGCTGCTGATCATGCATATATTTATATGAAATATGGTTAATATCTACAGCAAACAATGTCATTAATGATTATCATGTTTCCTCCAGGAATCAAGCTGGATCTTCCCAACCAAACTCTCAATAAAGTCCCAAACAATGTAAGTGCATTATTGTAAAGCAGTGGGGCGGGGTAATAAATTCAATAAATAAATAAATAAATAAATAAATAAATAAATAAATAAATAACTCAGGACCTTCTACTTCTTTAAATATACATCATCATTATCATCATTAACTGTGTGCTATCTAGATAGTGAATACAGATTGCTTCTCCATATCCATGGGGCATACATTCCAAGATCTTCTGTGGATACTTGAAACTACAGAAAGCAGCAAACCCTGTATTGTAGATCACATACCTGAGTCATGGGGTGCTGCAAATGTTTCCACTGATCTTTCAAATCTGCTCAGTGGCCAGCAGTGGTAATGCGCCTTGGAAATATTTTGTTGTTGTTCAGTCGCACAGTCGATTTCGACCCTTTGCAACCCTATGGACCACTGTCCGCCAGGCACTTCTGTCTTCCACCATCCTCCTCAACTCGCTCAGCTCTGTATTTCAAGGATTTTTTTTATTGAATATCTTTGGATCCGTGGATCATTGAAACCATGGATACTGAAATTGCAGATATTGGATGTGTGTGACTTGTACCCACAATTGATTTACCAATACCTTCTTCTGGAGTCACACTGGGACTTTTGATTGAGATTCAGATTGAGTGGCCAAAATATATCTAAGGAAAGATTCCTTTGGTGGTGAGGTCTGCATGACAAATCGCTATTACAGTCTAGGGGCTGTGGTGGCTCAATTGTTAAGAACCTCACCTTGTTAGCTGGAAGGTTAGCAAGTTGGCAATTCAAGACCCTGGTACTGTATGACAGATTGAGCACCCATCTCTTGGAAGCATGAAAGGAGCCTCATTTGGGCATTCCCTGAGCAGAGTTTCTTTCGCAAATTTCCTTTCAACCCAGAATAATTTCTGACACAAAATTATTATTATAGTCTAAGCCAGGGATGCCCAAACTACAGCTCGTGGGCCAGATCTGGCCCCTGATCCCATTTCATCCAACCCATGTTGTCCTCATCACTCCCAGAAGTGGAAGTAAAATGGCATGGGGCGGATGAATTGGCATTGGGGCCTAGATCTGGCCCTTGGGCCGTAGTTTGGGCATCTTTGTTTAAGCAGATAAAACAGCAGTTTAAAAACTATCTCATCCTGTTTCAAAACAGATTGCAAAGTGCATTTTACTTCTGCTTCCGGTAGGAGGAACCATGTGACTAGCCTGCTGAACCACATAATTAGCCCATGGCCTGAAAAACTTTGGCATCACTGGTCTAAGCACAAACTCTTTCTCCTGTTTAGGTGCAAATTTCCATCTCAGAGACTAAAGGGAAGATTCCAGAATCTGAAAATGCAAGGAAAAATCATTCTGTTTCCAAAGAGTCCAGTGTCCCTTCGTGTTCGCCTGCTAGCACTTTAGGTAAGAGGAATGTAACAGGAGAAATGTTAAGTGGAAACAGAATGGGTAAAGGAACTTTCAGAGGTATATCAGAGACAACAGTGTGTGCTTGTGCTTTTAGTGAACCAAGGACACATGGACAGATATAGTTGGGTGTTTTGTTTTGTTGTAGCTGTAAGGTATAGATATATTCCAGAGTCACAGTTGCTTTACCAGAGGCCAGGTAATCAGAGATAAAGTTCTCAAAAAAATAATCTGGAAAACCATACACTTCCCAGCATTGATTTCAGAAGTGCATTGGGCTATCACGCTAAGAAACTAAGGAAATGTTGAGTGTAAAGCTGCCCATTGAAAACAAACATTTTCAGAAGTCATGCTGCTGATCACTGGAGTGGAAAATGCAGTTATGTTTTTGGTTTGGCTTTTAGGTCTTGGATTTGGCAATTTTGTTGGCAGTTTTGCTCAAGGGCCTTGTCATTTGGTGAGTTAAATTGTCATTCAGTAAATGAGGCGACTATTGAAATCAAGAAGCCAAACTGATTTTTGCTTCTGTTGAAAGCTCTTTATTTTTTATTGAATGAAGATTTTGGCAGCCCTTCTATTAAAATGTAGTTTAGATCAAGGACAGTGATGTCTGTGAAATAAAAAGTTAGCTTTTCTTGACCATTCCTGAGCTCTGTTCATATGTATTCCATCTAAAGTGTATTGCAAGTTTTTCCTGAGTTTCTGGAAACAATTCCAGATGCCGTGTGGCACTCTTAATGTTCAGGGTTGCTATTTTGTAAGGAAGAGGGGGAAAGGAGAGGAAAAGTCAAATCGTTGGCCATGCATACTCAATCCATTTTGTAGACTAAGCCTTGTGATTACAGCAGAACAAGCTGGTAGAACAGATTGTACCATTTCCAGCTGCAGGTAGTGGTTTATATTTTTGGTTATTCCCCTGAGTACCAAAATCACAAAGTATCCATGGAGCTGTAAAACAAGCACATCATACAAAGGACTGGCCTAGACTTTGTTTCTTTACTCAGTTTACTCTTTTTGTGTTTCAACTGTAATGAGAGTTACAGTTCAAAACCAACATGGGTTTTTTTAAAACAAAAGCTACATAGGGAGTTGGTGTTAAAATTGCATAATCTATATTTGCAGCCTGACAAGACAAAGTTTATGCCACCATCTCAGGATGCTGCCAGGCTAGTCTGTTACTCATGTAGAACAAGTAGAGTATAAGGCAGTGAACCTTTTCACTGGTGAACCTTTTAGAGGCCGAGTGCCCAAACTGCTGTCTGCACCGCATCCTCGTGCCGCATGTAAGCTGCCCACCTTACCCTAGACATTGGGCTGCTGGGCAGAGGGGCGGGGCAAACTCTGCTGGGGGGAGGAACCACTCCCATTGGGCTGCTGGGCAGAGAAGTGGGGTGAATTCTGTGCTAAGGCAGTGTCATGCGTGCCCACAGAGATTGCTCTGAGTGCCCCCTATGGCACACATTCCATAGGTTTGTCACCCCTGGTATAAGGAAAGAAGAATGGATCACATCTCATGTCTGTGCGGAAATCCAAAGGACCTTGTTTGAGATTGTTCTTAATATGTGCTGTGTGCTTCTCCCCCACCCCTCTGTTTTAGGTCTGAAGAATTCAGAAAAACACAATGAATTGTTCGACTTTGATGCTAGAACATCAAAACTGGGCACTTCAGCTTCTGGTATTGCCTCTGTCACACAGAATACCCAGCAGGCTGTTAAAGCTGAATCATCAAATGGAGCAGCTGTAAAAAATGAAACTTCACTAATGGCAGGCAGTTTAAAACCTGAAGGTCTGATATGTTTCATATAAGTTGTGAGTCTAATATATTCAAGGCCATTGCATTTACAGTTACTTTTTCATACTGATTTAACACTTCATTTTTCACATACAGTACAAGCAATTTTACTCCATGTAGCAAACAAACTAGGAAGTCTTTAGCCATCCATTTTTCTTTTTCACATAAATAGTAAGTAGCCTGACTTATTCTGAAGGTACTATCCCTTATATCCCAGTTCAGAGTAAACAGTGAATTGTGGTTATTTCTAGACTTCTTGGTTGCTTTGCTGGCTGGCACGAAGGGAGAAGTAAGTGGGTTGTCAAGTAGAGTTATGATTGGCATAGGATGCGCTCTGACTTGTGGATTAGCCTTTGCAGTTACGATATACAGATGACACTTGGCATCTAGAAAATTATTTCAATTGCAACTTTCATCATCCTGCAGCCAGCATGACAGTCCAGATATAGAGATATCCATTGGGTTTTTTTTTTTTTAAATCTGGGAAATCAGTAGTATTTGTGAAAACTTTTGTGTAGCTAGCTTTTATTGTTTTAAAGATTTTATAAGATGAGTAAATTAGGAAACACACTTGAAGTTATATTGATTGATTTATCATATTAGATGAATTTTAGATTATCTTTGTTTCCTCTTCATTTTGAAGCATTAATTATTAATTAAATACCCTTTTATGCATTTTAGTGAACTTTCTTGCTGTTCTACATCTGCCAGAATTGCTTAGTTTTGAGCATTTGAGTATAAAGTATCTTAAGACTCCACTGAGCAAGCACAATTTCCTGTCAAAAGGCTTCCTCCTGTTGAAGGAAGAAGCCATTCATCCATTGTTATGGGTGCCTTTGATTTTCACTCAGTATCACTATATTTGGTACCAAACATTTTTGTTTGTTTCATGTATTCTCCCTGTGTTTTAAATTTAGAATAAAATTGTCCTAAAGCGTTATGAAAGAAGTATCACAAATAAAAGTGAATTGTTTTGGGTAATACCAAGTATTTTCATCTTAAATTCCTTGCAGTTAGTGTGTACCCAAGCAATTCTGTTAATCATGATTCCTCCCCCACCCCTACTGTCAAATTTCAGAACGCTCTACAATTTATAGTAATTTACTTGTATCTGGCACAGACCTATCTGCGCATCCAATAAAATCAGCACTGTATTTTCACTTTAGCCTTTTAATTCTACTTCACTGGTACTTGTATATTCATTTTATAGATCAGGGGTTTGCAACCTACGACTTGCAGGCTGGCCCTGGCCCCGTATGTCATTCCATCTGGCCCACAGCAATGACCCCAAAAGTGGAAGTGAATGCATTTACAAAAGGCGTAAACGTGCCCACGTATGCGCAAATGCTCCCGTCATGGTTTATGGCAACGTTTGCGACAGGAGGAACCATGTGTCCAGCCCACTCAGCTGTCTGAGGGGCAGTTGTCTGGCTCATGGCGTGAAATGGTTGAGAACCCCTCATATAGATGCACCAAACTGCTTTAGGACTGCTTTCTAACTCAATGTGTTAAATGATTTTTGTCTCTGAGAAGCATTTTATGCTAACTGTTAGAAGGTTTATTTGCTGAAATTCTTTTCTAAATTAATCACAATTTTACATATTTTCCCCTCTAGCCAAAGACTCTAACAGAGTCAATTCTGGTATTCGACATGATTCAGCTAGACGACTGCCTGTAAGTACATAAATGGTGTGTGTGTGTGTGTGTCTGTGTCTGTGTCTGTGTCTCTCTGTGTGTGTGTCTCTCTCTGTGTGTGTGTGTCTGTCTGTCTTTCTTTCCTCACTGTATTGGCTATGCTGATGAAGGAAAGTTCCCTGGCTTTCCATTATCATCTTCGTATTCATGTGTCTCAAGGGGATCTGCATTGTTACCTAAATCTTCTATACTCTAATATAATATGTTCTCTGAACCACAGAAAACATCACTACCAAGGCAGAACTCAAGAGTGAGAACGCAAGAACAAAGGTGGTATGATGTTGGCATTTTTCAAAGCAACAGTGCCCTAGTGAACCAGTTCTATTTGCTGCCTGAAGAAAAGGTCATGATTTCTAGCAAGGTATTTGTTCATTGAATTTGCCTATTAGATAGTGAAAAAACAAATCAAAATGAGAAAATTTAAATTTTGGGAGGGTGAAACTTCAGAATATATAGGCAAATAATTAACAGCCTAATGTTAATTTGGATTTGGTTGGTTTTAGCTGTTAAGCGAGGCGACCATTCAGAGAAAATTCTGCTCTTTAAGCAAGTTAGTCTCTAAGCGAGGCACTCTTTATGTGAGGTTTTACTGTATTGTCATTATAGTGTTGCAGTTATATATTCATGGTTATATATATTATATATTCATGGTTCACACTTACACCCTAGGAGGGTGACAGATCCATAGGTGTACACAAATGTAGGCACATTAAAATCTCATTGATCACAATAAAAGAGATTTACAAAACATTCAACTCTCTCACTGGACTTTGATATGTTTTAGTATTACACTAGGGAGAATTCTAGCTTCACCATCTATGAACAATCAAGCAAATGAATGGTGCGTTTGTCTTTATGTTTTTCTTCCTTTAAAAATCTTTAGGCAGATGTTCCAGATGAAAGTTTACTTAAGAAACAGGACCTTGCTCCTGGCACTTTATACAGGTTCAGAGTTGCTGCAATTAATGGCTGTGGTGTAGGACCATTCAGTAAAGTCAGTGAATTTAAGACTTGCACCCCTGGGTTTCCTGGAGCACCTTCCATCGTCAAAATTAGCAAGGTAAGAAATCTGTATGACTAGTCCTGTATACACCTCAAGAGATTACTCTGAAGCTTGCTAGGTTTAGAAAAAACCAATGACAGCAACAGATGGCATTTTCAACCAAATAAGTAGATTTTACTAAAAATTAACAAAACGGGGAGGGGGGAGACTGCATGAGAAAATGCAGTTTTGCAGAACTGAAGCAAAAAAAATTAATCAGATATTTCGCATTGTGTTTTACAGTTTTAGAGGTGAGCTGAAAGATCTTATTTGTTTGTTTTTCAAATTTCTAATTCTGCCCAACTCGACACCTACTCTGGGCGGCTAACAGTAATTAAAACAAACATTATCAACGTAGCTAAACCCTTTAAAAACCCATAAAAAGTACCCACAACATTACTCACCCACCTCATCAGTTAAAAGAGACAGGGAGTGATCTTGTTATATGAGCCAGTAGGCAGGGGTCACCACTCCCCTAGTGCCCCACACCTGCTTTGCTAGCCAGGTTCTTAGCTCTTTCCTGAAGGGCAGCAACTCCGTCTGTAGCCCCAACTCGGTTGACAAGAGGTTCTTGTGCTAGAGACACGGGCCTCTCTAGCTGATGCCACAATTAGAGAACCCCTCCGGTCCACTCTGGTGGGACAGACAGATGTTCTTGTTTTAAGTCTTGAGTGACTCATTAATTCATTGGGTTGCTTTAGAAGACTGACCAAAATCCTTTTGCCCGGTAATGCAAATGGTCTAAATTTTTTAGGCAAACTGTCTGTCCCAAGTTTAAAAAAATCACTGTACAGTAATACCTCGGATAATGCTAAGACTTGGTTCCACAAGTCTTGGTGTTATCCGATTTTTAGTGTTATCCGATGCATGTTAAAATCCTATGGGATGGATCGGATAACGTTAAAGCTCCATAGAGATAAATTGTAACCGCACAGGCTTTAGCGGTTGTTATCCGATACATCCCATAGGACCTTAACGTTATTCGATCCAATTCTCCCTCCCAGATTGCTTAACGTTATGTGATTTTAGCGTTATCCGAGGTAAACGTTATCCGAGGTATTACTGTATTATCATTTGCAAACAAGTAATATAAGTCACCATGTAACTGATAATGTCTACAGTGATTCCTTAACTTGGGAAACTCCAACACCATATTTCAAAGGTATCTATTCTTTTGCGCTCAGCTTTCCTAATGTTTCAGCTCTCACAACCATACATTACCACTGGGAATACCATTGCTTTGACTATACGAATTTTTGTTTGAAAGATGATATCTCTACTTTTCACTATGTTCCCCAGGTTTCTCATAGCTTGTCTCCCAAGAATCAGTCACCTTTTTATTTCATGGCTGCAATCACCATCTGCAGTGAGCTTTGATCCTAAGAAAGTAAAATTTGTCACTGCTTCTACTTCTTTCCCATCTATTTTCCAAGGACTGAGAGGGCCTGTTGCCATTATCTTGACTCTCTTTTTTCAACCTAATCAGGAGCTTCTTCATGTCTTCCTCACTTTCTGCCAGTAGGGTAGTATCATCTGCGTATCTCAAATTGTTGGTGTCTCTCCAAGCAACTTTGATCCCATATTGTGATTCCTCTATCCCTGCACTGCACATTATGTGCTTTGTGAATAAGTTGAATAAGCAGGATGATAAAATGCAGCCTTGTCTTACTCCTTTTCCTATTCCAAACCACTCTGTCATTCCTTATTCTGTCCTAACTTGTTGATTCTTGACTCATGTACAGATTTCTCATGAGGCATATAAGGTATTCTGTTATTCCCATCTCTTTGATTACTTGCCACATTTTATTGTGGTTCACAGTCAATTGCCTTGGTGTAATAAATGAAACAGAAGTAACTTGTTTCTGGTGTTCATTTGTATTCTCCATGATCCAACGTATGTTGGCAATGTGGTCTCTAGTCCCCCTGCCTCTTTGGAACCCAGCCTGCACTTCTGGTAATTCTCTCTCCATGTGCTGCTGCAGTCTATCCTGTATTATCTTGAGCATCACCTTGCTGGCGTGTGGGATGAGTGCAATTGTTCGATAATTTGAACATTCTTTGCTATTACCCTTTTTTGGGATTGGAATGTATACTGATCTTTTCCAATCCTGTGGCCATTGTTGTGTTTTCCAAATCTGAGTTAGAGTGGGGTTTTTATTATTTTAGTGGGTGTTGGAAATCTTTTTTTCTCTCAATGTGTTCTTATGGGAATGCCTCATTTTACAGAAAAAAATCGAGTTAAGGAAAAAGCTATGGAACTGCCTTTTTTTGTAAAACAGGATTTTACTGTATTTCTTTTTTGCAAACTGAACTTGAAGCCTTACTTATACACAATTGAATGTTATTTCTCCTCTTTTTATTAGAGTTCTGATTGTATTCACCTTTCATGGGAGCCTCCCATTTCACCTTCAGGAAATATCTTGGAATATTCTGCCTACTTGGCAATAAGAACCAACCAACTCCATGAGAACCCTAACCAGCTAATGTTTATGAAAATCTATTGTGGCCTTAAGACTTCATGCACAGTGAGTGCTGCACAGCTGGCAAATGCCCATGTTGATCACACTTCCAAACCTGCCATAGTGTTCAGGATCTCAGCCAAGAATGAGAGGGGATATGGACCAGCCACGCAAGTTCGATGGCTCCAAGGTAAAGAGAGTAATTTCCTCAGACACCCAACTTTTGGGTGTGATTTGTAGAGGTTGTTAGTCTATGAAAAGTTTCAGTGACTCTTTTAATCTAGTTTTTGAGGTTCAGAAAACTCTATGTTGAGGGTAGTATGATAAGTTATGTGCCATGACTCGATTCTGCCTCCTAGTAGTGTTTGAAGAGATGTTTAAGAATTGGTTTTAATACAACCACCCTGATTCAGTGAGTTTCCATAGTTCAGCAGAGATTTGAACCCAGGTCTGCTGAGTCCTAGTTCAACATTCAGTCTACTGTGCTACACTGACTATACATGCAGGTTGTACCTCTAAAAATATTTGTGTGTGTGTGTGTGGGGGGGACAAAATGAGATGTGACACTGATAGAAACAGACTGATTCGAGGTGGGTTTTATCTGATCAGACTGTCATGTTCAGGAGGATCCAAAAGGTGGCAGATATAGAGAGGGTTAGTGAGAGATCAGGAATGGTGTAACAATCAACATAAAAATGTGCACCATGTGATAACAAGGAGGAAAGGAGTAACAAAGAGTAGGTAAAGCCAGTCATCTTTGTTTATAGCCAGTCATCTTTGTTTATAACATCTGCAGACATTTCTGTGGACATTTGGGAGGCATGACTAAATGCAGGAGTGCATGAAACGCTGTTACCTTCTCACTGAAGTGGTACCTATTTATCTACTTGCAGTTTTTTGCTTTCGAACTGCTAGGTTGGCTGGAGCCTGGGGCAGAGAGAGGAGCTCACTCCATTGTGCAGTACTCAGGTCTTGAACTGTTGGTCTTCCAGTCATCAAGTTCACCATCTTAACCACTAAGCCACCACAGTCCCAAAGAGTAGCTGTGGGGAAAAACCACTAGGCAATGATAAATGAGAAGTGTTTTCCTCAGTAAACACAGACGTGGCCCTCAGAAGACAGGAGAAAAGGGGATAGCAGAATGATTTCGGTTGAGATTGATTACTGTCAATGGAGGAGTGAAGGGCAGGGCATCAGGGTACATGAAGTTTTGCTCCCTAAAAGATGGCCAGAGGACGGAGGACAAATTTAATTTCCATTCGTTTATTCGATATTGCATATATTTGACTTGCATGGAAAATTCAAACAGTAGCTGCCAATTATAAGTCAATTAGGCCTATAATAGATAGTAAGTATTGTGTTTCGGTTCCTATGGTCATTGACCAGCATAAATTAGGGTGAGCTATAATGCGAGATGTAGTCCGAGAACTTTTGAAATGTCACACGGTCTGCCCCTGCATTAGTCCGGACCTTAAATATAGAACCCCTGACTTGAATGTGACTGTTATGAATGCGAGAAGTTTTAAACAGTATTTTCTCTTTCTCTGCAGAAACGAAAACATCAAGTTCAAAGTAGAAACAACAGAACCACAAGCTATGGAATAGCATTAGTGCTCACTGTAGTTTTAAAATCTTCCAAATATTCAGTTTGCAGTGTTTTAAATTGCTAGTTCCCATGCAGCCCTGCAGAACTGGACCCCTGGTTCTGGTATTGTTCATAAAACTTTATCCAGTTAGTCATTTTAGAGGCCCTGACTAATATTGAGGTGGTCATGTATGTATGTGAGTTTTTGGAGAGCCTTCCAACCAGTAGCTCCCAACCTGTAAGAACCACAATCACATTTGCTTCCAATACATAGGGAAGGGCCATAGCTCAATGGCAGAGCACATGCTTTGCTTCCAAACAGGCTGAGGTTTATTTCCTGTGTCCTCAGTTAAGACTGAGAAAAAGTCTGTCTAAAACCCTAAAGAGCTGCTTCTGCTTCAGAGCAGAGTCAAACAACCAGAGAAGTGGAGTTAAAAGAGACCCTAAGAGTCTTCTGCAGATCCAGTAACCTGTAGAAATACTGAGCTAAGCAATGATTTGGCTTGATACATTGCTTCCTCTGCTTCACAGTTTAAAAATCAAGCTTGTGATTTGGCATAAAACAATATGTAAAGAATTTGAGTGATAACTAGAACACATAAAAGCCTGTATTGATGTTCTCCTTAAAATGTTATCAAGGGAAGCTCAGACATTCAAAATCTAGATGGAAGATTCTGTTTGGGGACCTCTTGAAAGAGCTCCCCAAAACATTGGCTATTTGCACACCCCAGTAATCAATAGTCCTTGGAGCTATTACAAAAAAATTGCTTGAATACAGTAGCTAATACATAGAATTGGAAATACCGAAAGGAAACGATTAGATTTCCAACATCACAGTAATTGCCTTTTAGTAATTCATGATGGTTGATCTAATTCAAATTTCCAGTTGTAACTATTTTACACCAGTGTGATTTGTCTTCGCTTTTTCCTTGCTCCTTATAGTAGTAGACATTTGCTTCTGATGTATATTTTACCTGGTACATGGGTATGAATTCCAAACTGTCCATACCAGACAACTGAAAAACACAGGATGAGTTTAAATGTATAAGCTAGGTATGCATAGGTCTGACAGGGTATGCTCCAAAATTTGGGGGGTATGCTTGTTTCCTAGAAATTTACATGTCTAATTCCTATGTTTTCAAATTTGCTGATTAGAGTGGCTTACTGTAGAAGAAAGTGAACACAATCTTAGGGACAAAGTCATTGAAAAGCTCTGTTTGCACTGAGACAGATCATATGTTTTGCTGCATTGATTATTTCGTCCAAACAGGGACTAAAATAGGGCATTTAGTTACAATTATGGTTAGTTAAGGGATGAGCAACTTCTTCCACAATGAAAAGCGTCTTTTGACCTCTGCTTTGGACTCAAGTCAACCGATTATGTCCGTCTACTTTAAGGCTACAATCCTGTACATCCTGATTTCAGAATAAGTTGCACTGAACTCAATGAGGAATACTTCTGAGGAAATATGGGTAGGATTATAGCACAATTAAGATCTCTCTGGCTTGATGTCCTCACGGTTTCTAATGAAGGTTTCTAACATGATGCCGGAGAGCAAAGGTCTTCCAACCAACTGAACAACTGGCTAAGTTGTGTGACTTCACATAACCAGGTGCAAACCTGAGAACATGCAAGCTGTACCAAACGCAATCTGAAAGATACGAGAGATCAGACATTTGTAGAGTTTGCGCATCCCCACCAGACTGGTTCTCTTCTGGCTTACATGTCATATCCATGTCATTTTAATGTAAGACAGATATTTTAGTTTACAGTAACTTAAAATGTATAGAATATTTTAATATATTCATTTTTGTAAAGATTTTTCTAGTATTTGTAAACACATATTCTAATCTTTGGAAGTATCCTGATATGCAAAGTTGCTAAACTAGTCACTTCTGTTAGGAAAAGCAAAGTCGGTGTAAATGCACTATTCTTAGTTTCTCATGGGCATAGAAGTGTTAAATCTGTAGGCATTTGAATGTTTACAAGAGCCTTTACATGTTAAAGTCCTCCATAATGATTGCTTTGTTAAAAGAAAGAAAAGCATATGCTTTGTTTTGGCATATTCATGCTATTTTGCACTAATAAGATTTAACTTTTTAACGTTCTTGTGTTGCTTCCAGAAAATTTCTGTATCGGTCTAAAGTTAAAGCAAATTTGCACATATTTGCATGTTTCTGTGGCATACATTTTTAAAATTAGTTTCCCCCCAGGGGCCTGTGTTTTGTTTTGCCTTTTGTAATACTCTAGAAGTGGTGTTCAATATTCTTTTAACCTTAATCATTTTATCACTAATGTGCCAGCTGCTTCAAACCTCTTTACATTTTTCCTGCAAGGGTGGAAAAAACTGCACGTATGCTCTCAGAAATAAACATCTCAAGAGTGCTCACAAATGATAGTGCATTTATCCTGCACCCTCTGTAGCAAAAATGTTGCAAGTGAAGCAGCTTCTATAACAGGAACGTTAATCTGTTCTGAAACACACAAGTGTATTAAATACAGGCATTTGGATGCTACTATATAAATAGTTGTTTACCAAATTATAGCATAAAATGGCAAATTATGCCAGTGTATTAGGTTAATATTGCACAAAGGACAGTCCACCAGGAACATATTTTCATCAACAGTTGTACTCTTTACATTAATCTGGATGGAATTTGTGCAGGTTCCTGTGGACTACATACTCTCTTTGACATCTAAATGATTTTTTTTTACAAATTTTAATTTTAAAACCTGGTTAGATGGTTATGTGCAATAAAGAGAATGTTTTGCACTTAATGTTTCCATCAATGCCTAATAAATTAAGATGGAAATTACTTGATCTACCAGACCAATTTTAAAGTGGATTATTGTAATGCTAGTACTTTACAATCATTACGGTTTCATACTTAGAGAACTTCTTTAAGGCCATCTTTAGTCCCATTTTACAGATGTAGAAACTGATGCTGAAAGTAAGTGACCTACTCAAGTCACACAAGGAGTCATGGTGTATGTAGGATGTGAACCCAAATCCGCCAGTGTCTTCCCCAGCACTGATTAATTTATGTATTAATGAGATTTGGTCAAATGATAAAGAAGAGGTTTAGATTTATATATCAGAACACACAGTATGTGGCCACTCTTGAAAAGTACAAGATCTGGTTTACAGTCATTATGTTGATGCCATTCTAAATACTACAGCACAATCTGTGTCATGGGGAAAACTGAAAATATTATTAAAAACCTTCTCCAACTGACAGTAAATTAAGTAGCACTTTCTGTTAGCTGCTCCCTACCTTTTCTATGATAACGAGATGACAACGGATTTTTGTGTAGCTGACTGAATGTTACGTATTAAGTTGAAAATGCCAATTCTCATCAGTGCACATGCAGATCAGTGGATTATGCATCTGGTTCATAAAGGACATTTCACTCCACCTGTTAACTTCTCCTGAGATGAACTTTGAACATCCTGTTCGATAAGGAATGTGGTTGTGTGTTGCTTGGAAATTCAGTATGCACATGCAGAGTGAACCTGGTGAATATTCTCTTGTTAATATTGCCTAGTGTGTTTGAGTAACACCCACATCAAAAGTATGTGAAGGAACCTCATGATTTTGATTGTTCCCAATAATTAAAGTCGAACAAGGTCCAATGAATACATGATATCTTCGATTAGCCTTCCCAAAGGCCTTGCTGGCAGGGGACCAAGATTACAGCCCCACACATCTGGAGTGCCCAAATGAAAAAGGCTGCCTTAGAATGGTTTTAATTAGTACTATGGATTTTTTAAAATTTCTATAATTTTTTTTAAAAACACCCTCTACAACAGTGAATGCCAACCTTAGCACTCTAGCTCTTCTTGAACTTCAATTCCCTGATCAGCAGGAGTGCTGACCTGGGCTTCTGGGAATTGAAGTCCAAGAACACCTGGAGTGCCAAGGCTGGCTGTCACTGCTCTACAAACATAATCTTCAAAGCTGTACAATGGCTTTCTCGAGATGGTACTTGTGGACCAACTACCAGCAATTACAGTATGTCATTTCTTTCCTGGCTTCTCAGACAAGCACTGGTTTCCTCCACCTTGATCACCTCTCACACTACTTCCAGCTCAACTGGTTACAGAACTGCCAGTGGTCGTGGGGCTGAAAAACGGTACCTGTGCATATTAAGGGGAGAATCCAAACAGATTTGGGTTTGTTTTCAAATTAGGGTATGCATGCTGTGACAGAATATGATAATTTGTTGTATAGCTACTTGGCTTCTAATAACTTGATTGTAGATCCATTACTTAATAACATGACCTGTTCAGTATATCTGTATTTTTGCACTTTTGAGTTCATATATTTCTGCACTTGTTTTTCAAACGCATGTCATGATTACCAAAGGTAAATTTGTGGTTGTTAATCTGGACATGAATTTTAGTGTAAGTATGCTAAACCAATATGCTATTGTATAATTTATCACATGTTTACTGTTTCCCCCTCCGTTTATCAGATTAGTAGCATACAAGTTATTCCTGTAGTCCCTTGCCTTTTATGTAGTTTCAACTGTTTTGTGGCCTGTTTCACTCATTAGCACCTAAACATGTATAAATCACATACAAAAGTTTGTATTTTAATATTTTGCTTAGTATCTAATCAGTAATCTTGGATCTCTGATTCACTCTACATCCAGTTCAAATATAAATTAAATCAGGCTGTTTGAGAATCTAGTGGTAGCTCTTTGTTTGCCTTTGTAAACTATACTGTACATGTAATATTGTATACAGGTATGAAACCATCCTGTAGCAATTCTAAGGAATAATACATTTTGTATGAAATTTATAAATAGTAGCCCATGGTATTTATGACATACTGGCTGAAATCCTGTTGAATTAATGTAGTCACAACTATAATAGCCTCATGGAATCAATAGAACATAAGGAATTTTTTGACAAAACCACACTATGTCTACTCTAGTTGTGACTTATCATGCTAAACAATAGGATTTCAGCAACTGCATCAGTTTGATTTAAGCAGTTTTGTGACATTATCAAGCTGTGTGAAGAAACTAACTTGTTCAGACTATCTTATCTTACTTTAATAAATGAGCAAGCCTTTTTGCCTAAGATAATTCACTCCACCTCTGTTTGTGGTGGAGTGTATTAGTTTCCATTTCCAGCCAAAGCAGTATCACCCAGGCAGTTATGGTTAATGGTTTTGGAATAATAAAATACATTAAATCATGTTTTGAGGTTGGTTTGATAGAAACCTATAGCTCGCTGCTTAGCTAACAGAGGCTATACATGTGGGCAGAAGGCTAATATATTGACTTATTATGTTGTAGTAAGATCATCTGAATGCAGCCATTTTAATGTATGATTTATAGCAATATTTTACAATAGTTTTTCAATAGAGTACATCAGCAAGCCATACATTTTTTAACAAAAATAATTACCATAGTTAACTGGAATGTGGATGAGTTATTGTTTTATAGTCTATGACTGAAGTGGTCTCTATAAAGAAAATGAATGTTTTGTACAGCAAAACAAAAGTAGTTTTGTTCTTTGTAATAAAGTGATTTGTCCTAACCCTATTTGCATTTGCATTTTTAAAACTATTTTACTACTTAATTGAACCTTGGGAATTATTTAAAAATGAAAGCCACATTTTCAAGCAGATAGTTTATGCAAAAGGTACTGCAGTGGCTTAGTGGTTAAGATGCTGAAATTGGAGACTGGAACGTCTGCAGGTCAACAGTTCGAGACCCGAGTGATGCACGATGGCATGAGCTCCTGTCTGTCCTGGCTCCTGCCAACCTAGCAGTTCAAAAGCAAAAAAATTGTAAGTAGAGAAATATGTGCCGCGTCAGTGGGAAGGTAACAGCACTCCATGGGCTCCGGTGTCTAGTCATGCCTGCCAAATGTCCGCGGAAACGTCTGCAAACAGCGCCGACGCTGGCTGTAAATGGATTTGAGCACCGTAACCTAGTCGGATACTGCTGGCTTTTGAGCAAGTGTGATCCTTACCTTTTCCTAGTTTATGCAATCATTCTATACAACCGACTCTAGGGAGGTCGGGAGACCCGATGCGCGCTACTTTTAAAGTTCCCCCACCCTCTTTGAGGCTGCAGCAAGCCAGAATGTCGGGATTCGAACCCTGACGTTTTGGCTTGCTGCACTGGCTGAGGACATAGGGGTCAGAGACCCCAAAATTGGTTTAAAAAATGTCCATTTTTTGTTACCAATTTTGGGGTCTCTGACCCCCCCCCCGCCGGGTCCAGGGAGGTGGGGAGACCCGATCCAAGCTGTTTCCAAAGTTCCCCCACCTCCCTGGAGGTTGCAGCAAGCCAAAATGTCAGGATTCAAATCCCGACGTTCTGGCTTGCTGCAGCCTCCAAGGAAACAGGGCTTTTTTAAACATTGTGTGATCAATGTATCGCACGACGTTAAAAACCGGATAACGACGAGACTTGTGGAACCAAGTCATAACGTTATCCGAGGTACTAGTGTATGCAGTATGCTAGTGGAAGTACTTTGGGGACAGTATTTCCATCTGGGTGCTAGTGCAATTACTATTCACACGACCTCAAGTGCATGTGCAGCAGAATTTTGGCCATAATGTTCAGTTACAGAATAAAACAACGGCAGGAAGACTGTTTTTATAGAACATTTTATGGTTTGATTCCTTTTGAGTCATGTAGCAGCTAAGTAAGACTTATTTGCCTGGCTGAATGTCATGGGGGGAAGAGCTAAATTGCCAAATCAACAAACATCTTCCTTGATAACAGATTTCTCTAAGAGAGTTTAATGCAGGGGTGTCCAAACTTTTTGGGTCATGGGCCAATCACATAGTTCAGGGAGCCAGTCACTAAGGCCTAGGGGCCAGATGCAGCCCGCGACGCCAGTTCATCCAGCCCCTGAAGCCCTCGCCGCTCCTGGAAGAGGAAGTAAAACATTTCCGTACGGGCGCATTTTACATCCACTTCCAGGAGTGACAAAGGCTTCGGGGGCCAGATGAAGTGTCATCAGGGGCCGCATCCAGCCCCCGGGCAGTAGTTTGGGCACCCCTGGTTTAATGGAAAGGTGAATTAGAAATCACTTCTTTTACACAGAATAAAGGGTCGGCTTATTTCCACAACTTACTCTTGGAAAGTAAGCTGGGAGTTCTCCTGTGAAGCTTCTAGACCAGGGGTCAGCAAACTTGGCTGGGGTACACAGAAAGAGCCTCCTCAAAGATTGTGGTATTTTTGAACCACAACTGGATATACCCTGGTAACGGCAAACTTGTGTTGCCAGCTAATCTTTCTCACACTGGGTCAGGCAAAAGGAACTGCAGAATGAACTCACCATTTTAATAGTTTCACATCTGGCCCAGACACGAAGAAGCAAACTTGGTTCTCCAGGTGTTCTTGTACTTTAATTGTCAGAAGTCCAAGTCAGCACCTGCTGATCAGGGCTTCTGGGAACTGAAGTCCAAGAACATCTGGAGAGACAAGTTTGCTGACTCAAACATAATCAAAAGCTTTTTAGACTCCCTTATAGCTTTCTCCCTTGCCGCTAAATTGTATACAGTATATTAAGAGACCAAGGGCCATTTTTCAGATCTGCTAATAGTACAATTGTCAGGAAATGGACCTATTTCCTAATGTCTCCCAAGGCTTGAAATTGCCAATTTTCAGATAGGCCTCAGAAAAAATCCTTTGTCTTCTCTGAGCCTTTAAGGCTGTGTTACAGACAGCCTGTTTTTCAGTATTTCTTATCTTTTGTAAGCTAGCCGAGAGCCATGTTATGGCTAGCCCCAGTGCATCCTGTGTGCACGTGTATAAACAATGCACTGTTGTTTTGAGAAAGTTTTCACTGTTACGTGATTGGCTAAGCTGTCCCACCTGACTGCAAATTCTCCATTTTGGAGAGAAGGAGGAGTTCGTCTCTGATTCTCCATGAGTTAAGACCTGTTTTTGATTAGACCTGCTTTGGTTTCTGAATCTCTATGGGCTAACATTCTTTAGCCTAGGAGCTATGCAATTTTGCTCCTTAAAAATGGTTACCTAGATTTGCCTGTGGACTTTATTGGACTGACTTATGCTACTGACTTTTATGCTTTATGAACCTGATCAATAAATCTTCATCAGAAGTGTGGGGGCCAGCTGGATCGTGACAACAATGCTGGCACTCCAAAGAGTGGAGGTTAGAAGACCTAATTTACATTTATTTTATAAAATGCTGTAATTAAAACATACCGTATATACTCGAGTATAAGCCAATATTTTCAGTACCAATATGTGCTGAAAAAAAAGCAGATTTGGCTTATGCTCGAGTCATCTACTCTGTTTACCCGGCTGTGTGGGAGATCTGCACTTCCTGTCCTGGAAGTGCTTAGATCTGGATCATGGCTGCAGCCATGATGATCTTATTTTCCACCCTCGACTTATACTCGGGTCAATCTATTTTCCTGGTTTCTCAGGTTAAAAATGATATCTCAGTATATACTTGAGTATATATGGGTATTTATTAACTGGAAAATGTGGTTTTAAGCCTAAAACCTCTAATATCTTGCTAGTTACAAATAATTACAAACCTAGGGGTTTCACATTACTAAGTGATTATGGTAAAAGATAAAGCCAACTACTGAAAATATTAAACCTAGCAGGAAAGTTACTGGACACTAGATAAATGGTCAAATATTTTAACCTTAGTAGCTAGCAAAACTGACACAGCTGTTAGTTCATTCTGCTCTATGAAACAGTTCCTATGCTCTAACAAGTTAACAGCAGAATGAATGACCTTCCTTGCCACAGTGCATCAACAAGCATTATTTGGAGTAATCTGTCCACCTACAAACTTAAGTTTGATTATTTATTTGACTACAAGACAGGAAGTAACATCACATCTTCCATTTCAGATCCATACTTATTCCCAGAAGTTATAAACATTTGAGAATCTCCATCACTCATGGAGATAAGTGTACATTTTTATAAAAGACAACTTATGAAAAAAAATCGACCAGACTGCTGTAAGTAAAGAGAAGTTGGCTTCTTTAAAGAGATCATAAATTAAAAAGGGTTTATTTCAAAAGTAGTGAGACAAATACCCCTAAGTCAATGTGATCAACAAATTTTTTTACTACATAATTCTAGTTATGGCAAAATAGGGACTGCACTACAAGGTACAGTTATAACACTCTTTACTGGGCACCAGACAATCCACAGAACTAGCCCTGCTTACAAAACAACAGTATTTGCTAAAGTTCCCTTCATTCTAGTGAAGCTTGTGCAAAGCTGTTCCTGGCAAATTATGCTCAAGCTTCTAATGCTAAGCTCCTAAGCAGGGGTGCTCAAACTATGGCCTGGGGGCCATATACGGCCCCTGATGCCAATTCATCCAGCTCACGAAGCCCTCGTCGCACCTGGAAGTGGAAGTAAAACGTGCCCATATGGGCACGTTTTACTTCCGCTTCCAGGTGCGACGAGGGCTTCGTGGGCCGGACGAATTGGCATCAGGGGGTTGGATCTGGCCCCTGGGCCATAAGCTTGCCCATTCCTGCTCTAAAGACTGTTTATTTCTGAGTTTACATTAATTCAACCATTACATTAAGAACACTGGGGTCATTTCTCCTGAATTGCTGGTGCTTGAGGAATTCCCTTTCCAAGTTAAAATATTAATAAATAGCTAATGTAACTTTAGTCATGCAAGACAATTACAAAACAAAAGGTCCTCTAAAATTGTATAATAAAGGCAACCTGCATTCAAAATGAACTTTACCCTTACATTTTATTCAAAGGGTAAACATGAATTAAACCCAGCTGTTTACTTGAATTACAAAATAACATGATTCAATATGAAAATAAGAAACTGTCTACAAATCTCTGACAGTAGTAAATTGCAATATACAATGCATACAGGAGTTATACAGGGCAACAAACTCTTGTACAAAATAAAAATACTTTTAATACCTTTAAAATCCAATTTCTTTTAAAATCATTCATGAAAAAGATTTGAGTCAGAATTCACACTTCAATTAGTCAAGCCTTAGGCAGCTACATTACAGCTATTGAATATACAAAGTGACTTTCCTCTCTTTACCAGCCATTTCAAAACAAAGTTTCATCTCCTTCAGCATTCCCTTGTTCCACACATCTCTTTCATGTACCTAGATCCAAAGCCTTCTTCAGATCATGAAAACTGAATCTGCTGAACACCGGAGATCTAAAAGAGTACAAATAATGACATATTAGTTTCATAAAACTATGTACTGTATGTTTATTTGAAGGACCTAACTAGCAAAATGAGAACTTTAAATTATTTAACTAGTTTATTACCTTTGTAGTTTCAGCTAGATTGCTAAAACTGGGATGATACAAACATAAAGAAAAAAGCTGGAGAGGGCATTGTACCTGTTGATAAGATGTTGTATAAACCATAACATTCTGTTGTGCACCATCTGTAGTTATTAAGCCTGCTGGCAACTGGTTAGCTGAAAGAGAGAAAACGCTTAAAGTACAGTCAAACCTCGCATAAATAGTGTTTCGTTTAAAGAGTAATTCGCTTAAGAGCAGAATTTTCTCTGAATGTTCGCTTCGCTTAACAAATAAAACCAATCAAAAACTCACTTAACAAATAAATCGGGGTTCGCAATCCCCCCACAATTGGTCACTTACAATGGTGTTTCAGTTAAAGAGCAAACTCGCTTAAAGAGCAATCCTGTGGAACGCATTATGCTCTTTAAGCGAGGTACAACTGTATTTAGCTCATGTAACATATACATCTACCACAATTTAATGAGTTCACCACTAAAAAATAAATGTGCCCTGGGTACAACCAGGAGACTATGATTTTATTAATTCTAAATCACATTTAATCTTTCACTAGCATTTATTAAAAAGAGTGACAGAAAAAAATAACTTGCTACTTAAGAGTCAGCTGAAGATAGGAAATTTGAAATAATAGTCCAGTACCATCAAATTAAGGAAGTAAAAAGAATTAACGCTGGTGTGAATTGAGGTTTTCATGTGAATATTTCACATCCCCGCTGTCTTTATGCTATATTGCACATTAATGGCTGAAACGTGTTTTGTTTCACACATAGAAGACAAACTGCAATTACATGCTGCTGCTTCTGACTGGCAATTAACAAGTCCCCACTGGGATGCTCAGGGGCACAAAGACCCACTGGCTTGGTACTTACATAAGAATTGCAATGGGGACTTTTTAACTGCCAGGTAGAAGAAACTGAATGATATGCTATTTACATGTTACATGTGTAACAAAACCACAGGATTTCAATCAATGTTCTTCAGCCTTCAACAAGAATGGCTATTCTGGCATGCAAATATACTTCAATGAAAACAGATTGTTCCTCATTGCAAAACCTTTTCTTTAAAAGCACCCACAAACATTACTTGCTTACAGACTGCTTGTGTTTTCCAGGGTGTCTGCTAGATACTCTTAAGAGAAATACATATACAGTAAAATCAACTTACGAAAGACTCGTTTTATGGAAAAATTGACTTACGGATTTCCCCAGAGTTCATTCTGTCTGGGGAATGAACTCTGAGTGGCCCCGTGCCATTTTAGACTCTAAAATGACAGCCTTGCATGGGCTCCCCAGACTTTGTTATTTTAGGTCGAGTGATCTCACCAGCTGGGGGAAAAAGAGCTGGTGTTCTTAGGGTCTTCCCCCTTTTCTCCCACACCTCAAGAGCTCCCCTTTTTTTTTCACCCCAGCTGCTAATCAGCTGGGGAGTTTGATCGATCAAAGTGTGGGATAAAAAAAGGTAATACTTTAATAGCACCCCCTTTTCTCCACCCCAGCCCATCATCAGCTGGTGGGATTGATAGGAATATGAGAGATAATCATGTCTGGCATTGTTTTGGAATGTTTTTGGAATTTTTAAAAATTATTTTTTGTCTGGACCATTTTTTAATTTTTCAATGCATTCCTATGGGAAATCGTGCTTCAATTTACAGAAAAACCAAGTTATGGAAAAAGCCCTGGAACTGATTAATTCCATAACTCGGGGTTTTACTGTTAATCTGCAAGACAAACCCTGCCTAGTGCAATAAACCTATCATACAATGTATATAATATTTCTGGCCAAAGTAGATGGGTGTGAAAGATACACATCCACTTGCTGTTCTCAGCAATCTTCACATAGGTAAAGGTCGCCCTTGCTCAAAATCCTGTCGTATCTGACTCTAGGGTTTGCTGCTCATCTCTGTTTATAGCCAAAGAGTCAGCGCTATCAACATCTGCAGACATTTCCATGGACATGTGGCAGGCATGATTGAACACCAGAATGCACAGAATGCTGTTTACCTTCCCACCAAAGTGGTACCTATTTATCTACTTGCAATTTCTTGCTTTCGAACTGCTAGGTTGGCAGGAACTGGGACAGAGATGGGAGCTCACTCCATCATGCAGCACTCAGGTCTTCAACTACTGACCTTCCAGTCATCAAGTTCAGCATCTTAACCACTAAGCCACCACAATCCCTAATCTTCACATAGCTCTTCACTAAAACAAACAAAAACATAATTTAAAAAAAATTGGGATTCAGATGTAGATGAGTGAAACTGGTTTGGCAGAAGCAGTTTTTTAGCCTTCCTCTTCCGGCAGCCCTGTAGCCTCCTATATATGCTATGTGGAGTTTGAATGGGATTCAGAGAAGAAACCAGAAAAACATCACACAGATGTTGCCTCCATTCAGAGATCTTTCTTTCTTCCCATCCAAAAGCCTATCCCATTCAGATTTCTTTGCTTTTCTATACAGCAACTGGGAGAGAGTGAGTGTCTGCAGGGAATGCCAAGGAAAGGAGGAGATGGAGAAATCGAAAGCTAACAGTTCAGGTGCACACAACTAAATCTGGATACAAACCTCTAAGATTCTGATGAATACCAAACATGGTATACAATTTATTTAATTAAATCTACTGTGGAACCAATATTACCCAAGTTATAGCCAAGTCATTATGAGAGCTATATGGTTTTAATTACACCATAATACAAAACCTAAGTATTTTGCTGCTTTGCTTTCAAGAGCAATAGGGTATGCATCTGAGCAAGAATAATTACAAAGACTAGGATCCTACTGAAAGTCTGTTGAGCAGAAAAACAGAGGCTTAGGCCACTTGTGCAAATGTTTCCATAGTACAAGCAAAATTTCTCAATGAGCCCCCCCCCCCCGCCTTTACACTTGTGCAAAAAGATACTGGATAGCTGCTTGCCTAAGCAGCACAAATGTCCAAAAGCCTGTGCAGTAGTTTGCTGCATGAACAGTTCTACTGAACAGGACTCAGGCCTTTATATGAAGGGCCCCCCCCCTTCACCTTACACATGTTGTGTCAGGGTCTATATCTTCTACAGGTCCTAGTAAACATGTATCCCATACTCGATTCCTCATTAAGCCAAAACAATTCCTTGCTGTCCTTGATGGACATATTTCACCATGACTGAAACACTGAGTTCAACACAAAGGATATCACTGTTTTGCCTTGGACATAAACTTTAGATCAGGAGTTCTCAACCTTTTTTAAGCTGGGGCCCGGGTCATGCTCCCTCAGACAGATTTGGGGGCTGGACAGCCATTTTGCCCTTCCTCCACCATATGGCACTTCCTGGTGTGATGGAGGCGGTGGGGGAGGCACATGAAATGGCGCCACAGGCTGAGAATCTCTGCTTTAGATGCAAAGTGACAGTGCCTCCATGTATTTAACTCATCCACAGAGTGATTCACATGTGTCGATCCATCTCTTGATCACTTGGATTTGTGAACAGTCCTCCCAGATCATACATAAAAGTAGAATTTTCACATATCAGTTTTAAGTGATTCTTACATTCGCCTGTGAGTCTAGAAGTTCATTTCATTTCAACAGGCCACCTAATACAAACGTTGTATTTTAAAAAAGGGTTCTTGAAACTGCTTTCAATATCTTTCACACTTAACAACATATCAGCTACACTTTCGTGAACTGCATGTACACTTACTGGTAAGAATAAGCTATGGCTCAAACAAGTGTTGAGAAACAATATACAAAGCCAAATTGGTAGTTTCATACGATACTTACTAAATGCTTCCTCTGTGAGCTCCTCACTAAGACCATCTGCTGTGGTAACTGCTCCCCCAATACCCTTTTCTCCCTTCATGGCCTGGGAAAAAGCATAAATAATGGCATGTACTGCAGATACAAACATTTGAAATGACTAAAATCCAGGTGCATCTATTTCGGAATATACATGCAGGTTTTTCAATAGTTTCCCCCCATATCTCCATTACAGAATTCTTTAATTATACATACAGTATTTGTACACTAAGAAATACAGGGTTGATCTGTGGTCTTTCCAATCACAACTTTCTATGAGTGACACAGCAACTTAAGATGTGACAGAACTAGCTCTACTAGAAAATATATCAGTACATTGAAGCTTATACTCCGCTGACATTATTTTTCAGGATAAAGAGGCAGCAATTGGTCATTTTGGCACAATAAGGAACTAACAGCCATTTGCCTGTATGATCACATTAACTCCTCCTATAAAATCATGTCCAGTGTTTCTTCTTAAAAACAGGACCACAGCTGGGCCAGTTTTACTTGCTTGTCATATTCCTTAACTAATGGGAAAAAAGCGGTGATGTCCACTGCACCACTCAATAGCCACCTCCATCTTACAGTAAGAAGGCAAGCCAACCAAGAGCAACAAAGAGGAAGAGAATGAAGCTGCACAATTGTACAGTAATACCTCGGATAACGCTAAAACATGGTTCCACGAGTCTTAGTGTTATCTGATTTTTAACGTTCTGCGATACATTTATTACACACGTTTTTAAAAAGCCGGCTTCCTTTGGGGGAAGACGGGGGCGAGTGTGCCTGCTCACCTTCCCCAAACCAAGCCAGGGATCAGACGCTGTGATTCCTAGCTTGGTTTGGGGAAACCGCTCAGACCACCCGTTTCCTTGGGTGAGAGCCCGTGTGCAGGCTCTCACCCCACGGAAGCCGCCTGCCCAAGGCTAAGACCGCAAAAGCAAGGGTACATTACCTCCAGAGATCTCTGCCTCAAACCTGCAGGGTTCAGACCACTCCCAATGAGCAATCAAGCTTTGCTTGCAGAGGGAACATGCCTTCCCTCCCCAAGCAAAGCGGAGATCGCCCGCTGGGGTCTCCATTTTGTTTGCGAAGGGTGAAGCTCAGGTGCTCACCGCAGGCTGCATTAATTATATCCAGGGGGCCAATTAGGCCTGTGGGCTGGAGTTTGGGCACCCCTGGTCTTGATGGTCATTAATGTTCTCACACAGACCCTTGCATGCTAAATAATACAAGTCTAACCAGTGCGGATAAGTATTTGAAAATTATTGCAGATGAGAAAACTGATTACAAACCTCTCTGAATTTCTGAAGGTACAACTTCAAAGGTTCAACATAGCTATCAAATCCCAAAGTGGACATAGCAAAGAGTATATCTTCCCCATTTATAGTCTTCCGTTTTTCTTGATGACACCTTTCACTTGCTTCTGAAGTTATAAAGCTGATGAATTCACTTACACACTCCTGCACACATTCCTTTGCATCTTTAGCAATCTAAAATTTAAATGTTATACATAGTTAAATCAATCCCACCTCTCAGTTCAATCTGAATACACCAAACACATCCAGACAAGATTACCAAAACAATTAAAAACATTTTCAAACAATCTGAACAAATAAGATTTGTAAAAATAACATTATTCAAATAAATAGTTTTGCGGTCAAAACATTGAGTTCAATCCCAACAGGCTCAATGCTGACTCAGCCTTCCAAGGCTGGTAAAATGAGTAGCCAGCCTGTTTTGGGCAAAATGCTAATTACCCGTAAACTGCCCAGAACACTATTGGGTGGTATGTAAGTATAATTGCTATTTGCTAAATGTTTTTTGAATGATTATTTTTGTTTCATGACAGAAACTAAAAATCAAAACCCATTATTCTTCAGAGAATGGAAATCATTTCACCCTGGGAGCTCCTGCATTTACCATGAGACGGTAATGCAAAATTTATTTTCTGGAAAAGATGGAGGTATGGAGAAATATTCAGTATGATGTATTTGCTGTTCCAACATACCACAACATCTGAAGCAGCTGTCCATATTTAGTCTTGAAGCTCCACTGAATGGAATCCTGTGACTCAAGGTTTTCAAAAATATTTTTGTTGTTCAGTCACACAGTTGATTCCGACCCTCTGCGACCCCATGGACCACTGTCTGCCACGCACTCCTGTCCTCCACCATCTCCCTCAACTCGCTCAGCTCTGTGCCCATTGTCTCTACAATACCATCTAGCCATCTCATCTTGGGCCATCCCCTTCTAATCTTGCCCTCGACCCTTCCAAGCATCAAGGCTTTCTCAAGTGAATCCTCTCTTCTCATTTGATGTCCAAAGTACTTTAGCTTCATCTTTATTATTTGACCTTCTAAGGAGCAGTCAGGGTTGATTTCCTCTAAGATTGACCTATTTGTTCTCCTCGCTGTCCAGGGGACTCTCAAAACCCTTCTCCAACACCACATCTCAAAGGCGTCTATTCTTCTGCGCTCAGCTTTCCTAATGGTCCAGCTCTCACAACCATACATTGCCACAGGGAATATCATTGCTTTGACTATGCGAATCTTTGTTTGCAATGTGATGTCTCTACTTTTCACTATGCTCCCCAGGTTTCTCATCGCTTGCCTCCCAAGAATCAGTCGCCTTTTTATTTCATGGCTGCAATCCCCATCTGTAGTGAGCTTTGATCCTAAGAAAGTAAAATCTGTCACTGCTTCAACTTCTTCCTCATCTATTTTCCAGGGACTGATAGGGCCTGTTGCCATGATCTTGGTTTTCTTGATATTGAGTCTCAAGCCAGCTTGTTCACTTTCTTCTTTCAGCCTATCAGGAGCTTCTTTAGGTCCTCCTCACTTTCTGCCATTAGGGTGGTATCATCTGCATATCTCAAATTATTGATGTTTCTCCCAGCAATTTTGATCCCAAATTCTGATTCCTCCATCCCTGCATTGCGCATTGTGTGTTCTGTGTATAAGATGAATAAGCAGGGTGACAAAATGCAGCCTTGTCTTACTTCTTTTCCTATTCCAAACCACTCCGCCATTCCATTTTCTGTCCTAACTGTTGCCTCTTGATTCATGTACAGATTTCTCATAAGGCCTATAAGGTGTTCTGGTATTCCCATATCTTTAATTACTTGCCACATTTTGTTGTGGTCGACACAGTCAAAAGCCTTAGTGTAATCAATGAAACAGAAGTAACTTGTTTCTGATAGTCCTTTGTTTTTTCCATGATCCATCTTATGTTGGCGATGTGGTCTCTAGTCCCCCTGCCTCTTCTGAAACCCGCCTGCACTTCTGGTAATTCTCTCTCCACATACTGTTGCAGTTTATCCTGTATTATCTTGAGCATCACCTTGCTAGCGTGAGGGATGAGCGCAATTGTTTGATAATTTGAACATTCTCTGGCATTACCCTTTTTGGGGAGTGGAACGTATACAGATCTTTTCCAATCTTGTGGCCATTGTTGTGTTTTCCAAATCTGCTGGCATATAGAATGCAATAATTTGATTCCATCATCTTGTAGGGCTTTGAAAAGTTCAACTTGGATACCATCAACTCCACTGGCTTTGTTGTTTGCAGTGTTTTTTAGGACCTTTCTGACTTCACTCTCTAGAATGTTTGGCTCATGTTCAATGTTCTCATCATTGTGATTATCAGGGGTGTTGAGGTCCTTTTTGTAGAGTTCCTCTGTGTACTCTTTCCATCTGTTCTTAATCTCTTCTGCATCTGCTAACTCCTTGCCATCTTTGTCCTTTATCATGGTCATTTTTGCTTTAAATGTTCCCTTCAGTTCCCCAATTTTTTTGAAAAGATCTCTAGTCCTACCCCTGATATTGTTTTCCTCTATTTCTTTGCACTGTTCGTTCAGGTAGGTTCAAAAATATTACAAAATCCAAATTCCTGGACCATGTGCATGAAATGAATAATGCTTAAAAACTTTTCAAAATATTACCTTCCCTGTCTGAGGTATAGCATTTTTCATTATTCTAGCCACATTTGCTATTGGAAGGTATATATCTTGTTCTCGAAAACTCTCTTTGGAGCCATTTGTGTCTTCAGGATCATTGAGGCTGTCCTCTGTATCTAAGAAAAAACATACAAATATGCTGAGGACCTTTGATTGCTAAAACTATATTATATTTGGAAATCTAACTTGTGCACTACCAACACTGGCCTTTGATCATCAAACTGACTGCACTATTGGGGACTACAACACATGAAGATCATAGAATTAAAATGTAGACTCACAGCATTCAAACCAAATATTTTTTATTCAAAATGTTTTATGCCCATGATGTGCCCAAAATAAAACTTCAAATTACTTTAAGTAAGCACAATTAAGGCAAACAGAGGCTATGGAATATTTCATTCAGAATTACTCATCCCTACACATGCTCATCCAAATCAAGATGGGCAGAATGAGACAATAAGCAAAAAGTAGGAGATTGGCCAATCATAGGTCATGGAGAGTACATTTTAAAAAATGCAATGGCCAGAGACATTTGGAAGGGGATGCTGCATATATGCAAATGCTACAGCTTCCATATCAAGAAAGGAAGTTTGCAAACTTGGTGTTTAAGAGAGTATAGATATAAAGAGCATAATCAAAACCTAATGGAGAAAACTATGGTACTCTAAACACAAACTCTACAGATAGAACGAAAGGGCATACTGGGGATAGTGTCACTCTGTAGTTAAATAAGCTGGACATTTCATATAGGACAGACTCTTCCACAGAATCACCATGTGTAACTATTCAACACCTGAACAACAGTTCTGTATTAGAGACATATTATGGCCTCTTGAACACGACAGTCAATGAGATTTTGAGTTGAAAAATGCACTTTGGGAGTAATGCAAAGAACAGAGTCTGTCTAATGCAGGGGTTCTCAACCTATGGCCCATGGGCTGGCCCCAGGCCACTGCACCATTTCATGTGGCCCACATCAACATTGACGCTGCTACTGGAAGCAGATGCATTTACGACAGCCGTAAATGCGCCCACGGCTACATTAAACACATTTATGACAGCCACGGACACATTTTGCGGCCTCTTTTACAGCAGGGCTCAACTGTCTGAAGGGACATGGTCCGGCCCATGGCTTGATAACGTAGAGAACCCCTGGTCTAATGGGTGACTTAAATTACTCCCACTCATACTATAAATGAGCGCTTTGGCGTAAAGCAGTATACTTTATAAACATCCCAAATTAATGTGCCACAGTTGATCACAAAACTACAGTAGATGAAATGGACTTAACCCCAACTACTAACCAAGACCTGATGAGCGATTCAAACAGAAACCACAATGCTATCATATTCAACCTACTTGTAGACAGACAATTGCAACAGAAGAACTTTTTGTTGGCTTTAAAAAGTAGCATGGTTTGTCATCAATAATTACTTACCTTCATGAGGCTGTATCACATAGTGACTACCACCAATGTAATCTCCAGCAATTCCCAACTGAGAAGCATCTGTTGTAGAACTGTCTCCATCCATCTGCAATAAAAACAAAAGTTTTGGAAATTCCACTCCACTTTACTAAACACTACTCTTTAAAAACCAAGTACAGTAATACCTCATATAACATTAGTATCGAATAACACTAAAATCGCATAACATCAAGGAATCTGGGGGGAAGAATTGCATCAGATAACATTAAGATCCTATGGGATGCTTCAGATAACAACCGCGAAAGCCTGTGTGGTTACAATGTATCTCTATGGATCCCATAGAGGATCAGATAACACTAAAAATCATATAACACGAAGACTTGTGGAACCAGGTTTTAGTGTTATATGAGGTTTTACTGTATATACATATTTTAATCCAAATATACAGATCTTCTTTAGATATGCAAACAATATTACAATTCTGTAACAGTTGCACTTGGCTTAATCTTGGCTGTCTACCATTTAATTCTTTGTCCAAACTGTACCAATTATTTGTGGCTATGTGTAATAGAAACCAATGACCTTTATTTGTCATCTAGAAAACAATGTCTTAACCTGGCACCCTTTAGGTGTGTTTGCTCTGCTAATTAAAAATGAATAAAGTTGTGTTCTACCACTTCTGTAAGGCACCACGCTACAGAAAGTAGACTCAGTGCAAAAAGCAACCTATTTTATCCTTTTTTCCAGCTCTCTCTCCAAAGAAAGTTAAGGGGACAACTAATTTCAGATAATCCACACAAGCTTTATAAAATACATACCAATGATTACACTGAGAGAGCATACTTACAAGTTTTTCAGAACAATTGTTTTTGAAAGCATTATGTTCTTTATAGTAGCTCACTGTTCATGAAGTCACAAAAAGTTCTTCACAAAAATAACGTTCAACTTATTTCTCTATTAAATATTAACTTGTTATGTTTAACTTTTTCATGCTTTAGATCTGCTTCAAGATCAACATCAGGTCAAAATGAAAACTGGGAGAAGTTTTGTAACTAAAATAGTAATAATTACTCAATTATTTTAAAGGGGTTATTAACAAGATATCATAACAGGACCCAACTTCAAGATAAACATTCTCATGTCTTATATGACACTACTTTAATTTGCTCCATGGCATTATGTTGACAATGTAACAACCATCTATGAGAACTCAGTACAAAAAAAAATAGCAATGCAGATTTAGTAAATGTTACCTAAACTTCTGGTTCACTTTTTAAATTTACAGATACATAATCTATTGTTTATACATGCAGAAGATACACTTGATAAAGTTGAATAAATTTATCACATTTGACTATGTATGAAGTCACAATGCATCATTTCTATAAATTATGATTATTTGTAATAATGTATGCCATCAAAATTTTAAGAAAACACTATTCCTTTGAATAATTACTTTGTTTTCAACAAGTCACTGCGGCCAATGTTCTATTTCTCTGTCACAAGTAACTGCTTTAGTCTCTATTCCATTGTGACAAATTTTTTATTTTAGAAAATCACCGTTATTCAGACAGGATTCCTCTATTAATTCCTTATCAAACTTAGTTTACATCAGTTATGGCTAGTAAAAACAAGTCAACTTCAAACTATAGTTTACAAAGCTTGCTTGTTTTCACTAATCATAGTTATATCTTATTAGGCGAGTACACCCCCTCAACCTTCAGAAGTGCTGTATGCTCCCTTTGGTTTCGGAGGCCCCTTTTGTAGCCAGCAAAAGTGGCCTTGGACCACAACCTGCTAGTCATGGTATCGTTTTGAAGTCCCGTCCCCAACAGGCCTCAGCTCCACCGGCTCAAGATGGCGGTGAGAATTTTTAAAAATTATTTATTCATTTATACAGACGCAATAGAAAATGAGAAGATATATACAGTACAGGCTAGAAGAGGCCAGTCTCATTCTGATAAGGTTAAACCAGTTATGATCAGAATGTGCATTACCTTATACAATAAACAGCCTAGCAGCCACTCTAAGTGATTTATTATTTATTTGCAAAGAGTAAATTTAATTCTTTAAGATTTAAATAAAATTTAAACTAATGAGTAAGCATCTGATTTAAACTACTATTAAAAGCAACCAGAAAGCTACATAAACCTGAATTTACCACACATTTTGCTACTAGTTTTTTTAAAAGGACACAAAAGAGAAAAAAATCTGAAAGAAAGAACATCAGACATCCTTTACTCTACAGTTCTCTATAGAAAGAAAATGCACAAAGACTGCTGAGATTTCTTGGATGAGTCAATTTGCAAGAAAGTTCCCATGAGCTGAAGGAGTCTCCAATACCACTTTATCTAGGTAACTGTGACAACGGATTCAATGTTCAAAGATCTGTCCTAGGGCCCTAACTACAGTAACAGATGAAGAACTGATGTTTCATTCCAGAACAGATAAAATAGTACAACTGACAAGCACACAACACAATTTTCGCTATATGAGCTACAAGCCAACAATGTTTAAATGCATTATTTAGACCAGGGATTCTCAAACTGCAGCCCAGGGGTCAGATGTGGACCCCCACCGCGCCATGTGGTAGAGAAAGAGCAAAATGGCTGTCTGGCCCCTGAAGCTGTCTGAGGGATCATGACATGGCACCCAGCTTTAAAAGGTTAAGAACTCCTGATTTAAACAGTGAAAGGAATATTACTGTATTATATTCACCTATCATGGGGCAGAAGAGAAAAATCACTATCTTCCATTAGGTAATCCCCACAGAAACCCTTGCGGCCATTAAAGTATTCACTTGTTTAACCACTAATTCTCTTTCCCAAGCATTCTGAACCCTTATGTGGAATACTGCTCTAAAAATTATTAGATTGGATCAAAATGTCAATTTCTGCACATAGTATTATACCATAGTATATCTGATATCCTGCATCTAATTTAGTCAAGTAGCTGTAAACCTATAACTGGGAATAAGATCCACCAAACTCAACCAAAGCAAATTCTGAATAGGCATGCATAACACTGCACTGAAACTACTTCAGCATGTAGCTCAGCTAGGCCACATTTCAAATGTTTATTCGATTTTTTAAACCACATTTGCATTACTATTAAGACTGCAAGTCCTGTCACTGGTATGTCACTATTCTGCACATTAATAAACAAAAGCTACTGATACATGCTTTCTAGTCAAACCTGCCTTGTTCCTGAAAACACGTGAGTAGAATTGTTTTCCAAAACAATTTATTACAGCTACAACTAATGCTAAACATAATTAAAAGGGAAAACACCTTCTGCCCTTAATAACACAACAAACGTAAAACAGGCACATCCACACAACTGCATCTTAACCTTTTTTTTTCTGAAAATGGAATAAATTTAAACAATCCCATTTTTAAAAACCCACATAGCTCTCCATCAGAGCAAACTATTTTGCACACTCTCAGATTCATGCAGCACTACTCAGCACATGTGTGCACATTCAAACTAGGCAAGCAAAAGGAGTCTGCAGATTAGGGCTGTCATTTTCCAGGTATTGTGTGTATCTTCTCTAGAAGCCAGGGCTCTCAAATTTCATTAATGTACTCCTAACCCCACAAGTTAACTACTATTACACTAGAAAGCAGAGTACAGAATACAAGAAGGCAGAATGCAGTGATAAGATTTAACATGGAAAAAAGACTGAAGGAGAAGCAAGGAAGAAGTCCATATGCTTAAGACACTTAACAAGCCAAGAGAGTGAAGAAAAAACATCTTATGACATCACCAAAACCCACCTGCTTTTTTGTTTCTTGTCAAGATCCAAGACAAAAAAAGGAGCTGCTCTGAGAGAGGCTTGCTGAGAACTTCTAAACCCCCCACCCATTATTGTGCAAAATCCAGGGAAGAGGAGCCCTGGTGGCAGCAGGGGTTAAACTACCAAGATGTTGCTAGTTCGATCCTGACAGGAATCAAAGTTAATTCAGCCTTCCATCCTTCCTAGGTCAGTCAAATGGGGGCAGAAATGCTAACTAACCTGCGAGCTGCCCAGAGAGTGCATTCAATGCTCTGGGGTGGTATATAAGTATATTTATCAATTTGTTGCATTTATATTCTGCCCATCTGGGATATTTTCCCACTTTGGGAGAATATCCCAGATGGGCGGGATATAAATCCAATAAATAGATAAATAAATAAATGCTATTCTCCTTCTTCCATGTGGCAGATCATGGATGAGAAGGGAAGAGGTGCACTTAATCGAGGCTCGGGAAAGGGGGGAGACAAAAACCCATCCGCATAATAAATAAACTCAACTCCACCCATGAAGGAGAAAGAAAACCAGCGGTGAAAAGACAAGCCATCTTAGAAGAGCCTCTTTTAAAAACAAATAAATGACAATAAATAATTATGACGACGTGGACTTGATCCACGAAAGCTCCCATTTAAGTACAGGAGTTAGCCTTTTTGTTGTTGTTGTTGTTCAGTCGCACAGTCGATTCCGACCCTCTGCGACCCCATGGACCACTGTCCTCCAGGCACTCCTATCCTCCACCATCCCCCTCAACTCGCCCAGCTCTTTGCCCATTATCTCTACAATACCATCTAGCCTTCTCATCTTGGGCCGTCCCCTTCTTCTTTTGCCCTCCACCCTTCCAAGCATCAAGGCTTTCTCAAGCGAATCCTCTCTTCTCATTTGATGTCCAAAGTACCTTAGCTTCATCTTTACTATTTGACCTTCTAAGGAGCAGTCAGGGTTGATTTCTTCTAAGATCGACCTATTTGTTCTCCTCGCTGTCCAGGGTACTCTCAAAACTCTCCTCCAACACCACATCTCAAAGGCGTCTATTTTTCTGCGGTCAGCTTTCCTAATGGTCCAGCTCTCACAACCATACATTGCCACAGGGAATACCATTGCTTTAAGGCAGTGGTCTGCAAATGTGGCTCTCCAGATGTTCTTGGACTTGAATTACCAGGAGCCCAAGTCAGCACTCCTGCTGATTGGGGCTTCTGGGAATTGAAGTCCAAGAACATCTGGAGAGCCACATTTGGGGCTCCTGGGAATTGAAGTCCAAGAACATCTGGAGAGCCACATTTGGGGCTTCTGGGAATTGAAGTCCAAGAACATCTGGAGAGCCACATTTGCAGACCAAGGCTTTAAGGCGACACATTTGTTGCTTTGTTTATTCTTACACAGTCAAGGTTCTCCCCTACTAGATAATTTTTTTAAATATACTGTAACTACATTTTAAGCAATTAATTTTTTTTTAATTACCTCTCGTTTTACTGTGCTGGTCTTAGCCCGGAATAAAGTGGTTGAATATTCTCTGATGGGCTTGAAACAGACTTAGCACGGCGACCGCTCCAAAAAATGTCGACCACAACAAAAACAAACGAGGCATGCCCGCGTATTGTCAAGACGGCCTCCCTTAAAGCCACCATTTGGGGGGCCCCAAAAAGCCCTTACTGTAGCCCCCCCATCCTCCATTTCAGGAGGGCGGTGGAAAGACAACGGAGGCGCCTGGAAGGATTATTTGTGGACAGCAAAAGCGCTTCCTTCACCCACCCCCTCCTTTTCCTCTCCGCTCCCGTGTACGGTAGCCATACTCTCCCTCCATTTCCTCACGGGTCAACCACAGCCTGGAAGGTCGACAGGTCGCCAGTTCAAGACCCGAGGAGTGCATGACGGATTTTTTTTTTCTTAAAAACTCGTGTCCGAGGAACACAAAGGTGCTTTCTGGGTTGAAAGGATTTGTTTGTTTAATTGCTGGAAGAACTCCGCTCAGGGGACGCCCGAATATAAGGCTCCAACTTTCAGGTCCCCAGACAGAGGCGTAGCTACCGCCGTATCAATTATACGGGGGCCACGGGGGCCCCCAACGTGCGTAAGCAAAACAAATCTTTACCCTTCCTAAGGGCCCCCAAACAAATTTTTATCAAATTTTTATACGGGGCCCCGCCAAGGCAAGCTACTCCCAGATCTCCCTCCACCCTGAAGCGGTCCCCTGTGTCGATCTCCTTGCAATTTCCAACGGCTATCTTGGCAGGGAGAGACGACGGGCGCTCACTCCCGCCTGGTAAGACTCGAGTCTCGAACTGCCGACATGCCCGAGGCAAAGAACCACTGAGCTACCGCAGTCCCGCCTCACGGGGCAACAACTGCCTCTCCAACACACACACACACACACCCCACAACAGGGTTGGGGCCCAGGCAAGAAATGGCTGCCAGGGCTGCCTGCCAGCCCTCATTCCCGCTGCCGCCGCCGCCACCGTTGTCTCCTCCCCCCGTTCCTCTTCCCTGAGGCGGCAGAAAAGAGTACAAAGACCCGGGCGGGCGGAGAGAGGCATGGACGGGGCCTTTTTGCGCTTCTCCCGGCCCTGCCTCCTCGCACTTCCTGGTCCTCAGCGGCGGCGCGGCGGCCACGCCGGAGCCCAGGGAGGCAGACGGACATTTCATTCGAGCCTGCAGTGGAACCGGTTACCAATCATTGGCCGGAGCCAGGCACAAACCTCCAGTGCGGCCCTGGTTGGCTCCCTCCGCAAACCGGCTGTTTGGTTGGACAGAAAATGGCTGCGAAGGAACCAGTCCCAGCGCGGAGCACCGCTTCCCGCAGCCGGCCTGCCCTCCCTCCGCGCCGCCTTCGGCTCCCTCCTTCCCTCCCTCCCTCACAGGCGGCTCTTCCCGCGCGAGGGGTTCCCTCCCGCCGCCGCCGCCTCCTATAGCAACGGCCGTTGGCAGCACTTCATGAAAAAAACACCACACAAACACACACACCAACCGACACCGTGAGGGGAGACCGCCCGTTATTACACAGTAGAGGCAGGGCTGACCTGAGACATTTTTGCCGCCCTGGAGGCAAGAGGGCGAGAATGGAAGTCTGCCTCGCTGCCTCAAAAAGTCATTTTTTAAAATATATATATAATGTTAGTCTGTGTTTCAGACATATCAGAGAATAAACAAAAACGCTGTAGCACTTTAAAGACTCACTGCTATATTTCAGTACTGTATGATACCACCTTAATGGCAGAAAGTGAGGAGGACCTAAAGAAGCTCCTGATTAGGTTGAAAGAAGAAAGTGAAAAAGCTGGCTTGAGACTCAATATCAAGAAAACCAAGATACAGTAATACCTCATATAACATTAGTATCGAATAACACTAAAATCGCATAACATTAAGGAATCTGGGGGGAAGAATTGCATCGGATAACATTAAGATCCTATGGGATGCATCAGATAACAACCGCTAAAGCCTGTGTGGTTACAATGTATCTCTATGGATCCCATAGGATTTTAACATGCATCAGATAACACTAAAAATCATATAACACCAAGACTTGTGGAACCAGGTTTTAGTGTTATATGAGGTTTTACTTGTACAGTAAAACCTGGCTCCACAAGTCTTGGTGTTATCCGATTTTTAGTGTTATCCGATGCATGTTAAAATCCTATGGGATCCATAGAGATACATTGTAACCACACAGGCTTTAGCGGTTGTTATCCGATGCATCCCATAGGATCTTAATGTTATCCGATGCAATTCTCCCCCTCAGATTGCTTAATGTTATGCGATTTTAGTGTTATTCGATACTAATGTTATATGAGGTATTACTTGTAATGGCAACAGGCCCTATCAGTCCCTGGAAAATAGATGGGGAAGAAGTAGAAGCAGTGACAGATTTTACTTTCCTAGGATCAAAGCTCACTGCAGATGGAGATTGCAGCCATGAAATAAAACGGCGACTGATCCTTGGGAGGCGAGCGATGAGAAACCTGGGGAGGATAGTGAAAAGTAGAGACATCACATTGCAAACAAAGATTCGCATAGTCAAAGCAATGGTATTCCCTGTGGCAATGTATGGTTGTGAGAGCTGGGCCATTAGGAAAGCTGAGCGCAGAAAAATAGACGCCTTTGAGATGTGGTGTTGGAGGAGAGTTTTGAGAGTCCCCTGGACAGCGAGGAGAACAAATAGGTCGATCTTGGAAGAAATCAACCCTGACTGCTCCTTAGAAGGTCAAATAGTAAAGATGGAAGCTAAAGTACTTTGGACATCAAATCAGAAGAGAGGATTCACTTGAGAAAGCCTTGATGCTTGGAAGGGTCGAGGGCAAAAGAAGAAGGGGACGGACCAAGATGACATGGCTAGATGGTATTGTAGAGACAATGGGCACAGAGCTGAGCGAGTTGAGGGGGATGGTGGAGGACAGGAGTGCCTGGCGGACAGTGGTCCATGGGGTCGCAGAGGGTCGGAATCGACTGTGCGACTGAACAACAATAAATGACCTTTCTGGAGCAAGTCTCATGAAAGTGGACTTGATCCACGAAAGCTCACATTGAAATATAACAGGCATATCAGAAAGTTGTTACCCCAGATCTACCCCCTTTTAAATTATTTTTAAAATATTTTTATTTTTAATAAAATACTTTTCTCTTTATTTTTCATCTGCTCCCCACTGAAAATGCTAGGCTTATGTACGCAAAAACCACTCCACTAACACGCACCCATTCAAACACTTTGCACGTAGATAAATGCAAAGATTTATTCTTCTAAGTCTTTTTACACCATTAATTCATATAAAGATACACCGGCCGTTCAATAGTGTGGCAGTAGACCGAGGCTTCACTCTGGAAGCGGAGCTTCAGTCAGAAAGTCTGTGCAATTACATTGGAAGGTAGACCCAGCCTCGCTTGAGAAGCGAAGCCCAGAACGAAGCGCCTATGATGGAAGCAGACTGCCCCGACTTCGAGAACAATTTTTTTTAAAAATAGAAGAGACAAGCAGAGTAGACCACCCCGAATTTGAAAACGCAATTTTATAAAAGTAAAGGACAATAGACCGGGAAATTATCCCGGACAAATGTGTCCAATTGAGAATGGCTGGTAGACCAGCACAATGTCCCCGAATGACCCATAGGCTTACATGAATGGGGTTCCAAATATGGTACTTCAAAGTCATCAAGGCTGGAGGATTGCAACAATGTATCCATTTAGACTGATTCAATGGGGGCTTCAAATAACTTCAAAGAAATACAGTAGGTGCTTTCTAAGGATTCTTCAACAGCACCACGACTGAAAAATATTAGCAAAAATTCAGAGTAATAGGGGAAGACAGCGGAGGGGACCTAGAGACAAAAGTTAACTTTAAAATGTTGAATTAAAGTTTTAAATAATTGTTAAAAATTGAACCTTTGCTCCCAGACCTTGGCTGAGCCCCAGGGCCATTTGACCAGCCAAGGGCCAGTGTGGGGAATGGCGGGACCGGACCAGGGAAAGGTCTCCTTGGAAGTAAGACAGTAAAGGTTCTTTATTCCCGATTGGCTCCTACTTATAAAGTGCAAGCTTTTTGAAATTGGATTTCTCCCTGCCTCGTCTCCTGCCTAAAAGTCAGGCATGGCTGCAGTGGCAAGTAAATTTAAGGTTTTAAAATGATCTAAAAGTAATTGTGGTTTGAATTAAAATGCAGTTTTCCCATCTTTAGAGTCATGCGTGACCATAGGCATGGTGAACTTAACCCTTTCACCCTGATTGGATTTCAATTAGCGGTTACAATTAAAATGCCCCCCAAATCAGTAAAATATTGTAAAATGATTCTAACATGTTCTATTTTGTATTTCCAAAGCAGGAAACCTTCAAAACATTTTCTTTAATTTTGAGCCTGCCTCGGTAGACCCAAGAGGCATACCACATTCCAAATGAAACATTCAATTAATACCTTGTGCCCAAAGGCCACACACCCATCTCCTTTGTTGTTGTCCAGTCGCACAGTCGATTCCGACCCTTTGCGACCCCATGGACCACTGTCCGCCAGGCAATCCTGTCCTCCACCATCCCCCTCAACTCAGCTCTGTGCCCATTGTGTCCACAATACTATCTAGCCATCTCATTTTTGGCCACACCCTTCTTCTTTTGCCCTCAATCTTTCCAAGCATCAAGGCTTTCTCAAGTGAGTCTTCTCTTCTCATTTGATGTCCAAAGTACTTTAGCTTCATCTTTACTACTTGGCCTTCTAAGGAGCAGTCAGGGTTGATTTCTTCTAAGATTGACCTATTTGTTCTCCTCGCTGTCCAGGGGACTCTCAAAACTCTCCTCCAACCCCACATCTTAAAGGTATCTATTCTTCTGTACTCAGGTTTCCTAATGGTCCAGCTCTCTCAACCATACATTGCCACTGGGAATACCATTGCTTTGACTATACAAATTTTTGTTTGCAATTTGATGTCTCTGCTTTTCACTATGCTCCCCAGGTTTCTCATAGCTTGTCTCCCAAGAATCAGTAGCCTTTGTATTTCATGGCTGCAATCACCATCTGCAATGAGCTTTGATCCTAAGAAAGTAAAATCTGTCACTGCTTCTACTTCTTCCCCATCTATTTTCCAGTGACTGATAGGGCCTGTTGCCATTATTGTGGTTTTCTTTATATTGAGTCTCAAACCAGCTTTTGCACTTTCTTTTTTCAACCTAATCAGGAGCTTCTTTAGGGCCTCCTCACTTTCTGCCATTAGGGCGGCATCATCTGCATATCTCAAATTATTATTGATGCTTCTCCCAGGAATTTTGATCCCAAATTGTGATTCCTCCATCCCTGCATTGTGCATTATGTGCTCTGTGTATAAGTTGAATAAGCAGGGTGACAAAATGCAGCCTTGTCTTACTCCTTTTCCTATTTCAAGCCACTCCGTCATTCCATTTTCTGTCCTAACTGTTGCTTCTTGATTCATGTACAGCTTTCTCATGAGGCATATAAGGTGTTCTGGTATTCCCATATCTTTAATTAGTTGCCACATTTTGTTGTGGTCTACACAGTCAAAGGCCTTAGTGTAATCAATGAAACAGAAGTAGACTTGTTTCTGATATTCCTTTGTTTTTTCCATGATCCAACATATGTTGGCAATGTGGTCTCTAGTTCCCCTGCCTCTTCTGAATCCCGCCTGCACTTCTGGTAATTCTCTCTCTACATCCTGTTGCAATCTATCCTGTATTATCTTGAGCATCACCTTGCTAGTATGTGGGATGAGCACAATTGTTCGATAATTTGAACATTCTTTGGCATTGCCCTTTTTGGGGATTGGAACGTATACTGATCTTTTCCAATCTTGTGGCCATTGTTGTGTTTTCCAAATCTGCTGGCATATTGAATGTAATAATTTGATTCCATTATCTTTTAGGGCTTTGAAAAGTTCGACTTGGATACCATCATCTCCACTGGCTTTGTTGTTTGCAGTGCTTTTTAGGGCCTTTCTGACTTCACTCTTTAGGATGTCTGGTTCAAGTTCAATTTCCTCATCATTAACATTATCAGGGGTGTTGAGGCCCTTTTCGTAGAGTTCCTCTGTTTACTCTTTCCATCTTTTCTTAATCTCTTCTGCATCAGCTAACTCCTTGCCATCTCCTAACTTCCTGAAAGTCTGCACCAAAAACTACAACTTTGATTGTATTAGGGATTATTCTTTCTCTTTTGTGTGTGTATGTGTCTTCCCTGTCTCTTTGTTTCTGGAGTCTTTAATTAACATATGTACATAATGCTGTTTGGGCTTTAATATGGCTGATACAGTGATGGGATGTCCCCGGTTCCAGACGGTTCCCTGGAACCGGTAGGACCAATTCCGGAGGGTTCTCCGGGAGGGGAGTCCACTTTTGAGGCGTCCAGTTCCGGACGCCTCACCGACAGAATTTTTTTAAAAAAAATCGGAGCTAAAATGGCTCCAATTGACTGCGCATGCGCAGAAACTCAATCTGACGCATTGCGCATGCGTCAGATTGAGTTTCTGCGCATGCGCAGTCAATTGGAGCCATTTTAGCTCCAATTAAAAAAAATGTTTTAGAGCTTTCAGGACGGCGGCAACGACGGCGGCACCAGCCCTCTGAGGAGGGCACCTCCCCCGCGGCACGTTGAGGGCTGCCTGGGCCGTCTGCTGCCAACAAGCCCCATGCCCTGGGGACCCCCGGCGCGGCACACCGCTGCCTCCTCCTCCTCCTTGGGCCGGTCCCTTTTTAGCCCGGCTGCGGCGCCTGGCGGAGGAGGAAGCTGCAGGCGGTGGTGGTGCGGCATGGGGACGGCCCAGGGAGGCTCGGCAGCCGCGGCTGGAGCCACCGCCAGAGCCACTGCTGCCCGCCGCCCCTGGCCGTGGCCGGAGCCGGGCTAAAAAGGTACCGGCACGAGGAGGAGGCCACAGGGGTGTAGGCAGCTCCGGCGGCGGCTGTGGACACAGTCGGGGTGCCGGGTCCCAAGAAAGGTAAGTGAGGGGTAATTTATTTGTGTTTTGGGTGGGTGGTTGTTTTTATTTTATTTTATTTATTTATTTATTTATTTATTTATTTGTGTCTGTGTGGGTGGGCTGAGAGGGAGGGGTGTGTGTGTGTATGTTTATTTTTATTTTTAATTTATTTTTATTTTGGCCCCGCCCACAACATCATGACGTCATGACGTCGGCTTCGGCCATGACGTCATGACGTCATGACATTGGCCACGCCCATGACGTCCGTGACGTCATGGCGTGGTAGTAGAATTTTTGTCATCCCATCACTGGGATGATAGGATAGGTTTATTTGGGTGGGAAATGCCAAGAACTTCATCAAGTAAAGATCCAAGGATTCTGACTGGGCAGTTGAACCTCCCGCCTCGGAAGTGCAGCGATTCTGATTGGTTCCTTTCTTCAAGCCAAGCGTGTTCACTCTGCCATTGGCTACTATATTGAATTGTCTCTACCTACTCCCCCAACCTCATCCCACTATTCTTTCTTGGAAATTGTAATCTTTTACCATTACCATATATTTGCACAAATACTTACTATTGTAACCCTAAATTGACTTAATAATCTATGAAAAGACAGCCTGCTGCTATGTTATCGTTTCTTTGTAAAAACTTTATTGTGACTTTAGATAGATGATATGATTGGTTTGTATCTGTAGAATTGTATAAAAAGACTTTGCAATTTTGGGACTCCAGCTGTCTCTACACAAATTAGTTAGGGAAGCTCATGGGTAGATTTTTGTAGTAGGCAAAGGTTGTGAACTGTCAGACCAGCAGCAGGCCACTGTTGATTAAATGCATATTCAAAAACCCTTCTTATTTTTGCCTGAAATTCAAGTCTCTGTGGTTCTTGGGGGGCTATGCCAGTGGAGGAACTTTCAATTTCGGAAATGCATCTCTGGTGTTTGCAGTTCTTCCTGTGACAGAAAAAAGGGGATAGCAGTTTTCAGGTAACAAAGCAAAAACAAAAACACTGCAGCACTTTAAAGACTAACTGCTATATTTTTAATGTGAGCTTTTGTGGAGCAAGTCCACTTCATCAGACGGTGTCTGATGTCTGATTAAGTAGACTTGGTCCATGAAAGCACACATTGAAATATAACAATGAGTCTTTAAAGTGCTGCAGCGTTTTTGTTTTGTTTATTCTCTGATATGCCTGTTAAATTTTAATGTGAGCTTTCGTGGATCAAGTCCACTTTAGCAGATAGTCAATAGCACCCTGCAACAGTATACAGTAATACCTCGGATAACGCTAAGACTTGGTTACACAATTCTTAGCATTATCTGGTTTTTAACATTGTGTGATGCATACGTTGCACAACATTAAAAAACAACAACCCCAGTTCCCTTTCCAAAGAGGAAAGGGAACGGGGTCGATCCGCCTGCCTCTTTGGAACATGCAGCAGGGATTCCATGCGTGCACACTCTCACCCCAAGGAAACCGGCGGCCTGAGGCTCAGACCCGAGGGAAAGGGCTTCTCTGGCCAAAGGCAAACCTAACAGCAAGGGATTCACTCTGCCCACCCTGTTGTCCAATCAAAGGCAAACCTAACAGCAAGGGATTTGCCCTGCCCACCCTGTTGTTTTAGCAGGGGGGGGGGAGGCAGGGCAAATCTCTCTCCTAAACACGCCACCAGTGTGCGCTTCATAGCAGCGACGTGCTTGGGAAGCAGAACGGGGAGCCCCTGGTCTGCTTCCAAGCCGTGCCACTGCTGTGAGCTTTGTAGTGCCAGTTTGGTCAGGAGGAGAATGGGCGTGCCCGGTCACCCCCCAGCCAAGCTAGCGGTCCAACACTCAGAGCACCAGTTTCATTGGGGTGAGGGTGCGCGCGCCTGATCTCCCCCCAACCAAACCAGTGGTCTGAGCCTCTGTAGATCTCTGCCCCAAAGCCCACAGGGCTGGTCTCTAGCCCTGTGGGCTTTGGGGCAGAGATCAATGTTGGGGAATTTGAGGCAAACATTTACATTGCACAACGTTATCTTAATGTTGTGCAATGCAAATGTTTGCCTCAAATTCCCCAACGTTATCCGATTTTAGCATTATCCAATGTAATCGTTATCTGAGGTTCCACTGTAAGCTATTTCATTTTATTTTCATCCCGAAGAGGGCAAAAAGAAACCACAAATCCCTCCCCCAACACACTATCCAATTCTTCCCGATCAAACTCTGGACTGCCAAAATGAAGCCACTTTCTTGGGTTTATCATTGGCTAAACTTAAGTCCTCATAGGTGCATGTTTCTGGCAATATCAGAAGACCAGTAAATGAACCAGATTCACACAATGTATCCACCAGTAGTTCCCAATTGAGCATGATGGTTTTGCATTTAGGCACTCCAAACCTCAGCCAATTTTGGGTCCTCCAAGTGACGTTGGGGATGTCAAGTTTCTCAGAAGTCAATAGCGCTCCCCTGAAGGGCTTGATGGATCAATCAATCAATCAATCGTTATTGCTTGTAACCATGTGAATACTTGCCTTATAAATATGTTTTCCCCTTATGCACCATGTGGGGTCATGTCACCGCTTTTGCTCATAGAGTATAATAGTTCTTTGTTCTAGCCCTCTGAAATGTGATGGGAGGGGGTGAGAGCAGAATAATGGAAGAATCCCAGCACATGAAGGTTACACAGAGAATGATTAGAGAGTAGAAAAACTAGTAAGAGAGAAACCTGGCAGAGAAGGTATAAAAAGCCTTGCATGAGAAGGTGTGGGGCTGCACTTTCCTGTTCCATAATGAAGTGTATTGCCCAGTGGTCCCAGCTTCCGGACCACAACAGTCGTGGTGTGTGTGTGTGTGTGTGTGTGTGTGTGTGTGTGTGTGTGTGTGTGTGTGTGTGTGTGTGTGTGTGTGTGTGTGTGTGTGTGTGTGTGTGTGTGTGTGTGTGTGCGCGCGCGCGCGCGCGCATGCATGAGCGTGTGTGTGTGTGTGTCTGACAAGGGCAAAAAGAAATCACAAATCCCTCCCTCCAATTATTCTTCTTTTGTGTCAGGATCAAACCATAGACTGCAAACATTAAGCCACTTTCTTGGGTTTGTCATTGGCCAAGCTTAAATCCTCATTGGTGCATGTTTCTGGTAGTAATTGGCAGACCAGTAAATGGGCAAGGTTCTGTATCTCTCCACATTCACACAGCGTGTTGTCTGAACTTACTGAAGCACTTGAAGAATTAGGACAGTATTACAACATCAACCATTTGAAGTCTAACTCAAGCAAGACTTAACTTAAGAGTGTGCTTTCTACCTTTGAAACCATGAGACAAGGTTTGAGTTGGATGTTACATGGCAAGGGAACTAATTACAGCATTGTTCAGCACCAAAATACCTTGGTATGACGCTTGACAGGACACTCTCTTTTAAGCATCACTTACTGAATACCAAAGCCAAAGTTATTAGAAGGAACAACATAATCAGGAAACTCACAAACTACAAATCGGGAACTATAAAATCCACACTATGTGTATCAGCTTTGGACCTGAGCATCCCCACAGCACAGTATGCTATTCCAGTATGGAGCACATCCACACATGTAAAACAAGTTGACATCACTGTTAATGATGCCATGTGTATAGTGACAGGATGCCTCAAAACTACACCGGTTGAAAAAATATACAGTACAGTATGCCAAGAAAACTAAGCAAGAGAAGGACTCTCAACATCCTCTGAACAGATATGAGCCTAAAGTCAACCAACTCAGATCCAGGAAGAGCTTTATGGCAATAGGGTACATTCTTGAAGGTACGCAAGAGCAAAACCAAATTAGAAGATGGAACAAGGACCTCACTGAATAAGGAATAATATTAAAGGAGGATATGGATTATGAACCCTATGTCACTTGGAGAACCCTGAATAGGCTGAGGGTTGGAATGCCTAAATTAAGACTAACATACTCAAATGGGACAACTAGTGGACAACAACACACTGTGTGATTGTGGGGAGATACAGAATCTGGCTCATTTGCTGGTTGGCAGTTAATACTGGAAACATGTACTGACGAGGACTTAAGTTTGGCCAATGACAAAGCCAAGAAGGTGGCTTCATTTAGGCAGCTTAAAGTCTGACCAAGACATGAAAGAAGAAGACTAGATACCAGAAAATGTGGTGCTGGAAGCTATCAGAACCCAAAATATACAGGTTCTGCAATTAAATATTGAAACACGGAGTGCTCTTGTTCCAACCTGCATCAGGCATTAGACCAGCATTTTCTTATTTCTGGATACAGTAAAACCCCAGGTTATGACGGAGGTCTGTTCCAACAGCCTCCGTTCCAACCCAAAAAAAATGTAAACAGAAACATCCATAGGGATGAAGGGGGGATGGTCCTGAATTGATTGTTGCAAACGGGGGGAGGGGTGTGTGTGTTAAAAATTTGTAAACCGGGATGGCATTTCCATAGGATTGGTCATTGTAAACCGCAGCAAACTTAACCCAAGGCGGTTGTAACTGTACTCCATTATCCCTGCTTTCCTATCCTTTTCTTCACCTTCCATGGTCATGGAGCATGCTCCACTTTCAATGGTATGTCACGGCATTTTCTCTATCTCTCTTTTTGTATTTCTGTAACCAGAGGGTGTAATCAGATGAGATCATGAGAAAGATGCACATCTGATTGCACAAATTGAGTGTGAAGAACAAGGCACATCAAATTCATTCAACAACGTTTTAAAACAACAACAAAATACCTTTGTATCTAGCCTAATAACCCAAACTATACTATGATGGTTAAAAAGACCCATCCACTTACGTGTAGCTATTCTGGAGCTTTCATCTCAATCTCCAAACATGTAAGAATCTTGGAGATATTGTGCCCAGGGCTTGGAAATTACTAGTTACAAATAACATGGTTATATTTAGTCAATTATGTCTTTCTTAATGAACTTGGAACTTTGGGTACAGTCAGATGGATGCAAAGGCATGTGTCTAACTTCATGGTTTTTACCGGGACGAATCTCCTTTAGTGACCCTTCCATCCATCAAGGATTTGCTCCAGCTAAGCCACAAAACAGAATAGCCCTACTGCTGGGCCACACAGTTCTAGCTTTGGAATGGACCAGAGTTGGGCTAGAGTGCAATTTCCTGTGTGCTGTGTGATTGTCACACTGGACTGCTCTACAAGTGATCCAAATGACAATTTATTTCCTACTGATTACATCTTACATTTCAAAACCAATACTATATAATGAATTATCACAACATAGCTTTCTGTGTAACAAATAATGCTCTGGGGATGCCCAAATTAGGCTCCTTCCATGTCCCCAAGAGCTGGGATAGAGACAGGCACTCAATCCATCATGCAGTACCTGGGTCTTGAACTGCAAACTTGCCTGCCTTTCCAGCTTACAAGGTAAGCTTCGTAACCACTGAGCCACCGCAGCCCTATACTTCACAGGTGACCTTTGAAGTCCCACTCTTTCCATTTCCTGACTGCAATCTTTCTTCCAATTGATGATTGATGCTATAACTATAGAGAGTAAATGGTTTTAAAATGTTTTATCAGGTCTTTTCACACTTATGATGACCTCATGAGGTCCAAAAGTCCTATTGTCCTCAGCCCTGCTCAGTTCCTGCAAATGCAAAGTGGTAGTACCACTTTTTTAAAAGCCAATCCATCTCTTACTTGGTCATCTTCTTTTCCTGTTGCCTTCAGCTTTCCCCAGCACTAGTGAAAGAACTGTCAATTTCCAGCAAAGATGACTTGTCTAAACCAGCTTATCCTACTATGGTAATAGAGTAAAAGTAAACCATATTGCCAGCAGCTCAATGCTGATGGTTAACTAACCCGACAACCCTAAGGACTAGCAGCCTTGGATGGCAAAGTCCACAGAGAAGGGTGATGGTCTCCAAGTGAATTAAATCCCACTTGAATCCTTCTTGATGGATTGCCTCAGCTTCATCCATACTGGCTCGGGACTGAGAAGGACTTTGTATGCCAAAGGGACTCAGGACCAGAAAGTGACTAGTGGTATGGGTGTCATGCTGTGATTTTGTTGTTCAGTCGCACAGTCGATTCCGACCCTCTGTCACCCCATGGACCATTGCCCGCCAGGCACTCCTGTTCTCCACCATCCCCCTCAACTCGCTCAGCTCTGTGCCCATTGTGTCCACAATACCATCTAGCCATCTCATTTTTGGCCACCCCCTTCTTCTTTTGCCCTCAATCTTTCCAAGCATCAAGGCTTTCTCAAGTGAGTCTTCTCTTCTCATTTGATGTCCAAAGTACTTTAGCTTCATCTTTACAATTTGACTTTCTAAGGAGCATTCTGGGTTTATTTCTTCTAAGATTGACCTATTTGTTCTCCTCGCTGTCCAGGGGACTCTCAAAACTCTCCTCCAACGCCACATCTCAAAGGCATCTATTCTTCCGCGCTCAGCTTTCCTAATGGTCCAGCTCTCACAACCATACATTGCCACAGGGAATACCATTGCTTTGACTATGCGAATTTTTGTTTGCAATATGATGTCTCTATTTTTCATTATGCTCCCCAGGTTTCTCATTGCTTGCCTCCCAAGAATCAATCGCCTTTTTATTTCATGGCTGCAATCCCCATCTGCAGTGAGTTTTAATCCCAAGAAAGTAAAATGCTGTGATGCGAAAGGCAAATGGGAGAGCCTTGTGCTATATTGTTTCCAGGACAATCTTCATGGTTGATCGTCCTTATGATGATAGTTAATACAGTACAGTATTTGGAATCAGATACAGCATTTGTAGAACCAATGAATAGTTTCAAGGAAGAAGAAAACCACCGGCAGGATCCATGTTGGCCAGCAGGAGTCCTACCTGCCCTTTAGTAGTGCGACTTCCATTCATTTGTTTGAGGTGCCATTGCCATCGCAACCACTAGCAATACAAACCTGCAAGGAAGGCGGCGGTGCTACTGTTGATGGAGAGCAGCACCGCACAGTGCTCGGAGCACTGAAAGTGCCGGGGCTTAATCCTTGTGGCCCCTGAGCTTGGGAGACGCTCCTTCCATTGCATAAGCCGCAGCTTCCACCAGGCAGAGAAAAAGGGAGCCGAACTGGTGACGGTGTGAGGCGCCGAGAGGCCGGCAGGGGGCGCCGCGGGCAGGCGGAATTGGCTAGGGACGCCCCTGGCGGCGGTGCGAAGAGTAGCACAGCCATGGGTAGCGCCGTGCAGAAGGTCAAGGTGGTCCGACAGGTGCGCACCAGTGATGGGATGTAACAGGTTCTCACCAGTTCGCCAGAACCGGTAGTAACTTTTCCCAGTGTCCCAGAGAACCAGTTGCAGCTTTTGGGGGGAACCACCTTCAGGGCTTACCTTTTCACTGGTTCCCCCACTGCACATGCATGCCAAGCACTTGGTGTGCATGCACGCCTACAGTGCTTGGCGTGTATGCACGGCCTCCTTGCTGTCCTCCCAAGCAGGGAGGAGGAAGAGAAGCTGCTAACCTGAAGCTCCCTATAGCCTGCTCCCCTAGATATCCTAGGGAACTGGTTAGGCAAAGACTTAGTACCTAACTTCATTAACTGTTGAAAAGTTGAAAAGTGCCAAAATGAAGCCATCTTGTGGTGAGTTCATTCTGTAGTTCCTTCCATCTGACCTAGTGTGAGAAAGATTAGCCAGAATAAGGTTTAATCTCTGGTTTAAAAGCTCTGGTTGATTTGTGTTGAGAGTTGGTGGGTGTTTGGGTGGGTGGGTGTATTTTAATGTATTTATTTATTTATTTATTTATTTTATTTATAGGTTTGTATTGTGGTGGGTGGGTGGGTGTGTGTGTTTATTTTTATTGTTTTATTATTATTTTTTTAATTTGTTTTCTATGGCCCCAGCCACAATATCATGATGTCATGACATTGGCTCCACCCATGATGTTAGCTCCACCCACACTGTGATGATGTCATGGTGGGGTAGTAAAAATTTTGACATCCCACCACTGGTGCGCACACCCGCCCTCCACCAGCAAGAGGAGAAAGCGAAAGCCTCGCCCTCCAGAGGTCGGTAATGCTACGCCCCTGACATTGGGGGAAGGGCAGGACTTGATCCAGTCAATACATTTTAAAACTTTAAAATGATATTTAAATGTAGCATCACTAATATGATTCATCAATATTACTCACTGGTAGAGGATGGGGCTCAGTCTTTGACATCTTTAACAATAACAATTACACTTATATACTGACCCACAGTGCTTAGTGCCAGAGGCGTAGCTACCGCCGTATCTGCCGTATCAATTATACGGGGGCCCCGGGCCACGGGGGCCCCCAACGTGCGTAAGCAAAACAAATCTTTACCCTTCCTAAGGGCCCCCAAACAAATTTTTATACGGGGCCCCGCCAAGGCACGCTACTCTTCTGCTTAGTGCACTCTCTGGGCTGCTCACAAATGAATTAACATTTTGCTCCCAACATGCTGGGTACTCATTTTACCGACCTCGGAAGGATGGAAGGCTGAGTCAACTTTGATCCGCATCAGGATCAAACTCGCAACATTTGGGCTCTAACAGCAGTTTAACCACTGCACCACCAGATCGGTGGTGGGATGTCAAATTTTTTACTACCCCACCGTGATGTCATCAGTGTGGGCAGAGCCAACATCGTGACATCATGACATTGTGGGCGGAGCCAACGAAAAAATTAATAATAATAATAAAAAAATTTAAAAAAATAAGCGCGCACACACTCACACACACCCCTCAACCCACCCACCCACCTACCACACAAAGACAGCAAGGAGGACAGCAAGGAGGTCGTGCATATGCGCCAAGCACTGTAGACATGCATGCACACCAAGTGCTTGGTGCACATGCGCAGTGGGGGAACCAGTGAAAAGGTAAGCTCTGAAGGTGGTTCGCCCCAAAAGCTGCTACCTGTTCTCTGGGACATTGGGAAAAGTTACTACTGGTTCTGGCGAACTGTTACATCCCATCGCTGCACCAGATCCAGCCTTACAATGGATGTCACCATGAAAGGGCAGCCTGTTTTTGCTGTTGGGGAAAGGTTGATGTAGGATTTCTCTGCCTTGTGACCCAAAACAATTTGGCTGACCTGGAGTAGTATAAAAACAGAAACCCAGCCAAACACTTGGAACTTCTCTGTGTGTGGTAATCATTAAAGACCTAAGTAATACAGGCTCAGTGCAACTGAAGCAATACATATTCCTATATATTTCTGCCCCAAAACTCAGTTCATCCTCAAAAAGTCTTCTTTTGAGGCTAGCACCTGTGATGGTGTTGGAGTTGGCAACCAGAAAAATAATTTTGTCCAGACTGCCTCCTTCATCGCTGTAATCCCCTCCCAAGGGAAAGCCCATTAACATTCTCATTAACAGTATTTAAAGACCAGGAGGAGACCTTCCTCTTCTGGTAAACATTCACATTTTGATTTTCTTGCCAGTGTTCTCCTTTAAGCGTTATGGCTTGTTCTTAACAACTTTAGGATCCAGAGTTTAACACCCTGGTTCTTCTCACCCTGAGAATTTCAGCCATTTAGGTAGTAATCTAACCATTTTAAATGAGTGGTTGAAATGAGGCTGAAGAAGTGTGACAGACTTACACAAGTCAAGGGGTGTTTGAATTAGAGTTATTGCCACTTTCACAAGGCAATCCGATACAGGTTTTTAAATGTGGATCAGGAAAGTACAGTATGTAGTTCTATGATGCATGCGAGAGACTCATGTTGGACTCCTGATATCTCCAGGTGGCTCAGTGATGAAGAAGCTCACCTTGTTGGCAAGTTGACAGTTTGAGATCCAGGTACTGCATGATAGAATGAATGCCAGTCTCTGTCCCAGCTCCTGCCAACCTAGCAGTTTGAAAGGAAGAAATTGCAAGTAGATAAATAGGGACCACTTTGGTGGGAAAAGATCTTGAGGATATGAAAGGAACCTCATTTGGGCATCCCCTGAATGGAGTTTCTCCAGCAAAAACCCTTTCAACCCAGAATAATTTCTAACACAAAATTATTATTATCTCCAGGTAAGGCTAGGAAAAAACCCTGACTCTAAAATTGTGAAAAGCTGTTGTTTAAATCTCTTCTTCGGGTGTCGTATCTGTTCTGGATATTGGCTGTCATCATGGTGATAATCTTCCTGTTCTTAACTTCTCGGAACAGTTCTTTCGAGGACATGGCACACCAATCTCTCAGGTTCTTCAGCCATGAGGTCTGTCTACATCTAAATATCTTAAGTTAGATAAACCAACACGCAGCCTGCGCAGACGTCTCGACCTCCCCCGGACTCGAAACACCTGTCCGGGGGAGTTGATTTTGCCCCGCCGGCTCCCAGAGACTACCTGGGGATAGGGGGTGGGTGTTCGCCACAGCCATATCGGGACTGGATGGCAGGTGTGTTGGGGGGGATGTGGATGGGTAGCGGGACAGTGTCTTGTATTGTACATTACTGTATTGCTTACTGTATGATTATTTTCTTTGTATTAGATATGAATTGTATTGTGATTATGGACTGTATTTTGATCATATTGTGTTTACATTTATGTTGTTGTACTATGCTGTGATTTTGCATTTCTGATCTGTTATATTGTATTGTATTCGATTTTATGATGTAAGCCACCCTGAGTTGGTTTTCACCAAGTAGGGCGGCATATAAATCGAAATAATAATAATAATAATAATAATAATAATAATAATAATAATAATAATAATAATAATAATAATAATAATAATAATAATAATAATAATAATAATAATAATAATAATAATAATAATAAATCAAGGGTTTCATGTTACAGAAGGAAATTTCCTATACAGTATTCCACTGTGCCTCATAAGATTTTATTCTGAGACTGAACTCCGAAATGTTATTTTGTTAGTTTATAATTCCCACAATCCCTAAACAGCCATGATGATTGTGGGGGATTGGGGATTTGCGGTCCCCCCCCCTCCCAATTTTTTTTTTAACTCCTATGTAAGTGTGGGTGGGAATATTTCTTTAAATATTTCTTTAATGTTCAAAGTGCTTCACATGCATTATTAATCCCATAATAATCCCTGCAACTGCTTTTTGAAGTAGATCAGTGCATGTAACAACAATAGCCACAAATGCTCCACAAATGATCTCAGGGAGATCCCTTTCCCAGGAGGCACTGCAGGGATATGAACTTCTAATCTGAGGAACTCCAACCTACTGTGCAATGTCAGCTCTTAAAATCTCTATGGTGAGGGGAATCCTCATACAGGGACCACAGGAGAATAAATGGCTTCAGTAGTGTTGTACTTCTGTTCTTCAGAAGGCTTTACAAACTCTATTAACCCAAGAATCCAGAAGTCTGTGAAAGTGAGTATACAAGTACTGTACTCCAGCAGAACACTGGAAACCTCTTTAGAGGGCAAAAATGTACTCAGGAATTAATGGGAGAACAATATATGTTGCAGTGTTACTATTGTAAATCTCCATTTGTGCTCAGCCAGTATATAAAATAAGATCAGTGTGGTATAATGCACAGAGTGATGGGGATCTGTATTCACATCTCTGCTTGGCAATGGAAACTCACTGAGAGTGAATAATAAAATCACTCTTTATATATCTAATTTGCATTGAAAGCTGGTTAGATAGTTCAGTGGTATAATCAATTCTATGCTGTGCCTTCTGTGTGAAGAGCCAGCCTGTGTTGTCATGTGCAAGCTGCACAGTCCTAGAAGAAGGGAATGGTAAATGATTTCTGCGTATACAAGAGAACCTCAGCAGATGGTGGGATTCAGCAGGTTCACCCTAGTTCGCCAGAACTGGTAACAGAAATTCTTGCTGGCCTCACCCATCCAAATTTTAAAATAAAGTAGTCCTAATTCAGGTGCAATGCAGGTCTTTCCCCTGGCCACACCCACCATACCATGTCCACAGAGTAGGTAGTAAAAATTTTTGAATCCCACCACTGAACCTCAGTTTATTAATTCCTCAGTTAAGGTAATTTTCAGTTTACAAATGAAAATTTCTTGACAATAATGCCTTGGTTACAGAATTTTTTTCGGGACAGATTAATTGGTTTTAAATGCATTCCTATGAGAAATTGCATTCAATGTATTCCTATGGGAAATTCAGTTTATGATATTTTTCATAATACAAAAAGTCCTGGAGAACACATTAATTTCTTAAACCAAAGTTCCACTGTACAGTACTTAGAATATCACAATAAAACAGATTCGATTTGATAGCGTACAACAACAACAACAACAACGATGATGATGATGATAGCTATAAATTGGTTCTGACTTGATGGTACATGATCTATCTCAGAGAGAGAGAGAGAGAGAGAGAACAAGAACAAGCAAGCAAGCAAAAACTGATGTAAAACCATGCACCACTAATTGCTCAGAAAACTGGAATATGAGGGCATTCCAATGTATACAATCATAGATCTGAAAAAGAAGCTAAAAGCAATTAGCATTTGAACAGACTGTTCTAGGAGGGCTGGGATTTGTATTCAAAAAGGTGACTCTTCTAAGTTCTCCAAGGCCAGGAAGTGTTACCTTCCCTAGCATTCCACCTGTATTAACCTACTGTACCTAAGGGAGGAATGCCATCTGTGATCTCCCTAAATTAGTGCATGGCAAGCCAAAAGCAGGAAGGACTGGGGGGCACCACACCAAAGAACAAGGAGGAAATCAGACACAACATGAATCAGAGGAGTATGCTGACTTGTGTCCCATACCAAAGTGGATGGAGGAAAAACAGCTGCAAATCCACATCAGAGCTGCAAATCCACATCAAAGGGAAATTATTTCTAACCCTGGCATTAAGGTTAATTTAATGCCAAATAGGTTGCAGGCAAGAATTGTTGGTAAAATTCCCTATAAGGTCTGAAACTGGTTGACCTGGCCCATTTGAGTCACAGTCGCTGCTAGAGTTGAAACAAGGACAGAAAAATTAGAAAACCACTTGTGAGTGTTGGTATTTAACAAGTCTCACACGTCCCCCCCATGTGACCCACTGTGAAGCATCAGATTGTCCTATAAAAATAAAGCTTGAAACTCTGTCAAATATCACAGGCCTTTGCCTAGTCTAATATCCCTTGTCCAAAAATGGAGATAAGGTCGCCCTCCACCTCTCCCTTGAAGTCCCCTGAATGCCATTGAGCTCTTGCCCTGGTCACACCCTTGACTTGTCCACCACATTCCCACCTGGAGGCCTACTACAGCTTTCCCTGTCCCCCGACCACCCTGCTCCTGAGGTCACCAAATAATCTACTGGGGGAGTGTGGTTCCAAAGTGGACTATGAATTTGCTTGTATCAGCAGTACCAGGAGATCTATTATTGATCCTGTCCAGTGTTTCCCAGTCTACATTGTTCCACTGATGTTGTAATCAACAGCACTGGTGTCGCAGTGCAAGATTCAAGAGGGCTCCACAATATTGTAGGGTGGACTCAAATTTTGGAATTTAATTTGCTACAGCGTTCCATGTGCTTCAATGTCTAGTCACATGACCACAGAGACTTCTCCAGACACAGTCTCCAGACAGCACTTTCAGATACGACTGGCTTTTTCAGATACAGTATCTTTCAGATACAGCTGGCTTTCGAGCAAGAGAGACTTACTTTTACTGTATTTCACTCACCTGGAACAGTACCTGTTTGTCAGGCCTTCCTGGCCCTGTGTCCTCCCCCCTCCCCCAGTGCTTCAAGGCAGACCTAAATATTTGTGGGATATTGGAAGCTAAGATAGCTTCTTTTGGCACAGGAAGTAGCTCCAGGAAGACAGCCTGAAAGATAGGGCTTATTACAGGTGAGTGAGATGTAGATAATTATAGATTTGTGATTGAGGGAAGGATCTCCCAGGATTCAGCCTGAGGAATTCTTAAATAATGTTGAGAATAATAAGAACAGATACTACACTTGATCTTAGCCAAAAGGCTGAGAAGCTAAATAAATTACTAGTGCTACATCATAGGATTAGTAGTAGACGTAGCATCATTAATCCTATGTATTATTTTAATACTCTTTTACCTCAGAGCAGACATGCTCCTTTTAAAATGTCTTTTAAGTACCCTCATTCTAACTTCTGCTTTCCCTCTCTTTTGCTGTACTATGCTGGCCCTAGACCGTAATATAAATCTATTACTTCTTTAACCCAGAGCAGATACATTCCTTTCAATATGTATTTTAACTTTCTTTTCTTTGCTGTATTATGCTGGTCTTGGACTGTAAAAACCGATTGATTAATGTTGAGAGTTGAAGACCCCCCTCCTCCAAGGAACGGCACAACCCAATGGGGACAAACTATGATATGCCATAGAAGGAAAGGCTAAGCCAAGGGTGAGACATGTGTTTTTCCCACAATAGTCAATGGTGAGTGATGGTAGGAGCTCCAGAGAACAGAAATGGAAGCAGTGAGTTGAGCATATTTGGGGGAACAAAATATCTTCCAGCTTTGAGTTAAATCTATCTCCTTCAGAGTTGCTACTCAGGAGAAAACTAATCAATATGTTTTGAACTTTAAAAAAAGATGTCCTGTCTCATGTGATGCAAGATGTTCATTTGTCTATCTTTGCTCTCTGCCCTTTTCTACTTTAAATGCTTCTAGCGTGATTTTATCTTACCAAATGCTAGTTTGCATAATGGAAACTAAGTGGGGAGCAGTGATGAGACTAGGCCAAACTTTCCATGTTTTATCTGTGTTGCTGTTGGCTGTTTTTCTTCCCTTATATTATGCTAATTAAAAGGAATAACCAAAATTACCCAATAGTTGAGTGCTTAGATAGTGACAGATGTGCTTAGATGATGATAGGAATTATTATTATTATTATTATTATTATTATTATTATTATTATTATTATTATTATTATTATTATTATTATTATTATTATTATTATTATTATTATTATTATTATTATTATTATTATTATTATTATTATTATATTTCAATTTCTATACCGCCCAACTCGGTTGGATTGACTCAGGGCGGTTTACAACACAAATAAAGTTACAGATTCATAAACACAACATGTAAATGTTACAAAGAATCAGCATCAATACCATAAAACATAAAAAAATCACAATATCATTACATCATCGAAAATTCCATAGGCATCAATAACAAATAATAATCGAACATTCTAAATCATAACCAAGTTCACACAAAAATTATAAAAATTACAAAGATTACAAAAAGATGACAAGCCTCTCCGCCCGACCGCATATGTTCCCGGCAGCGGCGGCAAAACAGTCTTTTTAAAGTCCCAGGCTGGGCGGGACCTCGGGGCAGGTGGACGGCATCCCAGCATTGTGCGCGGGGGCAGCCTCTCTGCCCTGCCACAGATGTTCCCATATGTGGAAGTGGAGAAGGCAGGCATAAATTAACATTTTCCATATAACAAATAGAAGTACAGTATCTGCCTTAAGCATATATATGCAGAACACACTTTAATCTGATTACTTTGTTTCTATGTTTGATTGCAAAGAAGGCTATAACCTGCTTTTATGTAAACAGTCAAATGAAAGAACAGTCAAATGCTCTTGATCTTATCACTGACAGTTGTGTACACATAGTAAAAAGGAATAGAAGATGTCTTGAGTTTTTCCACTCCCTTTGTTTTTCCACAGATAAGTATTGTCGCATGTGAAAATAACATTCAGTCTTCATTTTAACAGCGATCATAACATTACAAATACTGTATAAACAAATTACAATGATATGTCTTAAATGGGAAGAGAATGAAGTGATGAGTAAATTGTGTAGCTGGCTCTATAGTATGTGTCCCATCTGCCAGGTGATCAACAGATACCAAAAGCTCAATCTGTATAGTGGGAATCAGATATCTATTAGAAGCGGCCTTGAACATACTTTGAGTGGACACCTGGTTACAGTTACCAAATATGGTGCGATCACAAGATTCAAAAGATGAAAAAACAGAATTGTTGCAAAATACCATGTTAAAACAGTGTCATGTGAGGAACCTCAAGGTGTTTCAGAACCACAGCTTCCATCACCCCTGTCCATTGTATTCATTCAGACTGGGTCTGAGGAAGTCTAAGAACATCTGGAAAGCCACAGATGCTCCCCACCCATGCTTTAGAAGGCATGGAAAATCTAGCAAAAACCTTGTTGGTTATGGATCAAAGAGGTTCTCAGAGTAGCAGATAACATGGTAACATGAACATGAGACTGTTCCATGGTGAATTCAGCTCAGCTTGGGAGTTACTTGTTTGGACTACAGTTCCAAGAGTTCTTCTAGCCAGCATGCTTGCAGGGATGCTGGAAATTGCATTTCAAGAAGTAACTTTCCCAACCTCTGCTGTGACCCATATCAATTAAGTCAAGAGACGATGGAAACATAAACCCAACAAAATCTCATCAGAACTAAGCTTACCAGCTTGACTTCTACTGTGAGCACAGCAAGCCAGCGTTGAGTATGCCTTGGTACTTCCACTAAATTGCCATCTATGGGCTGGTCTCTTTTGTCTCTGTGTACTTTCACATGACATTCCCCCATAGTCCATCAAAGTGATCTAAATTTACAACCTGACTAGAGGAGGATTTTTCCTGCTGTTTGAGATTGGGTTGCTCCTTTTCCTGGTGACCACAGAATGTAGGAACCATCATGAGCCTGCCCATTGCTGGTCCATGCTCCCCCACACTTTTTTGGTTCCTTGTCAGAGACTAGTGCAGGAGTTCTCAACCTATTTAAGCCGGGGGGTGGGTGGGTGATGCTCCCTCAGACAGCTTCTGGGGCCAGACAGCCATTTGGCCCTTCCTCCACCACATGGCACTTCCTGGTGTGGTGGAGGTGGGCCACATGAAATGATGCCATGGGCTGCATCTGGCCCACAGGCCACAGATTGAAAATCCCTGGGCTAATTGTTTGTTATAGTTAGGGTCACTCTGTTTGGGTTTGGTTCTAGCATGTGAGATCACTGGCACGGAACCAAAGTGAATGGGTTTGGCTGCTTGCTTAAGCTGCTTCATGATCTTGGGAAACTGAAAGCTTTCTCCCTCTCTTCTGCAGAGACGGAGTGGCAGCAAACAAATATGCTGTGCTTTTAATTTTGTTTTTAATTGAAAGCTTCCTCTTCAAAAGAGGAAGAAATGAGAGAGGACAGAGAGGGCTTTTTTGGGTTTCTCCCTTTCCCTTTAAAAGGAGGAAGCATCAAATAGAGTCTCTTGAAGTTCACCCCAAACCATATGACCCTTGCCTCTATGTGACCTTATTTTGTCTGATACATCCTGCTCCAATTTATCTGTCTAATCCAGTGATTCCCAATGTGAGGCCCATGCGTCACAGGGGGACTTCAATTCCCAGAAGTCTAAGTCAGTACATTGGCTGATAATTGCTTTGGGAAATTGACTTAGGGAAACACCGGTCTAATCACACCTGGTGCATGCACCTCTCTAACAGAGAAGGCCTAAAGAACTATGTGAAGTGGCCCAAGTAGGTACTCTTGACTAAGCACCCAAGAAGTGCCTTTTAGATTAGATGAAGATCCACTGAGTTCAGTGTTTTTTGGAAGAACTCCAGTAACAGCAGATACTTTTTTTCTAGCAAGGAAATTAGCCGGTGTGGCTCATTGACAAACTCTAGGTATCTTTGGGAATGCATTGGGAGTCCACTGGTTGGACGTGTGCTTTGGAGTTAGTCCTTGATGTCACTGTTTCAAAGGAACAGGTCTCAATTGCTGTGCAAGATCTCTGCCTGTGACACTGGTGGGCTACAGTGACTCAGTGGTTACGAAGCTTACCTTGTTAACTGGAAGGCTGGTAAGTCAGCAGTTTGAGACCTAGGTACTGCATGACGGATTGAGCGCCCATCTCTGTCCCAGCTCTTGGGGACATGAAAGGAGCCTCATTTGGGCATCCCTTGAGTGGAGTTTCTTCCGCAAAAATCCTTTCAAACCAGAATAATTCCTGACATGAAATTATTATATTACTGGCGAGCTGATGCCAATGAAGAGTAGACAATACTGAATGCATGGTATAACAGTCTGACTTTATTATTTATTTATTTGTTACGTCCTCTCCGAAGACTTTAAGGCAGCATATATGGCCTTCTACTCCCAAGTTTATTCTCATAATGAGCCTGTGAGGTAGATCAAGCTGGAAATAAATACTGTAACTGCCACAGATTGATCAAATGGGCTTTGTAGTCCATATATGTGGGGGAACTATCCAATTTGCCAAGTCCAGATCCAGTACTCCAATAATTATATTTCCACTGGTAAACCTCCTGTATCCCACCATCTATTATGTCTTGCTATTTTCCCACAAGACAAAGGGGAACCTGTCTGCTCTGAATTTAATCCTGATGCTTCAAAGTACAGTAATACTAACACCTTCCCTTTTTTTAATTCATAAAGGAGGTGAGAATGTTCAGGAAGTACAGGATTCATCCTGCTTGACAGCTGTGTGTGTGTAATTTATGTTGCGAAGACTCTTAGAAATGTCCTGAGGTCAAAGCATCATTTCTCTCATCACATGAAAACATCTCCATTAATTTTAATTGGAGCTGCACAAACAAAATCCTAGTATACCAGCTTGAAAATAACCCACAATCATGGATGAAACTACCAAAGCAGATGACAGGGATGTTTTATGGCAGGGCTCAGCTGACTATGACCAATGCCTCTTTCAAACGTCCCATGCATAATGCTGTTCTTTATTTAGGAGACACACAACACCTTCATCCTGAGTTTTGCTGTTATTTTGCCAGTGACATAACACTACAGTTTCCACTTTGAAAATTTTCCAGTAATTTTCAATCATCTGTAATTTTCAGTCTTCTTTCCTTCTATCTTTTGTAGCCAGAGCTTGGAGAAATATATTTTCTTCGACTACAACTTTCATAACATTCCCAACAACCATAGCTAGTTTATAGCAGTTTTTCTTAACCAGGACCTTTCAAGTGTGTTCCACAACACTTCCTATCATTCCCAGCTAAGAATGGGAAACAATGGCTGACAATGGCCGAAATCCTCTTGTTTAGTGTAATAAGTCACACTAGAGCAGGCCAGTGAATCAGTGGGGATATGGTAAGTCAACTCATCTATAATCATTTATTCAAATGGGCCTCAAATGTTGCAACTTACTTTAGCTTAGTATACATTACCTTGGATACTTTGGAGTTGTTATACAGCGAGGAGTCCGCACACTGGTAGACATCTCCATGGCGACATTCTGCACATGCAAATAGACTTGAGAAGTCAAGTCCATTTGCATGCAGATTTTAGCCATTTAGTCCTGACGAGGCACCCTGATAAAGCGCTCACTTAGCGGGAGTTAATGTAGTATACCACAAGTAAAATCAGCCCATTTGAATCAATAGAATTTTCAGGAAAGCTAAGTCACCAAATCGTCACTGATTCAATGGGCCTAAAAATGTGACTTTTTATGATAAGCAATAGGATTTCAGCTAACGATTCTGGGAAATATATTCATTTATGCTGCAGTCCTATGCATGCTTACTTGGGAGTACCCATCATTAAACTCAAAGATGCATACTTTCAAGTCCATATGTACAGAATGGCAGTATTAATAAACTCCGATGATAAATAAGCACCTTTCACATTATTCTTGAACTTCTAATCATAATGTTTCAATATAACTTTCATTTTTATAGCAATGGACAATGTTACACAGAAGGCATCTGAAATTTGCTGCACAGGGAAAGAAGAAGAAGATATTATTCATGATGGAGACTGGAAATTAGCCATCCAGAGACTTATAGATGAAAATGATGTTATGATCTTCAGTGACAGAAACTGCAAATTCAGTTCTAAGGTAATGCATTTGTTTCCAGGCAAAAAATAATAATACAGTTTTGGTATAGGAAGATATGGAAAGATTTTGAATTGAAGCAGAATTTATCATTTTTTTTCATTAGTGATGTCCAAAGGAGAAGAGCTACTTTCTTAGTGTACATCTTCCAGAAAATCCCAAACAAATTCTAGGAGCTATAATTTAAAAAGTAACTTTTCTCGTTTATTGTAAACATTATTTTGTTATTGTTAAGATCACTTGTAAAAAAAACTCATTACGTTAATTTACCTTCCCATACTGCCTGGTGGCTAACTTTGGCACTCCAGCTGTTCTTGGACTTCAATTACTAGAAGCCCAAGTTAGCACTCCTGTTATTGAAGTTCCAGAATAGTTGGAATGCCAAAGTTAGCCATCACTGCCATAGTACAACACATTCTATGGGCAGTTAACAACATACAGTACTTATATAATCACAAGAATATTACAGTGCAAATTATGAAAACAAATAAACATACAGCAGGCAATAAAATGAGTAAAGCCTGTAAACAAGCCAAAATAATAATTCAATACAGCAAGTGTAAACCACAAATGGACATCATCTAACAAGTACTTATAAAAGGCAGCTTTAAACTATTCAGTGTTAATTAAGTTATTGAACACTGGGAGAGGGAGTTCCTAGTGAACCTCTGTTAGAAGTTTTTTCAAAGGTGTGAAACCACAACTGAAAAAGTCCAGGTTTTGGAATTAACACACACACACCCTCCATTGGGTATTCTCATGTTTAACAATATCAATTACAAACAGCAGGTTGGATAGGCAGCTGTTTTGTCAGAAAGATGTTCCAAAAATTATCAAGATTCTAGCCCAGGGATTCTCAACCTGTGGCCCATGGGAGGGATGAAACTTGTGGCACCATTTCATGTGGCCTCCACTACACCAGGAAGTGCCATATGGTGGAGAAAGGGCAAAATGGCCGTCCAGCTCCCAAAACTGTCTGAGGAAGCACAGTGGCGTAGCGTGGGGGGGGCAGGGGGGGCAGATGCCCCGGGCAGCGGCTTTCAGGGGGCGGCAAAATGTCCCCTCCCCACCCTTTTGCTGGCGAGCGCCCCGCGTGCGCTTCGCCGCTTTCAGGCGAGGAGGAGGAAAAGTTTTTTTTTTTTTAAGGCGGACAATTCAAGGAGGGGGGCCGGCTAGCCATCGGGGGCTCTCCTGGAGGGCGGCCCGCGCGCGCGCGCGCGCGCTGCTCGTCTCCGCCAGCCCAGCCACCCACCCAACTTGCCGTGAGACGGGGCGCTCGTCTGGGGTGGGTGGCGCCGTGGCGGGGAGCCCCTGGTGGCTGGCTGGGCAGGAGGAGGTGGGCAGCGCGCGCGCGCACGCGGGCCGCCCTCCAGGAGAGCCCCCGACGGCCAGCCGGGCGGGGCGGGGGGCGGGCCCCTCCTTGAATTGTCTGTCTTTAAAAAAACCCCTTTTTCTCCTCCTCGCCTGCAAGCGGCGAAGCGCATGCAGGACGCTCGCCAGCAAAAGGGTGGGGAGGGGACATTATTTGCCGCCCCCTGAAAGCCGCTGCCAGCGGCAGGCGGCGCGCGGAGAGCCCCCGACGGCCAGCCGGGCGAGCGATCTGCCGGAGCGAGGTGCGCTCGTCGGGGGTGGGTGGCGGACCGGACGGCCTCTGGTGGGCGAGCGGACGGAGGTGTGTGTGGCGCGCGCGCGGTCGTGCGCGCGCCGCTAGTCAGCAGGGGGGGGCGCCTTCTGCCTTGGGAGGGGGAGGGGTGGCGGCAGCGGCGAGCTGGGGGGGGCGGCGAGTTTGCTTTTCGCCCCAGGCGGCTGAAGACTGCGCGACGCCACTGAGGAAGCATTACCTGGCCCCCGGCTTTAAAAAGTTGAGATCTCCTGTTCTAGCCCATTTAGGGCTTTGTGAATTCCATGCTGCCTACTCTAGTTAACAATAGATGCAATCTGAAGCAGTTGCCATTTCCATATACTTTTCTGACTATATTTTATGTCTGGGATTTAGTGTTTCTCCCTCTTCCTTTTAATATAGGTGAAAGATTTGTTCAAATCCATGGATGTTTCTTTTTATGTTCTTTAACTTGATCAAACAGGTAATGCACAGAAGTGTAGCATGCCTTAACGGGGCCCCGTATAAAAATTTGTTTGGGGGGCCCTTGTGAAATAAAAAAAATTAGGAAGTTTTTATTAATTTTTGCTGTAGGGGGCCCCCGTGGCCCGGGGGCCCCGTATAATTGATACGGCAGATACGGCGGTAGCTACGCCCCTGGTAATGCAGTTATGTTTCAATAACACTATATGCAAATAAAAGAATTTGCATATTTCCTCCTAGTTTATAAAGAACCTATTCATTTATTCTGCCATATTACTTCCTTGTAGGCTGAGAAGTTGCTCTGAAACTGGGGTCATCTAGGGAGAGGGAATGTGCCTGCTATTAAGGCAGTTTTACTTGTGAGAGTTTTCAAAGAGGGAAGGTGATAATTGCACCTCTATTTGTTGTCTGTTTGCTATTAACTACATTCTAGCCTTTCCTTCAATGAAACTCAAAGCACAAGCTTCTTTTATCCTTAAGTCCCCCATTCAAATGGCTGATTTAAAAGAATATCAAGCAGAGCTTGGGGAACTGCAACTGATGGAACCTCGGGCTACAACTGATGGAACTCTCCCAGCAGTTAGTAGGGCTCACATGGAGTTCCTGCAACCTCTGCTTGGAAAGATACCAGATGAAACTGGCAAACTGAATAAAGCCTCAGGGTTGGTCAGCCTTAACCGATCAAGAGGCTTTATATTACCTGCCAATTGCAGGGCTCAATGCAGCTTTCATCTCTTTATGCCTGAAGAAAGCTTGAAGACTTGAGCATCCACAGTCTTTGGGAACTCCCAAGGGAATCAAACCACCGATGACACTAAAGCAAGATTGCGCAACATTGCAGAATTGTTGTTCGTCTGCTACAGTCCATGGGCTGGAGATACAGATCAGCCATCTGATTATCTCTGTTGCAGATCACCCTTTTCAAGAGATTTCCCTGCTTTAAGTGGGTTTTTTCAACAAGGGTAGATAGCTGGTAATTAAATGGTTTTTGCTTTGACCTTGGGAGTCAAGAAGAAAATAATTGCGGGCAAGTTTTAGGCAACTGGGTGATGCCCTCCCTTACTCCCATTGAAAGATGAATTCTTTCATTGCTGGCAGTCTCCCCCCTGCTTAATGATGTCATCACACTTATGAAAGCATAATTTCTTCAGCTGGTATTGAGGCATGATTTCTTTAGATCTTCACCATGAAAAGCAAATGGTGTTGTTTATTTTTGCTTTGTCATGCTGTGAATGGCAGTTTGCCCAGTACAAAAGGTGTGGCAGTACATAATTCCAAAGAGATCTCTTGTAGTTGCTTATCAATATAGCATTATAGCTGATGTTTCTTGACGCGCATAAACATTTTAAGTACAGTATTGTTTATAATGCTTAGGCAGACTCGTAGGAAGAGGCAAACTTTTATGACAGTTTGCTTCTGGGAATTGAAGTCCAGGTACCCTTGGAAGACCAAGGTTGAGAAATCCTGGCTTAGAGGAAACAGGGTAGTCCTCCAGGTGCTCTGGAACTTCAATTCCCAGATGCCCAGGATCCCCAAAGGCCACAGTTCCCCACCCCTGGCATAGTGGATGTTGATCCTGAAAGCAACTTTTGATGGCTGCAGGGTTCCCATGTACACAATTCCCAGCATCCACAGGCATTGAGAATGGCACATATGGAAGCACACCCACCCACCCACCCAATTAGAACCCCTTGATGGGAGCTCAAAAACGAGTGATAGGAGGGAGGCTGGATTAATCCACTGTCTGCGACATGTGGACACTGGAGGTAGGAGCAAACCCTGAGAACTCCAATGAGCAACCTGTATACAGTACTTTGTCTATAATTATTTGTGTTGTCTTTATTCTAACTCAAGGTCACCAGATATAGTGTGGAATATAAATAATACTGCAGATGCATCAGTTGATCTCAATCTTTCCTCTATTTACATGATCTATATATAGACATCTAAACAGATGGATAGATAGACGAATAAATAAACATATCATGCTTTTTCTTCAAAACAAATGTTATAGCTATAGGCAGATTGACCTGCTAAAATTCATTAATGAAAAAGATGACTGCCTTAGTTCTTTTGCTTGTGGTTTGCTACCACAAACATGACTCTCTTTCTTTGAAGCCAGCTTCTGCTTTTGAGAACAGCAATTCTGTTTTTATATGATACATCTGGTTTCTTTTGTTTGTTGCAATGCCTTGTGATACATGGAGAAAACATAAATCTTAATCTTTGATCTGTATGTTGGGAGGTAAACATGATTAGCTATGGCATTTCTAATAATTAAGCAGTACAGTAGTTTCTTTTTCTCCCACAACTTTTTAAGAATTTACATAAGCACTCATCTGAAGTTTAGAAGTGTGTTCTCCAGCCATTCTCTTCTTCCTGTTGCCCTCTGATATTAGTCCCCCTCTATATAGCAGTGTGATGGCTTAGTGGATAAAACGCTGAACTTGATGACTGGAAGGTCAGCAGTTCGAGACCTGAGTGGTGCACGACGGAGTGAGTGTCTGTCTCTGTCCTAGCTCCTGCCAACCTAGCTGTGCTGACCTACCCGGGCAGACACGGTGGCCGTACAGTGGTGCTACACAGACAGTCTTATTCGAGGATAGTCAAGATATCAAAGTCCAAAAGGCAAGCCGAGGTCTGTTTACCGGTAGTCCGAGTCAGTAGTCTACTCCAAAGTGTGTCCAGGGGCATCATCAGGGTTGGCAGAGAAGTCAGGGTCACAGCAGACAGGTCAGGGTCTAGGCAGGTAGTCTGGAATCAACCAGGATGTCGGTCTTCGCACAAGAGTTGTACCAAGGCTGGTAGGCTGCAAGAAGCTTGTTTTTAAGTCTCCCAGCTAATCTGTATCAGCTGGGAGCCTTATTTGGCGCTTGCTCTACTCTGCCTGCGTTTCAGGTGTAGCTGTTTCCTGGACCTCTCCCTGACTGAGGGCTGATCACTTGCAGAGCCAGACTCCTTATCTATTTCATTTGCTGGGGAAACAGATTTGGACCAGGCACAAGCTGAAATCCCAGGTTTGGGGCATCCTCAGGCTTGGGTGCAGGTAAAACTGACACCAATATATCTGGCCCGTGCCACCACTTGGTCACATTTTGCTTCTGCTTCTGGGAGTGAAGACGGTGGTGCAGGCCAAATAAATTGGTTGGGGGGGGTGAATTCAGCCCACAGGCCATAGTTTGGGCACCCCTGGTTTAAGCAGAGACAATGGCAGCTTAAAATCTATCTCATCCTGTTGCAAAACAGATTGCAAGGCATGTTCTAATTCTACTTCTGGTGGGAGGAACCACGTGACTGGCCCACTGAACCATATGACCAGCCCACGGCCCAAAAAGTTTGGGCACCCATATAATAAGCTATACCACTCAGTAGTAGCAGCAATATCTTCTTTTGCCTTACCTTATCATGTGGGTCAGTGGCAGATGAAAGCAGCAACAGGAGATGGAGAATGTGTGGCCTTCCAGATGTTTTCAAACTGCATTTGCCACCCTCCTTCACCCAGGGGTGATGAGACTTGCAGTTGAGCAACATCTAGAGACCCTCACCCCCACCATACAGACTTCTGTTGAGAGTTACCAAAATGGTATACGTGAAATGCTGTGATTAATGAGAGTGAAGGAGAGATGAATGCTACATGTTACATCCGTGGTGCCCAAACTAGGGGCCGGGGGCGGCCCCCGATACCAATTCATCCAGCCCACAAAGCCCTCATTGCTCCTGGAAGCAGAAGTAAAACGCACCCGTAGGGACGCATTTTACTTCCGCTTCCAGGAGCGACGAGGGCTTCGCGGGCCGGATGAATTGGCGTCGGGGGCCGCACCCAGCCCCCGGCCCTTAGTGACCAGCTCCCTGAATCACATGATTGGCCCATGGCCCAAAATGTTTGGGCACGCCTGTGTTACATCCTTGGTAGAAGAACTTGTACAGGGAAGCTGGAGGTACTGTACTGTGATACCAGATATGTAGTAATGTCAGAGAACAGCCCTAGATTCCTTTAATTCTCTCCATGAAACTGAAGATTTTTTGCTTTGTCATGCTGTAACTAGCAGTTTGCCCAGAGCAAAAGGGAGTAGCTGTTTAAAATCTCCTGGCATGTTTTAGAATATCCTGCTTGATTTATATCTGCCCTGTAATTTCAGACGGAGAGGTAGCAAAAAAACTAAGTGTTTATTTAAAACAAGATATTTTGACACTATGATGTTTAAAAAGATTAACTTTTATAAAAGGCCTTAGTAAGGTAGATCTGTATGAAATACAGCATGATTAACCTGACTAAACCCATTTATTTGAAAATATAATCTCTTTTGAAGTCCTTTAAACCAAAGTGCACATAAAACAGACTTATATTATGCCTTAGGCTTTATATTAAATGATCCAGTAACACAAGCAGTACAAGAATAGCAGCATTGGTACACACCCTCTCCCCTCACTAGTGGAATATAAACAGTCAGAGCATCCAGTTGTGATATACAGTAATACCTCATATAACATTAGTATCGAATAACACTAAAATCGCATAACATTAAGCAATCTGGGGGGAAGAATTGCATCAGATAACATTAAGATCCTATGGGATGCTTCAGATAACAACCGCTAAAGCCTGTGTGGTTACAATGTATCTCTATGGATCCCATAGGATTTTAACATGCATCAGATAACACTAAAAATCATATAACACCAAGACTTGTGGAACCAGGTTTTAGTGTTATCTGAGGTTTTACTGTATACTGTAATAGAAAAATTATACTGAGACAGATTTAAGTGAGCACAAAGGATGGATGCTCTGAGTAATTAGTTGTTAAAACATTTTTATATCACTTCTTAACAGAGGATGGGGGAAACGGTGGTGGGAGGAGGAACTCTGTTCTCCCAGATTGACCAGTGCTTCGACAACGGGAATGAGGCCGTACGTTAGAGATATGGCGGAGGGAGTCAATCGTTGGGCGGTGAGGGCAAACACACTTAAGATTGCCGATACAATGAGGGAGTCAAAGCGGGTTATTTACACTGAGGCTGTAGAGGAAAGAATCGCTAGGCCATTCAGAGAGAAGCGAGCTTCGAAAACTAATCTGCCGGAATACCTGCAGCCAGGGAAGGAGGACTTGTCTGTGTTTAAAGATGGGAATATACCCCTCTGTCTGTGGGAAACGAGGTGGAGGGTATATCATCAGGTACTTAATGTGGGAGCGACCTACCCATGGAAAAAGGAAGAGGAACAGCAGTGCAAGAGGATAAGATACCAGAATGTTAGAGGTGGGATAACAGGCCAGAGACCCCCTGAGAGAAACCTGTTCGCATTTTGCAAAAGAATGTCCATCATCGCAAGAAATTTGGGGAGCTCTGGCAAGTAAATTGGACTGGCCTTATTTAAAGGAACAGAAAGCAGAGACGATTTTATCGGGGACAGAGCCAGGAAATGGGTGGAAGGGGCCCAAAAAGACAGGGAAGCTGGAGAACTGGAAAGTGCCCTGGTCCTTGGTTCGATTAATCAATCTGTTTGCCTTAAGCGCTCTGATGTTCCAAAGGGGACAGGAAGGGAAGACGGGAAAGCTGGCAGATCCCAAACAAGCGGTGGGCAGTGTGATGGCAAGGCTCAGAGTATATGCTAAAAGAATGATGGTGAGACAGAAGGAACCCGACAGGTACAGATGGTGGCAGTGGTTGACAGAAAGAAATCTGGGAATAACTTAGAATATTAAAAGTTAAGTTTCATGTAAATGACAATATAATTGTAAATATTATTGTTCTTTTGGTATTGTATATACAGTAATACCTCATATAACATTAGTATCGAATAACACTAAAATCGCATAACATTAAGGAATCTGGGAGGAAGAATTGCATCAGATAACATTAAGATCCTATGGGATGCTTCAGATAACAACCGCTAAAGCCTGTGTGGTTACAATGTATCTCTGTGGATCCCATAGGATTTTAACATGCATCAGATAACACTAAAAATCATATAACACCAAGACTTGTGGAACCAGGTTTTAGTGTTATATGAGGTTTTACTGTACTGTATAATTCCCTCCACAATCACTATATGTTTAACTATGTTCACTGAGCTATCTAACTATATTTGTTCAAGTTTTTGAAAGTGATAACAAGTTTATGTAGCTCACCTCGACAGATGGTACTGTAGTAAGAATTTTGTCAATACAAAATTTCCTTCTAAAAATCTTCTTCTTCTTCTTCTTCTTCTTCTTCTTCTTCTTCTTCTTCTTCTTCTTCTTCATTATTATTATTATTATTATTATTATTATTATTATTATTATTATTATTATTATTATTATTATTATTATTATTATTATTATTATTATTATTACCATAATATAAATGCATTCAAAAATTATGTAAAGGTCTGGTTTGTGTTTCAATGACTGCAAACCAGAAGAATAGTGGATGGGAAACAGAGAGATTGACAGGGGGTAATAAAAAAATATTATCCCTACAGTCAAAAAAAGAGAGAAAAGAACTGAAAAGAAAAGCCTGGATGGATAACTCCTGAAACATTTAAAACTCTGAGGGAAAGACTAGGAGAAAACCAAAGGATGACAGAAATAGGGTCAGAATCTAAATGCAACATTTCTGTAATTTGTACATGGGGACAATATTATATGTTCTGTAAAATCAAGTAAAAGAGAAATTTAAACCTAGATTAAGGATGTTGAAAGTTCAAGGGGAGAATACATTATCTGATCAGTCTAAATAATGAGAAGATGGTAACAATACATTGAAGAGATATACAGAAATGATGCAAGGTGAGATATTTCTTTGAAAAATAATATTGTACTGTACTTCGATAAAGAATCTGTAATTTTAGAAAGTGAGGCAAAAACCTATGCCAAAGCAACTGGAAGAAGTAAATAATCAGGAGTAGACAGGATACCAACAGAGCAACAGTATATCAAGCAATAGGAACTGAGTCTACTAAAGTCCTGGCAAGAAAGCATTAGGCAGAGCCTTATATAGTACTGTACTGTATATCATTCCTTGATATCATTTTTCTAAAGAAACATGTAGACGAGTGAATGGGAAAAACTTTCTTGCCTTCAGCCAGGTTTAGAAATATATCTACTTGGAGGGTGGGAAGAAACTTCTCAAGAGTGTATCAGAGAGCAAACAAACAAACAAACAAAAAGACTAGAAACATTGTGGCATCTTAAAGAGTAACTCCTGTACTGTATTTTAAATGTTTGAAGTGGTAACCATGTTAGTCTGTGCAAGCATATATGAGAGTAAACAAAATAGAGCAGCAAAAAAAGACAAAAAATGTTGTGGCATCTTAAAGACTAACTCATGTATTTAAATGTGAGCTTTCAAGGACCAAGTCCACTTCAGCCAATCACTGTGTACCTCTATACCTGATATGTATAAAATAATGGCATGAGGTTGTCTCACTCTTATGTCTGATGAAGTGGACTTGATCCAAGAAAGCTCACATTCAAATAGAGGAGTTAGTGTTTAAGGCGTCACAACATTTATTTCATTTTTTGCTGCTCTGTTTTGTTTACTCTCAGCTATCCTGTACAGTATTTTAATTTTAGCTTTCATGGATCAAGTCCATTTTGTCAGACATAAGAGTGAGACAACTTCATGACATTATTTTACACATACTGTATCAGGTACAGAGATACACAAAGATTGGCTAGCCTGATGTTGTCTGACGAAGTGGGTTTGATCCATGAAAGTTAACATTAAGGGAGTGGCTGCGGTGGCTCAATGGTTAAGAAGCTCACCTTGTTAGCTGGAAGGTCAGGCAAGTCGGCATGAAGGTTGGGCAAGTCGGCGTGGGGACATGAAAGGAGCCTCATTTGGCCGTCCCCTGAGCAGCGTTCCTCCAGCAAAAACCCTTTCAGCCCAGAAAGCACCTTTGTGTGCATCTGACACAATTTTTAAAAAAGTCTTTAAGGTGTAACAACGGTTTTTGTCTTTTTGTTGTTGTTGTTGTTGACTCTCTGGTATGCTGGAAACACAGAATAACATGGCTACCACTTCAAACATCCAGAGATCATCTGCTACTGCCAGTTGTAGGAAGCTGTATTGATTTGGATAATTATGTCATGCTGATTAATCACTCTATGCCTCTGTATCTGGTGAATGTAAGTTCATCCCTTGACGCCTCCTACATCTTAAAAATATAGCAGTTAGTCTTTAAAGCAGGAGTTCTCAACTTTTTAAAGCTGGGGGCCTGGTCACACTCCCTCAGACGGCTTCGGGGGGGCTGGACAACCATTTTGCCCATCCTCCACCACATGGCACTTCCTGGTGTGGTAGAGGCAGGAGGGCATGAAATGGTGTTGCAGGCCGCATCTGGCCCACAGGCTGCAGGTTAACAATCCTTTTCTAAACAATGAGACACAATCAAAAAGCACTTCCTGGTGTGCTGGAGGCAGGGGGGTCATGAAATGGTGTTGCAGGCCGCATCTGGCCCACAGGCTGCAGGTTAACAATCCTTTTCTAAACAATGAGACTCAATCAAAAAGCACTTCCTGGTGTGCTGGAGGCAGGGGGGGGCAAGAAATGGTGTTGCAGGCCGCATCTGGCCCACAGGCTGCAGGTTAACAATCCTTTTCTAAACAATGAGACACAATCAAAAAGCACTTCCTGGTGTGCTGGAGGCAGGGGGGGGCATGAAATGGTGTTGCAGGCCGCATCTGGCCCACAGGCTGCAGGTTAACAATCCTTTTCTAAACAATGAGACACAATCAAAAAGCACTTCCTGGTGTGCTGGAGGCAGGGGGGTCATGAAATGGTGTTGCAGGCCGCATCTGGCCCACAGGCTGCAGGTTAACAATCCTTTTCTAAACAATGAGACTCAATCAAAAAGCACTTCCTGGTGTGCTGGAGGCAGGGGGGGGCAAGAAATGGTGTTGCAGGCCGCATCTGGCCCACAGGCTGCAGGTTAACAATCCTTTTCTAAACAATGAGACACAATCCAAAAGCACATACTGGCGTGCTGGAGGCAGGAGGAGGGGGACATGAAAGTGGTGATGTGGGCCACATGTGGCCCACGGGACGCAGGTTCAGAACCCCTGCTTTAAAGTGCTGCAGCGTTTTTTTGGTTTTCTGATACTTCAAACATGTCTCAAGAAGAGAGCTGTTCAAACCCCACCTCCGGCTCTTTTGCAATCCAGGAGTGCAAGGGAGGGGAGAAAAGCGCAAGTCATGCTGACGCGGGTTTCGAAGCGAATTTGGGAAAAAGGAATGCGGAGGACGGGGAAGTGCGAGTGAATAAGAGGGACGGGGTGGGGTCGAGTGACGTAATTCGAGGCCACGCCCACCGCCGGGCCCCGTCTCATGTACCGGGGGCCGGCGCTCCGGTCAGAGGCGAGCGCGGGGAGCTCACGATGGAGCCCGCGCTCCCCGTGGTCATTGTCCGGCAGAAGCAGTTCGTAGTTTACGAGGAAACCGTGAAGGTGAGTTGCATCTCTTCTTTCTTGTCCAGATCAAACTTTCTTGGCTTTGTTTTAGCCCCCCCCCCCTTGCTCTAAAGCAGGGGTGCCCAAAATTTTGGGGCTGTGGCAAGCCGGTCACTGTGACCCGGAGGCCAGATCTGGCCACCGATGCCAATGCATCCGTCCGGCAAAGCCCTCATCGCTCCCGGGAGCGGAAGTATAAATGCGCCCACACAGGCACTCCGCTCCCGGGAGCGACGAGGACTTCATGGGCCGGATGAATTGGCATTTATTTATTTATTTATTATTCACATTTAATACCCCGCCCCACTCGGGTAAACCCGACTCTGGGCGGCATCATGGCCGGATCTGGGCCCCAGGGCCAGGCCATAGTTTGGGCGCCCCTGCTCTAAAGCAGGAGTGGAAGTATAATGCGCCCACACAGGCGCTCCGCTCCCGGGAGTGACGAGGACTTCATGGGCCGGATGAATTGGCATTTATTTATTTATTTATTATTCACATTTAATACCCCGCCCCACTCGGGTAAACCCGACTCTGGGCGGCATCATGGCCGGATCTGGGCCCCCAGGCCATAGTTTGGGCGCCCCTGCTCTAAAGCAGGAATGGGAGTATAATGCGCCCACACAGGCACTCCGCTCCCGGGAGCGACGAGGACTTCATGGGCCGGATGAATTGGCATTTATTTATTTATTTATTATTCACATTTAATACCCCGCCCCACTCGGGTAAACCCGACTCTGGGCGGCATCATGGCCGGATCTGGCCCCCAGGGCATAGTTTGGGCGCCCCTGCTCTAAAGCAGTGGTCCTCAACCATTTTTTGGGCGTGCCCCACCTAAGCATCTCTAAAATCCTGATGCTCCCTCTCCAATATAATTTTTTACTATTCAAAAAGTGAACTCGTTCAGGTGAAGGAAGCCTAACATGCCATTAACTTGGTCTAAAATTTAATCATTCTCAAATTGCACCCCTGTTGAGAACCAGAGCTCTAAAGCCAGTTATAGCCAACTATAGGGTCCGGTGCTCATCCCCGTTTACAGCCAAAGAGCCAGTGTTGCAGACATTTCCGTGGACATGTGGTGGGCACAGCTAGACACAGAATACTGTTTACTTTCCTACCATAGTGTTACCTATTTATCTACTTGCAATGTCTTGCTTTCGAACTGCAGGAGCTGGGATAGTGGAGCTCACTCTGTCATGCAGCAGTCGGGTCTTGAACTGCTGACCTTTCATTGTCAAGTTCAGCGTCTTAACCACTAAGCCACTTCAGTTGTTAGCCAGACTTAAATCCTTCTCAGGACATGTTTCTGGTAGACCAGCAAATGAGCTGGATCCTGTATCTCTCCACATTCACACAGCGTGTTGTTATCTGCCAATAGTCTCCACTTGAGCATGTTGGTCTTGCATTTAGGCACTCCAACCCTCAGCCCATTCAGGATCCTCCAAGTGACGTAAGGGAGGTCAAGTTCCTCCTTTAATGTTATTCCTTGGCCAGGTTTTCTAAATACTGTGATCTCAAACAGTTTGGTGTTTACCAGTTTTACAAGTCTGAAAAAACAATTCCAAGACAGCTGATCTTACTGTAATACACTGAAGGCCATGCTCTTCTTGGGAAAATAACAACATGTATGTTACCAATATGTCTTTAGTGATGTATCCCAATTTACAGCATATACTGTATGTTCATATATCCCAGTCTGGCCAGGTTATCCTGCTATGGTAATAGAGTGACATCCCATAATGTTAGTGACTTGATGCTGATAGTCAGGCAGCAGTTATTTATTTATTTGTTTGTTCAGATTTATATTGCTGCCCACTCGCCGAGGCGACTCAGGGCGGCTTACAGTCTAAACAGGTACAGTACAGTAAAAATGATAAAATACAACCTCACAAAACAACCAAAGCTCCCCTCTGGGCGTTGTTGTGGGCCCAGAGGAGGGGGTGATGTTCTCAGCTGCCTGCCAGGCCATGGAGTCTTCTCCCTTAGGCCATTGTTGTGGGCCCAGAGGAGGGGGCATGGTCCTCAGCCGCCTGCCAGGCTATGGAATCTTAACTAACTTGATAACCCTGAGGACTAATAGCCTTGGGTGCCGAAGTCCACAGGGAAAGGTGATGGTCATCAAGTGGATTAATTCTCATTTGAATCCATCTTGATGAAGGGCAACAGCAGCAGCATTACTGGCCTGGGGCTGATGAGAACTTTGTGTGTCAAAAGGACTCAAGACCAGAAGGTGACTTATGGAACAAGATCAGGGGTAAGGGTGTCATGCTGCAAATTTTTTAATTGTCTCAGAAACACACAAAGGTGCTTTCTGGGTTGAAAGGATTTTTGCTGGAGGACCTCCACTCACTGCATTATATTGTTTCCAGGACAATCTTCATGGCCGATCATTGTGACGATAGCCAATATTTGGAATCGGATATGGCACTTGAAGAAGAAAAAGTGGACTCCTCTCTCCTTCTAATTTAGTATTACTCCTTTAACACTAAAAGTTTTATTTAGCCTAAGTGTTTGTGGACACAGTCCACTTCTTCAGATAAACTTCTTTCCTCTGAAAAAGTAGGGTCTGTTCACAAAAGCTCATGCCAGATAAAACTTCTTGGTCTTAGAGGTTGAGATTAGGATTTGACAGGTGTTTGGGGGTACTGGTGAAGAGTTTTGAGGCCCTAGGTTCAAACCCAAACTTGAGTGTAAAGCTCACCAGATAACCAGCAGCCAGTTGCATTACTTTCAGCTAGACCAAACTCACAAGAGTTGTGATGAAAGGGGATGGTGGACAGGTGTGGAGAGAAGAAGAAGGATATAAATGTAAGCACTGAATGCATACATTACTAGATCACAGCTATCTGACAGTGTGGTGTAATGGATAGAATGTTAGACTAGGATTCAGAAGACCTGGCTTCAAATCCACACTTAGCCATAGAAGCTCCTTTGGGGAAAGGGACTAGTAAAAGCCATTTCGTAATTATCTTGCATACCTTGGAAATTATCAAGGCTGCCATAAATCAGATTAGATTTGACAGTGCATTGTAACAATTGAATTGTTGTAATCATATGCTCATCTTGTATTGAATTGTAACCAAGAGCCCTCTGCCTGCCAGGGCCATGTGTGAACAATCACAGGTGCTGTTTACAGCTTACTTTAAAGGCGCAGCTCTGACTTCTGTGTAGGCACATAATTGCTCTGAAGCCAGTAGCAGCAAAGTATTTTCAGCTGATTCTAGGAAGTCCCTAGGTTGCCTTACTTCTGTCATGTGGACTTGTGGTTGTCGCAAGAAATAGTCAGGGTAATTTTTTGCAGCCATGTTTTCTGCATTCATGCAATGTATAGTTAAAGACAGGATTAAAACAAAGCAAGAACTAGCACAAGTTATTGCAATTGCTTGAATGCCAAAGAAATACATACAAGCAGCAAAGACTCCTGTGGCATCTCTAAGACTAAGAAGTTTTATATGGCATGAGATTTTGTAGACTGACCCTGCTTTTTTCAGATGAAAGAAGTTTATCTGAAGAAGTGGACTATGTCCACAGAAACTCAGGCTAAATAAAACTTTTAGTCTTAAAGGTGCCACAAGAGTTTTCATTATTTCTGCTGTAGAGGATTAATACATCCAGGGTAGCGTAATACAAAAGAGTCCAGTAAAAAAAAAAGGTTGAAATGTACTTTTCATAGCACAAAGCTGTATCTGATAGTGTGTCAGAGAGCATTTCCCCCCAAGCTAAATCATGTAGTATAGGCCTTGTGGCAAGCCACCATATTCTATGTCGACAGCTGTATTCCCTCAGAGATAATCTGTTGTGGGAGCTTAAACCAGTAGTGAATGGATTCATAGCTTAAAAGTAAATCTATTTAAGCTCTTTTCCTTTTCTTTGTCATCCCTTCCACCCTTTCCCTTCACATTTAGCAGCTTGCTGAGGAAAGGACAGACTTTTTCTTTGCAGAGGTTTGCACTTATGATTTGAGAAGGATGTAGGAATCAGGTCAAGGACCTAAAATCAAGCCAACAACCACATGAAGCTACAGGACCACAAATTGCACACCCTGGCATAATCTAATCCCAGATCATTCACAATCTTTCCTTGCCAACCTCTTGAGCTTCTGCCTTAGAAACAAATAGGTGTTTAGGCACTTGGTGCAGTATTGTTGTGATATAATCAGAATACCTCACCTACACAAACATTCTGGTGGCTGGATTCTGTACCAGTCATGGTTTCTAAACTTTCTTTTAAAGGCATCATGTATGGGTGTGACCACAGGGTATATCACTGCTTGGCCTTTTTGTGTGGAAGTTCTGCTTTATTGCATCTTGGAATTGATAAGTTTCTGTCTCTCTTCTGCACCCTGAGAGGCTTTTGAAAATACTGTATGGGCATTTCTTCTCCACGAAACTGGCAATTGCTAAATTATAATGACTATTATTATGCTTGTTTTGTGAACCTTCCCATCTTCCAAAAGATTGGAAGCCCAATTTTGGTTTTACCATAACCCATTGAGGTGGGTCAGGTGGTATGAGAGGCAATTGGGAGGAAATCTAAAGTTAAGATGCCTAATGGCAAAACCAGTCATTTCTAGCCACTGTATGGTAGACTGTCTTTCCTTTTTACTGAATTATTTCTAAATTGTCTCAAATGATTTTTTAAAGTGAAAAAATCATTCAAAAAGAAAAGAAAGAGGTCTCTTTCGGTGTCAGTTCCACTTTTGCACAAGAGTTGGGAATGGTAATTTATTATTGTTGTTATTTTATTTTATTTATTTACTACATTTATATTGCCGCCTCACTCACCGAAGCAATTTATAATTGCACTTTCCTTGGAGTGGTTTACAAATGGAAAGTATGCAATAACATGATTTCAAAACAGAATTTCAGAGAGTAAATAAAACAAAATCATTGTAGCACTTTAAAGTCTAAAAATCAAAATCCAAATAGAATTGTCTTTATTATTGCACTTCTCTGTTTCTTGAGTAGAATAGACTGACCTGGGGAAGAGGGGGAACAGAATCTGGATTCTACCCTTCAATGTACTCTTCCTTGGCCTCTTTGAGTCTGATATCAGAAATGGGAAGACAAATAGATTGTGACTGTGACTAGGGAGGGAAGGGTCCCATTGTGAAGAAATTGTCCCATTGTGAAGGAACGTGTATGGTTTTTCCTCTCCAAGAATTTTAGGAGGAAAGGGAAAGATTAAAAAAACACTGCATTTCCCTTCTTTTCAGCTGGCAGGAACCTGTCAGGAAGTTATGATTACATAAGCTAATTTACAGGGAAATGATCTACCAGTATATCCGGAATTTCAGAAAGTTACTTTTTGTATTGTAACTCATAGCTGGGCTAGTTGGGTGGTTCTGAAAGTTGCAGTACAAAAATTTAACTTTTCTAAGTTTTGCTTTTACCATAGCAATTCCACCTTTCCGTGACTGATGGAAATAGGGGGTTTATGTCATCTTCTAAAAACAGCTATTTGTTAGAGCAAAACCAGAATTGCTGTGGTTTCTCTTGCACTGAAAATTTGTTTTCTCGTGAGCTTTTGTGGATGATGTGAACTCATGTATTTCTTTGGAAACCACATTCTTACAGAGAGCTAGTGTAGTACAGGCTAGGACTAAGAAGATTTGAGTTGAAATCCATACTCAGCCATGGTAACTCATTGGGAGTGGTAACAGTTTTGAACATTTTACATCTCACTGGACATCGAAAACCATTTTAGGTTTAAGTCAGAATTGGCTTGATGTCACTTAAAAACAGCAACAGTTCCATTTGTGGAATGGGAAGAACTGAACAATTTACTTTACCTTTTGCTAGAACCTTGAGTGTGGTGGAAATGGTGGTTTGGAAATTATGGATATGTGACATACTCTGGGAATAAAGGGGTTAAGGGAGTGTTTCCCAACCTTTGGTTTTTGGACTTCAATTCCCAGAAGTCTAAGTAAATTCCCCAAAGCACTGATCAGCCAATGTATTTACTTAGGCTTCTGGGTGTCGAAGTCTCCCTTTGGGGCATGTGCCACACACTGGGAACCACTGTGTTAAGGTTTTCAGCTCAGGATTTTTTTTCCAGTCCCAGAACTGAACTCAGTCTAGTCACACATATATCACTTTGTTATTTCTTCTCTCAACAAGTCCTCTTCACTAGCTGCTGTCGTCTTTTAATTCATTAAATGTGCCATCACCAATTCTGACTTATGGTGATTCTTTTCAGGTATTTCTAGGCATAGAGTACAGTATTCAGAATGGTTTACTATTCCCTCCTTCTGGAAGTACTCTCCAGGCCTTCTGGAAGTACTCTCCAGGAAGTACTTCTCCAGGCCTACAAGGCCAGTGGGGTATTAAATGTCTGACTCCTGGCTCTGCACCAGTGCACTCCAATTTACTGAGATGTCTAGCCAACTGCGGGAGGGTAGAAAAGACCTAGGTATTCTTTATTGGAGTCAGAAATTCTTTGTGATCTGTGCAGAACACCCAAACATCTATTAATATTTCTGTTTTTCATCCTCCCATGTGAACAACGCACAATTGCCTAGCGCTCATTGTTTTACATCAGTTCAGTGTTTCTCATGTTTGTGTTTATTTTTCTTGTATTTTAGTTGTTTTCTATTTTAAATTGTTCTTAGAACCAACAAAACTATGAGCAAATTGCTGTCCTAGAGAAATAATCCATTTTCACTGCCCAAAGTTGGGTTGCTTTTTAAATGCTGTAATTTGACATATTATTTTTTTTTGTATATTTGTATCTGCCAGTCATATTTCTCTGATCATTGTTCATGGATCCATTTTCCTTCAGGCACACAAACTCTGCCAATTTTTCCCTCAGTGAATGTAATGCAAATGTAGTGACATGATTTCTAACCAGTGGGAATATAGAGATGAATAGAATGTGCTCTCTGGACCCCAGCTGTCAAAACACATTTGTGAAATTCAGATAAGCATGAATTCAGAAAAATTGCAGTTAATCTGAAGCACCAATTAGGAGCCAAATTCTCCTGTGACACAGCTTGGTACCATGCTGATTTCATCTGGATTTCTGAAGTGGAAAACTGAAACTGTCAAAGGAGATGTATATACTGTACAGTACTGTACAAAAGTCTTAGGCCACCACCAGCTCATTTGGGGAAAACTCAATAAATGATTTGGGGAGCCATAACTCAGATACCCTATCTCCAGACTTAACCAAAGTTAGTAAGGGTCGAGAAAAGAGTTAGCAGAAGACTCTTTTCAATCTTGGTGTGTCTAGGACAGTGGTTTCCAACAAGGAGACCACAGCCCACAGAAGGACTTCAGTTCCCAGAAGCCTGTTAGTATATTGGCTGATCAGTGTGCTTTGATGAATTGACTTAGGCTTCTGGGAGTTGAAGTCCAAAAATCAAACGTTGAGAAACACTGTTCTAGGCCAGGGATTCTCAACCTGCAGTCTATGGGCCGGATGTGGGCCCCCCACTGCCTCTACCACACCAGGAAGTGTCATGTGGTGGAGGAAGGGCAAAATTGTCATCTGGTCCCCGAAGCTGTCTGAGGAAGCATGACCTGGCCTCCAGCTTTAAAAGGTTGAGAACTCCAAGTCTAGGTGGTTTAGGAGCTGAGTTATGCTCTCCCCACCAATCACTGATTGAATTTTCCCCAAACCAGCTGATGGTGACCTTAGACTTTTGCACAGTACAGTACTGTATATAAAAGGCATGATTGTTTTCTAGGGTATGTTTATACAAATCTTCCTTTATGGAATGATATCCTTATTGACATCTGTGAAGTTGAGCCATAGAACCCTTGTCTCTGGTCAACAAACAATCAGTTGGCAACCTGTCTCATCTTCCTCCACAAAGAACAGATTGGGGTTTTGTTATCTAGTTGGCACTAGAGTAGCAGTAGTTACCTGCTCTCTGTGTCCACAGTTATTTTAAACTTCTGGGATCATGAACCTATGGCTGGAGGAAGAGTTTTATAGAATTAGGTTCCTTGAGTTGGTAAACTGGCAATTCTGGTTTGTTAATTATTTGGAGGCACAGATATTTATGAGCTAAAGGAGGGCAGTGATTGGAGCCAGTGGAGCAGGAAAAATGCTTGTAAAAAGAAGAAGAATGATTTCTCTCTCTAAAATCTTTACTATGTGTTTTATGATGAAAGCAGAACTCAACTAAAAGTGACATGACGGACTGGCCATGATTAGAACTTATATTTCGAAACAAAAGGCAATTTAAAGATGCTGGGGAAAGATAAAAGGTATGGGGAACAAAGAAGGTCCAGATTCACCTTTTTATTTTGGCCATGTTTTTGTTCAATATCACTTCCACCCCAGATGCTCCTGATGCTTAGGAGTGGGGAGTTATTACTGGTACTGTATGTGCATTTCTTGCTATGGCAGTGGGTCGTCTAGCATCAAAGGAAATATTGCAACCAAAGTGTTCGCAGTACATAAAGTGCTTGCTATTAAGAATTCAGTTTGGTATCGTATCTGCAGTATCCCATAGACTGGATCAAGACAGTGGGGGTGAGCGGCCAAACATCAGTGGCTGAAGAAGGCCAGCCCCAGCCCACCCACCCCCAAGTCAGGGTTTGACAGTGTTCAGAGCACAGCAGCTCAGAGGCCTCTGAAGTTAAATGAAGTAGGTAAGGACAAAGTGGCCTGGCTTCTGCACTTATGCTGCTAGATGTGGCAGAACCACTTAGGCTTTTTGCTACAGCACTCTTGTTTATTTTTCATTTTTAAAAATTAGGGGATGACTAGCTGGACGTATGTGCCGTAATAACAGCACACATCTATTCATTTGTATTTTCTGCAGGAAACTAGTGTTTAGGTAAAGGTAAAGGTTGCCCTAGTTTGAAAGCCAGTCGTATCTGACTCTAAGGGGCGATGCTTATCTCTGTTTACAGCCAAAGAGTCAGTGCTGTCTGGGTTTGCAGACGTTTCCGTGGACATGTGGCAGGCATGCTTAGATACTTTAGGTCATGGAATGCTGTTACCTTCCCACCGAAGTGATACCTATTTATCTACTTGCAGTTTCTTGCTTTTGAACTACTGTACTAGGTTGGCAGGAGCTGAGGCAGATACAGGAGGTCACTCTGTTGTGCAGCACTCCGGTCTCGAACTGCCAACCTGCCGACCTTTTAGTAGTAACCACTAAGCCACCACAGTTCCTCTGGTGTTTAGTTCTCATTATATCTGCATCAAGACAGAAGAAACAGCTTCATTTTATATCTCTAGCCATGATGGTGCTATGGTTTTATTTAGTTTAAAACATGACAGTGTATTCCTTTAAAAAAATGAACTAGGTACATTTAAAATTAAATTTGCGTTTTTCTATAACATTTAGGAATGTAAAAGCAACTGAACACAGATGTTATATTTGTGCTTCATATATTGGGGTGATGGTCTCTTCAGTGGAGGAAATGCCACTGGAAACCATCACATTGGGCCCAATGGCAAAAAGAGGAGGAACTCTGATTCCCAACGATCGTGGAGGCAGAAGAAGCCATTGCAGATGGACTGGCTGTGAAGGCGCACCTTGATAATATCCTCAAGGCTGCAGCAGTCCATTACAGTCCTGGTGTTAAATCCTGCATATCTCATTCCATATGTGCCACAGGGGATGGCTCCGTGATCACAGAGTGTGGGTCACTTCATAGCAAGCTGGGATCCACCTTAAACAAATTCATGCCAATGGTATTTTTCCTGCTTCAGGAAAAAATGCATTCTGGGATATGAGTTGCAGCCGATGACGCTTCATATATGTAAGAGGTGATGTTTATAGTCTTTTAAAGGCTATCAAGCAATTAAGTACAAACTGTAAACATCCAAAATCATGTACCTGCACCACTGTAATAGATTATGCATGGGAAAGGTAGGCAGGGTCAATTCAGAGGATTGTCAGTGACACACACTTTACAACATCAGCTGTGGTACAGAATGCTACTTCATCTACTGCATGTCCGGTTGCATCTTGTGCAATGAGAATGGGGTGATGTTGTGCCTTTTGCCTCAGATAGCAAACTCTCTTGAACTAGACCTGACTTGAAGAGCCATGAGCAGCTCCTGAAAATGTTGAATAAGATGAACAAGCTGTATGGAAAAGTTACTTTAAAAAAAAGTACCCACAACTCTCAAAATAACTTGCTGGAGGTATTCTGGGACTTGTAGCCAAAGTAAGTAATCTCTGGTCTGACACGTTATTGAACAACTTTCCATGTTCTTGAAAAACCATCAACTACACCTTTTTCTTCTCATTATTATTGTCTTGTGGTAGTTATCTGTATCTGTGCTACATTGGACACATTTTTGTGTTCTTTGTTTCTTTAGGTCCACCACGAGGGAACACTTGTCAAGATGCTTGAAATGAATGGGCAAGGAGAGGGACCTTCTTATGACTATGACTTAATTGTCATTGGAGGGGGTTCAGGAGGCCTGGCAGCATCCAAGGTAAGATCCAGTGAAAATATCCACATTGACAGCCTGGTAGTTAGAGCTTGATTCTGCTGTGATATATTTTTTCAAAGCCTGAGAATGGATTTTATCTGTCCATACTTTGCTGTAGTAGCATGTAGAATCCACAGTAAATCTAGTAATCCACTCTAGATATATATGAAACCCATCATCATGTAAGCAAATGACCATTCAAAACAAAACTTCCCTCTTCTCTGAAGAACCCACTCCCACTTTACTCCCAGACCTCTGGAGGAGATGGAGGAAAAGGGGTGATTAATTCCCTTTCATAAGTTGAAACCCTAGATATCCATAGAAGTTGGGCTTTACCTCAAATAGACCTGGAACTTTCTTTTCCTCGGAAACATTTCTGATTCAGGTGAAACCTAAGTTTACAGTCTGGATTCTGACCGGTTCTCTGATCTTTTATGTATCCCAGATACCTAGTAAGAGGTTGTCTCGGTTCTTACTGAGTTTTGTAGTTCTATCTTGATATGACATCTCCAGTTGCCAATTTATTTATTGAAATACTTGTTTATGAGAAGATGACATTGATAACCGTAATGCAGAGGTGGTGAACCTGAGTTCCTCTAGATGTTGTTGAGTTACAATTGCAATTAACCCTAACTTGCATAGCCAGTTGTGACACTTACGCAAGTTGCAGTCCATAGAGTTCATTACTTGTATTCTAATTCAGTTCACAATATTTCATAGAGATTTTTGGTGTGCAATATATTTGTACGGAATATATTTAAGCTAGTTTTAACTATCAGACTACAGTTACTCATATTGAGTAGTGGAATTGGTGTGGATTGAAAATGGAAAGGCTAATTTAAATGTAAGTGAACTTTATTACCTTATGTAGATGAGACTTACATTAATCTAATCATTTCCAAAGAGATAGCTGTGTGTGCTATTTTTGCTGCAATGAACTAAGAGTCTAGTGGTACCTTAAAGAATAACATATTTATTATGGCATGACTTCTTTATACTGTACTGTAATCTTCTCACTGGGTGCATGAGGTGTTACCTAGAGTTTCAGCTCTCTGTCTCTGTATCTGATGGGTTTGGGTGAGTAGAATTGTAGGAAATTAAGTACAGAAAATTAAGCATAAATTTATTTAAAAATTACCCCTCTCTTGTTAATTAGTATAGCAGCCTATATATTATCCTTTGAACAAATTTCTCAAAAAATTAAGCTTCTCTATTTCTTTCCTCTTTTTCCTGCCTTTGCCCCCACCCCTCCTAAGAGTAATTAGACTGAAGATATGGATCTCTTGGGACTCCAGGCAGAGGATGATGTTATTTAGTGTCCTGATTTACTGCATAAAGCTGAAAACATTAGAGAACGGGATGTGATTAATTGCAGTAAAGTCTGAGTACATTATTTGAATGGCTGAATTTAGTCTTTTGCAGATGGTGAGAATTATATAGCTGATTGCACCAGAAGCTCAGATTCTTAGGATAATAATGTATGATGAAAATTTGCTATAGCAAGCATTGTGTTTGCCAGCACTGACATAGTAAATCTGGGGAAATGAAAGCAGTAGATTACTGAAAGCCACCTGTATGGGAAGAAAGAAAACAAATTCAAATAATTGGAGTAACTATTAATAAAGCAAATAGGATAGAATTTTTAAAGTTCATATTTTTTTACAACAGGTTTAGGCAACCTTGTGTCAGTAGCCTCAGCCAATACGGATATGTTTTAGAAATTAGGGATGGTGTCATCTGAAACATCTGGAGAGTGAAATTGCCCATCCATGTACTAAGGAATATATTTTAGAACAGGCGTTCTCAAGCCTTTAAAGCCAGGGGGCTGGTCACACTCCCTCAGACAGCCTTGGGGGTCAGACGGCCATTTTGCCCTTCCTCCACCACATGGCACTTCTTGGTGTGATGGAGGCGGCAGGGGGCCACATGAAATGGTGCCATGGGCCACATCCAGTCCATGGGCCCCAGGTTCAGAATCCCTGCTTTAGAAACATGAGACTTTGCCCTATACCAGGGATCAGCAAACTCGGCTCTCCAGATGTTCTTGGACTTCAATTCCCAGAAGTCCTGATCAGCAGGCATACTGACTTGGGCTTCTGGTAGTTGAAGTCCAAGAACACCTGGAGAGCCAAGTTTGCAGATCCCTGGCCTATACCAAACAAGAAACAAAATAAAAGTAAAAACAAAAAAGCCACAAAAATATAGTGGCACCTTAAAGACTGTTGCATTTTAATATGAGCTTTCATGGATCAAATACAGTTCCTCTCACATAAGAGTGGAGCTACATGACTATCCTTTATACATAGCATCAACAGGAGGAGACAGTGATTGGTTGAGTCTAATCTCTAGTGGAAAATAATTGAATACCAGACTTGGGTCTTATTTTTAAGAAATTCCCAGTTGGAAAAGAATTGGTTATCATACCAGGGTCTTGATGTACCACCAGGTTGGACTTGCCACATTGACCGATACAATTTGCAGGTCTGAGGCACCTCACACCAACCTGCAATTGTTTTTGAAATAACCTCAATTGGAAAAGGACCAAATAACAAACAGGGATCTTGCATCATAACAAGGCAAGGAGTTCCATATTGACTCAGGAATCACTGTCTCTTCATCTTGAGGCCATGTATCATCATGTAGTCCCACTTTACCACCTGCCACTATTAAATAAACTGGGTATTTTACATGTTACAATAACCTGTTGATGTTAGCACTTTGTTTAACTCCTTGTCTACCCATTCCAACATAAAACATAATTGGTTGTCAACAAGTTATGGTTCTTTGACCTTGCTTGGCTGGAGAACTAAGATAACTTATAGTAAAATATTGCAAGCACTTTCATTTTCAAAGCTACTTTGTCTCTACTGAACTCCTTTTATTATTTTAAAACTTTAAACATACAACATGGGGCACTTTGACATACATAAACCAAAAGAGACTAGGCTAATCGCATGGAGATCAAAAACAACATTTCTTGCTAAATGGACAAATGCCAAAAGGTATCTCCCACCTGGACAGTGTTCTGGCTGGACCATCTGGAAATCACTTAATAGAATCCAAAGCAAAGTAGGAAGATTGAAGAATAATCAAGTGAAGTCAGGCTGACATATTTTCTATAATACAGAGAAATAGAATCAATGCAGCATTTATGTGCATGCCATTTATGCCCTATTACATGTTCCAAAGAAGATCTAGTAAACAAGATAGCACTATTGGAGTAGCCTGCTTCTGGTCAAAAATGGTCTAATCATTTTAACATTTTAAGTTGTGTGAATTTTATCTATATTTCATATATGTCCATAATTTTAAAATTGTGCAACACTCTGATAGGAATAAAGATTTAAAACAAGGTTTAAAAATTAACTAATCTTACCTCATCCTCTACTCAGTTAAGAGGGTTCTCACCAGTAGGCCAGTGTCTGTTCCCTCTTGAAGATGCTCCATCCTGCAAGTAGTAATTAGACTGTGGAGTTTTTCAGGAGCTCATGTAGCAGCTATTGGACTAATTATTATTCAAGTTAGATACTGTACCATATTTGCTTTTTAAAAATAAATAATGTGACATGAAGTTTCCTCTATCTGAAGAAGGGCCAGTAGGGACCTTTGTCTTTAGTGTGTTTTGATCCTTTTGCCTGGAATTCCTGAAATGGCCCCTGTGACTCCAGAGTGTCAGGGCTGAGTTTGGTGGGCTAAAAGACTTGACAAACACACCATGTTACATCTCAGAAGAAGGGTGATTTGGAGCGATAATCTGGAACATAAATGATGTGTGGTCTGGATGACTTTAATGGCCATTCATGTTGTGGAATGTGGCCTGTCATTTGACAGAATTGTGGCCATATCGGAAGCCAAGTGATCATTCAGCATTTAATTAAGTTTCACGTTGTTACTTTTTTCTACTTCCCTGCCTTTGCAGCTTAGCTAAATGTTGCTTTTGATTTATGACTAAAGGAACTGCTGTGAAAATCCAATCTTATCTTTTTGTCAAGAAAAGGGGGGCAGGGAGAGAAGGTTGAACAAATTTTCTCTGAGAAGTCCCCCAACCCCAGAATGTGTGCTGAGAGACTTGAGGCAAAGTTGAAATAAGAGGTCCATTTTAGTCATGTGTTTTCCAAGAACAAGCTTGACTATCACGCCAATTAGTAACCGGCCTGGGGATCAAAAATAGCTCCTTGTGATGCCTCGTCACTTGCGCAAAAACACCATCCTGCATTGATATGTCTTGACATATGACTGCATGGATGTTTATAGTAAGACCAGTGGCAGTAATGCTAGCAGATTAGTGGGTGAAATCCACTAGTAGATCACAACGAGAATAGGCACATTGAATCAGTGGGGATTTGGTGAGTAAACATCTATGTAAGTTTTATTGATTCAATGGACCTACTCTAGTTTTAATTTACTACTGGTTTTCAGCCTCTGTTTTTCCACAACTCCTGTACCAGCAATAAGGGCTTCTGGTTTATATCAGCTTTCTGGGATTATTTGGCCTGCAGTTGATTAGCAGATACAAAAACTTCATTTAGCCTTCAGATCCAGACTCAGTCTTTCCCCTTCCAAAGAAAATAAAGAGACACCCTGGTACCTAGGATTCCACACATTGGCTGAAATTCAGTAGTAATTCTAGTATCCTACCTAGAACAGGCCCATTTGAATCAGAGAAACTTATGAAGATATTGACACTCCAAATGCCTACCAATTCAATAGGCCTGTAAAATTGGCTAGATAGTTCAGTGGTTTACATTTCTGTCTGTGGAGCCAGAGATTGGGAGTTTGATTCTGCACTTTTCCTCCTGGAAGAAGAGTCAGCCTGTGTGGCTTTGGGCAAACTGCACATTGCCAGGGCAACCTAGGAAGAAGGGAATAGTAAATCACTTCTGTGCATTCTCCACTGGAAAATCATGAAAAGGTCACCATAAGTCAGAACTACTATTATTATATTCATGACTAGTTAATCATATAGCTCTAGCAAGGTGTTTATCTGGTGGGAATATGGTTCACATTTCCTAGGTCTGAGGCCAAAGCTCCTTCACATTGCCTGGTGAGCAATGGTCCATGGGGTCACAAAGGGTTGGAATCAACTGTGCGACTGAACAACAACCTGACACTTGCTTTGACTGGTCCTTATAATGCTTGTTTCAACTGGTCCTTATAACACTTCAAAGGAGCTCCACAAGCTCTTGTACTCATCAAAGTTTTTATAGTAACAACAAAGAAACCTGTTATACCTTCGAGATGGACACATTTATTATGGCATATGGTTTTGTGAACACTTATGTATGTCATCAGACGCATGGTACGTTAACTTCAGTTTGGTAGACATACTATATATATCCTATTTATGTATCTGCCAAGCTGAGATTAATATTTTATGTGTGTGATTAAGTGGATGTTGTCCATGAACGCTTTTGTTGTAATAAGTATATTAAACTAGTATGCTGACATAGTCTCTGAAAATATTGTAGTTGTTACATGTCACTGAGTTGTTTGGTTCTTTAAAAATGTTTTTGCTTGGTTTGCTTTGCTTGTTTGGTCAGGAGTAAACATTGTTAATTTCATTTGTCCCACTTCTGGGTAAGAGGTTAGAAAATGGGTTTCCAGATTAGTGGTTGCCTATTTCTTTAGAGGAAAAAGAGAATGGAGACTCAGAGGAAGAGGATAAAGAGATGACCCACACTTCTATTCTGACTGCTGCTAGCATGTAGCTAACAGTGGGTGTCTGAGAAAATAATGGGTTCTCTGCTCTAGGAGGAGAAGTGATACCTTAGAACTTGTTTGGATTAACATTATTTTCAATAGTACAATTTCATTGTTCAGTTCCTTTGGTTCAGTTTGGTGTTAGAAAGATTAGCTGGGAAGGTTGCCGCCCAGGTTATGCCCGATTGTATCCACAGTCTTCGAGGAGGCTCTTTCTGTGTACCCTAATAGTACAATCAACTGCCAGTTGCTTAACCTGAATGAAGAGTAGGCATGGTTTGGGGTGAGAACAGAAGCTTATCTCTACAATTTATAAATAACCAGTTAACTACTATATTGCATCAACATATAAAATAGGAATAAATAGGCTCAATGGGCTTGAAGGTCAATTTTATTCATCCTGCCTCCCATTTTAAAAGGTGAAACAGAGACTCCATATACCCTATTTGCTGGTATATATGACTCACTCCCCCCTTTAAATACACTGGAAAATTGAGTGCATCTTAAACTGTATATAGTGACCTATAGTGGGCTGTTTTGGTAATAATGGGGTGTGTCTTATATTCTGAAGTGTCTTATATGCTAGCAAATATGGTAGGCATTTCTGGGTTGTTGTTGTTTTTTAAAAAACCATTTGGGTAATAGTCAGTCTTGGAGAACTTTCAAGATCTCTAAGCTCAAAATTGACATTCTTGGAGGATCCTATACAAAAAACCAAAACACAAGACATTTTGTGTGAAAAAAGTGAGATTGACCTTGGAGGCTACAAGATGTCCTTAACTGACCATATGTTGCTCACTCCTGTTATATTAAGCTGGGTTACCCAGTTACTCATCAGTGGGGAAGAGAAGAGTACTGTACGAACCCAAAACAGTTGCAGAAGTACAAAGAATCTTCATAAAAAAGCTACAGAAGGAGAAGATCAACTCAATGACAACTGAGCATACTAGGGAATGGAAAACTAGAGAGGAAGAATAATGAAATGAAATATGGAAGAATGTATGGTAGTTTGGAATACTGGACAAAAGGACGTTTTCTTGAATATTTCATCTTGGTTACACTATAAAATTTTAACAGTGATGGATGAATATTTATAATCCACTGTACATGCCTTTCTGCCTTTCAAAGATTTATTTTGCTTTATCCCATTTCCAGGAAGCTGCCAAACTCGGGAAGAAGGTCATGGTTTTGGATTTTGTGGTTCCAACTCCCTTAGGAACAAGATGGGGTAAGAGAGTGGCTCCCATCCTAGGAAACAGCTTTCCACTTAGATTTGGAGTTTTCTGATGGCTTCAGACACTGTGATACCTGTTTCCTTGCTTTTCCCTATCCCCTTGCACTTGGCTTTCTCTGGCAGTAGACTTGGGTTAGACAACCTAAAGTACAGTAATACCTCAGATAACATTTACCTCGGATAATGCTAAAATCGCATAACGTTAAGTATTCTGGGGAGGAGAATTGGATCGAATAACGTTAAGGTCCTATGGGATGGATCGGATAACAACCGCTAAAGCCTGTGCGGTTACAATGCATCTCTATGGAACTTTAACGTTATCCGATCCATCCCATAGGATTTTAACATGCATCGGATAACACTAAAAATTGGATAACACCAAGACTTGTGGAACCAAGTCTTAGCGTTATCCGAGTTATTTTACAGTGGGTAACTAACTCTTCCAGGAAATGATGATACCCACAAAAGGTAATTAAACTTAAGAGGATAGTGACATCAGCAAATATTAGTAGTGATAGGTAAATAAAACCTCTGGTTCAGGGCAAAGCTTGGACTGCTCTAAAAGTTCACTCTCACCCTGCATGGCCAGTGATAAAGGATTTTGATAGCTGGTGCCCAAAACATATTGAGGCCAAAAGATTACCTATCATAGGATACTGGTTTCTCCACATCTGGCTAGGGAAGGAACTACCTATTACAATCCTGATCTATGGCATGGTTGTGCCTCAAGTGTGACAGGGGGACACACTTTATTTATTTTTTCAAATTTGTATACCACCCTCCTTACCAAGTCAACTCAGGGCGGTCTTCACCTTTATTTTAATTCTACAAGCCCTTTGGTTGCAGCTGCAAGGTGAAGGAAAGTTAGTGTAGATCTGTTAGAGCCTCCTTTTGTCTACCTTTTTGATAGGCACATGTTTAAAAAATCCTAAATTTAACTTTCTATGACTTCTTAAACATATTTTGTGTGTGCCCTGATTTTCTTCTTTCTGATTGTAATGTTTCAGAAGCGTACATGTCTACACAATATGCTAGGTTTTCCTTGGCTTTCAGGATTATGTTATTGTGTTCATCTACATACTGCAGGAATAAACCCAAGGTTGATAATTCATGCATTCTTTGGTGATTGGGATGTTAAGTTATAATTTGTTTGCTAACAGAAGTGGGTAACAACCATGTTGTTGGTTGGCAACACTCATCATTTTAGTCAACAGTAACAGCAGTAAGAGATTATGGATTTTGCAGTCCAGTCACATCTGAAGTGCTCTATGCCACCCACTCTTGACTTATAGATAACAATGTTTCCAGCAGAAGGTCGTGCTAATGCCCTTGTTAAGGACCTTCAAGAAGGAGTCATACTGCTAGCAGTAGCCTACAGAGTTTTTATTGATTGCACATTTGTTTCCTATATTGAATGGCTGTTTGACTCAGGTATATATTCCCAGATGAAATTCAATAGGGGTTTTTCTTCTTCAGGGCTTGGAGGAACTTGTGTAAATGTAGGCTGCATACCAAAAAAGCTGATGCACCAGACAGCCTTACTTGGACAAGCCATAAAAGATGCACCCAAATTTGGATGGCAGTTGGATGAAACTGGTAGGGGCATATTTTTCACCTTTGTCTACATATATTGTGATGCTATTTTTGGACCGAATATGGGGTAAAGAGCAGTGTAAAGAGATAAGCAGAAAATGGTCTATTTCATGTATTTAAGGTAGAAAGCAAAGAGAGTGCCTGTTCTAAAAGTATTATTGGTTGTTCTTTGAATACTTTTTAATAATTAAAGACATAAGGGCTGCAAACTAAAGCAAACTGTATAAAGGCAATTGCCAGATGTATTTTTCATAGCAAAGAGCTCAACACAACAAATTTGACCTGTTCAAGAGCTTCCTTTAAAAATATACAAATACAAACTTGAGTAGTTTCAAACAAAATGCAGCATCACCTGGAAAATGCCGTGGACTGTGTTCTCCCACATTACTATCTTTGCACTTTATCAGCAGAACTCCAGAAACTATGGGGAATCTAATTTGATTTTCAAAGAGGAGCAGTACAATAATGAGTCATGAATATATCTGTTATTAAATAACCTACTAATTGTAAAAGGAACCACTGGGAAGCTAAAGACAGAGATGAAAGCCAGATTCTCTTTTTTTAAAATCCTCAGCCACAAAGCACAGCTGGGATGCTATGACGGAGGCAGTTCAAAATTATATTGGCTCTCTAAATTGGGGATACCGAGTGTCTCTCCGGGAGAACAATGTCACATATGAGAACGCTTATGGAGAATTTGTTGGGCCGCACAGAATTAAGGTACTGAATCTTTGTTGTGCCATTTGGTTTGCATGTGAACTCATGTGCTCTTTTTTATCTGAGTAGGTAGTAGATGGCTTGGAGGTCCTGTATGCTTGAAACAAGAAGCTCCTGATAATTCTGGCAGTTCAACCAGGGATAAGTAACATTTAGCCCTCCAGATGATGCTGGGCTGTGTCTTCACCATTTGCTATGGTGGCTAAAGCAGTAGGAGATGTAGTCCAGCAGTGTCTGAAAGGCCATCAGCTGCTCAGCCCTGTTGGAGCTGTTCACTGGAACTTAGGAAAAAGGAAGCATGCTTGCTAAAGAGGCAATAGGACAGGGGTGCCCTGCAGTAATGGCAAATTTGGGCATGCAAGAAGTAATCGCAATAGTTCACTTAGTTAATCCCTCCCTACCAGCAAGTCAAAAAATGCAAGAAACTGAATGACTCCAAGTCAACAAATGTGTTCTATCAATTTTTGTTTTTACTAGAAGTACCTCTTGTGTGAAGATAGTTTTCTTGTTAGTCCTGTCAGGAGACCAAGCCATCTTCAGACCAGGTAGAAGGCCCTTCGCTGTCTGTATGGGAACTTCTGTTCTTGAGATTTCTTATAGATAAGTTTTATTTCATATTTAGAAGTTATGTATTAATGGCGGCATCCATCTTCGCTAACAAAATAGCACCTACAAAACCAAATAGATTGAGATTTAGCAATGTTGTAAAGAGGAATGCATTACCTGGTCTAAGCATAGAGTACATATCAACTATGTTCTGGGATTGTGTTTACAGGCAACAAATAATAAAGGAGTAGAGAAGTTTTACACAGCAGAAAGATTTCTGATTGCCACAGGAGAAAGGCCCCGTTATGTGGGCATACCTGGAGACAAAGAGTATTGCATTACTAGGTAAGTCAGTTTTGACCTCTGTGTGGATTAGAACCTTACTGTAAAATGGGTCGCCTCCTAGTCCACCAGTGAGCTACAGTGACAAAGCAAGACACAAAAGGAGCAGATTTTTGTATAAATCTGGCTGTGCTGGGCATACCAAAAGCAAAAACAGAAGTGGATGTCTAAGTCCTTCTGGTTTTGATTTTTCTACAAAAAAACTTCTTGGATTTTTGGGAGGATTCATTTTCTGACTTTATATTGCTGACCATAAGTTTGAGGTTCCAAATGTTATGCATCCTGATAACTTCATATGACTTGTCAGGAAAGATGTTCTTGTGTTCCAGCACAACTCCTTTGTTTTCTGTAATGCGGTCAGTAGCAATATTGCCATTTCTATCACTTTATCATCACAACAACCCTTTGAGGGTAGGTTGAGGTGAGTGAATAGCCAAACCAGAGAATATTATTATGCTCTCCTGCTCCAATCCAAGACATAGCTGGTCAGGTCAGCTGGCTGCACAGATCTATGTACCCTTGCTTTGGGTGGAGTCTTACATTTGCTGTAGCAATTAATAAAAAATTGTCATTTTAGCTTTTCATCTTCTAATTGTTTCCCTTTTGTGCTGTTGTGCATGTGTGAGTCTGTATAAAGTACAGTGATACCTCGGATAACGTTTGTATAAGGCTAAAATCAGATAACGTTGGGGGATTTAATGCAAACATTTGCATCGCACAGCATCAAGATAATGTTATCCGATGCAAATGTTTGCCTCAAGTTCCCTGAGGCATGGCTGGGACTCACCAGTTTGCCTTGGGATAAAGGGGGGGAGGGGCTGCCTGCTCTCTTTCTCCCAAGGTGGCACAATCTCAATCACGATCACAGCATCTGATCCTCAGCAGCATGCTGCCTTAGAAGAAAGGGGGGCTGCCTGCTCTCTTTCTCCCAAGGTGGCACAATCTCAATCACGATCACAGCATCTGATCCTCAGCAGCATGCCTCCTTGGGAGAAAGGGGGGGGGGGCTGCCTGTTCTCTTTCTCCCAAGGTGGCACAATCAGGATCACAGCATCTGATCCTTAGCAGCTTGCCTCCATGGGAGAAAAAGGGGGGGGGGCTGCCTGCTCTCTTTCTTCCAAGGAGGCACAATGAGGATTAGATGCTGTGATCCTCAGTGTGCCTCCTTGGGAAAAAGAGAGCAGATGCCCCCCTTTTCCCCTGGATCTAGTCGCCAGTGCCAATTCATCCGGCCCACATCACCCTCATCACTCAACGAAGTGGAAGTTGGGTGAGTTTTACTTCCGCTTCTGGGAGTGACGAGGGTGGAGTGGGCTGGATGAATTGGCATCATGGGCCAGATGTGGCCCACATGCCATAGTTTGGGCACTCCAGGATCCAAAATGGATGCCAACATTTACCATCATGCAAAGTGGCTATCTGGAACCACAGGAATCCCTTTTAAAAGCTAACATCAGGGGTGCCCAAACTTTTCAGGCCATGGGCTAGTCACATGTTTCAGAGGGGCCAAAGCTACAGCCTGTGTGCCAGATCTGGCCCTGGCACCAATTCATCCAGCCCATTCCATCCTCGTTGCTCCCAGAAATAGAAGCTGGGTGAGTTTTACTTCCGCTTCTAGTGTCATTGGCTGGATCCAGCCCATAGGCCATAGTTTGGGCACCCCGGCTAACAGGGATAGAAGCAGGATCCAAAATGATAGAAGCAGGGCCAAAAATGGATGCCAACATTTACCAACATGCAAGGTGGCCATCTGGAGCCATGTTCACAGGAATCCATCTGGAGCCATGTTCACAGGAATCTATTTTAAATGCTAACAACAGGGGTGCCCAAACATTTCAGGCCATGGGCCAGTCACGTGGTTCATGGGTTCCAAAACTATGGCCGGTGGGCCAGCCCACAACACCAATTTATCCGGCCCATGCCACCCTCGTTGCTCCCGGAAGCGGAAGTCAGGAGAGTTTTACTTCTGTTTCTGGGAGTGATGAGGGTGGTGTGGGCTAGATGAATTGGTGTCATGGGCCAAATCCGGCCCATAAGCCCTGCTAACAGCAGGTGTGCCCAAACTTTTCAGGCCATGGGCCAGTCATGTGGTTCATGGGCCCCCAAACTACTCCCTGTGGGCCAGATCCAGCCTCCAGTGCCAATTCATCCAGCCCACGCCACCCTCATGGCACCCAGAAGCGGAAGTCAGGTGAGTTTTACTTCCGCTTCTGGGAGCAGCGAGGGTGGAGCGGGTTGGATGAATTGGCGTCAGGCTGGATCTGGCCAGTGGGCCGTAGTTTGGACACCCATGAATCATGTGACTAGCCCGTGGCCTGAAAAGTTTGATCACCCATGCTGTTAGCTTTTAAATTTGATTCCTGTGCACATGGCTCCATATGGCCACTCTGCATGATGGTAAATGTTGTCATCCATTTTGGGCCTGCTTCTATCCCTCTTAGCTTTTAAAATGGAGTCAGGACATATTGAAAAAGTCCCCCCCCCCCATGTCTTGGTGATCTTGGAAGGTCAGTGCACTACAGCACAGTGCACAAACTAAAATTTGTTTTCTTCTCACCTATTTTTTCTGGTGTGCCACGGCATCATTGAAAAAAACATCTGTCAGCAAAAAGAGGGAGCAGATCTTTTAAAACAGCACTTTATAAAGTTTTCAAAAGTTTAAAAATGCTGTATGGTTTTGTTCCCCTAAAGTCAGGGTGGTTTGTCATGTTTTTGCAATGTAGACTTGTGTGTTTACCTTTTAAACAAGCACTTTATAAAGTTCTCAAAGGTTTAAAAATGCTGTATAGTTTTGTTCCCCTAAAGTCAGGGTGGTCTGGCATGTTTTTGTAATGTATTTACCCTTTAGACAATTATTTCTTAAAGTTATTTAAGGTTCCAGCATGTTTCCTTGACTTTCCCTTGAAGTCTGTGTTGTTTACAATGTAACTCTATGGAGTTGGCGTTATCTGAGTCATCTCCATAGGATTTTAACATTATCTGATGCACGTATCGGATAAGGCTAAAAATCGGATAACGTTAAGACTTGTGGAACCAAGTCTTAACTTATCCAAGGTATTACTGTACTTGCTTATTAAATATCAATCTATTATTTTCCAGTGATGATCTTTTCTCCTTGCCCTATTGCCCGGGGAAGACGTTGGTGGTTGGAGCTTCTTACGTAGCCCTTGAGTGTGCAGGATTTCTAGCTGGCCTTGGCTTAGATGTAACGGTCATGGTTCGTTCCATCCTCCTCAGAGGCTTTGATCAGGATATGGCAAACAAAGTAGGAGAACACATGGAAGAACATGGGATCAAGTTCATTAGAAACTATGTACCCAGCAAGGTAACCTTTTAAAACATACTCACACCTTGTGGATGTGAAACTTTAATGTTCATTGCTAATGGTAGGAAAATCATGCTTGGATAAAGAGAGAGGGTGTGTTGATGAGAGCACATATGTGGATGAGAAGGAGAGAGAATAATTGCATTTCCTGTAATGATTAATGCATAATTTTTCCCAATAGCATGATAATCATTTTTCAGTTTCTTTGCAACATTAAGCCAATGCATTATAGGCACTCAGGCATTCAAAGACCAGAATGTTAAACCAAGCCACTTCCTTCTTTTGTTTGCTCCAAGTATACCATGCAGTAAGAACACACACAAAAAAAGCAAAATGTGCCCAGCTAACCATTATTTAGCAAATGTGCTTTTCCAGGATGAACAATAAGAAATGTGTCAAAAGGGAATGAAATGGAAATTACAGAATGTAATGCTTGTTCTTTGTGCTTAAATTGTGTCCAGTGCTGGATTAAAGGGAGAACACAACATTTCAGCTTTACTGGAGCAACATTTAAGTGATGTGTTCCCTACACTTTCTGTGGTCTTTGCTGCTACAAAATGCATTATATTCCTGCTACTGAAGAGACATTCATAGATTGTGTAAAAAGGGTGGATGATGTACTAGAAATCCATGTATCTGAGCATATTTGTGTGTTGCTTTGAAGATCAGGCTACGCTTTGAAACATGAAGCAGGAGGTGAGATTGTGGTGAGACAATGGAATGACTGAGAAAAGTCCATTGGAATAACTGGGCTTTTCTTAGAGCTTGGGAAAAATGTTGTTTTGCAGTACAGTTCCCAGCATCCCCAGCCAGCAGGTCCTCTGAGGTTCTTGAATTTGTAGTCTTCAAAAGTAATGTTTCCAAACTCCTTTTTGCTGTTGGCATGGCTATGAGAAAGGAACTGGTTGAATTTCCTGGAGTTACTGGCCTGTACCCTGATCATATAATGCTCTTTGCAGGCAACTACCAAACACAGTTCATTTTCTAACCAAGATGGGTGATTCTACCTCTAAGAAGGCTCTCCTAGTTGCAAAGTTGGGGAACTGTAGCCTTTCAGATTTTGCTTGTAGATGAGAACAATGGGAATTGAAGTCCAGCTGCACTTGCAAGAGTATAGTCAGTATAAGGCAGGAGTAGCCTGGACAGCTGAGGAGGCCAGACCACACACCCCGGAAGGGGAAGCAGGCACATTTATGGCTGTTGTAAATGCACCCACTTCTGTGTTTATAACAGCCACTGGCATGTTTGCGCATGTGTGGGTGCATTTTACAGCTGATGTAAGTGTGCCCGCTTCTACTTCTGGGTGTGGCGGAGGCAGCAATGGGCCAGATGGAATGTCATCGTAAGCCAGGCCCCAGCCAATAGGCCATAGGTTGGGAACCCCTGGTATAAGGAAATAGACAATTGAATGATGGACTACGACTTGGAAGACCTTGGTTCAGTTCTCTGGTATCAATAGAAACTAGGGGTTAGAATGGTTAGAACCACTGGTTCTGTAACTCACGTACTTTAAAAGCCTTATTAGGATAGTTGTAAGTCGGTTCTGATTGTAGAGCATGTAGCATATGCACACACATAAGTTGTTTTTATGTATAGATTTAGCCACAGTGCTGGATTTTATATTGTTCTATTGTCTTTTTTTTTTTTTTGTATTGCTTGTTTGTTGGATTTTTAATGTAAACTGCCTTAAGTATTTAAGTCTAAACAGGAGAGGATACAATAATATTAATGTGCCATCAAGCTGATTCCAACTGTGTTCTCTTGGTATATAGTAGTCAGAAGTGGTTTACCCTTTCCTTCTTCTGGGCCCATTTTAGTACTTTGAGGAGGTTAGATGCTTTTGGGGAGAAGTAGTAAACCAAACTGTATTATCAAGATGGCATGCCATTTATTCGTATCTTCTATATTTTCACACTTATTCTAAGGATACAGCTTCTCTCGCTCTCAGTTGTCTGTATTTGAATGTGGGTGTATACTTAGATAAATCACTGGAGGAGGCAGTGACCTTACTTTTATTACAGTCATTTCCTGCAGAGTATTCTGTGAAAGAGCTGTCATAAAAATGGTTTATTGATTTGTCAACAGCTGAGACTTTGCACAGCACAAAATAAACCAACATGAGGAACTCTTTTAATTGTCAACAAAGAGGCTAGTATTTCTTGTGTCATACTTATTTGCTATGTTTTTCTTTCTTTCTTTCTTGAAGATTGCATTGAAGTTTGCAACCTCAGTTTAAAGCCAATTCCTAAAATTATCCAAGTATGCAGCAGACTTTTATTTATTTTTGGTCAATCCATCTTCTTCTGTGTCTAGGCCAGAAGTGAAATTGCCAAAATGAAGCCACCTTTTGGTGAGTTCATTCTGCAGTTCCTTTTGCCTGACCCTAGTGTGAGAAAGATTAGGTGGCACAAGGTGACCATTGCCCAATTATTCAAAAGTACCATAATCTTTGAGGAGGCTCTTTCTGTGTACCCTGTCAATCCATACTGAGTGAAAAAGTTGAAGAGAGGCAGATATATTTATATAAGAAAGGTCTGTCTGATTCACATACAGTATAAGGTAAATCATTTGACATTTGAAAGGTAGCTTCTTAATTTAATAGTTCCTTCATCAGAACTGGTTTTACAGTTGGCCAGGGTCTGGCTCCCCATTTCAGGTCACAAGATTTAGTTGTCATGAAAGGGCAGTAAATTGTGCGTTGATTGTCATAATTGGTCAACCAGTTCTGTTTTTACAGTCAGTGATGGGGAGGAAAGCTTGTGCCTTTCTTTGCAAAAATAACTAGTCTGGCTTTGGGAGCCATGCACCTTGGACGTAAGGGTGGCACCATTTTCTTGGGAAAGTGTAGGGTCCCCTTTGCTTCTTTGTCTCAGACAGCAAAATGTCTTAGCCTGTTCATTCCGGTTATGCATTGTCCCAGGAATTTTTCTTCTGCTTTTGTTCTGTGGCAAGTAAACTGGAGGAATATTTTTGTCACTTCCACTTGCCTGCCATTTTGATGTTAATACAAGATCTTTACTAATGTCTGGGCGAGGACAGGCAAATTAACAACACAAACAGCTCCTACCATTGTTTTAGCATGATTCTTAACTGCAGTACAGTATGCTGAAAGCATCCTATTAAGCATTTCTGGAGCTTTAAAAAGTTGCTTCTTTGCTCTACAGCCCCCAGAATCTCCTGTCTAGCATGGCCACTTGATTTTTGGGGGAATGTTTCTAGGCCCAGAATGTATAATGTGAATTATCTGCTTTTTCACCCTTTTGGATAATTTGCAGAGTATTGCATCATATTTTAAGCCATAAACCATGAACTGAAATATACTGAGTGGTGTTTGCACCAAAAGAGCGGGGTATAAATGTGAATGAATGAATAAATAAAACTTGTAGGGATTTTGTTTGAAGTAGGAATAGATGTACAGTAATACCTCGGATAACGCTAAGACATGGTTCCACAAGTCTTGGTGTTATCCGATTTTTAGTGTTGTCCGATGCGTATTAAAATCCTATGGGATGTATCGGATAACGTTAAAGCTCCATAGAGATACATTGTAACCGCACAGGCTTTAGCGGTTGTTATCCGATACATCCCATAGGACCTTAACATTATTCGATCCAATTCTCCTCCCCAGATTACTTAACGTTATGCGATTTTACAGTTATCCGAGGTAAACATTATCCGAGGTATTACTGTATCTGCTTCTTTTACATGAAGGTAATATATTTTCAAAATTCTGCAGATTGAACTGGTTCGGGAAGGAACTCCTGGTATATTAAGAGTCACAGCTCATTCTACAGAGAAATGTGGAATATTTCTGGAAGAATACAATACAGTAAGTACTGTAATTTGTGTTGGACCTTTCTGTATCAGTGAAAACCTGAGTGCCCTTAGGGATTTATATGCTCAGTTTTTTCTGTATAGCTATAATTAGCTGTGCATTTATTATTACTTTGAACAAATTGTGACCAGCATGGATTAGACTCTGCCTTAGTTCATTTATTCTCATGATCACAGCTACTGTAACTAACTAAGTAGCTTCCCCACAGGTTTGCAGTACTGTACTATATAGCTCCTAATTGTTTGTAAACTTTATGTTAGCCAGTCTCCTGTAAGCCTTGCCCCCCCCTGTGATTAGTATGGAAAAACTAAGGTCTTCTAATTGTTTGTCTAACTAGTAACTAACATAGCAATATATTTTTAGAAAATATATGTCTACCTTGGCCAGCAGGAGAGAAATGACTAATTCAGAAAATTTGATGCTCTACAGGTGTTGCTAGCCATAGGAAGGGATGCCTGTACAAGAAAAATTGGCTTGGAGAAAGTTGGCGTGAAAATCAATGAAAAGTAAGGCTAAATCTGTAGACTGTCTAATTATTGCGGCTGTTTGTGGTTTTGCAACATTTATCTCATAGACATAAAGGATTTAATTTTTCAGACAGATTTCAATTTCTTTTCCAGTGCCTTTCTGTGTCAGTCAGGCGGAATGTCTTAATACACAGCCACTTGTTACCAAACCTGACAAAAGGGCAAACTCTGCAATAATTAAAATGCTAATGATAAAACATTCCAGTAATCAAAGCTTCTGCATTATCTTGTTTTTAATGCTGCCTTAATAATGTCAGTCTTTCTCTTCTCCTCTCTCCCCATCATCTGTCTGCTTCTCCTCTTCCTCCACACTAAATCAATTCATAGAACAGGGAAAATCCCTGTCAACGATGAGGAACAAACGAATGTGCCCTATATCTATGCCATTGGGGATGTTTTGGAAGGCAAATTAGAACTCACACCAGTGGCAATTCAGGCGGGCAGGCTGCTGGCACGGAGGTTATACAGTGGAGCAAACACAAAGGTAAGCTGGCAGTTCTTGCCAGGACTCAATTTGGTCAAAGAAAACATGATCACTAAATAAAAAATTGCACAGAAGTAAAAGAAATAGTTCTTCCAAATGTTTCAGGCATCTAGCAGAGCGAGATGTCAAGGCTCATAAGAGGTGTCATCCCAAAGCCCTGGATGTACCCAGGTTGAGCAAGCTTGTCTGAGAGGCTGTTTTGGGACTGTTCTGGGCCAAAGCTACACAGGCTGGCTATTCTCCTAGCAGGCACAGTGGGGAACTGACCTCCCAAACACATAATTCACTCAGCTATCCAGTCAGCTATGGAGATGATATAGCAAGGAACAGTCTGTGAAATGGGCTATGTAGTAGGAGGTACTGCCAGTTGAGAAACTCACCAAAGTAATATCATTATACTTCTTCTGGATGTGAAGCTGTTAAAGCAGGGGTGCCCAAACTTTTTGGGCCATGGGCCAGTCATGTGGCTCAGGAAGCCGGTCACTAAGGCCCAGGGGCCGGGTGCAGCCCCCAATGCCAATTCATCCGGCCCGCAAAGCCCTCATCACTCCTGGAAGCGGAAGTAAAATGCGCCAGTACGGGTGCATTTTACTTCCACTTCCAAGAGTGACGAGGGCTTTGCAGGCCGGACGAATTGGCCTTAGTTTGGGCACCACTCTGTTAAAGTATCGGGTATTTCTTTAGGTTAAGGATTGGCACTTTGAGGAAGTTAATAAACCAAACTGTATTCTCAAGATCAGGGATGTCCAAACTTTTCTGGCCGCAGGCTGGTTACGTGGTTGAGCAGGTCGGTCACGTGGTTCCTCCCACCAGAAATGGAAGTAAAGTCAAACCTCGCATAAAGAGTAACTCGCTTAAAGAGTAACTCGCTTAAAGAGTAGAATTGTCTCTGAATGTTCACTTCGCTTAAGAAATAAAACTAACCAAAAACTCGCTTAACAAATAAATCGGGGTTTGCAATTCCCCCCCCCCCCAATTGGCCACTTACAATGGTGTTTCGCTTAAAGAGCAATCCTGTGGAACACATTATGCTCTTTAAGCGAGGTACAACTGTAAAACATGCCTGCGCATGAGCAAAATGCTACCATAAAGCCCCCACAGCTGTTATAAATGCATTTACAACAGCCATAAGTGCTTTACTGCAGCATTTTGCGCATGCGTGGGCACATTTTACTTCCACTTCCAGAAGTGGTGCAGGCTGGATCATTAGACACTGCAAGCTGGATTCAGCTCACGGGCTGTAGTTTTGGCACCCGTGCTCCAGATGGCATTCCATTTACTCATATCTTCTATATTTTCACAGTTATTCTAAGGGTACAGCTTTTCTCACTCATGGTTGTCTGTGCATTTGAATGTGGGTGTAGTTAGATAAATCAGTGGAGGAGACAGTGATCTTATTTTTATTACAGTAATTTCCTGCAGAAATGTTATTCCTGGTAAATAGGTAAAAGAGTAAGCAAAGAAGTAGATTTTGTTTTTGTTTTTTTAAATATTGATTGCCCTATTGAGGGGATTTTTGAATCACTGGAAAGGCTTTTAACTCCATAATTTTATCCAATTTGATTTATTCTTTATGTTTAATTTTATACAGTACTGTTATTGTAAAAAAAACCAATTTGTTGTACACTGCCTAGAATGGGAGAATATCCCTGATGGGTGGGATATAAATGGAATAAATAAATAAATTTTAACTGGTCCTTCCAGATCAATAGTTAATGATCACATTCCCGATTATCAATGCTTTCATTGACCTGCATTTTTAAAATTGTTTTTCTGTGACTTCTTACTATATAGAAAAGAGCAGTCAGTAGGGGAGATTTAAGCTCCTCTTCACCTGGATCTAATAGCAGAATATTAAGTGAGTGTCACTTGAACAAAATACAGTGGAACCCCGTATAACGAATGCCCTGCATAATGAAAAATTCATATAATGAAGCATTTTTGCGCTAACCATACGGGCACATTTTACTTCCACTTCCAGGAGTGACGAGGGCGGCGCGGGTCAGATGAATCACAGTAAACCCATTGGTGTGGATTCACGGGGGCTTGGGCTTCTGGGAATTGAAGTCCAAGAACATCTGGTGTGCCAATGTTCGGCATCACGGCCATAGAGATTTTCATTATACGGGGTTTTTGTTATGCAAGGGATACCCTGTATAACAAAAAATTCATAATGCAGGTTATTGCGGTTAGCGCTTCATAAAACAAAAACAATCGTATAGCGAAGCACCTCACAGAATGGACTTTTTTTTCATTATGTGGGGTTCTTCTGTAGTGCAAACTACTGCCACAAACACACACACATCCTTGCTTACCTACTGTGTATAATGCTGGATATTCTTCCAATTTAGAATCTCTTGTGTGACATAGTTGCATATGGGATAGATTTTCTGTGAGATGTTAACTCTGTACCTTTTAGAAATTACTGATGATGCAGACTCTGAGGACTTTGATTTTTATACAAAAAATCTCTTTCGTTTACAGTGTGATTATATAAATGTTCCTACCACAGTATTCACTCCTCTGGAATATGGTGCCTGTGGTTATTCTGAAGAAAAAGCAATAGAAAAATTTGGAGATGAAAATGTTCAGGTATTTCTTTAAAATTAAAAATCCTGTATAGAGTATGGCTTATCTTGGGATCTCTTCTTTGGAACCTCAGAATTTCATTTGGAGCCTCAAATCTAAGAACATGCAAGACAGTGGTAGCCAAAATTCTGCTAACAGTCTGAGATTGATCGTGAACGGTCCGCTTTCCATTCTTCCGTGGTCGGTAAAATGAGTACCCAGCTTTTTGGGGGCAAAATGCTAATTACATTGTGAACGACCCAGACAATGTTGTAAGTGCTATGGGGCCGTAAGGTAAAGGTTGCCCTTGCTCAAAAGCCAGTCGTATCCGACTCTAGGTTTCAGTGCTCATCCTTGTTTATAGCCAAAGAGCCAATACTGCCTGCATCTGCAGACGTTTCCGTGGACACGTGGCATTAGGAAGTCTCGGTTTGGTCAGTCCTGTATGAGAAACTGCCTGGGAATTCAGGTGTGCTGCCTCAAGTTCTGTTATTAAAGAAATAATAAAATTCACGGAACATGTTACAAATACAAAGAAAGTGATCATTCCTGTCTTACCTGGGAATATCATGCTCTGCCAGAAAAGTCATTATCACAAGTTAAATGTCTAACTTTATTCTAAATCTTTGCTCTTTAAAAAGTTTTGATGTGAGCTGCCATTTTTGGCTTGGTTTTCATCACTTGATTGGTTTTCAATACTTCATGTTCCTAATTTCTTTTATTGCTTTTAAAATATATTCCTAACAGACTACAGTACAGTAATACCTCAGATAACATTAGTATTGAATAACACTAAAATCGCATAACATTAAGCAATCTGGGGGGAAGAATTGCATTGGATAACATTAAGATCCTATGGGATGCATCGGATAACAACCGCTAAAGCCTGTGTGGTTACAATGTATCTCTATGGATCCCATAGGATTTTAACATGCATCGGATAACACTAAAAATCGGATAACACCAAGACTTGTGGAACCACGTTTTAGTGTTATCCGAGGTTTTACTGTATATACTTTTCAAAAAAGTTAGGATTGTAGGGCATCTTAAAAGTGAAACAGATAGTTAAATGTCTATCTAGGTAAAGGTCTCCCTTACTCGAAAGCCAGTCATATCCGACTCTAGGATTCAGTGCTCATCTCAAAGAGCTAGCACTGTCTGCAGACATTTCTATGCACATATAGCAGGCATGACTAGACACAGAAGGCCATTTACCTTCCCACCAAGGTGGTACCTATTTATCTACTTGCAATTTCTTGCTTTTGAACTGCTAAGTTGGCGGGAAAAATGTCTAAATAGGTATAAATATGCAGCTGCTTTTCATATGTTGAGACTGATCCAATATTTAAATGTCACTCTTGCATTCCTAGGTTTATCACAGTTACTTTTGGCCACTGGAATGGACCATCCCAGCTAGAGACAACAACAAATGCTATGCAAAGGTCATTTGCCATATTCCAGAAAAGGTAATTGTAGCTTGCAGCAACTGTGTGACTATTTTCCTCATACATAGCCACATCTGTGAGGATAAGGGTTTTTTTTCTTATTCTTATTAATGTTCTGTTTGTATGAATTATAACATGCCCCACCTGATCCAACCCCTCATCATATAAACCCAGGAGTCAATATGTTCTTTCTGTATCCAATTTGTAATGGCTGTGTAATGCTTGACTTGGATTTGAGTGAAGCTTCCCCCTGCACAATGGCAGACAGAACGTGACTGTAAAGTATTCGCTGGCTAGAAACTAATCAAAAATCCAATTCTAAATTACATTGGTTTTTGTTAAATCTGTTAAGTATTTCTTAAGTAAACTTTATAGAAATTAAGTAGTATCCAGAGAGGCACATCTCTCTGGCACTAGAAGGAGGGCCTTCTCGGTGTCTGCTCTGGCCCTGTGGAACCTCCTCCCGACAGAGCTACGCCTGCAGACGGAGTTGCTGTCCTTCAGGAAAGGAGTGAAAACCTGGCTGGCAGGTCTGGTCTGGGGAGGGGATATGGGACATCTAAAGCCAGGGGAGTCGCAACTCTGATTTCGGAAAATTGGGGTTTACGGTGAATAAGACTATAGCTGATCCAGAAGGAAGATACTTAATAATTATGGGGAAAATTGAGGAAGAGGAGATAACGTTGGCCAACATATATGCTCCAAATGATAAACAGCAGGATTTTTTAGATAAAGTGGGGAAAATACTGAAAGAGGAGGGGACTAAGAACATGGTCGTAGGCGGAGATTTTAATATGATGTGTTCAGACATTGATAGCACAAGTGTAAAAAAGAGAGGCAAAAAGTACATATTAGAGGATTGGAGGAAATTAATGGGGCTAAAGGAGAATATTTTGACCAGCAACAAATTAAGAAGGTCATAGAGGAACATAGGAATAAAATGGAGGAAGTAATTTCGACTGGGGAAATAGAAGAAGTAATAAAAAAATTGAAAAAGGAGAAAGCACCTGGGGAAGATGGGTTACCTGCGGAATTTTACAAAGATTTTATGCCGTGGATCGTCCCGAGACTACACAAGTTATATAATGGGATCCTAGAGGGAGATGCGACTCCAAATTCCTGGAATAGATCGATAATTGTACTGATTCCCAAGCCGGGCAAAAATTTAGAAAAAATTGAGTCTTACAGACCTATATCTCTGATTAATCAGGATGCAAAAATCTTTACTACGATTTTAGCAAACAGATTGAATGGTTTCATAGCCAATTATATCAACGAGGATCAAGCTGGGTTTGTTAAAAATAGACACATGGCAGATCTTATAAGAAGAGCAGTGGATATTCTAGATATAATGGAAAAAAGAAAGGAAAAGGTAGGGTTCCTAGCATTAGATATATTTAAGGCATTTGACTCATTACAATGGGCAACAATTCACGAGATGATTAAATTATATGGATTTGGGGAAAAATTTCAAAGGGTTATTGGAGAATTGTATAAAACAGGTACGGCAAAAGTCAAATTTAATGATAGTTACACAAGTGATATAAGGCAAGAGGCAGGTACGAGGCAGGGTTGCCCCTTGTCGCCATCGTTGTTTATATTGGCTATGGAATTCTTAGCTAACGTAATTCGGCAAGATAAAGGAATAGTAGGGATAGAAGGTACCAAAGTAAGTCTCTATGCAGATGATACCCTGTTGACGGTGAAGCATCCAGTGGAAAGTCTAGTTAAGATTAATAAACATTTAAAAGATTTTGAGGAAGTTACGGGTTTGAAAGTTAATTGGGATAAAACAGAAATGATTTTAATCAATGGGAAGAAAGAAGATGAAGAGTTAATAAAGAGAAATTATAATATACAAATTACACAGAAAATGAGATATTTGGGGGTATTGCTTTCGTGTAAAATTAGGGAACTTAAAAGTATGAACTATGACAGACAAAAGAAGGAAATAAAGGAGAAAATAGTAAAATATAGTAAATTAAATTTGTCATGGTTCGGAAGAATAGCTATATGCAAGATGATGTTATTACCTAAGCTGAACTTTCTATTCGATGCTTTGCCACTAAAACACACTGATAAGGAGCTGAATGAGTATCAAAATATGATTAATCGGTATTGTAATGGGAATAAAGGAGCCAGAATAACTAAATCATTATGGTATGCTCCACAAAAAGAGGGAGGATTGGGAATTCCAAATGTTACAAAATATTATAGAGCCTTTCAAATAAGAAATGTCATAAAAATTTTAAATAGGGACGAAATGGTCTGGGAAAAATTTGAAAGGAAAGATTTATCGAAGGTGGATAAGGCACAATTTTTATGTGAGGGAAAAGAAAAAGGAAAAAAAGTGGCTCAAGCTATGATGTTAAAATCAACAATGGAAACATGGAATAAAGTGAGGAAAGAGCTTACTTTGGGAACCTCGCCTATCTTAGAAGTGGAAGACTTTCAGGATTTTCCGATAAAAATAGACACAAAAATCAGAGATATATTGGTGGAAAACAAAGTACTATTATTAAAAGATTGGGTTAACGCTTGCAAAGATCAAGAGAAAAGACATAAGCTGTATTCGCAACTTCAATTGGACTGGTTCAGGATCCTCCAGACAAATAATTGGAATAAGAAATTTTCACGGGAAAATGGTTTAGATAGAGAATGTACGGAGTTTGAGACACTTTTGGCTAAAGTTAGAAATAGAGAAATGGGAATTAAAGGGTTAGTTAGTAAGGTCTATAAAATTTTGAATAAAAGTCAAAATATACAAGAGGTGCTGAGAGAAAGTTGGGAACATGAATTAGATATAAGGATAACAGCAACAAACTGGCAGAAGATGTGGAAAAGAAGGATAATGAGAACTATGTCTGTGAGAATTAAAGAGCATAATTATAAGTTGATATGGAGATGGTATAGGACCCCAGTAGGTCTGCATAAAATGTACAGCAACATGAGTGATACATGCTGGAGGTGTAGGAAAACAAAAGGAACATACGAACATATGTGGTGTAGTTGTGAGGCACTTAAAAATTTCTGGGAAGAAATAAAAAAGGAAATAGAGAATATAATGGGTATACAGATCGGACTGGGGTCAAAAACAATCCTGTTAACAGACATAGAAGATCAGGATATGAATGAAGATAATAAAGAGTTATTAGCCATAATGTTGACGGTTGCAAGATTAGGTATTGCCAAAAAGTGGAAAAGTGATGAACAAATTAGATTACAGGAATGGTATATACAAATGTGGGACTTAGCTCTAAATGAAAAACTCACTTGGGAAATTAATTGTAGAAAAGGAAAAGTTAATAATAACAAATTCTGGAGGATCTGGGAACCTTTTATAAATTATACTTTAAAAGAAAAAAGGGGCATACTCCCTGCAAAAGATCACAACGACTTTTGGAAATTGTGAAAGGTATAGAACCCCCTGGACCTTGTATATAGCACAAGGGTGTTTTTCTAATGGTGTAATAGAGATGAATGAGAAGATCATGTATTAAGAAAAGAGGAGAAGTTAATAATTATATGTATAAATTATGTTACATGATCTTTACAATTTGTATAATGTTTTTATCTGTATTTCTGTATTTTTTGTATTTTCTTTTTAAATACCTAATAAAAATATTTAAAAAGAAAAAAGAAAGAAATTAAGTAGTATCCAGAGAGGCACATCTCTCTGGCACTAGAAGGAGGGCCTTCTCGGTGTCCGCTCTGGCCCTGTGGAACCTCCTCCCGACAGAGCTACGCCTGCAGACGGAGTTGCTGTCCTTCAGGAAAGGAGTGAAAACCTGGCTGGCAGGTCTGGTCTGGGGAGGGGACGGTTCAATTTCCCCAGCCAGTTGGATGGTTTACCCCCAGTATGTCCAATACCTAGCTTTTAATTAAGTTTTTAAGCTTTTTTAAACGTTTTTAATTTTTTAAAGTGTTTTTAAAATTGTTGGAAATCGCCCTGGGTCCCTTCGGGGAGGAGGGCGATAAACAAATATAAATAAATAAATACATAAATAAATACATAAACTTTGAGTTGATTAAGATAATAAATAATGTAACACCAAACCATAATGCAATTTGTATATTACATTCTCCTCATCCTCTCATGCGTAGCAGTTTTCTCCTGCTTTTCTTGATTTGAAAGAAGCTATTTAGATCAAATTACCAACCATTAACAGACAAGTGTGTCTTTTTCTCAAAGAACAAAGAAACTGGAAATATGACAAACTGATGTGTTTGCACTACATTTAAACCACCTCATTGTCATTTTTGCTAACTCTGATTCTTTACAGGCAAAGATAAAATGGTTGGTTGAAATCAGTGCTGTGGTGGCTCAGTGGTTAAGAAGCTCACCTTGTTAGCTGGAAGGCTGACAAGTCGGCAGTTCGAGATCTGAGTACTGCATGACGGATTGATTACCCATCTCTGTTCCAGCTCTTGGGGCCATGAAAGGACCTCATTTGGGTGTTCCCTGGACGGAGTTTCTCCCACAAAAATCCTTTCAACCCAGAATAATTTCTGACACAAAATTATTATTACAGTGCTTTTTCAAAAAGTTGTGTTACTCTTTTGGTCAATTATACAGTATTTGATTTGTGTTTTATTTTATTCACAAAATAACAACGAGAGCAGTAGACATGTTAGCCTACAAGTTTTGTATTTAGGGCATGAAATAATTATTATTCCATAATTTTTTTTTATCTACTTGGGTATCAGAATGGATTCTACCTGGATTAAAATATACTTCCTGTGCTGATGTCCAGTTAAGAAAAAACTAAACCAGAAAGAGATAAAGGACAGTTTCTTTGGAAATAGTCCTTAGATAATCTGGGGTTAAAGATTGCTTCAGTCCACCTGAACTGCTGATGTCTTGTTTCTGACTCTTGTTCTTTAGGAGCGCATTATTGGTTTCCATGTGCTGGGCCCAAATGCTGGAGAAATCATGCAGGGCTTTGCAGCCGCCATTAAATGTGGAATCACAAAAGAACTGCTAGATAGTACGATAGGGATTCATCCAGTCTGTGCAGAGGTATGTATGCGGTATTTGTTGACAAACTGCTCTTTAGCTTGTTCTCATAGATTTATTTTCTCAGGTCCCATAACTGGAGCAGCTTTGTTTTCCAAATAGTTGTAATTTGTATCGATTCACATATTCCTGAAATAGGACTGGGTTAACTCCTTGCTTGTTTGATGCTTGGACCAAAATTCTATTAGTTTTCCACACATGTATAGGCTTTCAAAGAAATGCATTATCTGTGTGCTGAATTGCCCATGCTGTCTTTGCCAGTGCTGTAATCAATTATGCAACTGGGATGTGGCTGGGGACATGTTGGATATTCCAGGAAACAACTACAGTTCTTTGCCTTTATCCCATGAGCAACAGGATGTTTGCCTTTTGATACAAACTGTCATTTAACTTTTGCTTATCTCAAGTTCTTGTCCATGAGTGAACAACTGTGGCTCATGTCTGTGTCCTAGAGTTGGCAAGATCTTCACCCTCTTTTCATCACCTCTTCCATTCCACAGTAGCTCAGCTATGGGGAGAAAAACCCACTGTTCCATAGGTTCCACTGTTGTCCAATCAGCAGCATCAACAAAGAAACAAAGGCCTTGGGGGTGATTGCTGTGGGCCCTCCACCAGCCCCTAGCAATCCCTAGAGATCTCATCAAGGAAAGTGGGAGGGGAAACTTGAGGAACATAAGAACATTTAAAAGTGCCTTTATACTGAGTCAGACATGAATGTATCTAGCCTAGAGGTGTCAGCTCTGGCTGATAGGGGCTCCTTCAGGGTTTTGAGCAGATTATTTTCTAGCTCTACCTGAAGATGTTGAGGAGTGACTGTGGGATCCTCCTTTCCATTGAGGTACAACCTCATGGCGTTCCTTGATGGATTCCTGCTTAAATGTTAAACCAATCTCACCCTATTTAGTCTTTAAGAGTTAGGCAAGATTGGGTGTCCATCATGACTCTGTGGTGGCAGGCGGCAGGATCTTGCCACCCTGTCTTCCGGACTTGCTTTTGGCCAGGGTGTAGAGGCTACTGCAGTATTGCTGTGTAATAGGGTTGTGTTATAGGGTTGTATATTACAGTAAAACCTCAGATAACACTAAAACCTGGTTCCACAAGTCTTGGTGTTATACGATTTTTAGTGTTATCTGATGCATGTTAAAATCCTACGGGATCCATAGAGATACATTGTAACCACACAGGCTTTAGCGGTTGTTATCTGAAGCATCCCATAGGATCTTAATGTTATCCGATGCAATTCTTCCCCCCAGATTCCTTAATGTTATGCGATTTTAGTGTTATTCGATACTAATGTTATATGAGGTATTACTGTATTAGTATTGCTATGAGCTGTTTATGTAAGATATGTATGGTATGATTTTTGTGCTTATTGTTATTATATATTGGATATAGGTTGTGTATTATCACTGTTACATGCTGTTTTTGTAGCACATGTATTGTATAATATTTTTTTATATTGATATTTTAATGTTATGTGATATTGATTATTTATGATTTATTGATATGTTTTGTTTATGAACTTGCAATTTTGTATATGTTGTGAACCGCCCTGAGTCGGTCCTACCGATTAGGGCGGTATAGAAATTTAATAATAATAATAATAATAATAATAATAATAATAATAATAATAATAATAATAATAATAATAATAATAATAATAATAATAATAATAATAATAATAATAAAAATAAATAAATAAATAAATAAATAAGGTAAATGTCACCCTTGCTCGAAAGCCAGTTGTACCCGACTCTAGGGTCCAGTGCTCATCTCTGTTTCAAAGCCAAAGAGCCATTGGTATAAATTATGTTGGAACAAGCAGGCCTTTCTTACCTCTGTGCGCTGAGGTGGGGACTGAAAAGCTTGAATCTGTGCTCTCTTGTCCTTATGTTATTTACAGACTAAGTAACAAAAAGCTAAAAAAATTAAATACAATTTTTCAAGGTAGTATTCAGGTAGTGTACATCCCGCTATGGTAATGGAGTAGACCATCCAGTCAGCAAGTCAACGCTGAGTGTTGGGCAGCAGTAGATAACCTGACTTCCTAAAAGGGCCAATGGCTACAGGTGGATGATCCCCTTTAGGTGGGGTGATGGTCCCCTCAGTGGAGAAAATGCCACTGGAAACCATCAAATTGGGCCCAACAGCAAAATGAGCGGAGGAGGAATTCTGATTTCCAGTGGTCATGGGAGGCGGAAGAGGCCATGCCAGATGGACTGGCTGTGAAGGCACATCTTGATAATATCCTCAAGGCTGTGGCAGTCCATTACAGTCCCAGTGTTAAATACCGCATGTCTCATTTCATATGTGCCGCAGGAGATGGCTCCGTGATCACAGTGTGTGGGTCACTTCATGGCAAGGTGGGATCCACCTTAAACAAATTCCTGCCAATGGCATTGTTCCTGCTTCAGGGGAAAATGTATTCTCAGATACGAGTTGAAGCAGACAACGATTCAGGGTGAATTCTGTTAAGAGTTTTGGTGATGGATTTTACCTTTCTCTTCAGTGCCCTCATAAACCCTGAACCAGGAGAGAAAGTTATATTGCCTCACAACAAGAACAGGATAACGTATTTGCATTTATGTTGCACAGACAGGATGAATTGTCCATTCTTGCTTTCCCCTAGTACATTTGAATGGAAGAATTAGTTGCAGGGTTTAGGGTGTGGGGTTTTTTTTAGACACATGTAAGCACGTGCCAACACACATTCTGCAGAAACACATATATCACAAATAAAATAACGGAGAAATACAGTAGGTGGTATCTTCTCCTTGCCCTGGTAATTAGCCTTCTCTATAAACACAGAACTAAAACATGCAAATTGCTAAGAAGGCAACTTCTTTCACTTGTTCGGTGAACTAAAGCTGTATGCAACTTTAATGTGGTAAACAGGCTAAAAATTATAGAAGAAACGTTTTGCAAAAATGAGTGCAGTCATTAGTTTGCTTTCAGGGGAGGAAGAATCATTGGATTTGAGTTATTTATCTTTAAAATGGATATACATTTTATGATGCTCATTCCATAGAAGCTTCAGGGTTATTTGTATGGCTAACATGCAGATGCTGTTTTCTGCTCCCTGTTTATTCTCCCTCAGAGGTTACTTTGATGCCAGCTAATTACTGGAGCTTTGAACCATTTAGCTTGAAGTGGATTTGATTTCCTGTACTCCTACTTATAGTTATATAGCGGCAAAACAAAGTTAGCAGTTGTCCAATATGCCTTAACCAAAAGCAGCCTATCCCATTTCCTGTAATTTGCTCTTCCATTTCCCTCCTCAGCTTGGAACTAAAAATGAAATCAAGGGTAAAAGTCTGAGGCTGCACCTGTGATGGCCATTCTTAGCCAGCCAAAGAGCTCCCATTTCTCAGAACATCTGGTCTATAAGCTTTTATAGGAATTGGGCAGTATCATATGTGTCGCTTTCAAGAGACAAGTGTGGCTGTTGGAAAGTTTGGGGGTGGTGGGGGTGGCGGCTTTCTTTACATTATAAACTCCAGACAGATGAGCCAATGGCCATGGCCATTCCTGACATGGATCAAAAATGTTCTTAACTGAGTCTGGCTGATGGGTTTTATAATTTTAATTTTTAAAAACCGCATCAACGATACTTCAAGACAGATGTATGCCTGTCTTTATCCTACTATAACAGCTACTGTATCCAGTGGTGGTCAGCAAAAAAATTCACTACCACGCCGTGGCTGGAGCCTATGTTTTGGGCAGAGCCTACATCATGGGCAGAGCCTACGTAGTGTGCAATCTAGTCATGCCTGCCATATGGCCATGTATACATCTGCAAACACAGGCGGCGCTGGCTCTTTGGCTGTAAATGGAGATGAGCACTGCTGTCCTAGAGTCAGATATGCTTTTGAGCAAGGGCAACCTTTATTTAGTTATTTATTTTTAACATTTATATACAGCCCTATTCACAAAGCTACTCAGGGCAGATTAACAAAAATGACAACACATTAAAAGAATAATCCCACAATAAAAATTCATCACTGGCCATAAACCCCATAAAATTTAAGTTAAAAGAGTTTAAAAAGAATTTAAAAATTCAACAGGTTAAAATAGTGGTGCCCAAACTAAGGCCCGGGGGCCGGGTGCGGCCCCCGACGCCAATTCATCCAGCCCGCGAAGCCCTCGTCGCTCCTGGAAGCGGAAGTAAAACGTGCCCGACGAGGGCTTCATGGGCCGGATGAATTGGCGTTGGGAGCTGCACCCAGGCCTTAGTGACAGGCTCCCTGAACCACATGATCGGCCCGCGCGCCAAAAAGTTTGGGCAATCCTGGGTTAAAAGATCAAGATTAAAAGATTAAGATTGAGATTAAGGGGGGATCAGATCAGCCAACAGGCTGGGGTCATTGTGTGACCGGGGCCCCATATTTGCCCCGCCAGCCATGTTTTACACCCTTCCTAAAGGGCAGCAACTCTGTCTGGAGACACAGCTCTGTGGCCAGGAGGTTCCAAAGGGCCGGAGTGGACACAGAGAAGGCCCTCCTCCTGGTGCTAGAGAGATGTGCTTCTCTAGCCAATGGAACCACAAGGGCGCCTCTCTGGTCTGCTCTGTTGGGACGGACAGATGTTCTTGGGGTGATGCTGTCTCTTAAGGTATCCTGGTCCACTACGATGTAGGGCTTTAAATGTAATTACCAGCACCTTGAATTGCACCCATAGGCACACTGGCAACCTTTAACTTTACTAACCACTTACAACTAACCACGGCCAAAACCTTAAAGGCAAATGTTGCCCTTGCTCGAAAGCCAGTCATTACCAACTCTAGGGTTCAGTGCTCATCTCTGTTTATAGCCAAAGAGCCAGTGGACTTGATCCACAAAAGCTCACATTAAAATACAGTAAGTAGTCTTTAAGGTGCTACAACGATTTTGCCCAGCCGCCAGGGCCATGGCCAGGGGGTGGTGTGGCCCACCCTGAGTTAGCATTTTACCCATCCTGGCAAAGCATTATTTCCCATAGGAATGCATTGAAAATAGGCTTTGTTGCCCAACCTGAAAAAATATTTGCCCACCCACATCTAGACTCCTAGCTATGGCCCTGGGAGGCAGCCTGAGTCTGGAAAGGCTGCCCTTTTTCTTACTACAACTCCCAGAATGCCCTCTCCAACAAGGCCGTAAGCAAAAAGTAACATTCCCAAGTTCACCAACGAGTGGCAACCATCCGATACATCACCGGGAGAGGGGAGAAGCCCAGATGGTTAAGAAAGGAAGCGAGGCATGCGAAAACACACACACAACACTGAAACAAATGTGCACACACTCAGACCCATACCCATACCTCCACCCCACCTGCCCCTCTGCCCAGCCAGCGGCCCTGACGGGGCGGCGCGACTCACCAATGGAGACCAACTTGATATTCTCCCTCTCAAGGAATTTGAGCGCTTCTGAGACGAACCAACCTGCCCGACTGGGTGCTCGCTCAGCTGCCTGCCTGCTGTTTTTGCTGGAGCTCAGCCAAGCCCAAGGGGGCAGCCCCGCTTTCTCCTCCTCCCCGCAGCATGGGTGCAACATCACCTGTGTGCAGCATGGCACGCATGCAGCCAACGCCCCCAGTTCCTCCTCCGCCTCTCTGCCCGCCCAATGCTGCAGTTGGCGCATGCACACTGAGTGCAGGAGGCACGCATGCGCAAGCAGGGAAGTTGGTGTGCCCCCTCTAAAAAGGTGACACCCCGTGTGGCCACCCCAAAAAGTTGCCACCCCCATAGCGCTTAGTGCAGTCTCTGGGTGGTTCACCAGCTAATTAGCATTTTGCCCCCAACATGTTGGGTACTCAATTACAGACCTCAGAAGGATGAAAGGCTGAGCCAACATTGTAAAATCATCCCACAGATTGCGTCTCTCTGTAACGTCCTTCAGTATAGGAATTAGCATGCAATCTTTATATGGAGAGTACATACGTGATCATTACACATACCTGTTTCCCACCATATTTTACCTGGAGCTTCCTCACACATTTGTGCACCTAACCCCAGCAAAACTGTTCATACACCATATATACTCAAGTATAAGCCGACCTGAATTTAAGCCAAGGTACCTAATTTTGACCTGAAAACCCAGGAAAATAGATTGACACAAGTATAAGCCGAGGGTGGGAAATGCAGCAACTGCTAGTGAGTTTCAATAATCAAAATACATGAAAATATGGTAACATTAATTAAATTGTTGGCATGTCTCAATCCAATGCGGTCTTGGGATACTCATGGTTATTGGCCTGAGTATAAACTGTTTCCCTTTTGGGGGGCTCATTTTTGGGACTAAAAAACTAGGCTTATACTCGATTATATACAGTATATGTTGTTAAGGATGTGGCTGGTGGCTAAGGTTCACAGGTTTAAATCTGAACTTTACTGGATCTATCCAATATGCTAAACCCTGACCTCAGAATAGGCTGAGCAATTTGGATAGCTCCTGTAAAATTCGAGCTAAAACTCGGAGAAGATTTATCAGTTGCCAATGTATTACAACGTGCACAATGGTTTGCGCACAGTTTTCCTTTCATGCAAAATAATGTCTGAAAAATGTTTACTAAAAATGCTGTTACTGACCATGGCCACCTTAATTTCAGTAGACCATATTCAGTATCAAGAGTGTTTTCCTTTTCTCCCCAGTAGATATTCATTGTTCCACTGAGCAAATAATCTCCATCCCACTTGCCTATAATGGCTCATTAATTCTCTACAGACTGAAAAGCACACGTTTAGAGCCACCCACTCTGCTACGTGTGTGAATACACACATCTCCCTGTACTTTCCTAGAATCTTTAGTATATAAAGATTAAAGGTGTTGAGTTCTAAAAAGACACATTATTTCTTCTTAATAGCTTGTTCTCTCTTTTTGGGGTTAGAAAATTTGAGAAGAGGGCAAGACAACAAGTTATATACAATGAAAGCAGTTAATGTATCTTATGGATAACAAGCTGAAATCCTGTTGTACATCTCATATTATGTAAGGCTGCTGATGTCATCAGCCTTATATGGCAGGTAATGCAGCAGGATTTCAGTCAGTGTGTTGTAGAACAAGCATCGAATGTGGCGCTCTCTTTTTGGTCTTGGCTTACCCCAAACTACAGGTGCAAGCTTTATGTGCTCTATCAAGGAAATCTTGAAATTGCATGTTCCTCTATAAATTTAGAAATTGTCTCCATTAAAATTACAGTTATTGGTAGGGGACATAGAAAGAATCTCCCTGAAGCGTGTCTTGCACTAGGACAAGATTCTGGCTGGACCATCTGGAAGACTCTTAATAAACTTTGAAGCAAAGCATAAAAGATCAAAGAATAATCCAGTAAAATGCGGCTACATGGCTACAGGGCCAATTTTCTGTTAATATGGAGAAATAGAATCAATGCAGCATTTATGCACACACAATTTATGCCCTCACAAGATGTACACAAGAAAATCTAATAAACAGCTAAGATAATACTATTGAAGTAGTGCGCCACTGGTTAAAACAGTATATAAGCATTTTAACATTTAAATTTGTTTAATTTTACAGTACTATATCTACATTTCATACACACCCATAATTCTAAATTGTGGAATGCTCAGATAAGAGCAAAAAAGACAGTTATTGGTTGCCTACACTTCTACAGAACCACATCTCAGCCATTGAAGCCTAGAAGAGTATTATTGGTTTGTGTGTTTGTACATTTATAGTCTGCTCTATATCACAAGATGTCAGGGTGGGTTACAAAGCTGTGTAAAACAATTCAAAAACGAATTAAACAATGTAAAGTCAATTGATAGGTGAAGTCCTTCTGAGATCTGTCTACCTAAAAGTCTTTCCAGCTTGAGCCTAATCTTCTTTCTCTGCTGTGTTCCTGTTTAGATATTCACCACGTTGTCCGTGACGAAGCGCTCAGGAGGAAATGTCCTACAGTCTGGATGCTGAGGTTAAGCTTACCCACTGTTGTCGTTGCCAGAGACTGGCTTTCATCACTGTGGCTAGGAGGTTCCGAAAAAGCAGAGGGAAGTAGCTAGAAGCAAGGAAGAGTGATAACACCAAGGAAAATCTACTTTCTTCTTGAGAACTGCAAATTTACTAGTGATGATTGAGTGGCAACTGAAGCAACAGTGGGACAAACCTGTATCAAGATGCTGCTTGGCAAGGCATTGATCAAGATGCTTCTATGAAGTTGCAGCCTAAAACCAGCTTTTTCTGGTAGGCAGCAATGGAAGGATTGCTTGGCACACCTTGAAAGAGACTTAGCCCTCTTTTTTTTTGCCTTGGAATAAAGATGTTCCTCCCACTTCATTATATATCCACTTTCTCAGGTTGTTGTTATGGGACATTTGCAAGCTTGTTTCTGTAAGGCAGAGGTGTTTAAACTACGGCCTGTGCGCCAAGGCCAGTCCCCGACGCCAATTCATTGGCCTGTGCTGTCCTCGTTGCTCCTGGAAGTGGAAGTAAAATGCGCCCATGTGGGCGTGTTTTACTACCGCTTCCAGGAGCGACGAGGGCAGTGGGCCATATGAACTGGCATCGGGGGCCAGATCTGGCCTGAAGGCCATAATTTGGGCACCCTTGTTTTAAGCAAAGGAAAATGTCAGTTTAAAATTTATCTCATCCTGTTGCAAAACAGATGATTTGCAAGGCACGTCTTCTGCTTCCAGTGAGACGAACCACATAACCGGCCTGCGGCCTGAAAAGTTTGGGCACCCCTACTGTAAGGAGACCATTTAATCTCTCCAGACTTGTACAGAAATTAGAGACCAACTGCATGAAGGAGCAATAGCGTTCTTTGCAGTGACATGCTTATTTCTTAGAAGCAACAATCTGTCACTTATTTTTCTTATTTTACCCAGAACAAAAGATCAGTTTGGCTCTCCACACTCCAGAAATCAAAGAACTCCATAGCAATTTTTAGAGATGATGTCAGTTCTATTGAGTCATTCCTCAAACAACTACCCCCCACCCTCAGTACCGGTAACCCTTTGTAAATTATTTATATAATGGAATATAATATATGTTAAAATAAACATTTTCCTGAGTATTCCTCATGTTCATAAACTTTGTCTTCACTGGACCAAAAGAAAGTATGAGCAAAACCATTTTCTCCTATGTGTTAGAACTAAACATAATAATTTCTTACTATCTGCTGAACTACATTTCCATTGATTTTTTTCCCATGCTTTGTTTGAAAAATGTATTAGTGTTGTCACATATGGCAGAAACACACAAATGCAGCTGGACAAAGACAATGTATCAGAATGCAGAATGTCCCATTTTCAACCCAGGTGTTGGTCGTACCCAAACAAGACAGCTTGGTGTTCTGTAATCAAAGTGTCATGGCTTAAGAATGATTTTGCTTTAAGAATTAAATCTCTATTCCTCCGTCAGTAGGCTACCTGAGCAGCTGCGCCCAAAAAGCTTAACATTTTGAAGAGGTAGCCATGTTAGTCTGTGCAAGCATATCAGAGTAAAGGGGAAAAAAGACAACATTGTGGCACCTTAAAGACTTAATGTTGTATTTTAACGTTAGCTTTCATAGATCAAGTCCATTTCGTCAGACTTAAGAGCAAGACTGCATGGCATTAATTTATACATACAGTATCAGGAACAAAGCTTAGGGGATGTGTTGACTGAGTACAGAGCCTATTTAGCAGTTGTAGCATGCTGCCACTTTCATTCCAAGGTGAAGTTATGGAGTTATGGACTTTGCAGGCAGCATTCTAAAAATGGAATCTGGCAAGTGGCATAGAGAAAATGACAGGTTGACTGAGAACACTCTGCATCCTGTTCTGTTTCTGATCTCCCAGCAAGGTGTTTTCTTAAACAGTATTTTCTGACATTGCAGCAGGTAGTTGCCTGTCAAGAGCTTGAAGAAAAAAGAACAGTGTGTTGGGTCAGAGTCTGTCAATAGATCATCTGCAGGAAGGAGCTTGTGTAAACCAGCCCTACTGTGGACCCCCCCCCCCCCCCCGATAGGTCTACCTGACATTCTGGTGAATCTGGCTTCCCAGATAATTGTGGCAGACAACACAGTGATGATGGTCAATGACAGTGATGATGAACCTTGGCACTCCAGCTGTTCTTGGGCTTCAATTCCTCGAAGCCCATGTCCCTGTGAATCCACATAAGTGGGTTTACTACATGCCGTAAACCCATTCGTGTGGATTCACAGGGACTTGGGCTTTTGGAAATTAAAGTCCAAGAACATCTGGAGTACCAGTAAACCCATTCATGTGGATTCACAGGGATTTGGGCTTCTGGGAGTTGAAGTTTAGGAATAGCTGGAGTGCCAAGGTTCGCCCTCACTGGTTTATGAGAATTATAGGCAAAAAAAGAGACCACATCTAGAGGGACATAGTTGCCTACAATGGTTAAATCCAGAGCTTTAATTCTGCAAGCAGCAGATACTTTTCCCCACCACCAGCATGGCCAGTGGGAGTGAGAGTACGGCACTGGCTGTTACAGTTGAGAAGAGTGTGTGTGCATTAAAGGTCTGAAGAACCTCCCTCATGAAACTGTCCCCCAGACACAATGAGACAGAAGGTAAGGATGCTAAAATGTGCTTGGTAAAAAGAATTTGATTCTGCTTATATTCATTGTAAGGAACAAGAGAAAAGGGACAGGTGTTTGTGAATCGTGAGTAGGTGTTGATGCAACAAGTGGACAGAAGATACTCCCTAGGATTCACAGAAAGGAAACCCAGAACACGATAAAGAGAGAAATCAAGGGTGCATCTTCAGAGAACTTTTCTGAAAACAACATCTGTATGATTTATCTACATACAAGAAAGGAAAACCAGTTTTAGGGCACAGTTACTGTGCCAGTGTCATGTACACTACTTAAAGCCCACTTCTGTCCTAGGCATTCTGCGGCCACCTTGTTTGAAGCCACTGCAAATCATTCATACAAACGGGTGTTGCAGGGCATGATCTCTACAAAAAGAAGTTGCCAGAAACCTAATCCTTGTTGAAGTCCAACAGATAGAAGACATGGGCTTGGGTTACTGCGGTGAAATACATGTTGCACTGAAATGCAGGCATCCATCATGCAGTTCCGTCTAACAAACCTCCTCTCCATTTATCTGCATTTTATCCACACTTACCATATGTCCTGCTTATGGGATTCCTGACAGCACTTGCTTGGCTACTGTGGGGAAAAGATGCTGGACTAGATAGCCTTTGGATATGATAAGTTACCAGAGGGAATTTCAGAACAAGCTTTTCAACACTAGGTACACCAACTAAAATTCCCTCCTCTCTAATTCTGTTAGTAAAGGTAGCCCTTGCTCAAAAGCCAGTGGTAGCTGACTCTATGGTTCAGTGCTTATCTCTGTTTATAGCCAGAGAGCCAGTGCTGCCTGCATCTTCAGATGTTTCCATGGACCTGTGACAGGCATGCCTCAATATCAGAGTGCATGGAATGCTGTTTACGTTCTCACTGAAGTGGTCCCTGTTTATCTACTTGCAATTGGTTGCTTTTGAACTGCTAGGTTGGCAGGAGCTGGGACAGCGACGGGAGCTCATTCCATCATCCAATATTCAGGTCTTGAACTGGTGACCTGCCAACCTCCACTCATCAAGTTCAGAGTCTTAACCACTTGAGCCACTGCAGTCCTCTAATTTTGTCAAATTATCCCAAATCTTACTCTTCCTTGCATGAGTCCTTGTATTAAAGCAGAAGTTCTCAACCTATTAAAGCCAGGGGCCAGGTCATGCTCCCTCAGACAGCTTCGGGGGCCAGACAGCCATTTTGTCCTTCCTCCATCACATGGCACTTTCTGGTGTGGTGGAGGCAGTGGGAGGGGGAGACACATGAAATGGCGCCACAGGCCACATTCAGCTCATAGGCTGCAGGTTGAGAATCCCTGTATTAAAGGCTCAGTGAAAATCAGGGCTTAAATTATATATATGTCTACTAACTTCTGCTAAACTTAGGTACAAACCACTCACAATGAACTTATTTTGCATTGAAAATAAATGTGTGCTTAGAAAAATGGAAGTAGAGCATTTGTAGCTTCCTGACAGTTTCCCATCAGGATTTGTTTGCGAAACACTTCATACTTGTGTTTTGTGAGCAAGGACATGTCTTTTGTAAGCATATTTTACAAAGTTTTACTGCCTGCCAGTTAAAAGGCAAACTGAATGTAATAAACCAGGGATTTGTATTCATCCTATGCTCTCCTCTTGATTTTCATTATAGTAGCCTTTTAAAAAACCCACACAATTAATGCAAGCTAAATTCCTGAAGATCTATTTCATGCCACACACAGGAAGAACCAGCCATTTTAACATGCTCTGTGAGTTCATTAAGACGCCTTGTTATCTGCTGAGAACCACATTTTGCACAATTAATTCTAAATACTTGTCATGAGCTATTTTGAGGACAACATCTTTGGGTCGCCCTGTGCATGAAATGTGATCCATTACTACTGAGACATTCCCCAGTCTTTTCTCTGTACACTGTTTCCACTGTACAGCCGGAAACCTGCCATTGCAGCTAATTTGAAACTATCACCTCTTTAATACAGGCAATTTTATTTATTTATTTATTTATTTATTTATTTATTTATTTATTAGCCTTATATGCTGCCCTCCTTACAACAACAACCCAGGGCAGCTAACAAAATCAAAGAACACCATAAAAAGTTCAAATAGAAAAGTTAAAAACCAATTAAAATTAATCAAAAAGTGAACGCGTAAAAAAGTTAAAAGAGTTGAGAAGGAGAGGGGGACATTAGATCAACCAACAGGCCTGGGATACAGTATTGCTGGTGCCCCAGACCTGTCCTGCCAGCCAGGTTTTTACACCCTTCTGAAATGGCAGCAGCTCTGTCTGGAGGTGCAGCTCAGTTGGCAGGAGGTTCCATAGCACCAGGGCGGACACAGAGAAGGCCCTCCTTCTAATGCCAGAGAGTTGAGCCTCTCTGGTAGATGGCACGACCAGAGAGCCTCTCCGGTCCACTCTGGTGAGATGGACAGATAGCCATACAACCTCATATGAATAAGTCTGGAACGCACACTGTGTGTAACTGTTGCTTGTGCAGTTTGTACCTTTCTTCATTTTTCAATCTGCTCCACCTTTCCCCCTAAATCCTTTCAACCAGTGATGGGATGACAAAAAAATTTCTACCCTACCGTGACGTCATCACAGTGGGGTGGAGCTAACATCATGATGTCATGATGTCATGGGCGGAGCAAAAAATAATAAATAAATAAATAAATAATATTAAAATAAACACTCACACACACACCTCAACCCACCCACCCACCCAAACAACCACTACACAAACCCGTAAATAACTTAAATAAAATAAATAAATAAATAAAATAAAAATTAAATAAAAATACACCCACCCACCGAAAACACAAATAAACTGCCCACCCACCCCAAACACTTACCCTTGGAAGTGGTGGCGAGGCCCACCCGCCGCCAAGTTGCCAAGCCCCCCTGGGGCCGCAGAGCCCCCACAGGCAACTTGAAAGCCAGTTGTGTCTGATTCTAGTGTGGTGGTGCTCATCTCCATTTACTGTCCATTTGTGTCTGCAGGTTATATATAAATTAAGATAATGACGTATAGGTTTTTTCATATGTAAGTAGGAGACATGGAAACAAATAAACAAGGAAGCAAAAAAGCATTTCAGTGTTGAATTCCTGCCCTGCAGAAGAGGAAGAATTGGTTATAAGCCAATCTTCAAAGTCAAGGACACCACCATTGGAACTGCCTTCCATAAATTCTTTCACTTGGGTTTAAAAAATGTGAGGCTTTAAATTAATTAGACATTATAAAGGACACATGGGAGATACTTGGAAGTAGACCTTGTTCTTGGCATGCTTCAGAGACAGTGAGATAATGTTTGGCATTTTCCCTGCTGTACCAAGCACTGTGGCTCGTATTTGCTCATTGACTTGAGAAGCATGAAAATGTAGTGGAATAGGACCTGGGTGAAGAAAAGTTACTTGTTCACAGTACAGCTCTCAGAAGCTCTAAACTGCTATTAGAGATTTCATTGGTTGGATGATTCCGGGAAGTTGTAGTTTAAAAAAGGAACTTTTCCTGAGATTTAGGAAAACCTTAAAGACCCATGTTGAAACAGTGTAAAGATCCATTTAAGCTGTTATCCCAAGTCTCATGCAGCTAAGCTATCTGAAGGACCATATCTTACCATATCAACCTCTTCAGAGGAGGCCCTCCTCTCAGTACCATTGCCATCAGAGGCATACTTGATGGAGACATGAGAGAGGACCTTCTTTGTGGTAACTCCTAGATTATAGAAGGTGATCCTTCCACTGACAGCGGAAGACTCATCTCTTCAGGTGGATTTTTAATAATTATAACTCACTCCCTGGATACTTTATCTAAGTTGTCTATTTTTAAACCCTTTTTTTAAAAAAAGCTTTTAATGATTTAATCCTGCTTTTAATATTGTTAAATTATTATTCTAGTTTAATTGCTTTTTCATTGTGTTTTATTTTGACCTTTTTAATATTGTGAGCAACCTTGAGTTACCATTGGGAGAAAGGTAGCCTATAAATGAAACAAAAAAGCGGATGCCACGGTATAAGGCAATGCTTTTGGCACACAAAGTTATCCTCGGCCCCAGGCCAATATTGATAAAGCTGGTGCCCTCCATCAAGGTGGATTCAAGTGGGATTTAATCCACTTGGAAACTGTCACCATTCCCTGTGGACTTTGCCACCCAAGGCCATTAGTCTTCAGGATTGTCTGGTTAGTTAATTGCCATCTGATGCTCAGTGCTATCATAGCACAGGGGTGGGCAACCTTGGTGCTCCAGGTGTTGTTGAACTTCAATTCTCAGAAGCCCTGATCAGCTGGTGTGCTGACTTGTGCTTCTGGTAACTGAAGTCAAAGAACATCTGGAACACCAAGGTTGGCCGCTCCTGCCATAGCAGAATAACCTGGCCAGGCTGACATTTGGCACACAAAAAGAAACCAAAGGGGAGACAGCCAGTGGATGCATGCAGCTGGGTCCAACATGCCATTTGGACTAAGGGAGGTGTGTGTGTGCAAGTACCATGACACATGAGTCTTTTTGTTGCACAAACTCTGGTAGCATTAGAGCAGGATCTGGGGAATAAGGTTTTCCACAAGCCCCAGCAGCATTGTAGTGCCTGCAAAAACTTCCCCATTTATTTGAATGGCTTCCATGTTCATTTTGACACAAGAAACACCACCATCCTCCCTTGAAACCCTTGCCTAGCCCATCTTTGTGACATCTCAACAGCTTTAGATGTTGGCCCTGAAACCTCAAGCGCTGGCCTGGCAATCTTGACCTGGACTTGTCATGTCTTGTCCCTCTTTAAGGACCCTTTTCACTGTTTTTGCCTGAGATCCAGACCAGAAAGCTCACTTCGCACCTTGCAAAGGTCATGGCCTTCTGTGTCTGAGCGTCACGTATTTGAGGCAAGGAGAGCAAAAGGATTGTGAGCTGGTTTGCAATTCATCATTTGTTTCATCCTGTTTAAAAATAGTTTGAAAGCAAATTTTCTGACAATACACCATTTGATATGCACAGCAGTGAATCGGGAGGTAAGGTTAGCCAAGACAAATGAGAACTTCTGTTTTCTTTCTGAAAGCCAAATCACAAATATTTACTCTGTATATGAACTTCTCAAGCTCCTCTAAAAGAACGGAGACGGTTCATGCCAACTGCATCAGGAAGATAGATTTGTTCATTTTTACGATTTATTGACAGCACATTATGTCATTATGCTATTCCCTCTTCCCTTTGCAATGTAATCACTTACACAATATTTATTCAGAAGATTCTCTGGTGGAAGAATTAGCAGAAATGGGAAAGTATGTATTTGTGCAATTACTTTGTCTCTTGAGTGACAAGGATGAACTAATGCCCATGGCTTCTTTATAATTGATGTACAATGCCTGTGCACTGTTTCACATGCTGATATGCTGCTTAAAAGCACACAAGATAAAATGAGCATTGGAAGATACATGTATTGCTATATTCCCTGTTGTTAGCCTTCAGTATCAGTGAGATCAGGGAAAACCTAAGAAAAGTTACTTTTTGGACAACATTATGCTGAATTCTAATAGGGTACTCAACTATGTCCTCCACCAGCTATTCAGTGCAATGTGTGGCTGCATGTTTCATGCCAAGATAGGTTTACTGAGTCAAAAGAGACACATCCATCAACAGAGAAAATGACTTCCAGGAAAAATGTATGCTCGGATGCAAGTAGCAGCTGCCACCGACTAATAGGGAATCATAGGTGATGTTTTTGTGGAAGGGAAACAGCACAACACAGAGATGTCTTCATTAGCCATCGTTTATGAATATCCACTGGAACAAAGACTGGAATCAGACTTTAAAGCATGCATCTGAATCGAATGGGACCAGGACTGTCTCATCCTCTGAAGCAGGTCCCAACTCCTCCTCCTAGTATTGTCATCAGTGAAAGTGTCCTCTATTTCTCCTGCAAAGCCTGTTAACCCTGAAGATTTCTTCTTTTGACTTTTAAGGAGATGATAGATCTCCTTTGCTTGAAAGCCAGTCACGTCCAATTCTATGGAGTGGTGCTCATCTTCGTTTACAGCAGTGGTTCCCAACCTTTTCTTTTGGCCATGCTCCACCTACGCATCTCTAAAATCGTGATGTACCCCAGTGACATATAATTCTTATTATTAAAAAAGTGAACTATTCACATTGAGGATGCCTAAAAGGCCATTAACTGTTAGTAACACATTCTCAAATTGCCCCCCTTAAAATGGAATTGCCCCCTGGTGGGGCGTGTGTTCTATGTTGGGACCCATGGGTTTACAGTCAAAGAGCCAACACTGTGCAGATGTTTCCATGGTCATGTGGCAGGCATGACTAGAATCAAAGCACACGGAACACTGTTACCTTTCCCACCAAAGTGGTAACTATTTATCTATTTGCAATTTCTTGCTTTCGAGCTGCTAGGTTGGCAGGACCGGGACAGGTGATGGGCACTCACTCCATTGTGCAGCACTTGGATCTTGAACTGTTGACGTGTTGACCTTCTGGTCATCAAGCTCAGAGCCTTAACCATCGAGCTACCATGGACCCGAAGGAGCTGATACACACCAGCAAAAATAATGTCACCAGAAAATTACATAACTTTAGTGCTGACAATGAAGTAATCAAGATTGTTAAAGATTTTCTATGGAGGCTGCAGCGAAGAAGTCAGAAGTGGACACAGAGTTAGAATTGCAGCTATGGAAGATCTAGAAAATATCCTGGAATATACAGGTGTGCCATCGGAGACCAAGGTCAAGATCAACCAGGCATTCCTGATTACTATGCAAAGATGTGAATGCTGGATAAGGAAGCAAGTTATCGGGTAATATGAAATGTAGTGCTGAAGGAAAGCTCTACAGATACTATCAACTGCAAGAAAGGCTCATAGGTGGGTTCTAGATCAAATCAAGCTAGATTTCTCACTAGAAATCAAAACATCTGTTAAAGATCTCTACTGAATTGTGGCTTTGAATACAAAACTCTCAACATACAGTACTAACAATTGATTTGCTATGGGGTTCAGTGCCACTGGGGATAATTATTACTGTGCTTTTATGACTAAGCAGGCTTTGCACTGAATTGCTCTCTATGTCATTGTCACCTTCTTTTAAATCTTATTATTTAAGTCCAAGGGGGAGCACAAAAGTTAATTATGAGTAATACTGTTGTGTCAGAAGAAGAAGAAGCTGTAGAGGGGAAGAGCAGAAATAAATCTGGTATGCTAGAATAGAACAAGCATGAGTCTTTTATGTAAGCAAAATGTTATCATCCGCATAAAAAGTATCACGTGTGGGACAATGACAAAGAACGTAAAAGCTTACTTACATGCCATCAAGCTACTGTATAACCAGTTTATAGTGATCCTTATAAGGCTTTCAAGATAAGTGAGATATTTAAGGAGTGGTTTTAGTGGTACCAACCTAGCAGTTCAAAAGCAAGAAATTGCAGTAGATAAACAGGTACTACCGTGGTGGAAAAGGCAACAGTGTTCTGTGCACTCCAGCATCTAGTCATGCCTGCCACATGATCACAGATATGTCTACAGATATGTCTTTGGCTGTAAACAGGGATGTGCACCACCCCCTAGAGCAGGGGTAGGCAACCTATGGTCCATGGGCCCAATCTGGCCTGTGGTGCCAAATCATCTGGCCCGCCATCCTTGCTCCAGCCGCCGTGACCAGAAGCAGCTGAAGTGGCAGAAACAGCTGTAAATGCATCTGTAGCTGTCATAAACATGTCTACAATAGTTGTGGATGTATTTTACGCAGCATTTTCAGCAGGGGGACCAGAAAGATGGTGTCATCTGTTCTGCCAGAAAGTTGGTGTCATCTGCATATCTTAAATTGTTGAATTGAATTATTGAATTTAAATAATTGTTAAATTATTAAATTTTCATACCTCTTTTATCTGAATCTAGTCTGGCTTTCCATATGCTATGTTCCACATACAGATTTAACAGATAAGGGAATGAAATGCATCCTTGTCTGACACCTTTGCCTATAGGATGAGATGGCTAGATGGTATTGTTGATGCAACGGGCACAGAGGTAGGGTTGAGGAGGATGGCAGATGATAGGGGTGCCTGGCGTGCAATGGTCCATGGAGTCGCGAAGGGTCAGACTCAACTATGTGACAGAACAACAACAACAAAAAGCACTCTGCCTCTCCCAATTCCTTCCTAGCAATACCTTCTTGCCCACAACTTACGTTATGGATAAAGACAATCAAGTCCCGAGGTACCACCCCCCCCCCCAAATTTCTTTCAGAATCACCCAGACTTGATCCACACAGATGAAAATTCTTTGCTGTAGTCTATAAAATACAGGGTGATCTTCTGTTATGGTTGCTATAAATCAGTTCCAACTTGAAGGCACATAAGAACAACTGGAGTCCACGAGATTGATCGTACAGTATTATACTATTTTATGCATTATGTGTACGTTGTTGTTGAGCCATGGTGATAAGGTTTCTACTTACTGTATTTCCATTAAAATCTACCTGGACGATTTCGTGAGACACTGTCTGAATTGCATGTAGGTTGTGTATGCCCCCATTAGGTGGCGATCTAAATGTATGGTACACTGTTTTATTGTGCTTGACTGTTGAGCAACTCTGGCCACGGGCTAATTAATGAATGCTAGAGGGAAAATAATTGCCCGCACTCAAATGACTCATCGTTCATTGTATCTACGGTAGATAGATTATGTAGACGGGTTGTAAACAATTAGTTCAATTCTTCAAGGGATAGAAATAATTCTTTACATTATCTAATGTAAATACAGTACTGTACATTATGTTCACACAATTCTTTATGTTATCTAATGTTGTATCTAATAGGTAAAGGTCATCCTTGCTCGAAAGCCAGTCATATCTGACTGAGGGTTCAGTGCTCATCTCTGTTTACAGCCAAGGAGCCAGCGCTGTCTGTGTCTGCAGATGTTTTTGTGGACATATGGCAGGCATGCATAGACACCGAAGCTCACAGAATGCTGTTACCTTCCCACTGATGTGGTCCCTATTTATCTACTTGCAATCTCTTGTTTTCAAACTGCTAGGTTCTGTCATGCAGTATTTGGGTCTCGAATTGCTGACCTGCTGACCTTCCAGTCATCAAGTTCAATGTCTTAACCACTTGAAGCCACTGTAATGTATCTAATACAACCAATGTATCTAATACATTGTCATTAATTAGGGAAATGAGAAGTCAGATCTTTCTTAGTTTGAGGACCAAAGCTTAGAGTTGGACAGGTAGTGATGATAGTGGCCATCCGCGTGGTTGCTTTGGTCTGCTATTCCCAAAATCGCCTCACCAGCCTAGCCAATGAACCACATTCCAAAAGTCATTTTCCAGTCATTCAGCCCAGATCATAAGTACAAACCAGATCCAGCTTGTTCAGATAAGGTATTGTTGGGATAAATGAAACTTCACAGGGAAATCCTATGCATATCTACCGTACTCAGAAGTAAGTCCCATTTTGTTTCAGCAGAGCTTCCAGAATATCCGGTTGCTCCTCTGGCATTTTTTCAACAGGATGTGCATTCTAACAACCAACATTTATAGGAATATTACCAACAGCTGCATAGTTATTTTATAGAACAAAGATAGCATAGATACCAGTCCTTATCTGATCTACAAGAAAATGACCAAGTGAATGAGCTAGAAAAGTCACAACTTTTTGGCTCTCCTCAGACTGAATATGCACTGGTTTATGTGCTCTTTCCGTTTGTTGAGCTTTTGACTGCCTTATTTGTATTGCATTTTGTCACACCTTTCACAACATCAATTCAGGGTCTGCCAACCTGCTTTATCGCAGTTTTATAAAATAATGTGCATGCACGCTTAGCTCTAATCACAATCATTCACAGACATCCTGTTTGTTGAATGCCTAATAGTGACATAAATACTGTCACAACAAACAAAAATATAAACTTTAATCTTTACAGGTGATTGTTATGAAATTTCCCAGTTACTGCATGACAGAATGAGCTCCTGTCTCTATCCCAGCTCCTGCTTACCTAAGCAGTTTGAAAGCAAGAAATTGCAAGTAGATAAATAGGGACCACTTCAGTAGGAAGGTAAACAGTGTTCCATGCATTCTGATGTTGAGGCATGCCTGCCACATGTCCACGGAATCGTCTGCAGATGCAGACAGTGCTGGCTCTTTAGCTATAAACAGAGATGAGCACTGAACTCTAGAGTCGGATATTACTTGCTTTTGAGCAAGAGTGACTTTTACCTTTACCTATGAAATGTACACTTGATGACAAATTGTTCACTTTGTTTTGGCCATTAATAATTGATTTTATAATCTGTGAAAGGCTAGCATTCTCTAGACCCAGATTTTAGTGATAACCTTTTAGATTTCAGTGAGAATAGCGGGTAATGTTCAGGTATAAGTGTATAAATGTGTGTTAACTCCATCATATTTGTACCATAAAACAAACTCATACATAATTATTACAAAGAACATTATAGTGTTTTCAAGGATATTATTCTCGACTTTATATCATAAAAGCCCCATCCTCCAAGGGAAAGATAGTGAAATGGAAGGAAAATAGTTAAAACACTTCAGCAAACTATTTTTTAATAGGATTGTAACTTTGAACCAATCTTTTACATCAGGTATTCTCAACCTGTGGCCCACAGTGCCATTTCATGTGGCCCCCACTACCTCCACCCAACCAAGAAGTGTCATGTAGCGGAGGAAAGGTAAAATGGCCGTCCAGCCCCCAAAGCTGTCAGAGGGAGCATGACCTGGCCCCCAGCTTAAAAAGGTTGAGAACTCCTGTTTTACACTCAGGGCTGTAGGATGTAGAGAACGAAGTAGCAACCACCCCCACCTACGTTTCCTCCCCTAGAGCTATAGCAAATGTCAGTCAGGACCACTTGGTGTGTGTGTGTGTGTGTGTTGGGGGGAGGCTACTATCAGCGTTCACTAGGAAGATAGGTGTGCAGGAGTCTGTTCTGAATTGTAAGATGGCCTCTGACAGAGAGATAGCCATGAGCTGTGGAAAATATAAATAAACCATAGCTTGACATTTTTAGACATTGGCTCCAAATTTTTCCCTGTGAGGGTCTCAACACAAATACCAAGAAGCACTGCAAGCATTAGAAACACTCTGAAAGTAAAGGAGATGCGATAGGACAACTTCACATCTGCTTACACTTGTCTGCTTAATGCTGTTAAATCCACCTGCAGAGAGATGGGGTGGGTGGAGGGGGAGGAGAGAATAATGCTATTTTAATAGGGTCTGATTTCAAAGATTTTTTCCTTCTCCTGATCAGTTTTTTTAACTTCATAATATAACATTCTCTGAAAGATAAGAATTACATTTCTCTGGTTTTAGAGATCCAGGGTAACTATATATGTTTATTGTGATACATTACACTTCTGAAATAGCAATGTTTTTTGGCTTTTAGAAATGGTCACCACATCAACCAAGTAGAGCGAGTCATTTTCCCAGAGCATAAATGTCCCTGGCAGTCTTCACATGTACACATTTTCACCAGCTTGAACACCTGCAGAGAAAATAGGCACCAAACCTTGAAAACAGTCTCTGCTGGAAGTTATGCATCAGAACTAACAACCATACTGTGCTAGGTTACAGATAAATAACATTAGTGTTGATCTTAGTCTCCTGAAATCAGAATGCTGCCAGGGCTCCTCTATTTGAACAGCTGCAAAAATGGCAATACAGTATTAGTGTTGGGGTACTCAGCAGACCTCCCCCATAATAGATCCAGTTGGGAATGTGTTACAAAACCCCATGAAGCTACTACAAAATGTTGACATAGGTTTTGAGTGAAACAGACAATGTTGGATGTGGAGGTCTTAACTAGGGTTACCATATCTCAGGATTTGTCCTAAGATTTCCTGCTCTAAGGAAATCTCAGGACAAATCCTGAGATATGGTAACCCTAACTGAGGACTCCATTTTGATCTGCTGATTATTCTGTTGTGGGTGGTGCTGCCATCCTTATGGTTTGTGCTACAAAACTGCACAAAACCATTATAAAACTTTGGCATACCATAAAACAGTACAAAATGCAAAACTACTATGAACTTTCTAGGGTGTACCAAGTGTAAAGGTTTGCAGTGAACAGTACTGCAGACCCTCATCTCCTTCAGTTCCTTCATAAAGATACATATAAAAAGTACTTCTTGGCCCTTATATATATTGTGCAATCCTCATACTGCCAACAACTCAACTCAGGTGGCAGTTAACTAACCTGACCGCCCTGAGGACTAGCTGCCATGGTGAAGTCAACAGGAAAGGATGATGGTCCCCAAGTGGATTAAACCCCACTTGAATCCATCTTGATGGAGGGCAGCAGCTTCATCAATACTGACCTGGGGCTGAGGAGCACTTTGCGTGCCAAAAAAGCTCAGCACCAGAAAGTAACTTGCAGAGCTGGATCAGTGGTACGGGTGTCATGCTGCAGAAGGCAGATGAAAGGCCACTGTATTATATTCACAGGACAATCTTCATGGTTGATCCCCATGATGATCATCAATATTCAGAATTGGATATGGCACAAGAAGAAGTATGTTTATATATATGCACACACAAATACACAATATATATGAGGATTAAGAAGTCTTTCTCATGCTTAAAACAGCACTTCTTTTGGGCCTGAGCATCTTTTTCACCATCAGGACTGAACGTCATATTAACATAACATGTTATGTTAATATGGGATTATGGGAGGTGACGGGTTGGATGTGGGTGATTATATTTATTTATTGTATGTTCTTTTTATTTTTGCTTATTTTGTCTTAGTTAATGTAATACCAGTAAGATTGTAACAAGAATTGAAATGTTATTTAAGATGCGATTTTTTTTGCATTTGTAGTGTTGTAGTATTGTGTTTTTTTTTTGTCTGAAAATTATAAATAATTTTTTTTTAAAAAAGGACTGAACGTCTGCAGACTCTATTGACTGTGAGCAGCAAGCACTAAAGCAGCCTGAAGATTTACTTTGGCTTTTGAGTAGATACCTGACAGGGCATTTGTGCAGATGGACAATCTGTTTATAAAGAAACCCTGTGGTGGGTAGGCTGCACCTGTTAAATCTCTGCAGCTGTCACGTAGGTGTGAAAGACCACCATCAAAACAGTGGCAACTGCACTTTGCTGAGTTATTTGACTTCTAACGCTGTGGTCCTATTTCACCGCCCTCTTTGTAACAAATAAAAGACATGATACCAAGTGTGTAATCCTACCTACCTACCTACCCAGAAGTAAGTCCTGCTATGTTTAGTAAGGTCTCTCTCCAAAGTTGAGAACTGCAGTGGCTTAGTGGTTAAGACGCTGAACCTGACGACTAGAAGGTCAGCAGTTCAAGACCAGATGGAGTGAGCTCCCATCTCTGTCCTAGCTCCTGCCAACATAGCAGTTCAAAAACAAGAAATTGCAAGTAGATAAATAGGTACCAATTTGGTGGGAAGGTAAACAGCATTCTGTGCACTCCGGTGTTTAGTCTTGCCTGGCACATGTCCACGGAAATGTCTACAGATGCAGACAGCACTGGCTCTTTGACTATAAACAGAGATGAGCACTGAACCCTAGAGTCATATATGACTGGCTTTCAAGCAAGGATGACCTTTACCTTTATGTCCAAGAAGGCAGAGCTAGAATCTATCCAGTTACATGTATGATCTATTCTTCCTCTAAGAAACTCAAGGATGTGTAATGGGATGGGCTTTTATTTTCACATCAACCCTGAGAGGCAGGTTAGGCTGAGGGATAGCAATCAGCACAAAGTTATTGAGTGAGCCTCATCTTTTTCCTTTATTCGTGTCAGAGGCACCACCACCACATAATAACATACAAAGCTAAAATTAACATATCTAAAACAAAAAGGAATTAAAAGGACTAAATGATATCTGCCCAATATTGGGCCACCTCAGTATCATTTCTTCTTGCCAACATAAGGTCCTCCTCAGTGCACTGTATCATATGCACATTGTGCATTGTACAGTCAAACCTCGCATAAAGAACGACTCACTTAAAGAGCAACTCGCTTAAAGAGCAGAATTTTCTCTAAATGTTCGCTTCCCTTAACAAATAAAACCAACCAAAAACTCACTTAACAAATAAATCGGGGTTCGCAATCCCCCCCCCCCACAATTGGTCACTTACAATGGTGTTTCGCTTAAAGAGCAAACTCGCTTAAAGAGCAATCCTGTGGAACGCATTATGCTCTTTAAGTGAGGTACAACTGTATCATATGGCCGATTGTTTGCTCTTCTTTCCATCCACACAGGCTACCATCTACAGGGAAACCCCACTTTTTCATACTAGCCCTTTACCTTTGTACCCTGGCACACAGTCCATTTAAAGCTTTCCATGCAGGCTATGGTTGGCCTGTGCGGAAAGCTCCCCAAAGATTGCTACTTTAGCTATTGGGAGTCCCCTGGGAATGGAGATTTATCACTGCCAATGGAGATTTTTCACCGGCTAATCCTTTCAACTCAGAAGCACCAGAAGCGAGCCTCATAGAAGAAAGGAATATTTGTCCCTTGTCTCAACAATTGTATTCCAACATACTATTCACATGGCTTTTACATAGGTTCTGAGTCTGAGTTACAACTAAAAAAAAGCATTTCACAGAGTAAACAAAACAAAACAAAAAGACAAAAATCCTGTATTTTAATGTTAGCTTTCATGGATCAAGTCCACTTCATCAGATATGGGAGTGAGACTTCATGGCATAAATGTATACACATCAGATACAGTCAAACCTCGCATAAAGAGCGTTTTGCTTAAAGAGTAACTCACTTAAAGAGCAGAATTTTCTCTGAATGTTTGCTTCGCTTAACAAATAAAACCAACCAAAAACTTGCTTAACAAATAAATCGGGGTTCGCAATCCCTCCCACAATTGGTCATTTACAATGGTGTTTCACTTAAAGAGCAAACTCACTTAAAGAGCAATCCTGTGGAACGCATTATGCTCTTTAAGCGAGGTACAACTGTACAGGGGTTCAGAATGGTTAGCATAATAGATAGGTGGGGTTTTTTTTACAACTGGTCAGGGCCGTAGCCAGGATTCTAGATTGTGGGGGCAGAGGGGGGGATTTTCAGGAGAGGTAAAAAAATTAGCAGGAGGGGCAACATTGTCACACTCACATATATAAAATTGGCATCACAGGGTGAGTGGGTGGGGGGCTGTTAGCTCAGGAGGATTTTTGCCCCCCCTGACGTCCCCCTAACTATGGCCCTGAAACTGGTAATACCTATTTATTTATACCTGGGAAGACAGGCCCTGGACATAGATGGACTTCATGCCTGAAGAACCTGAGAGACTTGTGGAATGCCCTCAGAAGAACTATTCAGAGGAGTTAAGAACAGGAAGACCATCACCATGATGATACTTCATATCTGGAAAGGATACTGCACCTGAAGAAAAAGAATACCTGTTATTCAGATTAGTGGTGAAGCTTCTTTCTGTTGACTTGCAAATGGATGCAAGATTTCCCTTCAGGCCTAGCACGTGGTTCTTCCTTTGTTCTGAGAAGTAGTGGTTGAGAATTCTACTGAAGTAGTTTCTGTGATGGTAGTATAATATAACAACAAATAACATACAACATATATAGCAGGGTATAACAACTTGTTCGTTGTGGTGTGTCAAATTTGGTAAGTCCCATAAACCCTTGATTAATATTCAAACCTTTGTGATGGGTGTCGAACAGATGAATGTACTTTATCTCTGTTGTCTCTCTCTGGATCCTTGTCTTGAAATATTTCTGTTCCAGAGTGGCAATGTTCATCTTCATTTTCAGATTGTATGCAGGACCACTTCACTTTTTTGTTTTTTTTTCACTGGCAGCAGCTCCCAGAAAGCTTTAAAGTGCCACAGAATTTTTGTCTTTTTATTTTGTTTTGTTTACTCTCTGATATGCTTGAAACATATACTAACACAGCTACTATCTCAAACATTTCAACTAAAGGAAAAAATCCTGAGTTTTCTGCCATATGGAAGATCACTTAGGAATAAGCACATGATTGTCTCTTAGCAGCTTCATGCATGCAGGGTAACAGTTGATACATCAAATAACAAATTCAGGGTATAGAGTTTTGCCAAGCTGAAATGGTTTCAAGCTGAAATGGTTTCAAGAAACCTTTGAGCAATGCAGCTGGTGCTGCTACTTTGCTGGTCATGGTAGTACATCCATGACTTATTAAATCCAGTTGAAAATGTTGTATTCTTTAATTGCATTATAATACAATTATGTTCCTCTCCTAGAAAAATGAATGATCATAGTTATTATTTGGGGGAAGCTTTGCTTTTTCTTTCTCCCTCCCAATTCCTTTTTCCTTTTGTGCCATATCTTTATGACATAAGTACTTTATACAAATCTGAGGGCATATCTCAGCATCCAGACATAACTGGACTTAAATTATACTAGTGTTTCTCACATGTAAAATAGATGAAAAGCCAAAGAGCGGGTGCAAAATGCATTTCTCTCACAGCTAGGTCAATACAGAATATCCTACATTTTAAAGAAGAAAAGAGTTTTCCCTCCAAATCAGAAGCTAGTGCTTTGACGTCCCTGGATGCCTTTTGGCAGATTAATCACCAAACCTGACTGTTATCAACAGCCAGAGTGTGCGAATATACAATCCTCATTGATTTTATCTGAAGAAAACATTGTTCCCTGGAGTGAAAGCTGTTTTCTTTGCACCTCCCTTTCTCCTTACATTCTTAGGGAGAAATTGTGGATTATTTATCCATTTAGAAATGTATTCAACTCCTGCTGTTATAATTTTCACAGTGTTTACATGGGAGTTGTAAATCACTATACAGTACTGTATCTCAAAGGCACTGCCTTGTCAGAGAACAGACTGACAGCCTGTTTGCCTTCCTAACAAGGACTGGCTTTTCCATTTTGTTCTATACATTTGTCATGTTTTGCTTAGATCCAACTGATCTGGGAAGTTGTCTTCTCAGGGTTTTTGTCTACCCAGCCCTCTATTGCCCATATTTCCTGTCAATTTGAGAATAGGGAGTGGATGACACTTTTATTATACCACTAAAATCTCACAAATAGGAGCTAATTGTAGGAATCTTTCACCAGGCTAGATGTTACAGAGTGTAGAAGAATCATAATAATTTCAAAAATTCCAAATAAGAATTTCAAATATTCCAAAAATCATGGGCAGATATTTTGTTCAGACACCTTTGGTTAAAGCAAGTTTCAAAATGGAGCCTTCAGAGGTCACACAAAAGTGGAAGATTTCAGGTTTCACATTGACCAATGTAGATTACTTGTCCCAATCTTGGTAGACAAAAGACAAAAGATCACACAGAAATTGAAAGCTAGCTTCTGTCTATGGGGCATTAGCAGTGGTGGGCATGGGCTAGTTCGCACTGGTTTGCCTGAACTGGTAGTAACAATTCTGGGTGGTCTCCTGGGGTGGTGGTGGTAACTTTTCCAGGAGACCACCCGGGGTTGTTACTTTTTTTTTTTTTTGTGGTGGCTGCTTCGGCTGCCTCTCCGACCTTCCAACAGTGCAGCAAAAAATAGCTGCCTGGTCAGCGGGCATGCGTTTTAAGATATCAATTGATGGAGGTGCGGTGGCGGTGGTGGCTGAGGCCCTCACTTGAGTCGTCATGTGCTGTACCGCCAGGAACACTACCGCCGCACCGCCTCCAGGCTGCAACACACCACGCTGCCATGCCATGCAACCGTGTCATGTTGGGCCGTGCTGCACTGCCAGGCCGCACCAGTGTGCCATGCTTCCAGGCCGCACAACCGCGCTCTGCCACCAGGCTGCACTGCCAGGCCACGCTGCAAAGCCTTGCTGCCAAGCCGCACCGGGTCTCAAGACCGCACTGCCACACCGCCACTGTGAGTGAGTGCCCTGTCGCCTGCTCCCCAGGGTAAGTGACTCGCCTTTGGGTGTTTGGAATGTGTATTTAATGTGTATTTTTATGTGTTTTTAATGTGCATTTAATTTGTATTTTAATGTTTCTTTTTATGTGTTTACTTTGTATTTTTATGTTTCTTTTTATGTGTATTTAGGTACTTTGTATTTTTATGTTCATTTTTATGTGTTTTTTATGACGTTAGTAGCAAAGGGTCAGAATCGACAGCGACTGAACAACAAACAAATAATGTTGGCTCCACCCACAATGTTAGCTCCACCCATGACACTGGCTCTACCCACGATGTTGGCTCCACCCACAGTGTGGTAGTAAAATTTTTGGCTGCCCATCACTGGACATTAGGTGAAGGTAAAGGTCACTCTTGCTCAAAAGCCAGTCGTATCTGACTCTAGGGTTTGGTGCTCATCTCTGTTTATAGCTGAAGAGCCAGTGCTGTCTGTGTTTGCAGACATTTCTGTGGACATGTGGCAGGCATGCCTAGACACCAAAGTCCACAGAATGCTGTTTACCTTCCCACCGAAGTGGTCCCTATTTATCTACTTGCAATTTCTTGCTTTTGAGCTGCTAGGATGGCAGGATCCAGGACAGAGATGGGTGCTCATTCCATCATGCAGTACTTGGGTTTTGAAAAGCTGACCTTCCACCTCCCAGTCAGCGTCTTAACTACTATGATATTACTAACTATGATGTACAGATGTGAAAACCAAACAATGAGGAAATATGATGGGGAAAAGATGATTCATTTGAAAGGCAGTGTTGAGGTGGAGTTTGTAGACACCATGGACCACCAGGAAGACAAATCAGAGAGTCAAAACAAACTGTAACTCTCCCTAGTAACCAAAATGACTAAACTGTGGCTAAATTAGCTGGAAAATACAATAATACTGAGAAAAGTTGAACTCAGAAGGAAAAGAAGAAGACTAAAAATGAGATGGATTGACCCAGTAAAGTATTTGCAATAGCTCAGCAGGGCTACTGATTATTGATTCTTTTGGAAAGCACTGATTCATAGGCTTGCCATAAACTGGTAGCTGCTTGAAGGTATATAGCCATGATGGTGAACCTTGGCACTCCAGGTGTTCTTGAACTTCAGTTTCCAGAAGCCCTGATGAGCAAGAGCGCTGACTTGGGCTTTTGTTAATTGAAGTCCAAGACCACCTTGAGTGCCAAGGTTTGCCATCACTGGTATATAACAATAATAAACAAAGGTATCATCATCTTCATTTTCAGATTGTATGCAGGGACCACTTAACTTTTTTGTTTTTTCTTCACTGGCAGCAGTTCCTAGAATTTCTGACAAGGAAGAGTCAGGCATTAGATTCTCATCAACAAAGTTTTGCTTGGGGGATTTTTTTTCCAAGTAGGCCTCTCCTCTGCCAAAAGAGTTTGGCTGACTTTAGGTCTCTGCACCTAAAGCTTGGGGAAATTTGCTGATTTGGACTACTGCTCTCTTTAAATCCCTCAAGTTGCATGATGGTTGTTTTGGATGAGGGATTCTGGAAGGTCTAGTCCAGGGGTCTGCAAACTTGGCTCTCCAGCTGACCTTGGACTTCAATTACCAGAATCCAAAGTCAGCACACCTGCTGATCAGGGCTTCCAGAACACTTGGAGAGCCAAGTTTGCAGACCCCTGGTCTAGTCTAATCCCTCTGTGTGCACTGTGACTTTAGAGGTGAGATCTGCTCTTCCATCTCAGGAAGCAAAGTGATTTGGGCCTGCTGTACTTATGATGGAATATGGTAATAATAATATAATAATAATAATAATTTTGTGTCAGAAATTATTCTGGGTTGAAAGGATTTTTTGAAGAAGAAACTCCACTCAGGGAACACCCAAACGAGGCTCCTTCATGTCCCCAAGAGTTGGGACAGAGACAGGCGTTTAATCTGTCATGCAGTACCTGGGTCTCAAACAGCCAACTTGCCGGCCTTCCATCTAACAAGGCGAGCTTCTTAACCACTGAACCACTGCAGCCCCTGAATGGATTATGATAATTTAATTCCATTCATAAGGACATCTCCAAAGAAGAATTTCAAAAGCCATCTTGGTTACGTAATCCACTATATTTATGAATAAAGCTTTGCTTATCCTCCTGGCTGGATGCAACACATGAAATAATTGTGAAACTCATTATAGAAACGGGGGATTTGTAATATCTCATGGGACCTTCATGTGGTTCTTTGCTACTCTTCCTCTGCTTGAAATATTACTTCCATGGCTTAAAAGTGAAAAGCTCCATATTTTATTCAGCAGATGAGGAAAAAATGGGGAGGAAAGTTGCATCTAATTGGGAGTGGGAAATGACTTTGTTATTCGCATTTTTGAATGTCAGTTTCCGCCTTCGTGGAAATATGACCTTTCATTGGAGGACAAAATCTTCCTATCACATTCTTGGAAGACAGAACATAATAAAGATTATAAAGAAGCTTGTAAATGGAAGTACTGCATGAATTACAAATAGCAGGCTTTTAAAATGTAGTAATTATTGTATAGTAGATTTTGCATTCTGGGGGCAAAATTAGACATTGGCTGAACTAGAGTAGGCCCACTGAATCAATAGGAACTGACTCATCAAATCCTCACAGATTCAATGGGCTTACTCTGTTTGCAACTTACTCTTGAATTTCAGCCACTATGTGAGAACACATAGAGAAGGAATAAGCCTGTGTCTGTTCTACTTTTTCAGAACATGGAAAAGTTACTTTTTAAGAGCACAATACAAGTAATTCTTTCATAAACAAACTGGAATTATGTGTATGTGTGTGTGAGTGAGTACGGTAACTGCCCATCATAGCTAAAAATTGTATACCAAAAATATAACTTTTTCAAGTTTTATTCTTCTTCCTTTCTTCCCAGGAGTATCCATAGAACATATGATATGACATGAATTTCTGACTCATTTCCCTGCTGTTCTTATTTTTTGTTTTCTGTTTGTTTGTATTATTAACAGGCCCTTCATTCAGCTTTTCAGAGACACTGTAAAAGTTTAAAATGTATTTATTTATTATGCTTATATACTGCCCGACTTAGTATAAACACTACTCAGGGCAGTTTCCCAAACAAAGAATATGCAAATATATATTTATATTATTTTCATATGTTTTTAGGTATAGCAACTCATACAAACCTAATCAACCGCAGCAGCCAATAAATAGAGAACAAATACCCCAAATGGAAAACACTGTAGGAGGTAATATCAAAAGGAATTAAATTAAAACCTATTTTCCAATAAATGGTACAAATTAAAGGCATACAAAAATCAGCAGAAATCAGTATGAGTACTATAAAATAATATCCTCTTCTTTCATGTCTCAATCATGACTGACAAAACAAAGCCACTTTCCTGGCTTTGTCACCAAAGTTAAGTCCTCATCAGTGCATGTTCCTGGCAGTAATCAGCAGATCATTAAATGAGCAGGATTCTGTATCTCTCAACATTCACACAGTGTGTTGTTGTCAGACAGCAGCCCCCACTTGACCACGTTGGTCTTGCTGTTTTGTTCCTCAGCCATATCCTTCTTTAATATTGTTCCTTGTCCAGTGAGCTCCTTCCTTCATCTTCTAATTTGATTTTGCTCTTGTGTACCCTCAAGAATGTTTGTTCTTGCCATAAAGCTGATCCTGGAACTGAGCTGGTGGATTTGAGGATGATATCCATTCAGAGGAACTTGAGGGTCATTCTCTTGCTTAGTTTTCTTGGCGTCCACTCCTATTTCTCTCCTTATGTTAGGTGGAATGATACCAACACAGAAAGAGCCTCCTCGAAGATTGTGAATACAACTGGGCATACCCTGGGTGGCAACCTAACCAAATCGAACCAGAATATTAAAAATCTGCAAACATAAAAGAGATCAATGATGATTTGAAAAGTTTGCGTGAACAGACCAAGCTTTATCTAACGTTGAAATTACCAGTGTAGGCACCAAGGAATCTTGTGGGATGGGAATGTTTCAAAATTGAGGTGTCAGCTCCATTCCCTATTTTTTCCATCCCCCTTTCCTCTGAAGTTTTATGAGGATCTGAGTTTATAGAGAGATATTTCATTGGCTCCTATTTCTGGGAAAATTTGCCAGAGCAGCCTGTTACATATTTTGAGTCATTCCACAATCTGTTTCTCCTGATGCTTCTGGTAGCAGTTATGCATCCGTCATATCATCAAGTTCTGGACTGTGTTGACCTCCAGATGAGAACAGCAACCTTTAGCGAGTAAAATGTGGAGAAATGGAGGACAGGGTCTGAGTTAATGTGCCTTGATCGAAACACCCCCACCCCCCACCAGAAGAAAGAAGCTATGAAATGCCTTGCTATAAGACTGAATCCAGTTAATTGCCATAAAAATAGAGAGCTGGCATAATTGGAATAGCATTCAAAACAGCTGCCATGGCTTCTCCAAGTTAGCCTTCTTTAAACCATGTAAAACGATAAAAGGTGTTCTAGACTTGCAAAGGACAGTGAGGGGAAAATAGTACAGTACTATGTGAATTGAGAGAAATAAATTATGTCAGAGGTTGGCAACTAATTTGTTGTGTGCCTTGCCTGGCCTGTGTATCTCTGCAAGTGGGCTCACATGAGCTTTCATATTCTAATAAACTTTCCACAGATATTTGGAAATACTGTAATAAATAAACCTCTATTGAAGAAATGTCATTTTATAATCTTCTGCTGTAACAAAGTTTGATCTATAGTTATAAAGCTAGCATTATCCATTCTAACAATAATTTCATGTCAGAAATTATTCTGGGTGGAAAGGATTTTTGCAGAAGAAACTCTGCTTGGAGAATGCTCAAATTAGCCTCCTTTCCTGTTCCCAAGAGCTGGGACAGAGATGGGCACTCAATCCGTCATGCAGTACCTGGGTTTCAAACTGCTGACTTTGCCAACTTTCCAGCTAACAAGGCGAGCTTCTTAACCACTGAGCCACCGCAGCCCATTGAGGAAGCATGTACACTTCCCGTATTGTGTAACGGCAGGGTGGGGAGTAAAGAATTTCAATGTATCCAAACATCAAGGCATCTGAAGATTTCCAAATATCTGTCACAATTGCATGGCATTAAGGAAACATGATTTTTCTGTTTTTCTTCCTGTCCAAACAGGAACATGCTATATCTTGTACAGTATCTGCAGAATTTAATCTCAAAGTATTTTGCTGTCAGAGGAAAGATTAATTTTTAAGAGCCTTGTTGAAAGAAATCCTACTTGAAAAGGATTAATGTGTTAGAATATGTGTCATCAATTAGTGAGGAAATAATTCATCAGTAATCTGATCCTATACAAATAGGATCTCTGATGAGGAAGGTAATGTGTCACAAAGCAACCCTTTGTATGTATGCTCTCAAGTATATACGGTATACAGTATTGAGTTTTTTAAAAAAAGGTTTATACCTGCAGTGGCTCAAGTCACTAAGACACTGACTGGGAGGCGGAAGGTCAGCAGTTCGATTCCCGAGTACTGCAGGACGGAATGAGCTCCTGTCTCTGTCCTAGCTCCTGCCAACCTAGCAGTTTGAAAGCAAGAAATTGCAAGTAGATAAATAGGGACCACTTTGGTGGGAAGGTAACAGCGTTCCATGTGCTCCGGTGTCTAGTTATGCCTGCCACATGACCATGGAAATGTCTGCAGAAGCAGACAGCGCTGGCTCTTTGGCTTAGAAACAGAGATGAGCACTGACCCCTAGAGTCGGATACGACTGGCTTTAGAGCAAAGGAAACCTTTACCTTTACCTTGAATAAGACGTCAGTTTCCTTCTGATTTTATCTCCTTCAGCATCATACTGTACTCGTTATATACAGTACAGTGGTACTCCATATAATGAAAAAACTCTGTTCCACAGAGCTCTGCGCTATACTTTTTTTGTTATACGGATCCCTATGGGTGATGTACCGTATAATGAAAAGAAAATGTTTTGTTATATGGATTGCTATTGGTGATACCCCAATAGCGATCCATATAACGAACATTTTCTTTTCGTCATACAGTACATCACCCATAGCACAAAAATTCTTCGTTCTACGGATTTTTCGTTATACGAAGTGTTCATTATACGGGGTACCACTGTATATCCATTTGTATATCAACTGAATTTTTTAGGAAGCAGGTTTGCTGAAGTCTAGTTTACAAGATTAACCACACAATGCCAAGACTTTTGCAAACAGTAGTTTGGGAAACTGCAGGTACTGTGAGGTCAACAATCAGTCTCAAGCGTGAATTCAAAATAGGGGTAATACGTAGCTTTATTGGTCTCAGTTTAGATATTTATTCACTAGTGCAGGGATTCCCAACCTAAGGCCTGTGGGTCGGATCAGGCCAGTGGCACTAATTCATTTGACCCACACCCCTCCAAGGGCATTTGAGAAACAAAATGTCTACTTCTTTGAAGTTGTTGGGACAAAATGGCCACCCCCATCATGCAGGCAGGGCAAAATGGCTGTCCGGTCCTCAAAGCTGACTGAGAGAGCATGACCCAACCCCCGGCTTGAAAAGGTTGAGAACCCCTGCACTAATGCTATGCATAACTTGTCTGTCTCTCCCAATGGATAAAAATACCTAATATCTGGTTGTCCTGCTCAATATGAACCAAACTTAATTTAAGAAACCAACCTGGCAAGAATTATGAGGATGGAAAGGGAGGGAAAGGCAAAATATTGTGGCACTTTAAAATTGCAATAGGCTTACTTCAGTGTGACCTTTAGTAAGCAATCTATTTTCAGTACTGTATCTCACTTTTTCCCCAAGGAGCTGATGATGGTCTAGAATTTTATCCTTAAAACTACCTTGTGAGTTTCACTATGCTAAAAAATGATCACTGGCCCAAGTTCATCCAGTGAGCTGTATGGTCAAGGCGATTTTAACCATAGCTCTCCATGGTCTAGTGCAGTAATGGTGAACCTTGGCACTCCAGCTGTTCTTGAACTTCAGTTCCTAGAAGCCCTGATCAGCAGGAGTGCTGCCTTGGGCTTCTGGTAATTGAAGTCCAAGAACACCTGGAGTGCCAAGGTTTGCCATCACAGGTCTAGTAACTCCTCTCCAGTGGTTCCTAACATGAGGCACATGCCCCACAGGGGAACTACAATTCCCAGAAGCCTAACTTAGTACATTGGTTGATCACTGCTTTGGGGAATTGACTTAGGCTTCTGGGAATTGAAGCCCAAAACCAAAGGATGGGAAACACTGCTCTAGTCCAATACTGAAAACCATTGTTACCACACTGACTCTCAATATGTATGTATGCCATACAAATTATAAATAATAGTCATTTCACTCTGGCTTCTGGCACCATAAACGGTCCTCTGATGCCTTTCCAGTGGATCATAATCCCAGATGTAAGAAGAGTAACATCCTTGGACATTTTAAAGAAACAGCTGAAAACCTTCCTCTTAAAGGAGGTTTTAAAAAAATGTTTTAACTTGCTAATAAGTTAGTTCTTTAAATTTGAGCCTGCTTACCCATCAGGTATTTGTTGTTTTATATTGTTATTTACCTCTGTTGAAATACAACCCACCCTTAACTGTTAACTATCCATTTCAGTGTGGATCTGAATGTTTTTCACCCATATAAAACCTTTTAACTTTAAGAACAAGCGTTTTTCTCTCCTTCTCCCTCCCAATCGCTTGCTTATGTGCAGAACCTTTTTCAGAGTCTGGAAGAATTCATTTACGGCCCTACCCTAGCCTCTTCTAGTTAAATATTTAGAACAGGAGTGCTCAAACTACGGCCTGTGGGCCGGATCTGGTCCATAGCGCCAATTAATCGAGCCCACGCCACCCTCACTGCTCTCAGAAGTGGAAGTGGAATTCATTTACGGGACAATGAAGCTCAGAATTCTCTATCCAGCATGACCAGATGTTCTGCTGATGAAGTTGGGGGGTGCTGGATATTGTAGTTCTAAAAGGAACATTTTTAAATTAATTTAAAATATTTTAAATTAAAGGATTAAATTAAAGAACGTGCCATGCAAGCGTGAGACAATGTACAGTGATGGCATTATTTTATACACATCAGGTACAGAAATACACAATAATTGGTTAGCCTGCTATGTATTGATACCATAAAGCTGGGATTCTCAACCTGCGACCCGTGGGGGCCCACAGCCCCATTTCATGTGGGCCCCCACAGCCTCCACCACACCAGGAAGTGCCATGTGGTGAAGGAAGGGCAAAATGAGCATCCGACCGGGCCCCTGAAGCTGTCTGAGGGAGCGTGACCCGGCCCCCAGCTTAAAAAAGGGTTGAGAACTCCTGCCACAAAGTCTCACTCTTATGTCTGATGAAGTGGACTTAAGAACATCATGTAACAGTTAGTCTTCAAAGTGCTACAGCATCTTTGTTTATTCCCTTTGTTCAGCCGCACAGTTGATTCCGACCCTTTGCGACCCTATGGACCATTGCCCACTGGGTGCCTCTGTCCCTGATATGCAATAAAAAAACATAAACATCAGTGGTGGGATGTCAAAAATTTTACTACCCCACCGTGATGTCATCACAGTGTGGGCAGAGCTAACATCATGATGTCATGTCATGGGCGAGACCAAAGGGAAAAAAATACAAAATAATAAAAATAGGGAGCTTCAGACTATAGGGAGCTTCAGGCTCAGAGGCATAGCTACTGCCGTATCTGCCGTATCAATTATACGGGCCCCCCGGGCCACGGGGGCCCCCAACGTGCGTAAGCAAAACAAATCTTTACCCTTCCTAAGGGCCCCCAAACAAAATTTTTATACGGGGCCCCGCCAAGGCACGCTACTCTTCTGTTCAGGCTAGCAGCTTCTCTTCCTCCTCCCAGTTTGGGAGGACAGCAAGGGAGGCCGTGCATATGTGCACTAGGCGTGCATGCACACCAAGTGCTTGGCATGGCATGCGCAGTGAAAAAGTAAGCCCCGAAGGTGGTTCTCCCCAAAAAGCTGCTACAGGTTCTCTGGGACACTGGGAAAAGTCACTGCCGGTTCTGGAGAACTGGTGAGAACCTGTCACATCCCATCACTGATACATCATGTAACAGTTAGTCTCCAAAGTGCTACAGCATCTTTGTTTTGTTTATTCCCTTTGTTCAGTCGCACAGTCGATTCCGACCCTTTGCGACCCTATGGACCATTGCCCACTGGGCGCCTCTGTCCCTGATATGCAATAAAAAACATACAGTGATGGGATGTAACAGGTTCTCACCAGTTCTCCAGAACCGGTAGTAACTTTTCCCAGTGTCCTGGAGAACCGGTAGCAGCTTTTGTGGGGAACCACCTTCGGGGCTTACCTTTTCACTGGTTGGATGTATTTTAATGTATTTATTTATTTATTTATTTATTTATGGGTTTGTATTATGGGTGGGTGGGTGGGTTGAGATGTGTGTGTGTGTGTGTGTGTGTGTGTGTATGTGTGTGTGGTTATTATTATTTTTTATTTTATTATTATTTTTTATTTTTTTTATTTTTTTTTCTTTGGCCCCACTCACATCATGACATCATGATGTTAGCTCCGCCCACACTGATGATGTCACGGTGGGGTAGTAAATTTTTTGACATCCCACCACTGATTATTATGCATTGGCAAGCGCGGAGCTTTTCGTTCCAAACAGGAGCCATTCATTGGCAGCTTCTTCCACCGCCGCAGCTGCAACCCGGTGCCCGGTAAACCGGCGGGCTTAAGACCACGAAGGAAGCAGCGGGACGTAGGTGTGTCTGTGTAGGGAAGAGCCGGGCGCCACCACTTTTCCCCCCTGGCGGGGGGAGGAGGGCAGCTGCTCTCCGCCGCGGACGCCTCGCAGCCTTCTGCGCAGACGCCGGAGCGCGCTCTTCTCCCACCCCCCCGCGAGCCAAGTGGTAGCTCCCAGCCCTTTCTCTCCAGCGCCCAGGAGCCGAATGAAGTCGGAGGCGCGCGCGGCTACCCGAGGCATCCTCCGGCGCGGCAGCGAAGGGAGCGGACGGGCAGCTGCTCCATCCCAGCCCAACCAAGGCAGCCGTCTGCGGGGCTGGCTCTGCCGCCGCCACCGCATCCATTGCACGGGGGCTGGGGCTTCTCTTCGTTCGCGCAACTCTTTTGCAAAGCGCCTCGGGCGTTGGGAGGGGGGGCTGCTTCGTGCCTTGCCCGGTCCGGCGCGCCCCCCCCTTCCTCCGCCTTTCTTCCCCTCCCGTCCTCGCCGGGACAAAGCCATGAAGCCGGCGCTGCTGCTGGAAGTGATGAGGATGAACCGGATCTGTCGGATGGTGCTGGTCACTTGCTTGGGATCCTTCGCCCTGGTGATCTTCTATTTCCAAAGTATGTTGCATCCAGGTAGGGTGGCTGATTTTTTCTCTCTCTCTTCTCCTTCCTTCTGGATCTTTTTCCTCGGGCGTCTCCGGACTTGGGGTCGGCGGGAGAACGACTTGCGAATACTAATAGCCATTACATTTTATATGCCGCCCCCCATAGCGCTGAATGCGCTCTCTGGGCGGCTCATAAATTAATTAGCATTTGGCCCCAAACATGCTGGGTCTTCATTTTACCGGCCTAGGAAGAATAGAAGGGTGAGTAAGCCTTGAGTCCTGGTCTAGATCGAACTCACAACGTTCTGGCTGCAGTAACAGCAGCTTAACCATTGCAGCAACAGAGCTCTACTCCCGAAGCCGAGCAGCCTAGGAAGAATAGAAGGCTGAGTAAGCCTTGCGTCCTGGTGGTCTAGATCGAACTCACAGCGTTCTGGCTGCAGTAACAGCAGCTTAACCATTGCATTAAGAGAGCTCCTACTCCCGAAGCCGAGCAGCCTAGGAAGAATAGAAGGCTGAGTAAGCCTTGAGTCCTGGTGGTCTAGATCGAACTCACAGCGTTCTGGCTGCAGTAACAGCAGCTTAACCATTGCAGCCACAGAGCTCTACTCCCGAAGCCGAGCAGCCTAGGAAGAATAGAAGGCTGAGTAAGCCTTGCGTCCTGGTGGTCTAGATCGAACTCACAGCGTTCTGGCTGCAGTAACAGCAGCTTAACCATTGCAGCAACAGAGCTCTACTCCCGAAGCCGAGCATCCTAGGAAGAATAGAAGGCTGAGTAAGCCTTGCGTCCTGGTGGTCTAGATCGAACTCACAGCGTTCTGGCTGCAGTAACAGCAGCTTAACCATTGCAGCAACAGAGCTCTACTCCCGAAGCCGAGCAGCAAAAGCCGGTGGGTGGGTCAAGGGAGATCGAGGCTGGTGCTGCGACCCTGCCCTTGTGGGTGCCATCGAGTGGGGCGGGTCCCTGCAGGTCAGGGATGGCCAAACTTTTGGGGCCATGGGCCAGTCACGTGGTTCAGGGGCCGGTCACTGTGGCCCGGGGCCCCCCGGATCCAGCCCCTGAGCTGTAGTTTGGGCACCCCTGCTGAAGGCGATGGGTGCTCTTTGGAAAAAGAAAGCAATAGAATGACACTTGTACACCGCCCCATCCGCGCTCAGTGCACTCTAGTCTGGGCGGCTCACAAGTGAATTCGCATTTTTGCCCCCAACATGCTGGGTCCACATTTTACCGACCTCGGAAGGAAGGAAGGCTGAGTCAACCTTGAGTCCTGGTCGGGATCGAACTCATAACCTTTAGGTTGCAACACAGCAGTTTAGCCGCTGAAGTGGGGGACGGGGAAGACGGCGAACTTCCAAAAGCAGTGATGATGGGGGTGGGTAATGGAGAAACAGGGAAGGATGCGGACAATCGGAAAACTGGAATTGTTCGGGGGGGGGGGCGGAGGTGAAGAAAGTGTACCTGGATGAGCCGAGTGTGTGTATAAATGTCGTGGGTGGGTGGGGGACAATCTACCACCAGGGGGGATGATTTTGGAACCGGAGGGCAGTTCAACGTGGAGATGTGACCGGGGCTAGATTCGAGGGGGCTGCCGGAGAGGAGATCGCGGCAGAGGCAGGGATGGCTTCGTCTCTCCCCCCCCCCCTCCGCGTTGCCCTTGCGCGTTGGAAGCGATCCCGGCTGCGCTGCTGCTGCTTTTTACTGCAGCGCGAGAGGTACCGGAGCGCCGACGCCTGCCGGGTCTGGCTGGTTGGTCTCCCGATCGGTCCCGACACCCACGCCCACCCCGCCTGGTTTAGGCAGAGGGAGGCCACGTCGGTGGCAAACGGAGCCTCCCTCCCTCCCTCCCATCCCAGTGGCTTGAACTGCCTTGGCTGCTTGACGGCCAAGCCTCTTTCCACGTTCAAATCAGAGGCAGGTCCAGATCGGTCTTCAGGGATTGACACTTCACTCTCACCCAGATTGAGGGCCTAGTTTGGTTTTAGGAAGGAGAGATCCGTGGGCAGCCTTGTTGAATAAATCAGACTTGCTAAATCCTAAATCCCACTAATTCATGGGGTTTGCTTTATCTGGAACCCAAGCCGCCCAAGGAATTGAACAGCTTTAACAGTTTTGAGAAATGTAGCACATGAGACAGAGGTATTTTGCCTGGTTGCTGGCATTTGCCACCACTTTTTTTTGCTGTTGTAGCCCTGTTTTCTACCGCAGATGGTGATTGCAGCCATGAAATAAAAAGGCGACTGATTCTCGGGAGGCAAGCGATGAGAAACCTGGGGAGCATAGTGAAAAGTAGAGACATCACATTGAAAACAAAAATTCGCATAGTCAAGGCAATGGTATTCCCTGTGGCAATGTATGGTTGCGAGAGTTGGACCATTAGGAAAGCTGAACACAGAAGAATAGACGCCTTTGAGATGTGGTGTTGGAGGAGAGTTTTGAGAGTCCCCTGGACAGCGAGGAGAACAAGTAGGTCAATCTTAGAAGAAATCATCCCTGACTGTTCCTTAGAAGGTCAAATAATAAAGATGAGGCTAAAGTACTTTGGACATCAAATGAGAAGAGAGGCTTCAGTTGAGAAAGCTTTGATGCTTGGAAGGGTCGAGGGCAAAAGAAGAAGGGGACGGCCCAAGATGAGATGGCTAGATGGTATCGTGGAGACAGTGGGCACAGAGCTGAGCGAGTTGAGGGGGATGGTGGAGGACAGGAGTGCCTGGCGGACAGTGGTCCATGGGGTCGCAGAGGGTCGGAATCGACTGTGCGACTGAACAACAACAAGCCCTGTTAGTCTTTGCAAGCATATCATGTTAAAGACTAACTCCTGCATTTTAATGTTAGCTTTCTTGGCAGGGGGGCGTCCGCCCCAAACGCTCCTGAGCTAACGCCCCCCTCCAAACCCACCCTTGATGCCAATGTTATATATGTGAGTGTGACATTGTTACCCCTCTTGCAATTTTTTGCCCCCTCCTGAAAATTATTTTGCCCCTCCCAAATCTAGAATCCTGACCCTGTTTCTTGGGTCAAGTTCACTTTGTCAGAGTGAGGTTTCTTGACATTAATTTATACCTATCAGGTATATATTAGGTAATTGGCCTCTGACTACCGGTAGGTCACTCAAACCATCCTCAATTAACTCATTAGCAGATTTGTAATGCCACACTGTTTATTTTGCATCCATCTACAGTGGCTCAAGTCACTAAGACGCTGACTGGGAGGCGGGAGGTCAGCAGTTCGATTCCCGAGTACTGCAGGATGGAATGAGCTCCCGTCTCTGTCCCAGCTCCTGCCAACCTAGCAGTTCGAAAGAAAGACATTGCAAGTAGATAAATAGGGACCACTTTGGTGGGAAGGTAACAGCGTTCCATGCGCTCCGGTGTCTAGTCATGCCTGCCACATGACCATGGAAACGTCTGCAGAAGCAGACAGCGCTGGCTCTTCAGCTTAGAAACAGAGATGAGCACTGACCCCTAGAGTCGGATACGACTGGCTTTCGAGCAAGGGAAACCTTTACCTTACTAACCATTTACAACTCAACAGAACCAAACTTCACAGCAGTAAATGTAAAGCCTGACCTGGGATCTTCTGTTATTACCGTTTGTAAAAAGCCACACTTATCTGTTATGCTAGCCAACCATTCTGTGTTCTGTACCTAATATGTATAAATTAATGTCATAAAGTCTCATTCATATGTCTGATGAGGTAGACTTGATCCATGAAAGCTAACATTAAAGTACGGCTGTTAGTCTTTAAGATGCTATAACAATTTTTGTTTCTTTTGGTTTGATTCCACTCTGATACACTTCCCCCCTTGTGCTTCATAATTAACCCAGAACAGCTACCACAAGTAGCTTAGTTACCAAATGAGGTGTCTTAAAAGACCTTAGTAAAGGTGAAGTTGCCCTTGCTTGAAAGCCAGTCATATCTGACTCTAGGGTTCAGTGCTCATCTCTGTTTATAGCTGAAGAGCCAGCACTGTCTGCGTTTGCAGATGTTTCTGTGGACCTGTGGCAGGCATGCTTAGACACCAAAGTGCACAAAATGCTGTTTACCTTCCCACCAAAATGATATCTATTTATCTACTTGCATTTTCTTGCTTTTGAACTGCTAGGTTGGCAGGAGCTGAGACAAAGACAGGCACTCATTCTGTCATGTAGCACTTGGGTTTTGAACTGCTGACCTTCCGCCTCCCAGTCAGCGTCTTAACCACTTGAGCCACTGCAGTCCCTCCTTAAAATATGACTAAACCACAGACTCCTGAGCATATTTAACTATCCTCTCCATCTCTGACCTTGTGAACAGCTGTCGCAGGGGAAATTCTTTTCAGGTGTGCCTAACAAGTATTTAAATATTGTTGATTGGAAAACTGGATGTGAAATGATAGAAAAGAAGATAAATGCATAAATTACTTTAGATTACTGTGATGTCATACAATTGGCTATGACCTACAGGTAGAGGGAATTGAAAAAAGAGGGGAGAGTAAATCTTTTTCTAAAATATTTAACCCTCACTTTTTCAATAATAGTTCTTCCAATAATGCCATTGCTGGAAAGCTTGGATACACTGCTGAGGATGAAAGGAGGACAGGAATCAGCCGCATGAATTAGTTTGGAGTTAGTACTGTAGTTGGAGTTCCCAACCAGGTTTACTAGTTTTGCTCTGGTCTCTAGGCTTCGCTGGATTTGAGCTGTTTTGGGTGAGGGGAGTGTCTTTCCCTCCCTGAAAGCTCTGTTGGCTTTCTAGAAAACAAGTAGAAGGGAGGAATGTATCAAGTTCCAACCTTTGAAGTGATGGAGGAGTAAGCTTTGCCTGCAGCTGGAGAGTGTTTCATAGCTATCATTCTGGCAAATATAAGTTTCTAAGGATATTCCTGTACATACAGTCTTTGGTTACCAGATCTTGGGCTGGTGTGTGTGTGTGTTTGGATGTGTCGTGGTGCATTTCTCCCACTCGGTCTCTTTTGCAGTCCAGACTGTGGGACCAATGTGAGCCCCCCCCCTTCTCTCTAGAATAAAACATCCTTAGGAGCAGCTACCTACTTACCCCTCACCCATCCCTAAGAGGCAAAGTGCTGGGATTTTGCAAAAGTATTGTTATGTTAGATTGCTACCACAAAGCTGTTGTGGAACCTTTAAGTCTCAGAGTCCTGTTGGCATAAGGTTTCACAAGTGGAGGAACAAGCTACAAGACCAATCCTGTTCTGTGCTGGAAAAAAAGTGAAGGTCTTTAAGGTGTCTCTTACAAGACTCTGTTGTTTGAGTTGAAACTTCTGTTTATGCATAGTTTTGGGTGGCATGAACCTGGAACAGTGAGTAGAGAACATGTGTCCACAGCAGTTGGATTGCGCAATGTGGAAGTGAGGTCATTCAAATTTGTCAGCTAGAAAGAAAAAGCCAGGGTCATGTATCTTACAATTTAAATTGTTACTCATAAAACTGAACTTTACGATATTTTCCATCCAAAATTAAGGCTGTTTAATCAAGTGGGTGGGGCAGAAAGTTTAAGCAGATGCCTAGTATTTTCACTATGGAAAACAATGCACTTCTTAAAATTTTATTTTTGGACCATGTTTGTCATTTAAGCAGAAGTTCTATTGCTCCTTTAACTGAATCCCATGTATGTTTACTCTGAAATCTTAATATTTTACAGTGTATCTATTGGTATATAGAATAATAGAATAACTGAATTGGAAGGGGCCTTTTAGGCCATTGAGTCCTACCTCTTGCTCAATACAGGAATCCAGATCAAAGCAGATGTGACAGATGGTTGCTCAATTCTCAGCTGGCTGGATAAATCAGTGGTTTAGACATGTGGCTACAGAACATTGGAGAGTTTGATTTCCCCACTGTGCTTCTGTGAGTAGAGCCAACCTTTATGGCCTTGGGCAAGTTTCACAGTCCCAGAAGAAGGGAATAGTAGGTACTGTATTTGTGAATACTTTCTATCTAGAAAACCTTCCTGTAATCCAACATATTCTAGAGCAGTGATGTCTAACCTTGGCACTCCAGGTGTTCTTGAACTTCAATTCCCAGAAGCCCTGATCAGCAGGAATGCTGCTGACTTGGGCTTCTGGTAATTGAAGTCCAAGAACACATGGAGTGCTAAGGTTATCCATCACTATTCTAGAGCCTTTTCACACATATTCCCCTAAATTTTTTTCTTAACTGTGACTACATGGTGAGTTTTGCTACATTAGCAGTAATAAGGGAAAGTTGCACAGAAGCCATCTTAGTTTTTCATTTTCTGTTTAGAGTTGTTATGTATGTACAGTATTGTGTGCCAGTCAATTCTGACTTAGAGCAACCTTTTTCTAGGGTTTTCTATGTAGAGAACACAGAGATGTCTTTTACCATTCCCTTCTTCTTGGGACACCTAGGACTGTGCAGCTTGCCTGGGGCTGCACAGGTTGTTTTTTTTCTCATGAGACTGAGTGGGTGATTGAATTCTCACCCTTGGGCTGCAGCCGTAGACCACAGAGCTTATTCAGCCAGCTTGCTTGAGTTATTAGTCCTGTCTTTCCCCCCAGAGCACTACAAAGAGAGTGATAGATGATAGATTTTTGACACCTGCCAGCTGTCTGTGTAACACAGCTGATCAAAAGCCATGTCAGTTTTGTCAGTGACTGTTTGGAATAAAGAAACAGTACTGTATTTTTTGCAAGGACTTGTCTCTTGTTCGTGAACCTAATTGCTGAATGGAACTGGATTGGTGAGCTCTGGTTCCCTAAAGGGAATTGTCCTCCAGGTAGTGAATTCTTCTTCTTCTGCAGAATCCAAATACTGTATAGGCGATCATCGTGGTGGTCAGCCATGAAGACTGCCCTGAGAATATAATGCAATGGCCTTTCATCTGCCTTCTGCATCTCAGCATGTCTGCTGTACCACTGATCCAGTTCTGTGAGTCACTTTCTGGTCCTGAGCCCTTTTGGCACGCAAAATCTTATTTAGCCCCAGGACAGTATTGATGAAGCTGCTGCCCTCCATCAAGATAGATTCAAGTGGGATTTAATCCACTTGGGGACCATCACCTTTCCCTGTGGACTTTGCCACCCAAGGCTGTTAGTCCTCAGGGTTGTCAGGTTAATTAATGGCTGCCTGACACTCAGCAGCTGCCTGACACTGGCATTGAGTTGCTGGATAATTTGGCCAGATGGACAAACCTCCTAGCTGAATATAGGTCTGGTAATTTGGAAATGCAGATCCTGAATGCCCTGTTAACAGAAAGTTCTTCTGCATTAGTGTTGCTGCTTGGATCATATTGTTTAACCTGCCTGTGCGAGAAATGCCTGTTAGTGTAACTGAAGTAGCAAGTGCAGAGAATTACAGATGTTTATCTTTATTTTCCCCTGTCAGTGAAGCTTATGTTGTAGTTTGGTAAGTGATATACCACAAACTAGTCCAGTTTGAACTGCTTGCCTAGACTTCTTTATCCTTGTCATACCCAGTAGCTACTCTGAATCAGTGCAGCCACTCTTATAAAGGATCTATAAAGTTTATAGAGTTTTATGGTGACTGTTATAGAGATTTCTAGAAACAAATAAGCTTAAGACTTCAGCCCAAAAAGCTGAACCGAAGGAAGATCCATTGGATACAATGGACCTTTGATCCAGTAAGTGTGTTTAGGGCTGAGCTGTAAACTGGAATACTGTATGTAGGATCAAGGGGTAAACATCTTTGGCCAGTATTCTCTTGCTAGTCCCAATTAAGGATAAACCCACTGGATCAATTTCTGGATGGAAAATCAACGCTTCTGTGAATTCCATTGAGTCAACTCTAGTTGGGATCAGATACTTTAGCCCAGTCATTTTCTACCAGTGGTTTATCTGTGTGGATAATAAAAGCTTAATCCCAAGCCAAAACAAGCATGAGCAGACATATCTGCTTACATTGCTACTAGGGTTTCTCCTCTACTATGTAAGTCAACTTAAATGTGCTTCTCAGGGCAAGGATCGATCTCTTTTGTTCTCCTTAGTATGTAACATACCATGTCTATTGATTAAATTACAGTATATAAACAATAACAGTCTAGTCTGCACCTTCTTCTGTGTAAGGACTGAGTACATCCAACTGTTATATCCTTCATAGTTAGAAATTGCTTCTACTGTACTAAGTATATCCATACCAGCCATTGGGGCATCATTAAGAACTCTCAGGTCTCTTTTTTGTGATCATAAAGAACTATTCATGGCAAGTCAGACTATAGCATGACTCCTTCTAGACCTCATCTAGGGGTTTTAGAGTTCAGCTCACATAATTGATTATTGTTGGCTATGGTGGATGGGGCTAATGGGAATTGGAGTCCAGAATATTAGGAGGGCTAGAGCAGTGGTTCCCAACCTTTTGACGTGAATTCTATGAACGTCTTACATTTTGGTTGGGTGGTCTGACAGCTCTTGCAATGTAACGAAAATCATGTACTTTTGCTAAGCTGCAACACCCAAACTAAGGCACCCACAAAAATGACGATCGTCTCGGCAACTTTAAGACTTGGTAGAAACCAAAAGCCAAAAATGCAAAGTGATGATGTCATTGCTTTCGGAAGTAGCATCGGAAAAGTGACAGTTTTGCTGGGGGGGGGGCAGTTGTTGGGGGTCCTGCAAAAAAAAAAAAAACCCTACAAAACCAATTCAGATGATCCAAAGTGCATTTGAAAGAGGAAATATAAACCTTTGTGGGGACACTTTCAGATTTGGAATTGGACTTTGGAAACATAATCTATGAAGTGTTTTACAAAACAACATTAAAAAGAGGTCACACAAACCCCCAAAAAGGAGGGGAAACCAATGTATAAAGTGAATATGAAAACTTCCCAAGGTGGATACAGTTAACATACAACATGTGGAGAAAAATGATGCCAAAGCAGGAATACACAAAAAAGATTTTGAGGAAAAATGTGACGCATTGAAATGACATTTCCGCACAGGGGTGGGGGTGTTTGGTGGTGATCCAACAAAAAACTGATTGACCGATCAAAGTGATCTAAAGTGCACTTGAAAGAGGACATAATAACCTTTCTTTTGATACTTATACAATTTGGATCGGACTTCAGAAACATTTTCTATGAAGGTTTTTTTTTTTTTAAAAAAACAACACTTTCTTTCTAACTTTTCCTTCAAAAAAAGAATCTCTCCACTCCAGAATAGATACATTGGTGTGATAATGGATACACTGTAGGAAATTTCTCCTTTGAAGTCATAACCAGTTTCCTTTTTGGCTTTCCCTCTTTTTGAAGAACTGCTTTCAAGGAATCATGAAGGAAAAACTCTTTGTCTTTGCAGTTTGACTATTGAAATATTTATTAAAAATAGATCCTTTGCAGTTATTCACCTGTGATGAATTGTTGTTTGTACAGTGGGTTGCTTATGGATACATGTGCATAGTGGGTAGAGTCAGAGAGAATGGAAAATAAAGGTTAAAAGCATATTTATTAAAAAATAAAATATAAAAAAATAAATAAACACAAATTGGGATTTCTGGTTCTGGGCTAAAACAATGTAGCAATTCAAAAACAAGAAATTGCAAGATGATAAATAGGGACCACTTTGGTGGGAAGGTAAACAGCATTCCATGCCTGCCACATGTCCACGAAAATGTCTGCAGACACAGACAGCGCTGGCTCTTTGGCTAAAAACAGAGATGAGCACTGAAACCTAGTGTCAGCTATGACTGGCTTTCAATCAAGGATGACCTTTACCTTAGCTCAGAAAACCTTAGATTTTATGAACATTTTATGAAAACCATAATTTTATGAACATAATGTCTTTATTTTTCCCCATTTGAAACATCACCCTTAACTAATGAATGAAATAAAAGTAATAAATGGACTAATGAGCATAATTCAACACATCGAATTCATGCACTGAATCCCTGACGGTAATGTTCTTAGACTCTACCTGCCACTTTTTTTTGGCTATGTTCCACCTAAGCATCTCTAAAATCCTGATTCCTGCCCCCAATGACATAGAAGTCCTATTATTCAAAAAGTGAACTCCTATTCACTTGGAGGAATCTTAAAAGGCCATTCACCATTAATATATCATTCTCGAATTGCCTCCCCTTAAAAACAAGTTGTGCCCCCCTGTGGGGCGTGTGCCCCATATTGGGAACCAAGAGGGTAGAGGTTCTACATCTCTGCCACAGAAATGGTACAGTAGAGGTTTGTCATGCAGGAAACTGTAACTCATAAAGTAACCAGTATGTTTGCCCAATAATATTTTGAAATAAGGGAATCAAGTACAGTAATACCTCGGATAACGTTTACCTCGGATAACGCTAAAATCACATAACGTTAAGTAATCTGGGGAGGAGAATTGGATCGAATAACGTTAAGGTCCTATGGGATGCATCGGATAGCAACCGCTAAAGCCTGTGCAGTTACAATGTATCTCTATGGCGTTTTAACATTATCCGATCCATCCCATAGGATTTTAACATGGATCGGATAACACTAAAAATCGGATAACACCAAGACTTGTGGAACCAAGTCTTAGCGTTATCCGAGGTATTACTGTAGATTCAAACAAGGATCTAAGAAAATTACTGAGTTGGCGAAGCTTCTAGTTGGTTTGTGACTGTGGTTGTTCATTGGTGGTTTGCACACCATAGGACTCCAAAAGTAACTGCGTTCCTTATCTAGATTATACTAAGCATTTGCCAGAAGATCTTTGGGACCAAAGCAAAACAGCTGCTGATGGCTCTCCTACTTCAGTTATCTCCTTTCCTGTTATCAGAATCAGACTTTATTTCCAAAGTAAGTCTGCAGCTGTCATTTGAAGATAGACTTTGGTTGAATGGATGGGATTTGTGTCTAATTTTGGACTTATCTGTTATAGGGCTATAAGTCGGCATTGAGCTCTCTTAGTTGTAGAGCAAACATATTTGTCTGGATTTGTCAGAGGTCTTTGAGATGTATTCTGACTGAATAATTAAATGTTGCATACTTACAAATGATAATGATGACTCAACTTCTGTTTATCTTATTTGTTTTCTGCTAGAAGTGCCATCGTGGTGGCTTACATAAAATACAGTGTTAATTTGGGTACAAGCATATGTAGGTACAGGTTATGAATATAACGTGTATGCATTTATCTGCTTCTGTAAATAAATGTAGCATACGCTCATCTTTTTAAAGGTGTCCATGGAAACCATATTTCTCTCCTATTTTATATTAGCCTTTACTGCTTCTTTATTAGGTTTTTTAAAAAACCTTCCGTCACCTGTCAGAATTCTTAGGCAGGTTATTGAGTCTGGAAATGACTGAGGAAAAGCACAGTCTCGTCAAAATTAAGAACTCTTAACCTCATTGATTTAACTGGAAGTGTTAATCATCTACTTAAATCTCTCTCCCATGGAGGTCAATGGGAGTCAAGTATTCTTAACTTTAGCTGTGTTGTGTCTGATCTCTAGTTTGTAGCAAACGTGCAGTTCTTAAATTATGGAACTCCTGTTTTAGTTTCTCCAATGCAGCAAAACTTGGCAGAGCTGCCTGCCTTAAATACAGACCTCATGGTTTGTAAAGCATGGGCTAAGAGTACATGAAATGAAGGCGGTCTGAGCATGGGCAGGGAGTAGGTGGGACTTTTATCCATCCCTTGACATTATCATCTCAACCAAAGCGTTGGCACTGCTCCGGGTGTCACCTCGGTCAAGGGAACAGCTTTGCTTGGCCCAATTTAGAAGAATGCAATGGAGGCAAAGTGCCAAAGGAGTGGCCTTGGAGTTTTGTGGCTTGGTCAGGACTATATTAAAATGGCTAGGCTATTTTTGACCAGGAGTGGGCTGCTTCAACAGTGTTGGCTGTGTACTAAATCTTCTTTTGTATATGTAAGGTAAAGGTAACCCTTGCTTGAAACCCAGTCATATCTGACTGTTATAACCAAAGAGCCAATGCTATCTGGGTCTGCACATGTTTCCGTGGACACATGGCAAGCATGACTAGACATGGAATGCTGTTTACCTTCCCACTAAAGTGGTCCCTATTTATCTACTTGCAATTTCTTGCTTTCGATCTGCTAGGATGGCAGGAGCTGGGACAGAGACAGGAGCTCACTCGGTTGTGTAGCACTCAGGTCTTGAACTGCTGATCTGCTTTGATGTTCCAGTCATCAAGTTCAGCATTTTAACCACTAAGTCATGTAGTAAGACATAAATTGCATGCCCACAAATGCTGCATTGATTGCATTGATGCACCAGAAATTTGTCCTGCATCTAAGCCCCATTTTACTCTATTATTCTTTGATCTTCCTACTTCACTTTGAAGTCTTTTAAGTGACTTCCAGATGGTCCAGCACGACTCTTATCTAGGTGGGAGACACTTTTCAGCTTTCACCCTACCCTAGCCTCTTCTAGTTAAATATTTAGAACAGGAGTGCTCAAACTACGGCCTGTGGGCCGGATCTGGTCCATAGCGCCAATTAATCGAGCCCACGCCACCCTCACTGCTCTCAGAAGTGGAAGTAGACTGTGCACACGCATGCACGTTTTACTTCTGCTTCTGGGTGGGAAGAAGTAAAACCTGCATGCGTGTGCACAGTCTACTTCCACTTCTGAGAGCAGTGAGGGTGGCGTGGGCTCGATTAATTGGCGCTATGGACCAGATCTGGCCCACAGGCCGTAGTTTGAGCACTCCTGTTCTAAATATTTAACTAGAAGAGGCTAGGGTAGGGTGAAAGCTGAAAAGTGTCTCCCACCTAGATAAGAGTCGTGCTGGCATGCTCAACCACGTGACCCTGATTTAGAATTTGAAAACATTCCTAGCTGGTCTTCCATGGGACTGGTTTTTCAGTAGGAAGGCAAGAAGGCTGTTCATGGATGCATTGTGCAGAAGTTTTCTCCTGACCAGGAGCCTTATTTAAAGTAGAGGCATGTGTGTCATATTCTGTGGTTAAGAAATTTTCCATTTCCAGAGTACAATATGGGGCAGAGGTTCACAACCTATGGCCCATAGGCCAGCCCTGGCCCACAGTGGCAAATTGTCCAGCCCATGGAGACAACCCCGGAAGTGTAAGTGGACACATTTACAACGTCCACGCCTGTGCAAACGCGCCTGCTGCAGTTTCTGGCAGCATTTACAGCAGGGGAAACCCACATGTCTGGCCCGCTCAGTTGTCTGAGGGGGCATGGTTCAGTCCGTGGTGTGAAAAGGTTGAGAACCCCTGGTGTATGGCAATAATACAAATATGTATGGAAAAGCTACATTTGGGAATGACTACTCTTAGCCTACCCAACTATGCTGGTTGCAAAGTTCTTCACAATTTTTTTAGTCCTTACTTGGGAATAAGTCCCAATGAATGGGACTTTGGATAGTGATTTATTGTGCTGCAGGTCTGTTTCTTGTTATGCATGCAGATACACCATTTTGCTAGGTACTGTACTAGTTTATATACTGTACAGGAACATGCACTGCAAAGTGGCTGTCTTGATTGCTAGGAATCCTAGTAACTATTTGGTATTCACAAAACAGACAGCAAGGGATCTAAACTTGGAAACATTATACTTTGTGATCCAAGAAAGTAACTTCTGAAAGCTTTGGATGTATGTGTATGCTTGACTAAGATTGAATAATGCTTGGAGCAGACCAATTTAAATCCAAGGGGCACAGGTTAGTTATTACAAATTTGCCTCATTGATTTTTGGGCTCCTACTGGGAATTTGAATCTTTTTACTGAAGCTACGTTGTGAAGTCTGGATCTAACCTGATTGATATTTAGAAACTGTGTAGTGGATGAAGGCTAGCATTACTGGCACATTAATGAGAATATGATAAGTGCTGCTGCTTAATTACATTTCTATCTTGACCTTCCATTAAAGCTTGTAAAATAGCTGAGAAATTGTATTATGAGCTTGCAGTGTTTTATTGAGGCACCTGCTTTACTCTTGCAGTCTGGTGGTGCCACATTATCATTGGGATATCTTTTTGTGTCATCTGTCAGTGTGTAATTTGCCCAATTCATTTTTATGGCCTTTTGAAGACTGTCCTCAGAGATGTCAGTTCTCCTAAAGTTCCTAAACTAATGAAAACACATCAAGACAGCTTCCAGTCTTTAAGCGCTGTCAGTCCACATTGACAATCTAATTTGACAATACAGTTAGCATGTCATTGGAAGCAGAGTTCTTCAAGATGTAAAAGATGTTTATGTGTCCCAGCACAGACTTCCTTCACTTTCCACATTATAGATTAGCTTGCTTTTTGTTTTGTGATTGATCATTGGGAGACAGAGATGTTTGAAGCCTTGTAAGATGAAAGGGGCAGAGGGCGTGGTCAAAGGATACAGAATCAAGATAAATTGAGGAAGAGCTAATTACTTTTTCTAACTTTTACCGAAAGTTTTGTTACTGTACCACCTACAGTTATTAGTCATAGTACTCTTTTGGTAGGGGTTAGAGTAGATGATCTCTGGGGAATCTTCCATCTCTACAGTTGTGTGAACCACACCTGATTGCTGCAGTGCATCCATGAACATCCTTGTTGCTCCCCTGTTGAAAATCCAGTCCCATGAAAGACCATCTAGGAAATTATACAGTCTTCAATCCACAAAAGGTGCAGATCAGAAGAATGTATTAAAGATGCCTACACGAGTGTCAGCATGTTACACAATGAGGATTGTGCCACAACAAATTGGGAAGCATCACATACTAATGGGAGGAATGAATTCTGTGTGAGGGAATAACATTCTGAGCCTCACAGACAAAATGGGACTTGCATTAATATGGAAAAGTGTAAAGGGAGAAAAGATGCAACTCTTTAAAAAAAGAGAGTGGGTGGGGAGAGAGACTAAAAAAGGAAATTAAAATGCACCAGCTCTTCTTGATGATACTTAAAGGCATAGTGGCCTCATTTTCTCTTCCCTACTCTCCAGTTTACTTCATATAGGCACACTCAGCAACAAAATAATGGTGATGGAAAGAAACAAGAGAGAGATATCGCTACAAGTTATGGTAAAAACCCAGTCATTTACATATATACTCCAGGTTGAAGGTTTGGGTTTTTAAAAATCATGTCCAATTAATCTAACAAAATGCATGCAAATTTTTCTTTTTCTGGTTCTGCTTCCTCCGGTCCTGCAATTTCCCGGGTGTCTTCATCCCTGCCTTCCTTCCAAGGTTCAATATGACAGAATGGTACTTCAGAGTAAACAGGGAGCAGGAATTAAAAGTTACTGAATGTTCTGGAACTTGAGAAGTGATGAAATTGGATAGAACTGGAGCTCTAGATGTTTACAAAAACCTCCCTATATTTTCACAGACCTGAAAGAGTGGACATGTTAGCACTCTGCTAGTCCGGATAACTGTTAGGAGGCTCACTAGAAATGGGAGGCAATTTCTGAAGCTGAATAACAATTATGTTGAGAAACTGAATCCTTCTAGCCAAGGAATGATGATAACTGTTAAGAAGCTACCAAACTGCCTTGAAAATGTGGTGTGAATTGGGCTATTAAGTGCCTAAATTGCTGACCACTTTTGTTGTGTATGCTCAGCAGATGCTGTTTTTTCCTAAGTTCTTGGATGTGGGTGTGGGTGGGAGGTGGACAACATCATAACCAACTTCAATGATCAACTGCCCTTGTTGGAAGGGAAATGCAGGATTTATTTGCAAGTCTGATTGTTCTCGTATAGAAGTTTGAAGGAATTGTGTGTCTAAGGGGAAACTTTTAATAGTGCAGTACTATAGACAAGTGTTTCACAGCTGTTCTGGCAACAGTGGCTTGAATTTGTAAGCAACCCTGGAGTAACACATCGTTTTCCTGTATGTTGAATAGTGTATTTATCAAGCTCTGATTCATATTTTTTCTTTCATATGGTGTATAGCCGTGATGGCGAACCTTGGCACTCCATATGTTCTTGGATTTCAATTCCCAGAAGCCCAAGCCCCTGTGAATCCACACGAATGGGTTTGCTGCGATTCATACGGCTCACGCTCTGCCTCCCTCGTCACTTCTGAAAGCGGAAGTAAAATGGGGGTGTTTACTTCTGCTTCCAGGAGCGATGAGGGCAGTGCAGACTGGATGAATCACAGTAAACCCATTCGTGTGGATTCACAGGGGCTTGGGCTTCTGGGAATTGAAATCCAAGAACATCTGGAGTGCCAAAGTTCGCCATCATGGGTGTATAGTAATTCTTATAGAGAGGGGTATGGAAGAGATTCAGAAGCTACATTGATGTGGTCTAAAACAAATCTAACCTTGTTTCTTTCTCAAAGAAGTCAAGTCATCTTGTGAATCCACAGATGGGTTCAAATCCCAATTTTTCTATTCTAATCTTGGTTTTTTGGGTGCCAGTTGTCTTGAAAACTAGTTTTTGGAACCTTTTTTTGGTGAGTGTGCATGTTTGTGTCAAACCCAGTTTGGGAAGCATTTTGGTGGTTTTGTTCCAGTGGTGGGCAGTAACAGGTTTGCACCCCCTTGGTAGGGTGGTGGCAGCAAAATTGGGTAGCCTTCAAGCAGGGGGGTGGCGAAAATGAGTGGCCTTCAGGTGGGCGCGGGGAAAAAAAAAGTGAAATTGGGTGGTGACACCCATCTCCCTGCCCTGCCCAGACTAACACAGCTATCATTTAAAAAGTTTTATTCTGTGCAAGCATATCAGAGAGTAAACAAAACAAAAAGACAAAAACGTTGTGGCACCTTAAAGACTAACTGCTGTATTTTAATGTGATCTTTTGTGGATCAAGTCCACTGGCCCTTTGGCTATAAACAGAGATGAGCACTGAACCTTAGAGTTGGTAACAACTGGCTTTCGAGCAAGGGCAACCTTTACCTAATGACAGAAGATCTCTGATTGGTATTCAAATTTGACATCAGATTTTGTCCCTGCAAGTGGTTCAAGGTCCTCCTTGCTCAAAAGCCAGTCATATCCGACTCTGGGGTGCAGTGTTCATCTCCATTTACAGCCAAAGAGCCAGTGCTGTCTGTGTTTGCAGATGTATACATGACCATATGGCAGGCTCCGCCCATGACTTGGGCCCTGCCCATTACATAGGCTCTGCCCAAGGTATGGTAGCGAACGTTTTTGCTGCCCACCACTGCTTTGTTCCAAAAAGTATACCTCTGGGTCCAAAACAAAGAATGGTTTGCCAGATGCAGTTCTTTCCAATCTAGATATTTTCCTACCAAATTTGTGAAGCACAGCTCAGTTCTCAAGAGTTAAGCCCAGTGGAACAAATTTCAGGTATGCAAAGCATAGCTTAGTTCCATGGAACAGATGCTTGGGATTTATGTATATTCTAAATCAGTGGTTCCCAATGTGGGGCCCATGCCCCACAGGGGGACTTCAATTCCCAGAAGCCTAAGTCAGTACATTGGGGAATTGCATTAGGCTTCTGGGAATTGAAGTCCAAAAAACAAAGGTTGGAAAACACTGTTCTAAGGGTAATGAGTAAGTTGGATTGTTTAATGAAGGTTGAGTTGTTCATCCAATAGAGATATTTAGTGTTTGTGTATTGTTTTCAGGACTTTAGAGGACCTCAGGTGGGTAATATGGAGAGAATTCTTATAGCAAAAGTAAACAATGCCAAATCCTTCAGATATTTTGGGTTATAGCTTGCACAACCCCTGGCTGTTGGCCATGTTGGGTTAAGGCCAATGGGATCTGTAGTCCAAAACTATCACAGTGCTTACTCCTGCATTACAACAACCCTTTAAAGCAAATCAGTGACTATTTTCCATATTATAAATGGACCAAATGAGGCAGAGGGAGAAGGAGATAATTTGTATTAAACTTGTGAACCAAGGTTTTGGAACAAATAGATCTTCTGAGAAATATAGTCTTTTTGTAACTAACACTGTATCTAAAACCAACTTTGACTCTTGCCATCGGTAAGGTCAAAGTAGTCTAAGGAACTTCACTAGAGTACCATAACAAGGATGAGAGACTAGTCCAGTGATGGCGAACTTTGGCACTGCAGCTGTTCTTGAACTTCAATTCCCAGAAACCCGGATCAGCAGGAGTGCTGACTTTGGCTTCTGGTAATTGAAGTCTAAGAACACCTGAAGTGCCAAGGTTTGCCTTCACAGGACTAGATTGATTCTCGTATGTTTACCTCTTGTCTTAATTTGGGGATTTGGTTCAAATGAATGGAGCTATTTTTCAGGTCAGAGCTGCTGTAATCGCCTTATTGTGGTATTCTTCTCTACATTAAAGTCCTCACTTTCTTTTTAGAAAGAGCATAGGATGCTGATTGGTTTGATTCTGTGAAATCCAATCTTGCAGTTATCTGCTTGCATTATCTGCATTAAAGGACATGGCTTTCATTTAAAAAGGCAAATTGCAAGCAGCGATAGTTATCGGGTGATTAAGCTTAAGCTGGTCCCAGCTTGCATTCTTTTGGAAGTGGCAGGTTTTTTCTGTGATAAGAAGCCTCTATCTTTGATAGCTGAATTATGCAGTCCATTTTGCATAGTCCATTCAAAGCTTTGAAATGATGAACTGTATAACTGAAGTGAGAAATGTGATTGTGTCCTGTTGCGTGGAGCAGAATTGTACTTCTGATCAAGTGGACATCTGCTAGCAGGGAATCAACTACATAATTTGTTTGTTGGACGTATACTTTTAATCCTTTAGTTACTCCTCTGAATGGTGTCACTCTTTTAATCTTTATAGAACTCATGGACCAAGCGTCTGCATTTGTATTCTTCTTTGTTTGTCTCTCCCTCTAAAAGAGGGGTCGGCAACCTTTTAAAGTCAGGGGCCAGGTCATGTTCCCTCAGACAGTTGAGGGGGCCAGACTGGTGGTTCCCCACCATAAACACTGCAGTAAATGCATCTGTAGCTGTCGTAAATGCATCCATGTCAGCTTCCAGCGGTAGCGGTGGCGGCAATTGGAGCGAGGGCAGGGGCCTAATGATTTGGCATCATGGGCCACATTCAAACCACGGGCCTTAGGTTGCCGACCCCTTCTCTAGAAGCTTGGGCTACAGGTTCAATAAAATGGGCTTGTGATAGGCTTATTTGCCCATTTAAACAGAATAATAATGGTTTGCTTTGAAATACAACTGATAATTGTGTCAAATTCTATAGCCAAGCCCTCACAGGAGGATAAAAAATGAAAGGTAGTCTTGATGACCTCATACAAACAACTATGTTCTAATCCACTTTTACCAGTTGTAAAAAGCAATATTGATGTGTATACCATGGAACCTTGGTTAACAAATGACTCAGTTAACATAAAAACACATAACAGAAGGAAATCCATAGAAGAGTGGCTTAATTTACGGATTTTTTTCCAGAATGGATTAATTGGTTTTCAATGCATTTATACAGAAAACCACTTTTCGGTTAAAGCATTTTGGTTTTCAATGCATTCCTATGGGAAATTGCATTCAGTGCATTCCTATGGGAAATTCAGTTGAAATAATTTTCACTGTAAGAAATGTTCCGGGGAATGCATTAATTACATTAACCAAGGTTCCACTGTACTTATCTTTTATGCTAACCAATCACTCTGTACCTGATGGGTATAAATTGATGCCACATGAAGTCTCACTCTTATGTCTGAGGAAGTGGACTTGATCCATGAAATCTAACATTAAAATATAGCAGTTAATCTTTAAAGTGCTACAACATTTATGTTTTGTTTCTCTCTGATATAACTTTGTTCTAGTAGGGTTTCCCCCTACTGGGAACAGGTCATTGGTAAAGCTAATGGATTTTAATTGCTATTTCAAGACCTAGTTCTGTGATGGTGAACACTTGGCACTCCAGATGTTTTTGGACTTCAATTCCCAGAAACCCAAGTCTCCGTGAATCTACATGAATGGGTTTGCTGTGATTCATCTGGTCCACACTGCGCCGCTGTTTTCGCCGTACAGGCGCGTTTTACTTCCACTTCCAGGAGCAACGAGGGTGGCGCAGCAAACCCATTTGTGTGGATTCACAGGCGCTTGGGCTTCTGGGAATTGAAGTCCAAGAACATCTGGAGTGCCAAGGTTCAGCATCACGGACCTAGTTACTCCAGAATGCTATGGATTGCAGCAGGGATAGCAAGTTAGGGGAGATTGAACACCCAGCTACCTACTGTGAAGTCTGCATCTAAGCTCAGAGGGGATAAAGAAGCTGGAGGAGAATGGTGGATCATATAGCCCTTTGATAATCAAAGCCCCATGTTCTTCACTCCCTCGACTCCTGGACCCACTTTACTTTTGCTCTGTTGGTAATAAGAGTTGCCAGAATGTTTGCACCAAACCTTTCCGGTGGACTTGAGCAGATGTGTGCAGAACTGTGGCTTTAATTCCTTCTTCCATTAATCATCAGTTTTGCATCTGAAGAAGTGGGCTGCAGTGCATAAAGGTGTATGCCGGATGAAACATTTTAAAGTTTTTAAGATGCCACAAAACTCTGTGTTGTTTCTCCTGCTACAGACTTAATATGACTATTTCTCTGGAAAATCCATTAAACACAATAGCATTAGAGTTTTGGTTCTTTGTCTTTAATGTAAATGTAAAATATTTGAGCCTCGAGGTGGTGACTGGTGCCTATAAATAGTCTACCTGGAATGACTGGATGGGATTATTCCCCACCGTTTTGGTTGAACACTAATATCTTGCAGAATTGCTGAGCGGAAAAGTGAGTTAAGGATTACCAAAGGATATGCCATTCCAAGTGGTAAATGAGTAATAAAACAAAATCCCAAATGTGTCGATGGGCAGTTCCTCTTAATATGTTCAGCCATAAGTGGCCAAAATATATAGACATTTGAGTTTTGAATTTGAGGCACTTGTTAATTTAGCAATGTCTATATTCCATTTTCTTCCCCCACTCTGCAGTTCTAATTGTAAGAAGGAGATTTCAAAATTGGTATTGCTGCTTCTAGAATTCTGTTTAACATGCATCACCAGGGTTGAAGCTGCCTTTTCCCTAAAGAAGTGAAAAGGTGGAAGATGAAGAGGGGAAAATCCTGAATGTTCATTAATATTTTTTTAATCACAGTAGGCAATTGTGCATGATAGCAGAGGACTCCATCCCTCACCCACTCCATCATCTGTATGAATGGTTTACTGTCAGTAAACTGGCGTGGTTTAAATACATATACTGTACTTCGCTCCACAAACCTGCAAGAAGAAGCAGCTCTTGATTTCTCTGCTGAGAAATCTCTGGGGGTTGTGGGTGTGTCAGTCTTTAGAATGTGTCCTTAGAAAGGTCAAGATGGGCTACTTGAGGATAAATAAATAGATGGGCTATACATCTCTGCTAAAGGAAAGCAAAAGCCCCTACATTGTGTGTGTACGCATGTGTGTGTGTGTGTGCGTCTAAGCCTTGTCACTGTGATAATCTACATATTCATTTTATTCATTTATTCCAGGGGTGCCCAAACTATGGCCCAGAGACCAGATTCAGCCCCTGACGCCAACTAATCTGGCCCACAAAGCCCTTGTCGCTCCCGGAAGCGTGCACATTTTACTTCTGCTTCCGGGAGCGACGAGGGCTTTGTGGGCCAGATGAATTGGTGTTGGGGTCGGATCCGGCCCCTGGGATATAGTGACCAACCCCCCTGAATCATGTGACCGGCCCATGGACCAAAAAGTTTGGGCACCCCTGATTTATTCTGTGGTGGAACAGTAAATAGACCAGTACCCAGTACCATCTTGAATGCCTATATAGGGGGAATGATGTTTTTGGGCCTGGCAGATTTCTGCTAATTGAAGATCTCTCCTTCAAATTTGGGTGCATGCACCTCATAATTAAAAAGGGAACACTTTGGGGCTTGTTAATCTGCCATGTCTGATGATGTCACTCCTATTGTGCTGTGAGAGCTAAGCAATAGGATACTGGTCAATATGGACTGACATTACATTATAACCTGAAGTTAGTCATGGGGTGGGAAAGGTGCTAGCTTTTCTTGTGCTGCTTAAAATGTAGGGCTCAGACTGATCTGTGTTGGAATCCATACTTCTGTTTGCTTGGGTGTAGTGGTGGTGGGGGAACCACTTTACCTTCAGGAGTAAAGCACGAGTGAAGTTTTCACCTGGGTAGAGAAAGACTGCCTTTAGAACAGTGATTCCCAACCTTTGGATTTTGGACTTCAATTCCCAGAAGCCTAAGTCAATTCCTCAAAGCACTGATCAGCTAATGTACTGACTCAGGCTTCTGGGAATTGAAGTCCTCCTGTGTGCCCCCCCCCCCCGGCCACGTTGAGAACCACTGCTTTAGAATGACACAGAATTATGTAGACTTGTGGAAGCAACATTTTGTTCCAGTCTTGGGAGAGACTGTGGAATGTGAGTCCTTTGAAGTGAATGTCTTGCCAAACTTTTCTCTGTAAGATCAAAGCTTCCTGGTGAAAACTGCACAGACTCCTACAGATTATGTTGGTGTGGTCTCTCTGCTGTTGCCCTATAACAGGGGTGCCCAAACTTTTTGGGCTGAAGGCCGGTCATGTGGTTCAGGGTGCTGGTCACGTATGGGCATGTTTTACTTCTGCTTCAGGGAGCGATGAAGGCTTTGCAGGCCAGATGAATTTGCGTTGAGGGCCAGATCTGGCCACCGGGCTGTAGTTTAGGCACCCCTGTTCTATAATGTTTCTAGCTTTCTATTATTATGTGCCTTCAAGTCAGAACTTGACTTATACTGACTCTAATAGTGTTTTCAAGGTAAGTGAGATCTTGAATGAATGGTTTTATCACTGTAACTCTCCCCTGATTAGTTTCCATGGCTGAGCAGGGAATCGAAACTGAGCTTTAGTACTCTGTCACTAAACCACACTCAGTATCTTTCTATTTTCTAATTTGCTACCTTACTATTTCTAAGTGTAAGGCTTGCCTTGTTTCCAAATAATTTTCTCCTTATATAATTTTCTTTTATATATACCGTAATACCCCGGATAACGATTGCATCGGATAACGCTAGAATCGGATAATGATGCAAGTTTTTTGGAAAAAACTTGCACCGGATAACAATTCTGGATAATGATTCTTAGCGTTATCCGATGCAATGGTCTGCGGGTGTGGGGTGGTTTGGGTAGAACTACACAATCCACTCCCCATCTGCAGCAGTCTCTGTGATTGCAGTATGTAAACTACAGGGAGGGGAAAGAAAGAAAAAAGCAGTCTCTGCGACTGCAGTAGGGTCGGGGAAAAGGCGGGTGCTTTTCCCGACCCTACTGCAGTCGCAGAGACTGCTGCGGGTGGGGGGTGGCTTTAAAGGCACGGAGGTCTCTTTCTTTCCCCAGAGACTACCTGGGGATAGGGGGTGGGTGTTCGCCACAGCCATATCGGGACTGATGGCAGGTGTGTTGGGGGGGATGTGGATGGGTAGCGGGACGGTGTTTTGTATTGTATATTACTGTATTGCTTACTGTATGATTATTTTCTTTGTATTAGATATGAATTGTATTGTGATTATGGACTGTATTTTGATCATATTGTGTTTACATTTATGTTGTGTACTATGTTGTGATTTTGCATTTTTGATTTGTTATATTGTATTGTATTCAATTTTATGATGTAAGCCGCCCTGAGTTGGTTTTCACCAAGTAGGGCGGCATATAAATCGAAATAATAATAATAATAATAATAATAATAATAATAATAATAATAATAATAATAATAATAATAATAATAATAATAATAATAATAATAATAATAATAATAAAGCGGTTTGTCCCTGAAGTCAGGGCTTTTTTTTAGCATTGCTCGATGCATAACGTCATGACTTGTGGAACCAAGTCATAACGTTATCCGGTGTATTACAGTATATAAAAAACATACTTCAACTGACTGCAGTAGATTTACCCACATGAGCCAGAGTAAGAGTTTTGATGGTCTTACTTTCAGATTTTTCCTGGAAGAATCCCAAGGTAAGTAAAAAGGCCATAGTATCTAATTACTTTCGCATACCTGAAATATACCTACAAATTGCTTCTAAATCACTGGTGAAAATTCACCACCACCATGCAGAGGGGGAGAAAGAGTGAACAAGTTAATAGGAGCATTTTCTTAAATCAGTTTTATTTATTTGTTTATATTTGTTTATCGCCCTCCTCCCCAAAGGTAGCCAGGGCGATTTACAACAATTATTTTGAAGATTCAGACCAGAAAGTTTTTCCAAAGTGTATGTGGGAAAGGGCTGGTACAGCCTTTCTCTGTGTAGCAGCTTTTAGAAAGACTGGACTGCAGCTCCCATCACCATAGTCAGATTAGGTAGGGATAATGTGAGTCATAGTTAAGGGTGCTGTAAATTCAATTCTGCTTTATGGCAATCCTTTTCAGGGTTTTTTAGGTAGAGAGTACTCAGAAGTGGTTTGGACCCCTCATCTCCTGGGGTCACCTCAGAACTGTGCAGGTAGCCCATAACTGCACAGACATCCTCTTCTCCCAGAAGGCACAGTGGGGAATCAAACTCTCAACATCTGGCTCCACAGCCAGATACTTAAATCACTGAACTATCTAGCCAAACAAGTGGGTCCTTGAGCAGATCAAGTCTGAAGGTATCTCTGGAGGCAAAAATGATGAAACAGAGGCTGTCATACTTTGGGTAAACCATAAGAAGGCAAGATTCTTTGGAAAAGACAATAATTCTGAGACATGTTGAAGGCAGTGGGGAAAGAAGGCCTGACATGAGATGCACTGGCTTCTTAAAGGAACAACCTGCAGGATCTGGGCAGGGCTGTTGAGGATGGAATATTTTGTAGATCACTGGTTCGTAGGGTCAGCATAAATTGGAGATGACTTGATGGCTTGTAACATCAGTGAGTTAAAAGTACTGGATGATCCTGTAAATCCACGATCTTTGTAAAATATCTTGCTAAACTGTTGCTGGATGCTTTGTGTGTCTCTAGCACTAGAAGGAGAGCCTTTTCTGCGTCCGCCCTGGCCCTATGGAACCTCCTACCAAGTGAACTGTGCCTCCAGACAGAGCTGCTCCTCTTCAGAAAGGGGGTAAAGACCTGACTGGCGGGGCATGTGTGGGGTGTGGGCCGGACAGTCAGTTTGGCCGGCTGGCTCGTTTGAATAATCCCCAGCTCTCTCCCTGCCATTTTTATTTTTAATTCTTTTTTATTTTTAAACTATTTACTTCTTAATTTTTAAACTTTTAAATATTTTTAAAAAATGTAATTAAGATGTTTTTAATTGTGTTTTTAAATTTGTAAGCCACCCTGAATCTTTGGATGAGGGCAGGGTATAAATGCAATAAATAAATAAATAAATAAATAAATAAATAAATAAATAAATAAATAAATAAATATTTGCTTGCTGACATTTACTTGTGTTTTACTTATGTTTGGTCTCAATGTTTACTTAATCCAGGGGTTCTCAACCTTTTCAAGTCAGGGGTTGGGTCACACTCACTCAAACAGTTGAAGGTGCCAGACTGATTGTCCCCCATCATTTAATGCTGTCATAAACACGTTTACAAAGGCCGCGGACTTATATATGGCTGTCATAATTGCGTTTATGATGTCTGCAAATGAGTCTGCAGCTGATTCCAGTGGCAGCTGGAGCAAGGGCGGGCCCCAGGTTATTTGGCGCCATGGGCTGTAGGTTGAGAACTCCTGACTTAATCTGTTTGAAACGAAGGTTGCCACTCAAGGGAAGGGGCAGTGTCCAGTTGAAGTTAACCCCTTTCAAAGAATTGCATATTTTCATGGGAAGATGAAGGATTTGCTTAACTAAGGAAGTAGAGGGGTTTTTTCTTCATCATTAGTGTATTTCCACTCATGCCCTTGGTTTCTGGTGTAGTCTAGTGCTAGTTTCTAATTACTCTCGAATTAGGAAGGGTGAAAATCTAATGGTCATGCATACTGATTTGTTGTTAGGTTGAATTAATTCCTCTGCTATGAGAGAGCAAAGAGCCATAGGCATGTGGCCAAATATGTAGAGAATGAATTCAGTGTGATTCTGGTTAGTTCTGCTGGCTCATCTGTCTGCCATCCACATGGAACAGGAGTGGGGAACCTTGGACTCTTCATAGGTTTTGGACCTTAGCGTGCAGGCACTGTTGTTGTCATGGCCAATGGTAAGGGATTGTGGAAGGCAGGAGCAATAGTCCAAAACATATGGAAGGACAAAGGTTCCGTGTATTGCTTATAAGTGGTTGGATAAACCTACAGAGATGGGGTTGGTGTCAGTGTTCATGACACACATTCCCAGAATGCATTTACTGATGACTGATTTGTTGAACAGAATGGTGCTATAGTGGGAACTCTGTCCTGCCATCTGCGTACAAACTAGTTGATGGTAAAGGGAGAAACTTGGCAAAAATTTATGACAGTACCAGCTTTGCAAGCAATAAAAACCCTGCCCTACTCATTGCTTTCTCTTTCCATGAGTTCTTTTTCATCTCCCTCTTTATGTTTTCCACTCATCTATCTTCTCCTTCCTGTATGATGCTCATTCATGGGTAAACTCAATTATTAGTCCTATTTTGAATTACCCTAGGGAATGGATTGAGCTTATTAAGTCAGCACTAACGTGAGTTCCATTTATTGAATGGAACTGCTCTAGCTGGACTAGCAATTGGGCCTTGCTCTCAGTCTTTATCTCTGTACAGTCCCCCTGTCCACTTAGTAGGCAGCCGAAATTTCCCTCATGTTCTCTGTGTTTGAGCTTTGTGAAGGTGTCAAAAGAAAGCAGCAAATGAAACCTGTCTAGAGGCACTGCATGATAATGATTTGCTCATGCTTGTCTCTAGATTCATCTCTCCTGGCTCGGAATGGCTGTCTGACCTAGTGCTCCAAGATAATGATGTAGGCTACAGACAGATCTTAATTAACTGCATTGATTTATAGAAAATAATCTGTATTTCTAGAAGCATCATGGCAAGAACTTTGTAACTCCTTCAACACCTGAGGAAATAAACAAAGAAGGGAAAGAGTATTTTCTTTAGCCCTGTATCTACTTAGCTAGGTGTAAGCCCATTGAGTACACTGAGGTTTACATCGAGTAGACCAATATAGCATTGTGTTGTTTATGTTGTGGTCACCTTTAATACTTATTGCTTAGAGAAATATGCAAGATATTCTGTTAATAACAGTGGAGATCAACATAGCTCTGTGATCTAGGGTTGGCTTTCTAGATATCATCTGATATATCAGATTGCTTGGAACAATGTAGCACATTATATAACTTGCTCTTTATTGGTTAAATGGAACTTGTTTATGACAGAGTGTTAGTCTGATTCTGAGCTTCTTCTGTCACATGGAGAGGTTGTCCCAATACAACAGCCTGTCCCCCTCTCTTCCCACAGTTGATTTTCTATGATCTACATACGGTAACAATGTGAGTCTGCACAGGTGCCCAAAGCTGTAATAATGGTGTAACCAAACAAATCAACCCAGAAATAATGACACATTTCAAAAAAAGGGAAACCGATGCAGCATACCTGTAAAGATGAAATTGCTGCTGTGATTGTGGCTGGTAATAATGATGATATTAGAGCTGTAGATGCAGGCAGTTTATTGAGCACTTGACAGGGTCTGAGAATGTACAGCTCTCCAAGACTGCCCTCTGAGTATCTGCTCAGAAGTAACACTGTGAAACGGTGCTGTACCAAAATTCAGCTGATCCATCTGCTATGAAGTATGAAGTGCTGGGCAGGAATACTCTATGCCACAGTGCTTCATACTTCATGTGCTTCCTGTCCCCTTCTTTACGAGCTCTCAGAGGTTATGTATTCCATTTGGATAACCATAAGAAGGATAACATTGGGACTGTGGTGACTTAGTGGTTACGACACTGAACTTGATGGCTGGAAGGTTAGCAGGTTAGCAGTTTGAGACCCAAGTATTCCATGATGGAGTAAGTTGCTGTCTCCGTTCCAGCTCCTGCCAACCTAGCAGTTTGAAAGCAAGAAATTGCAAGTAGATAAATAGGTACCACTTTGGTGGGAAAGTAACAGCGGTCCATGCACTCTAGTGCCTAGGCATGCCTGTCACATGTCCACAGAGGTTATGTATTCCATTTGGATAACCATAAGAAGGATAACATTTGGACTGTGGTGACTTAGTGGTTACGACACTGAACTTGATGGCTGGAAGGCTGGCAGGTTAGCAGTTTGAGAAGGATAACATTTGGACTGTGGTGACTTAGTGGTTACGACACTGAACTTGATGGCAGTGTTAATTCTTTGGCTATAAACAGAGATGAGCACTGAACCCTAGAGTCAGATATGACTAGCTTTTGAGCAAGGGCAACTTTACCTTTACTGAGAATAAAAAGTCTTGACCTCAGTCCTGTCTCTTTGGGGAGACTGTATTTCCAGAACGCTCAAATAGTTTCCATATCTCAGCTGAGCAGGACAACAGAATGGTTTCTCTACTTGGGTGATGCGTTTGAATGTTTGAAGCACTTCAGAGAAGTGGAAGAAATGGCAATCTGACTACATTTACTAAACTGTGCTTTGCAGCATTTTGAGGGCTCCCCCCCCCCCCCCACTCTTTGTGATGCACACTCTCTTTGCTTGTCTGCCTGCTGGTAAGCCATTTTGTTTTGTCTTGTTCTAATGACCTTCTCATACAATCACAGTTTCTTTCTCAAGCCAGTGGGGTCTAAACTGTATGTATTATTTATCAACTTCAAGGTAACTCATATCTATGTTGAAAGATGTTGTTAGGAAAGAATGCAAAATAGTGGGAACTAAGAATTGTTTTTTAAAAATAATTATTACTTTCTGGAGGTATTTTCTCAGGACTTGTATCTACCATTTTAAGCAATGATAAATGTTGTTTTTAATTAGAGATTAACTGCTAATTAGATTTCCTGTGTCCTAGTAAATTCCAAACCTCTGGGAAAGCCTTTTCCCCACCAGGACTGTAGGTGAAAAGTCAGTGTTTAGAGTTTGTTATCAAAATAAAGGGGGTCACTAATTTTTTTTTTCTACTGCAGTGACATGCATTGCAATTATGCCCATCAGTATCTACTGGGGCAACAATTCCAGCTAATACTCACAGGTATAAAACAGATCTCTTTCACTGAACAGAAATTGGAGCATTTGCAAGGCGATGAACCAGTCACACAGCCTTCTTAATATTCTCTTTTCATAAAGAGTACTGAAATACTAGACCCTTGTACTGTACAGAGAGAGAGAAAGAGAGAAAGAAAGAGAGAAGATAAGGCAGCCAAGCACAGGTGAATTCTAAAGATTTTGGAAGTACAGTACTGTACATGTGGGTGACTGAAGGTTATTCACACTGCATGATATGGTTTCTGAGTTGTCAAGTTTTAGGCCATCTATTCAGGACATGATTTTCTTCTCTGTCTTAACTATGCTGTTCTGCTATGTTCTTTAATTCAGGTTATATTGCCATGTTGGCATTTTGCGATAAATAAGTGGGTTTTTGGTTGCAGTTTGGGCATTCGGTCTCTAAAAGGTTCGCCATCACTGTGCTAAAGGATGCTAGATGCTGATGTGACCCTTGGCTTTTTTTAGAGGGTGAAAAGAAACCCAGCTCCTGGAGTGAGATTTACAGCTAAAGAGAAGAGTGTTAAAACACGAAGGAGAGGGAAACTAAATCATGTCACAGAAAACTACTTCTCTGCTAAGCTTCCTCTATGCATAATTCCAAAGGAATGCACACCACTTTAAATTAGAGTGTGGAAAAACTACTTTTTGAGTTACGATTTGCAGAATCCACCAACTGACATGTACAGAAGCGGCAGTATCTAGAATACGGTTGGGAATTTGTCTGCTATATCCAAGTCCTCTTTGGAACCTTAAGGAAGCACTCCGACAATATTGAAATATCATGATTCTATTTAGGAACTTGATCGATTAGGCTACCAACAGGGTTTTCTAAAGTCCAGCCTATGAATGTTTGGTCAGGAGTAGGCCCTGTTGAACTGAACAGAATATTTTCCACTCAAGTGGATACAAAGGTGTAGCATAACAATTTTTATGCCACCAAAACTCTTGCAACACAATTCCTCAAATCCAGCAGCAGAACTTACTCCACATAAAGCTGATTACATCATAAGCCGTGGCAGGTTTTTGTAAATGAAATTTTTCCACACATTACCTGAAGTCTCCTTTCATCCTGCAGCATCAGTTGGGGATGAAGTCTTTTATTGCCAGAAATCATTGCCAGCGGGATGATATTATGGCTTATGACAGCTTCCTTGTGATGAAAGAGTCCCCAAAGGAGCGTCAGTACTTTCAGAGATAGGGATAGGAATTTTTTAACTTACAAAACCCTTTTGTGGCTGATGAGGTTCTGCTACTGGATTTCAGCAAATAAGAGGACTGCGGTGGCTCAAGTGGTTAAGATGCTGAACTTGATGACTGGACGGTCAGCAGTTTGAGACCTGAGTACTGCATGATAGAATGAGCTTCTGTCTCTGCCAACCTAGGAGTTCAAAAGCAAGAAATTGCAAGTAGATAAATAAGTATCATTTCAGCGGAATGGTAAACAGCATTCTGTGCACTCTGGTGTCAAGGCATGCCTGCCATATGTCCATGGAACCATCTGCAGAAGCAGACAGCACTGGCTATTTGGCTGTAAAAAGAAATAAGCATTGAACCCTAGAGTCGGATCCGACTGGCTTTTGAGCAAGGGCGACCTAGTGCATAATTCACCGTGTGCCACTTTCTCCTCCTCAAGAATGATGAGACTGGGAAATTAAAATCAAGACATGTTTTAAAAGTTCTTTGGACTGACAGGAAAGATTCAACATTTTCCTTCAGTGATCCAAAGGCCATTCATTACCTCCTAAAGTTCTGATAGCAGGAGGGCAAGTGTTCTGTCCTTCAGACTCAAATTGTGGCTGGTTTCATGTAGACACTCTTATTAGCATTCCTGAGACATGATGTTCCCATAGTTGGGCGCAAATGGAAATGAATCAGTGATTCTAGAAAGAATCTTATTTGATCCAGCAATATTCTTCTTTATGACCAATTTTTTTCAGTAATATTCACATGAAGACTTCCTTCCACTTTAATTAAAAGCTTCTCAAGTGTCCATTTAGTTTATTGCTTCCTGTTCATTTTGCCAGAAGATTAATAAACTGCCCATTATTGGTCAGCTTCTGTTCCTCATTGACAGAATGAAAGAGGTTAATTTCTGGTTTCTTCCATTGTTCTTAATTTTATAATAAGATACAGTTAACTGATATTTCATTGTGTTGTGACATTTTATTGTTTTATTGAATTGTTGCATTGTATTTGATTGTGTTGTGAGCCGCCCTGAGTCGGTTTTCGCTGAGAAGGGCGGCATATAAGTTTAATAATAATAATAATAATAATAATAATAATAATAATAATAATAATAATAATAATAATAATAATAATAATAATAATAATAATAATAATAATAACTACTACTAAAGGCATAATCAGACGGACATTTGTTTGCAGGGACAGACTGGCTCGCTTTTTTCATGGATGACCAGGCAATGTAAATTGCTAAAGCGAACCATTCTTTAGTGTTCCTACTCGCACTGGGTTCCTGTCAGGGACTTCTATTTATAAGTGGTTGGGGTTAAGACCGCTCCATTTTGTTTCATTTCCAACAAGTGTGACTACTGAAATTGAACCAAAGCAGATCTTGTGGCTTTAAATTTCTCTTCTGCTTCCAATTTGTTAATATTGTTAAGCCATTTAAGAAGACAGTTTTAGCCACTTCACAATATTGGGAATTTCAACACTTCCTTTGCTCCTTCATGGATAGGCAGAGATGGAAACAAAAAGTTTTTTTAAGTTTATTAGGACAGCACTGATATACTGCAACTCCTAGGAAAAATAATAATATATTTTTTAAAAAACCTTCATCTGAGAAAGAAGAAGAAAGAGGCAAGAAGGAGTGGTGTGTTTGTTATTGTTTCTTATGAGACGTGGGTCATATAGGATCTCTTGAGTGTAGGCTGTGAGGAAGCAAGGATTGCACCAAATAGCATACCCAACCTTAGGTAAAGGTATAGAATGCCCTTGCTTACAAGCCAGTCATGTGTGTGTGTGTGTGTGTTAATTTCTGTTTACAGCCAAAAAGCCAGTGCTGTCTGTGTCTGCAGACATTTCCATGGCCATGTGGCTGGCATAACTAGATGCCAAAGCATGTAGAATACTCTTACCTTTCCTGCCTAAGTGGTACCAATTTAGCTACTTGCAATTTCTTGCTTTTGAACTGTTTGTTTAGCAGGAACGGGGACAGAGACAGGAGCTCATGTTGTGCAGCACTCGGGGCTCAAACTGCTGACCTGCTGACCTTCCAGCCATCAAGTTCAGCATCTCAACCACTAAGCCACCACTGTCCTACCAGACCGTAAGCAACCCTATTTAGTCCTGTCCAGCCTACTCCAACTGAGCCATGAAGACAAGACTTGATTTATAATGTACTGGCTAAAATCTAGTAGTTGCACCTAAAGTACAGTAGATCCATTTGAATTTATGGATATCAATGGACTTGTCTCAGCAAATTGCCACTGATTTAATGGCCCTACTCTACCTGTGACCTACCCCTGGATTTCAGTGACTATCTATTTAAAGCAGTTATCTACCATCTTTTGTCTACCAGGTCTCCCAAGGGGATTTACAACAAAATCATAACAATTACATTTTCATCCCAGCTTTCCACCCATGTTGCCAAGGCAGACTCCGGGGATCTCCTCTTCCTTCTTGATGCACAAGGGCTGAAAGAAGATGACTGCTCATGATCAGCCAGAGAGTTGCACTGCTGAAAGTGAACTAAAGTCTGGATCTTCTAAATCCTGAACTAACATTTTAACCACTGCAATAGAGATACACATCTTTAGAAATAACTACTCTGATTTAATATGAGATACTGTACCTCACATTCTATTGAGGAAAGACTGTGACTGAACTCTATCTGTTCAGTATATTTGTGGTAATTTCAAGACCTTGTTTTTCTTTCTATTTCTAAGGGTTTTCTATTTCAGCTGATTTTTTAATTGGACAGTCATGAAACAGAGAATGATACCTCCAGACAGGTAGCTTTATGCATCTATCTGTCTACCCAGACAATCATCTGTCAGATAGGCTTTGATTTGGATTCCTGCAATGAGCAGGGGGTCAAACTCAATGGCCTTAGAGAGGTTCCTTCCAACTCCTTTAGTCTATGATTCTATGGTCTAGTGCAGTGGTCAGCAAACTTGGCTCTCCAGGTGATCTTGGACTTCAATTACCAGAAGCCCAAGTCAGTATACAGTACCTGCTGATCAGGGCTTCTGGAAATTAAAGTCCAAGAACATCTGGAAAGCCAAGTTTGCTGACCCTTGGTCTAGGGCAGGGATCTGCAAACTTGGCTCTCCAGGTATTCTTGGACTTCAATTACCAGAAGCCCAAATCAGTATGCCTGCTGATCAGGACTTCTGGGAATTGAATTCCAAGAACATCTGGAGAGCCAAGTTTGCAGATCCCTGGTCTAGGGCCGCGGTGGTAAACTTTGGCACTCCAGTTGTTCTTGGTTTTCAATTCCCAAAAGCCTTGATCAGCAGGTGTACTGACTTGGGCTTCTGGTAATTGAAGTCCAAGAACACCTGGAGTGCCAAGGTTCACCACAGGGCGATAGCCAGGGCCCCCCCAGGGAGGGATCAGTCCCCCCCCCCCCGGGCAAAGTTATAATGTTGATATACAGGTATGTGATATTGTTGCTCCTCCTGAAAAAAAAATCACCCCCTCCCTCATCTAGAGAACAAAAACTAAGACCAGAATCTACACAGGTCCCATACTATCATGCTCTGGATGGATGCCAAAAAAAGAATTGCAATTTTAACCCATATTTGTACAAGGACAGCATTACTCTGAATATTTTTGAACTTCCACACATTAAAATATAATTAATTACAGACAGCGAGGAGAACAAATAGGTCAGTCTTAGAAGAAATCAACCCTGACTGCTCCTTAGAAGGTCAAATTGTAAAGATGAAGCTAAAGTACTTTGGACATCAAATGAGAAGAGAAGATTCACTTGAGAAAGCCTTGATGCTGGGAAAGGTGGAGGGCAATAGAAAAAGGGGGCGGCCAAAAATGAGATGGCTAGATGGTATTGTAGACACAGTGGGCACAGAGCTGAGCGAATTGAGGAGGATGGTGGAGGACAGAAGTGCCTGGCAAACAGTGGTCCATGGGGTCGCAGAGGGTCGGAATCGACTGTGCGACTGAACAACAACAAACAAAATTACAGTTCACCAAGCAGAAAATTCTGAATCAACTCATGCATCAGACTTTAGAGTTTGTATGGAATTATTTTAGATATTCTTTGGAATAGTAACCATGTTAGTCTCTGGTTCAGGCATATCAGAAAACAAAAACAAAAAAGTAATAAAACAAAAATACGGTAGCATTTTAAAGACTAACGGCTATATTTTTATTGTTAGTCTTTAAAGTGCTTTAAAGTCTTTAAAGTGCTACAGTATTTTTGTTTTAGATATTCTGTATACAGTGGTACCTCGCTTAAAGAGCATAATGTGTTCCATGGGATTGCTCTTTAAGTGAGTTTGCTCTTTAAGCAAAACACCATTGTAAGTGACCAATTGTGACTTCTGGGGGGGGGGGGGATTGCGAACTCCAGTTTATTTGTTAAGCAAGTTTTTGGTTGGTTTTAGTTGTTAAGCAAGTTGTTCAGAGAAAATTCTGCTCTTTAAGCGAGTTAGTCTCTAAGTGAGGCACTCTTTATGTGAGGTTTTACTGTATTTTTGCATATTTTGAGGTATTTTAAATTTGTTGGCCATCATCTTTTTAATCTTTTGTACTGGGTATATTTTATATGCTGATGTTGTGAGCTGCCTGGAGTCTCCATGGTGAGAGGAGCAGCTATACAAATGCTATAATAAATAAATAAAATAAATAAATCATTTCTCATTAAAAGCTGGACCATTAGGAAAGCTGAGTGCAGAAGAATAGACGCCTTTGAAATGTGGTGTTGGATGAGAGTTTTGATAGTCCCCTGGATGGCGAGGAGAACAAATAGGTCAATCTTAGAAGAAATCAACCCTGGCTGCTCCTTAGAAGGTCAAATAGTAAAGATGAAGCTGAAGTACTTTGGACATCAAATGAGTAGAGAGGATTCACTTGAGAAAGCCTTGATGCTGGGAAAGGTGGAGGGCAGAAGAAGGAGGGGGCGGCCAAAAATGAGATGGCTAGATGGTATTGTAGACACAATGGGCACAGAGCTGGGCGGGTTGATGAGGATGGTGGATGATAGGGGTGCCTGGAGGGCAATGGTCCATGGGGTGGCAAAGGGTCGGAATCGACTGTGCGACTGAACAACAAAAAAGTAGGAGAAAGCTTGTATAATCTGAGGAGGAGCCACTCTGCCTCAAATGTGTAGAACTGGTACGCTTGCATTCTGTGAAGGAACCTCTCATTTTAGTAGCAACCAGGACTGTTTATACATAGATGTAGGAAGCTTTATTTTGGCTGCTTGCAAGAGATAACTGTGTGCACAGTAAATCAAAAGGCTACAAGTTCTAATCCGAGAAAAGTATTGGATCTCACATCCATTTGCTAATTCAGCCTTGGCATTTCAGTTCCAAAACAAACAGGGAAGCAAATTTCATAATTGCATGAACAGAGTGACCAAATTTAAAAGAGAGAGAAAGCAAACACATGGGGGAAAGCAGTATAGTTGAATAATTTTAGATTCTGAATTATGGGTCTTATAGAAAAGTTCCTGTTTTCAGACAGTACTTTAAAGAGTTGGAAGCCAATTCTTCTGCATTCAAATAGCTTCCTGCTATTGCTCCTGAACAAAGCTTTCAATATTTTCCTCAAAGTCCTGTCCTGATGGCACCGTTGAAGAGAGCAGGAATCTCCAAGCCAAATCTGAGAACAATTTACCAAAAGGTTTATTTGAGCATTATCAGGCATCCCAAATAGCAAAATAAATGCATTTAGAAATAAAATTAAAAGAGGCAATACTGGCAAGCTTTAGCTAGCAAGAAAAACAGAAGTAACCACTGTAAAGCCAAACAATGTTGACAAACACCCAGCCAGAGGTGGAGGCAGTTTGCCCCCACCTTTCTATCTAAACAATGAAATTTAGTCAAGCTTGTTGCCAGATATTTTGTAGCAGAGGTGTTTGGATAAGCAAAGAATCATTAAGAAAACACAAGACTCCTTAAACATAGTAGCCCTATTCAGTGTTTTCCCAAATGCTGGTGTTTGGACTTCAATTCCCAGAAGCCTAAGTCATTTCCCCAAAGCACTGATCAGCCAATGTACTGACTTAGGCTTCTGGGAATTGAAGTCCACCTGTGGGCTGTGTACCCCTTGTTGGGAACCACTGCATGATATGTTTGAAATATAGTCATTATAGTAGAACCCCACAGAATGAAAAAACTCCGTTCCATGGAGCTCTTTGTTATGCGTTTTTCCCCCGCTATGCGAAGCAAATGGGCGATACCCAGTGGTGGGCTCCAGAAAACTTTACTACCACACTGTGGGCGTGGCCAAGTGACTGGGTGGGTGTGGCCGGCCACTTCCTTCTGCTGGCAACAGAGAAGCACTTCCAGCTAAAGTGCTAGAAAGTGATTATTGTTTCACTCCTTTGCCTCTCGCCCTATCTTAGTCTCTTCAAATTAGGATAAGCAAGGAGTGAAGGTGGCTGCAAGACCTAAAGGAAGGGAGTTGAGACCCAGGATCTTAATGTAGAGTAAAACATCTGGAAACCCTAAGACACAGAAACAACCAAAATATCCCTAGCCCTAGTATATAATTTATCTTGTCTCAACAGTGCTTTGAACTTCCAGATCTAAGTACTGTATATCAGTTAATTTCCTGGATCTTTCCCTAGTTAGGACTTTCCACATACACTAACTACAGTACAGCCTGCTGATGTCAGGTGATGGGCCAGCATATCTGGAGGGTTCAGTTTGAGGAAGGCTACTCAAGACTAGGGACTGTGGTAGCTTTAGTGGCTAAGACTCTGAGCTTGATGATTAGAAGATCAGCAGTTCTAGTCCCAATGGTGTGAGCTCCTGTCTCTGTCCCAGCTCCTGCCAACCTAGCAGTTTGAAAGCAAGAAGTTGCAAGTAGATAAATAGGTACCACTTCGGTGGGAAAGATAACAGCATTTTGTGTTCTCTAGTGTCTATTCATGTCTACCACATGACCATGGAAATGTCTGCAGATGCAGACAGCGTTGACTCTTTGGTTGTAAATAAACAGATATGAGCACCATACCCTAGAGTTGGATACAACTGGCTTTTGAATAAGAGAGACTTTTACTCAAGACTAATTGTGTGCTGTCAACTCAATCTTGATTTATGGTGAATCTTTCCAGCATTTTCTAGAAGCAGTTTACCATTTATTTATTTATTTAATCAAACTTTTATGCCACTCTCCTCACAAAGACCCAGGGCAGCTAACAAACTTTTAAAACACAGTAAAAACACAGTAAAAACATGGTATAAAACCAGTATTAAACAGGATTTAAAAATTACAAAAGTTAAAAGAGATTAAACATGTCACACACAGAGAGGGAGGGGATAGATGAGCCAACAATCTGAGGCAACAGTCTGGCCCATACCCCACACATGCCGTGCCAGCCAGGTCTTAACCCTCTTCCTAAAGGGCAGCAGCTCCGTCTGGAGACACAACTCACTTGCCAGGAGGTTCCATAGGGCTGGAGCAGACACAGAGAAAGCCCTCCTTCTAGTGCTAGAAAGGTGTGCCTCCAACCAGACAGCCTTTCCGATCCGCTCTGGTGGGACGGACAGATTTCCTTAGGGCGATGCGGTCTCTTAAGTATCCTGGCCCACTACCATATAGAGCTTTAAAGGTAATGACCAACATGTTGAATTGCACCCGGAGGCACACTGGCAACCACTGTAGCTCCTGCAGCAATGGTGAGGCATGAGCATAACACCTGCACCCCATCACAACCCATTCCCTTCCTCTGTGTGTTCCTAGGATCAGTGGCTCTTCTCTCAGGAAACACTGTAAGGAATTGAACCCCCAGCCTCTGACTCTGCTAACTTATTGAACTGCTGAGACAGATTTTTTTGCTTGTTCAAGATGATCACCTTTCTAATAAAGAAGTACCCCCTCCGACTTTCTATGAAAACAAAGACAGATTGTCTTTAGTTGATGTTTTTTTCCCCTTGTGCACTTCACCCAGACAGAATTCTGTTTCTAATCAATACAGTACCTGATTTATTTAAGGCTTGCCATGCAGTATTGACCGTTTTCCTTGTTGCATAAGTCCTTGCTTCTTATGTGTCTAGTGTAGTCTTGCCAATTTCTTTATATCCATCTTCAGTTTTAATGTTTCAAATTTTATTTCTTTGCTACTCGTGTCTTCGATTTTTTTTGGTAACTCTTATTACTGGACAGATCAGGTTACAAATTGAAACTATTTGTCATGTTTAATAAAAGAATATGAAGTTTTATTTCTTGTTTCCAACATGAGGAAATATCTTGAGATACGTTTTCTGTTGGGGCAGGGAAAGGGTGATGGACAGCAGGAGAGAAGGAGCATTTATTTATTTATTGGAATAGTAGTCATGTTAGTCTGTCAGGCATAACAGAAAACAAAATAAAAAACACTGACGCATTTTAAAGACTAACTGATATATTTTTATTTTTAGCCTTCGTGGATCAAGTCCATTCTCTTCCACCTCACCTTTCTTTCTCCTTATAACTAATGTGGGATTCTGGAAATTATTGTCCAGAACTTCTCTGCAAATGTTTTCTATTTCTTGCAAGCAATATGTCAAAGCAGTTATTTCTGAGTTATCTCCAAAACTAAAGCTCGGGATGGAAAATGTGCAGAAGGGTTAATCTGCCATTTGCACATTTATCCCTTTTAAATTGCTTCTTGACCCAGCGGGAGGTTGAAGTATACAGATGCTCTGTAGCATCTTTGCTCTCAGTGCAGAAGGCATGAAAGCTCATTTCATAATGGATGACAGTAACAAGACGCAAGACACCAACTCGTCTTTTTCATTAGACATGATCTACTCTAGGGACAGAAGGGTTTGCGGTTAGTCTGTTCTTTGCCAGCTTTCCAGAAAAGCAAACTACAGGAACAACATATGAGTACCTCCTTGCTTTGCATTTTCTTGGTGTTTCGAGTTGTCAAAACAGGTCCACTTGTTAGTCTTGCTCTGTTCTTCTCTTCTTGTCTTTGCTGCCCCCCCTCCCAATTCTTATTCACAATTACTGGAATCTAGAGACAAGTTTTATTAACATATAAATTAATAGACTTTATCTGTGTGCTTTCCCATTATACCAGTGGCTTATTTGTAAAGGGTTATTTTCAGATGGGAACCTTCCATCCATTCCCCTTTCTTGCTCCAAGCAAGATGCTGTCTGCCTCATTATACTTGAAGTCAGAAACTGTGACAAGAGAGCCCTTTTAGCCCTTCCTCAACAGGATCAGCACATGTTAATCTTGTAGCAATTAACTTTTTGGAAGGTGCTTTGCTTCTTATTTAGTTTCCTGTGGTGTTTTAGGGTACAAAGACACCTCATTGATAGTCTGTAATAAGAGTTGAGATGTGGTTCAAGAAGACTTTGCTTGAGACGCTAGATTGCAGAGGAATCTGTTTTTTGGTCCCAAAGACCAATTATCAGATCAGGGGCTGCAGTGGCTCAGTGGTTAAGAAGTGCACCTTGTTAACTGGAAGGCTGGCAAGTTGGCAGTTCGAGACCCGGGTACTGCATGACAGATTGAGCACTCGTCTCCATCCCAACTCTTGGCAACCTAGCAGATTGAAGCAAGAAATTGCAAGGAGATAAAAATAGGGGCCACTTCAGTGGGAAAAGATCTTGGGGACATGAAAGGAGCCTCATTTGGGCGTCCCATGAGTGGAGTTTCTCCAGCAAAATCATTTCAACCCAGAATAATTACAACCCATTTCTTTGCATACTTGGAATGCAGTATTTGATCCACAGTTTTGTATACTTTGCATGTGGGATTGGGATGGGGAGTGCTGTATGTTTTTGTCCTTTTTTGCTGAAAGAGAGGGAGAGCATTTTCAGACTGCTCCTTGTGGGTTGGTTTGGGATCATAGATTATAAAATTGATTGAGGATGGTTGAGGAACAAAATCAAATTAAGTCACTCCCTTCCCCATCCAAACAGAACAAGTGACACTTGCCCATATCTGGAATTGGCTGAAGAGCCATTTCATGATACAGGCAAATTAAACACTTCCCCTGCTCTTCTGTAGAGGAGGAACAGGGAACGTGTAATTATTTTCCTCCTTCTGTCTGATCTTTGTAGCACTGCATTGGGTAGGAGAGAGATTATTTTCCTTTGTAATACAGATTAAGAAATTGCTCACAGTCAGGGGCGTAGCTACAGCCGTATCTGCCGTATCAATTATACGGGGGCCCCGGGCCACGGGGGCCCCCTACAGCAAAAATTAATAAAAACTTCCCAATTTTTTTTATTTCACAAGGGCCCCCCAAACAAATTTTTATACGGGGCCCCGTTAAGGCATGCTACGCTTCTGCTCACAGTTGCGATTTCCATCAGAGAAAAATGGTGGTGGGGATTTTCTCTCCTAACCAATGCAGCACTACAATGATCATATAATGGGGGTGGGTGGCTATGCTTTCCCTGAGTCTCTGCTTTGGCATTTTCTTTTTTCACTTTGTTTCAACCCTTTGCTGCTTTTTGTCAATAAGATGGTGTCATCTACATATCTTAAATTATTGATGTTTCTTTCACCAATTTCCACTCCTTCATCTGAATCTAGTCTGGCTTTCCGTATAGTATTCTTCTTTGTACAGATTGAACAGATAAAGGGATAAAATGCACCCTTGCCTGATACTTTTGCCTAGAGTAGGAGTGCTCAACCTTTTAAAATCAGGGCCTGTGTCATGCTTCTTCTGACAGTTTCGGGTGCTGGATGGCCTTTTCCTCTTCCTCTTCATGAAATGGTGCCATGGGCCCAGTGATGGGCAGCCAAAACTTTTACTACCATACTGTGGGTGGAGCCAATGTCATGGGCGAAGCCAACATCATGATGTCATGGGCGGAGCCATTGTCATGACCTCATGGTTAGAGCCAACATCATGGGCGGAGCCAAAGTTAAAAAAATAAAAATACTGTACACATAAAAATACAAAATGAATACACATAAAAACACATAAAAATACAAATTAAATACACATAAAATACATAAAATACACATTAAAATACACATTAAATAGACATAAAACACATAAAAATTCACATTAAAATACAGTTGTACCTTGTTTAAAGAGCATAATGCGTTCCACAGGATTTCTCTTTAAGCAAGTTTGCTCTTTAAGCGAAACACTATTGTAAGTGACCAATTGTGACTTGGGGGGGATGGACTGTGGACCCCAATTTATTTGTTAAGTGAGTTTTTGGTTGGTTTTATTTGTTAAGCAACCAAACATTCAGAGAAAATTCTGCTCTTTAAGCGAGTTACTCTCTAAGCGAGGCACTCTTTATGTGATGTTTTACTGTACACATAAAAACACATAACATTACACATTCAATACACATTATTACTGGTTGTAAAAAGCCACACTGATTTATAAACTTATCTGTTATCCTAGCTAACCCAATCCCAGTGGACTCGATCTATAAAAGCTTACATTAAAATACAGCAGTTAGTCTTTAAGGTGCCACAACATTTCTGTCTGTTTGTTTATTTCCTGATATGGTTGAAACACAGACTAACATCATGGTTACTTTTGAAATGGTAGCCGTGTTAGTCTGTGTTTCAACCATATCAGGAAGTAAACAAAACAAAAAGACAAAAAATGTTGTGGCACCTTAAAAACTGCACAAGCACGTGTGCACACAAATGACACACAACAAAACACACTCCTGATACCCTTTACTCAAAACACACACACACACACACACACACACACACACACATGCACGCACACACACGCACACACACACACCACAAACAATCCCTCCCACCCTCCATTCCTCTCCAAACAAACAAACGGACAGACAAACAAACAAGGAAACAAACTCACCAGGAAGCACATGGCTGGTCTCTTGGGTGGCACGGCCATTGGGGATCCTCCTCCTGGGGGGTGCTCAACCCGGTGCCTGTGCAGCCTCTGCTCGCGAAGACACCTGGTCCAGGGTGTGCAGGTGCTCGGCACGGGGCTGCGTGGGCTGGCGCTTGGCCCAGCTTCTGTTGCGGCCTCTGCTTGCCACACCACCCGGTGCAGGGCGTGCTGGCACTCGGCACAGGGGTGTGCATCCCAGTGCTAGGCCTGGTGATAGGCCAGGCGCCCACTGTGACCTCCGCTCACCACGCCGAGTGGAGGCCGTGGCAGGCGCCTGTTCCTAGCGCCGGGCCATGGTCTCCGCCCAACACATGCACACTCTGAGTCCAAGCACAAAATGGCTGCTTGGCTCAGGGTGCACGCATGTTAAGATATCAGTTGATGCATGTGTGTCAATTGATATCTTAACACACATGTACTCTGAGCCAAGTAGTCATTTTGTGCTTGGAGCGTGCATGGGTTGTGCAGCCGGAGAGGTGACCTAACCGGTCGCCTCAAGAAAAAGGTAACCATCCCGGTTGGTCTCCCAGGAAAGTTATTCCCCCTCCCCAGGAGACCACCCAGAATAGTTACTACCAGTTCTGCCGAACCGTTCCGAACCAGCCCATGCCCACCACTGCATGGGCCACAGGTTGAGAATCCCTGGCCTAGAGGAAATCATTCTCAAGAGGTTGCCCTAAGGGCAGCTTTGTGTCCTTGGTAACCTTTTGTCCACAATGCAGATCCACAAATCAGGACAATTAAGCACTGAGACACTCCCTATCCCCCCCCCCCCCAGAACATCCCACACTGCAGTGAACAGCAAATCAACATATAAAGCAGTAAATTATTCCCACCTCCACCCCTAGAGTGGAGTAGGGAAGAGAAAGGACCTCTGTGAGCCATTGCTTCCTAAGATTAGCCATTAGCATTAATATCTTGGCATCTATGATGGGTAACCAGTGTCTTATTGTAATTATTTTTCTGCACTAAGGTGCAGTTATAATATAATATTCATATGAAGTAAAATACAGTACAGTAAAACACATGATAACGCTAAAACTTGGTTCCACAAGTCTTGGTGTTATCCGATTTTTAGTGTTATCCGATCCATGTTAAAATCCTATGGGATGGATCGGATAACATTAAAGCTCAATAGAGATACATTGTAACCGCACAGGCTTTAGCTGTTGTTATCCAATCCATCCCATAGGACTTTAACGTTATTTGATCCAATTCTCCTCCCAAATTACTTAATGTTATGCGATTTTAGCGGTATCCAATCCATTCGTTATCCGGTGCTTTACTATATTCACCATCTCTTTTAAAACAAAAGTAAATAGGTGGAAAAAGGCATGTGTTTAAGAGATGACAGTGAGGGGGGCTTGGTTTTATTCCCAGTGAGCACCAGTAGCAAAGAGAGCATGGCTCTTTTTTCACTATTGTATAAAAGAGAACAGTTTCTACAGTCTTGTCTTGGTTCATTTGAAAAAATGGCTTCAAGACTGCCTGCTTAGATTCTAGTTTGAGACTCCAGGAACTGTGTGTACATTATGCATTTTTAGTGGCATTAGTGCCTTGATGCAGATAGGAGTGAAGCTTGTTATCCTTTGTCCTAGTTCACACATGCACAGGAGGAAGAGAATAGTGTTAGTTTGCTGAACGTATAGTGTATTTGTATAGCAGACATGAATATGAAAGTATATTCCCTATGATTGACCTGTTTTTCCTCCCCCTAGCAAGTTTTTCTCAGCAATCAGGTATATACTGTACTTATTACCTGTGTTGGATTATCCTCCCCCTCTCACCTTTCTCCCCCTCTGGTCAACTTGCACTGAGTTGAGCAGGATCACATGAATTCTATCCTTCCTCAAGCCTCTAAATATAACAAATGCCTTAGTTCTGCAAATAGTCAAGAAACAATTTTTCAAGACAGTGGCTGAATGTAGGATAGCACTATTTGACAGGCTTGTTGAGTACTTAACAGATTACATGCTTGTCAGAAAGTAGAGTAGATTTGAAGAAAGCTCTACTATTTCAAACTGTGACTTTATTTCATCAAGTAATCTGCCTTTCTGTGCTTTTAATTCTGGAAGAAAAGACTGTGGCTTCCACAGAATGAAAGGGCAAGTTTGACAGCAAAAATCAGTTTAATCTGTGGAACTTCCTTTGTTAAACCATTAACATTTTTTTTGCTCTCCTTCATGTTCAGTTCACACAAAAGTCCTTTCAACCCAGAGTAATCTCTGACAAGAAATTATTTATTATAGTTAACACAATATTTTCAGGTCCCCCCTCCCCGCATTTCTAAAAGTATGTGCCTATTTTTTGTTGTTCACATGTTGTTTGGTGCTTGGATCTTGGGGCCAATCAAAACAATTAAATGCATGTTTTCCTTCCATCAAGTGATTCCTTCAAAACATATTCCAGCCCCCAGGATTAGTTCCTTCCAGATTCCTGTGATTTGAGCAATCAAACTTACCCAGGAAGGTCTGTGTTTATTTCTTAATCATGAAACAAATGGAATAATTTGTAACATGCAGAAGTGAGGAAAGCTTGTGTTCTACTTTTGAATTTATTTATTTATTTGTTCTAACTTGTTATCCCGCCCCAATCGGGTAATCCCAACTCTGGGCGGCTTACAAAACAGGAATAAAAATGCATAATTTAAAACCATCATTATCAAGATTCACTTCACTATTAACAATTAAAAATGTGAGTTAATACAATATTAAAAAATTAAGCTAAAAAGAAATTGAACATTTTCAATTTGCAAAATTACAGAAATTTTAAAAGAGCAAGGGCACCTAACTGTAGCGTTTAATTTAATCTTGACTTTCCTGTTTCCTCACTTCTGTTGGGCAGTCAGCTTGTTTGTAATCCTTTTACATCAGGGATCCATGGTCAAGCAAGGGTGCGTCTTTCCATGGCTCCAGAACACACTAGACACAATGAATCTGTGGCTTGTTGGAATTAGGGCCTTTTCTGAAGGGCTCTTGAGAAGCCATCAGGATGATGTTTCAGATATTAAGAGAGGCAAGAAGAGAGAAATGATTGAGAAACACAGTTGCCTAAATTAAATGAGTCAGACTTTAAGGCAGGGATTCTCAACCTATAGGCCTAATGCGGCCCACAGCACCATTTCATGTGGCCCTCCGCCACCTCCAGCACACCCAGAAGTGCCATGTGGTGGAGGAAGGGCAAAATGGCCATCTGGCCCCTGAAGCTGTCTGAGGGAGCGCGCATGACCCGGCTCCTGGTTTTAAAAGGTTGAGAATTCCTGCTTTAGGGAAATATACAAACTACTCATATCAATCGGGCCATGACTCTTTTATCTCAGTAGGGCTTTTCTCTTGAGTAAACATTTCTAAGTTTGCATCATTAAGTTTGATTCCAATCCATTGTATAGAAATGGCATTTGCTTTATTATGTGTAATATTATCAACACGGGTCAATCAGACAATCTTAAAATCAGAGATTTGTTTCCCCATTTAGACTTGTGTACCTCACCCCTAATGTTTTAGAAACATTTTCCCAAACAGTTTCATATCTTCATTGATGATTTTTAGTCATGCGGTTGGAATACCTTCCTTCGGAAGGCTATTGATCGATAATCATTGCTAGCTGTAGTATATTGTTTTATTTTTATTGTGGAAAGAATATTAGATTTTATGCTGTTCATTGATTTTGATCCTGTTGTTTTATGGTATTGATTTCATTATTGTAATGGATTGCTTTTGATTTTTTACGTACCGTTCCTTAGATACTTTTGACAGAAAGATGGCTCAAATGTACAGTCAGTGTGAAGACTCCGTTGCTATCAGATAGTCAGAAATCTATGTGATTGTAAGAAGTAATCTGTGTGGCCAGAATCCGGCTTATTTATGCAGAGATTTAAGGGAAATTGTGAAAAATGTTCCCCTGTGACAGATTCTCCTTTGCACACCTAGAGTCACATTGTCAATAGGTCATGTGGCTCTGAGAAGCTATAATTCAGTCAGCCCCCTGTGACAGAAGGAAACTAATAAACACATGTATTAAAGATCTGACATCAAAGGCACCTGGAGACTATAACAGGTAATAAAAAGAAATGTGTAACCAATAAAGGATGATGATGAGGAAAAAATAGAAATACACATCCAATGCTCCAGTTGAGTTCTGTGTCCTTCTGGGGAACAAAGTTTAGATATTGCACAAGTAAGAGGCAAAATACCCAAATCATTAAACCACCATGTTGTGTGTGACAAATAAAATAACCTGAGCAATTAGTTCTGGCTGCAGTCATGTACTGTAATGTTTAACCTGGGAGTTGACGTCATTGGATACAGTGAGACTTCTGGATAGGTAGCAGAATGTACTCTGAAGCATACTTTTTTTAATCTTTAAAATATGTTCTATTATTCAGTCTTCACCCTAGGGTGGGATTGTGGTGGCTCAGTGATAAAAGAAGCTCACCTTGTTAGCTGGAAGGTCGGCAAGTTAGCTGTTCAAGACCCAAGTACTGCATGAGGGAATGAGTGCCCGTCTCTCTCCCAGCTCTTTCCAACCCAGCAGTTTGAAAGCAAAACATTGCAAGTAGATAAATAGGGACCACTTTGGTGGGAGAAAGATCTTGGGGACATGAAAGGAGCCTCATTTGGGCATCCTTTGAGTGGAATTCCACCAGCAAAAATCCTTTCAATCCAGAAAGCACCTTTGTGTGTTTCTGACATGATTTTTTTTTTAAAAAAGTAGGCTACCGGTAGTTGATGTTCACACTGGTTGATGTTCACAGGGACTGCTGATGTACACATGCAACGTTCATAATACAAGCAAAGGACAGTTAATTCCTTTTTGCTAGAAAACTGATTTCACTCATGCCAGACCTATACATGTTTATCTGGGCCATGGACAGGAATCCATACATCCTGGCACCAAGGGCTTGCATGGGTTGGCTAAGGCTACACAGACTACTCTGAACTACTGTCAACTATCTATGAGAACGCAACTGAGAAAGCAAGGTACACTCAAGGAATTGTTTGCATAGTTTTTGAAAAATTTGCAACTGGCTTATTTTCTTGCCCTTAATGTTAGTTATGAACTAAGTTTGTGGTTAGTTAGTAAATTAGCAAAACTGGAAACTCTTAAGATAAACTATTAAAAATGCAATTACAGTGGAACCTCTTATATCGAATGCCCCCTATAGCAAAAAACAACAACTGGAAAACAAATAGGTTTTCTTTTAAAGAAAGCACCCCACATAACGATTTTTCCTATGGAAAATAAAATCATACAACGAATATTCAATGGGAAAAACTGCTTAGTGGAAAAATTCATTGTACAATATTTTTCCATAGGAAAAACCGTACAACAACAAACAAATTGCATAATGAACAGACCCGTAGAACGAATTAAAATCATTATATGGGGTTTTACTTTACTGAATTTTGGATTTGGTCTTAAACCTGTGTTTCTGCTTTAGAAATGTTTTATGTATATCACTGATATATTTTTTCTGACCAATCTGTTAAAATGTCTACTTGGTCCAAATGTCGGTGAAACTAAGCCAGGGCTCCAAATGGGACAATCTGGAGCCAATATTGGATGAAATTTGCATCATTTTCTCTTCTTTGTTCTGCCTCATTTCTTATCTACTGTTGATCTGCCCAAAGAATAAGGAAGCACAAGAAAGTGCATGTGCACAGATGAAACACATACAGCCAGTATTTTATATATTGCATGGAACGTTCCTATATCTTTGCTTGGTGGGTGGATGGCTTTCTGGATTCTTTCCAAAGTCAGCTTCAAACCAACAATGTTGTAAAAATGTATTTTCATAAGCAGTAAGGAGGAGACAGTCATGGAAATTTCGGAAGCATGGAAAATCCATTGTTTGAAAATGCAGAGAGCACCATTCCCTATAGCAGATGAAGTTGCTCTTCGTTTGGAGTGCCAATTAATATTTATGGAGCCTGTATTGGCAGGATCAGCTCCAACGGCTGGCAGTTGCAGTGTGTAAACCCGTTTCAATTAGAACTTCGCTAACTTTGTAAATGTCATGTATCTGTTGCTACTTTACATGTTAACAATGTACTCAAGGAATGAAATTTACGGGCAGACGTTTTACTTGTACTGTATGACATTTGTCAGTGCTAGCACCAGTTTTAGCAGTAAAGGTTCTAAATTAGGGCTCTGCAAAGATGTATGTGCTTGTAGATCTGGCTCTGGTTCTGGATACTGTAGGAAGCATCCTCATGGTGCTGAGTGATGAGCTGATTGACATAAACTGAAGGATACTTTCCATGGTGTTGGCAAGAGAGCCAAGAAGGTAGCCTTCTCACAGCTGGTGATCATTTACTTTTGTTTCGACATCTTTAAAAAAGTTTGGGTTGTGGAAGAGGTGAATAAGATTAAGTACCAGTCGGTCTTCCCAAATGAATCTGCAGAAGTCCCAGAAGTTACGATTACAATATTTGGTATTTTACTAGCAGAATGTAGAGGTTTAGTGCAAGGGTGGCCAACCTATGGCCCATGGGCCAGGCTGGGCCTGACCCATGGCACAATTTGATGTGGCCTGCTGCCACCCTCTCCGCTACCGGAAGTGGACACATTTACGACAGCCATAAAATGCCCGTGTGCATGCATAAACATGTCCATGCTGGCCATAAATACTGCTTTAAATGAACCTGCAGCTGTCATAAACATGTTTATGACAGCCATGGATGTGTTTTACAGCAGTTTTTTTTCGGTGGGAGAAACCATGTGACCAGCCCACTCAGTTGTCCTGGAGTGTGTGCAAAGAGATTGGGAACCCCTGATCTTGTGCTTAGCTTATTATTTATTTATTTATTTAGTCACACTTCTATGCCACCCTCCTCACGAAAGACTCAGGGCGGAGACCAACAGTTAAAAACACAATCAACAATAAAACCCATGATAAAATAACCACCAATCTCAGAAAGTTAAACTTTGAAGGTTAAAAATTAAAAAGAGATTAAAAGTTAAAATTCACCAATTAAAATTACGAGGGAGAGAGGGGAACAGTCAGATTAGCCAGCTGGCCGGGGGAGCAATTGTAGGTCAAGGTCAAGATTTCCTTTGCTTGAAAGCCAGTCATGTCTGACTCTAGGGGGTGGTGCTCATCGCCATTTACAGCCAATGAGTCAGTGGTGTCTGTGTCTGCAGATGTTTCTGTGGACATGTGGCAGGAGAGTACAGGCCACCTTAGAGGATGGAGAGGAGACGCCCAGAAATATCAGTCTGCATGTAGATCTAGGAGAGGCATTTGGGCTGCCTCTGCCTGTTACCATAACCACTCAGATCACTTGACAGAATGCTCTATTGCAGCATTAAATGTGCAAATGCCAGACAGTTTTGGTAAAAGAAGGGAGAAACTACCTGCCTAAGTGCTGAAAGGAAGACTTTGAAGATGTGGAAGGAGAAAGATTACTTGAAGAAATTCAATAGTGGCTTCGCTTGGTACTGGGCACAACACAGTTGCTCAGTTCCGTGCCGAGAAAAAAAAAGAGTGTTGACTATCTTGAGTTCCGTGCCGGGAAAAAAAAAGAGTGTTGACTATCTTGAGGGTTTTTTGAGAGGTGTAGAGTAGAAGGTAGCTTCTCCAAAGAAAGGTAGTAAAGCTTTCCCTTGGAAAGTGTGCTTCCCTTTGTTCTCCTAAAATGACAAACCTCAAACAAGCTGAATGTTTAGTGAAGGGTTGCCAGGTGAACTTCTGACTTACTGGAGAAATACTATAGCCAGTCATTATACTGTCTATATTCTATGTCTTGAAGGGTTTGGGTTAAGTTCTGTAATAGACATTATTGAAGATGGAAACATCATGAGAAATTCCTTTTCTTCCCAGTAGTTTTATGTGGCTTGAATGAGACCATATGGAAAGTTTAATGAGTCACAATATTATCCTGGAGAACCATTTAGAAGAATGATCACTATGCCATGCCCTTCTGGCTTCCTTGTTGTAGAAGGGCTATGCAAAAATACTTTCGTAGATTGTTCAAACACACAGAATGTTCAACAAGTTAGTAGCAGGAACTCCCAGACAATATGGCCACCCCATGGGTGGGACATTCCGGGAGCTGTCATGGGAAAAAATATCTTTCCCAAACTTTGGCTGATTCACATATGATTATTTTCCAGATATCTGCAGCCTGTTAGAAATAGTTCATTTCTGTCTCTGGTATCTCCCAGTCATCTGGAATCTTTAGTTACCACATACATTCTGAAGCTGAATATCTACTATGGATAATTAATTATGTGCCATCAAGACTATTCCAGCATATGGTGACTTTCCAAGATTTTCTAGGTATCAAGTATTCAGAAGTGATTTCCCAGACTCTCCTTCTGACGGCACTATGGGATAATGCAGAGTGCATAGGCATCAAGTCCATATAACCATCAGCCACACATACTCTGTGAGATCTTGGCTGCTCCCTCAAACCCATGTTTTAAAAGTAGGAACATATTTCTGACTCTACACATGGCTTTAGGTTTCTCCATTTCTATTGCTCATCCCTCAACTCTTTCTCCTAGAAATGTCTAAGACAAGGGTGCCCAAACTATGCCCCACGGGCTGGATCCGCCTGCCTCCTGGCACCAATTCATGCTGCCCTCACTGCTCCGGGAAGCGGAAGTAAAATGCACCTGCACATGCACAAAACACTGCCATAAAATGCACCCGCAGCTGTTATAAACATGTTTACAACTGTGGGTGCATTTATGGCAGCATTCTGCACATGTGTGGGTGTGTTTTACTTCCGCTTCTGGTGGTGGAACCACGTTACCAGCCCATTGAACCATGTGACCACCCTGTGTGGTCCAAAAATTTTGGGCACCCCTGGTTTAAGAGTTATTGAGACTTTTAGTGGCAGTTATTGAGAGACATGCAGCTATTCTTTGCAAGTCAGTGCATTTCTACTGAACAGCTAAAGGGAATTTTAACAGAAATTCAATATTCTGCAACAGTATCTTCCTGATCAAGCCCATTATACAATTAAAATTAATGTGGAAAATAATATAAGGTAGGTATATTTTACTGACAACAATTTTTCTGGAGAAATAGGGTGGGGGATCTTTCTATACTATGGAAAATATATCTGAAAGCCAGTTAATTGCTGCCAAAATCTCTTAAACTGTCTGTCCAAAAATAGACTTTTCCAAGCTGAGTTTGATGCAGAGATTTCTCTAAAATATGGCACTTTATTGTGCCATTCCACATTTCTTCTCATATTGAGTTAAAGCTTGGCAGTAGCTATGTTGACTTCGGAGGACATAATTATGTGAGAAATGGTATTTAAATGTGCAGTATGTGGGAATGGTGTAAAACTAGGCCTGGTTTCAAAACATGGGCATTGTCTTTATGTCTGCAAAATAATATATTGCTCGATGGAGCTATATAAATAAGGGCAGCAAGACTGAGATAATGAGTTTGTGTCATATAGTAATGAATTGGTAACTGCCAGTGTGGGAAAAGAGAAATGTTTTGTGTCGCCTCATAACGCTTCATAAATTCCCTCCCGAGTGAAAAATTAATTGTCCCTGTCTGATTCACTATAGGTAATGTAGCTGAAATATGCCGTTATCACCTTAAAGGAGAGCATATTTGGAAATAAACTTCACTCAATGTTTTTCTTTACTGTGCCCAGGAAAATCAGCTGTGGAGATCAAACAACTCACTTTGGTTACACACACACACACACAAAACAGTCAATGCTGAGAGAGCACCATGTTTCCACAAAAGGTGTGTGCTAGAAAGCCACAGGATTAGTCATGATAGACAAACAATAGACAAGGAGTAAACCTAAGTCTGACTAGAGCCAGTGCAGGTGGACGTCCTAATTCAGGCATCTATATTTGCTGTTTACTACTGTAAAAGCAAAGGAGAATAGTCGCCAGTTACCAACAGGGCTAAAATATGCATGGATGATGGTTTTAATCTGGTCTAGCTGGGTCATGTGTGGATCTACAGTGCTATTTAAAATGGTTGCTGTAATTGACTACACTGATGTGAAAAACCCAGCAATAACGCATGATTAAGAACAACTGTCTTTTTGGAGAATAAAGGTTTTTGTTTGTTTGTGTAGTGGGGGTTTGACCCTATACCCCTCTCTAGAATATAACTATAAGTTTCCTCACTGAATCTTGTTTTGTATTCTTAGGAGATATAAGACCTATCTGTCTTGATATCACAGGGCCTAACAAAGGGGTTTTCAACCTTTTCAAGCTGAGGCCCAGGTCACGCTCCCTCAGACAGCTTTGGAGCCAGACAGCCATTTTGCTCTGCCTGCCACACATGGCACTTCTGGGTGTGGTGGAGGTGGTGGGTGTGGCAGAGACGGTGGTGTTGTGGGCCGCATCCAGCCCTGGGTCATAGGTTGAGAACCCCTGGCCATTTAGGATTGACCCATTAGCATTAATGATCTTTCACGAATGTTAGCCAAAATATTCAACTGGAGTTTAGAGGATGAAACATTGGGAAGATCTGCAGAAAGTTTTCTCTTCTTTTTTAAATTATGGATCTGCAGGTATCCTAGATGTTCAGTAGCTTGGGTTAATCAGAGTAATTCTGATGTAGTCTTTGCTTTTCATTAGAAGGTTTAGTTTTGAAAAGTGTTGAAGTATCTTATCATAATGGATTGATCTCTTCACTGGACAACATTACTTATGCTTCAGTGTATCAAACAAACAGCAGAACTTCCATACAGTGTGTCTTTAGGGTTTTTTAAAGGAAAAACAGGCATGCTTTTATCGAAAGCAGTGGTCCCCAATGTGTGCCTCATACCCCACAGGGTGTACATTGGCTGATTAGTACTTTGGGGGAAATGACTTAGGCTTCTGGGTAATGAAGTCCAAAAACTAATGGTTGGGAAACACTGGTCTAGAGACGTGTACTATCTTTAGAAATTGTACAAAAACTAGACCGAATCATGACTGTTTGGTATAATTGCATGGCAACTGTGGGCAGAACCAATAACATTGGTGGCCAAATAGCACCTCCATAGATGCTTTATGTTATTTATAGGGCTTGAAAGGTATTTAAAAACAAGATATGAATTGGCAATTTGACCTGAGGAAACAGAAATTAGAAAGACTGATTTGATGGTGCCAAAGGAGAAGATGGGTGGCAGCTGACACCCCACACTACTCCGAAGCAAAAATAATATCACAACTATGATATGACCAAGAATGGCATAAAGCACCACCCAAAGAGCAGAGTACAGTTGTCTCCTTTGTTCTGGGTATGGGTCAGGTCAGAGGGGTCAGATTGGCCAATCATTCATTCTCGGGCCCAGTTTAAAATCCTAAGTATGTACCTTGAGAACTCTAAAAACTCAGGAGCCAAGCACCTAAAGAAGCACTGAATAATAATAATAATAATAATAATAATAATAATAATAATAATAATAATAATAATAATAATAATAATAATAATAATAATAATAATAATAATAGTCAGAAATTATTCCGGGTTGAAAGGATTTTTGCTGGAGAAACACTGATCAGGGGATGCCCAGATTAGGTTCCTTTCATCTCCCCAAGAGCTGGGACAGAGACAGGTGCTCAATCCATCATGCAGTACCCGGGTCTCAAACTGTCTATTTGCCAGTCTTCCAGCTAACAAGATCGAGCTTCTTAAACACTGAGCCACTGCAGTCCCTGGAAGCACTGCAGAGAAATAGCATGTCATGTGTATTATCGCTGTACTGGCTGGATGGCTCAGTTCCTCACTGTGCCTCCCAAGAGAAGAACCTGACTATGTGGCCCTGGGCAAGCTGCATAGTCCCAGTACACTCCCCAGAAGAAGGGAATAATAAACCACTTCTGTGTGTTCTCTACCTAGAAAACCTAGAAAGGGTCATCATAAGTCAGATTGACAGCATGCAGTTATTAGTACATTATATTATAGCTGTAAGATGAGAAGAGAGGATTCACTTGAGAAAGCCTTGATGCTTGGAAGGGTCGAGGGCAGAAGAAGAAGGGGACGGCCCAAGATGAGATGGCTGGATGGTGTTGTAGAGGCAATGGGCGCGGAGCTGGGCGAGTTGAGGGGGATGGTGGAGGACAGGAGTGCCTGGCGGACGGCGGTCCATGGGGTCGCAGAGGGTCGGAATCGACTGTGCGACTGAACAACAACAAGATGCTCTTACAGTATTTTAAATCTGAAACTTTAAGTTGATTGAATCATAACTATAATTATAAGCTTTAGAGTGCTGTAAAGTTACAGATCAAGTGTGTTGCAGCTATATACAGCACTCTGCATACTATATTATTACCTTGCACCCTCAGAAGCAAAGCAAAGCAAGCATGCTTATACTGTATACCGCCACTTAGCACTTAGTGCACTCCCTGGGTGGTTCACAAGGATATAGATCAGAGTGCCCAAACTTTTTTGGCCATGGGCTGGTTACATGGTTCAGTGTGCTGGGTCACGTGGTTCCTTTCACCAGAAGAGGAAGTAAAACATGCCTTACAATCTGTTTTGCAACAGGATGAGATAGATCGTAAGCTGCCATTTTCTCTGCTTAAACCAGGGGTACCCAAACTACGGCCTATGGGCCAGATCCAGCCTGCAGGGCATAGTTTGGGCACCCCTGATAGATATCCTCCTTGAATACCATCATTATTGCTTTCAGAAAGCTTTCCCAAGTGCTTCTGTATTGTCAGAGGTATGTGTGTGGCTTGGGTTTGAGTTTAAATGGAAAGATAAAAATACAGTTTCAGAACAGTACAATAAAAAAGAAAGAAAGAGTGACCAAGAGGTCAGTTTTTAGTAAGGAGGGGAGGGGCAGAGTTGTGATGAATAATGTAGGCATACACTAGTTACACTACAGGAAAAGGGGAAACCTTTGTTTAATCCATGAAAAAAGGAGCATTGTTATTGGACATTACTGCTGAAGGCAGTTAGGTATCTATTAATTTGTAAATCTGAACATTCTTTCATTCTATTGAATCTTAAATTTGCCCTATGACAGTATTGCTTAGTATTAATAACATAATTAGTCATGAAACTAAAAATGGCATTTATTGGCAGATGAAGTGATTCATTGACAGTCAGTTACTTCTAATTGAAAAGGTTGGTTTTTTAAAAATTACATGAGAGTGATTTGAGATTCTCCTACATGAATCTATATGTTGGAACAAGAGCCTCAAAGAGAAAAATAAGAGAGATTCTCTCCTGTGTGTGCAGAACATTTGTGCATGACTTGTTGTTGTTGTTGTTGATGATGTTGTTCAGTCACACAATCAATTCTGACCCTTTGCGACTCTATGGACCATTGCCCACTAGGCACCTCTGTCCTCCACCATTTTCCTCAACCCGCTCAGTTCTGTGCCCATTGCATTTCCAGTACCATCTATTCTAGCCATCTCATTTTTGGCCACCCCTTCTTCTTTTGCCCCCCTTTTTGCAGCATCAAGGCTTTCTCAAGTGAATCCTCTCTTCTCATTTGATGTCCAAAGTACTTTAGCTTCATCTTTACTATTTGACCTTCTAAGGAGCAGTCAGGGTTGATTTCTTCTAGATTGACCTATTTGTTCTCCTCGCTGTCCAGGGGACTCTCAAAACTCTCCTCCAACACCATGTTTCAAAGGCATCTATTCTTCTGCACTCAGCTTTCCTTATGGTCCAGCTCTCACAACCATACATTACCACTGAAAATACAATTGCTTTGACTATACAAATTTTTGTTTGCAATGTGATGTCTCTACTTTTCACTATGTTCCCCAGGTTTCTCATAGCTTGCCTCCCAAGAATTAGTCACATTTTTATTTCAAGGCTGCAATCTCCATCTGCAGTGATCTTCGATCCTAAGAATGTAAAGCCTGTCACTGCTTCTACTTCTTTCCAATCTATTTTCCAGGGACTGATAGGGCCTGTCACCATTATCTTGGTTTTCTTGATGCTGAGTCTCAAGCCAGCCTTTGCACTCTCCTCCTTCAACCTAAGCAAGAGCTTCTTTAGATCTTCTTCACTTTCTGCCATTAGGGTAGTATCATCTGCATAGCTCAAATTGTTGATGTTTCTCCCAGCAATTTTAATTCCAATTTTTGATTCATCCAGCTCTGCTTTGCGGATTATGTGCTCTGTGTAGAAGTTAAATAGGTCAATCTAGAAGAAATCAACCCTGACTGCTCCTTAGAAGGTCAAATAGTAAAGATGAAGCTAAAGTACTTTGGACATCAAATGAGAAGAGAGGATTCACTTGAGAAAGCCTTGATGCTGCAAAAAGGGGGGCAAAAGAAGAAGGGGTGGCCAAAAATAAGATGGCTAGATGGTACTGACAAAATGCAGCCAAAGTGCATGACCTAAGGGGTAATATTAAGGAATCCTGACTCAGTTCTTTAACAGTAGGAACAATAAATCCACTATACAACAGGGGAAATGTTTCTTTTGAAATCTATACATACTCTACTTGAGGGTCAGATTAGGTGTTAAGAGAGGAATATGTCTTTCTTCTACATAAACCAATCCATTTTCCCTTTCCCAACAGTAGTTCCTTTGAAATATTTACTTATTACTTCCATCTTTATACCATCCATCTAACCAGACAGCCACTCTGGATGGTTCACAATAATAACAGTTATATACATTAACACAAGATCAAATCCAAATTATAAATGAAACTAAAACTGTTTTAGAAGCAGTTTTGCTTAAAAACAAACCTCTAAATGGAGACAGTTCTATATGCTTTGTTAAGCATACTCAGAAAGCTGAAGAAATCACATGCTATGATGTGCAGATTTGTTTCACGATTTAAGGAAGAAACTATTCTAAAAACGTGCTATGTGTTCTACTTAACTTGGCTCTGAATTAGCATAATTAAAGGTGTTCTTGCAAACTGCTAAAATAGTGAGAGACAGTTTCTCCAGTTATGTTGAAAACGTTTAACCCAAGAATTAGTTTACAATATTTTCAGTTTTCTGTTCAGATTGAGGAGAATGTAGCTTCACATTTATTTATTAAATTTCTACCTATGCTACTTTTCTCTCAATTATGAAACCCCAGGCTGCTCAGAGCTTCGTCTACAGAAGTCTTTAATCTCCAACTCAGGAACAGATGAAGTAATTTTGCTATCAGAAAGGGTAGTTTGAGACTGGCAGTTGAATTCTGAGCTTGGAGGAAAATTGATGTACAGCAGGTGTGCCCAAACTATGGCCCATGGGGTGGATCTGGTCTCCAACACCAATTCATCTGGCCTGCAAAGCCCTTGTCACTCCCGGAAGCTGAAGTAAAACACGCCCATCTGGATGTGACTGGCCCACAAACCGAAAAGTTTGGCCACCCTTGATGTATAGGAATCACAATGGCTAACATTTATAGTCCCAAAAAAGCAATTTTTCCTGCCCCTGATTTTTATTATAACACAGGCAGAGAAATAACATCCTTACTGTAGGCAACAGGTGAGCAAAGGGCAGAGTACAAAGTTCAGCTAGCTCTCTACTTTATCTGGTGTCTGAGTGGCTTCTCCACTCTGCCTAATGATAGGGCTGGTCCTCTTCTACTTACTGTGCAAAAAGTTTGAAGTTACTTTGTCTCCCCTTCCAGAGCAATTTCTGAAGTGCTTTATTGCACATTTCCCTGTTCACAGTCCATTACCACAGCAGAATTTTATCAGGAGTTCTTTCTTCATGGAGTTAATGATGAAACCACCTGAGATGTTGACTGTCTGCTCTTTGGACTTTCTCTTCTTATTTTTTAAAAGCTGAATTGCTAGCAGGAGCATATGCCAATGAATTAATTGTGTTTAGCTGAGGTCTGCTTTTTCTGATGACCTAGCAAGCCCAAGATGTGTGTTACGATCTATTTTTGAGTTCCTAGATTTGATCCTTTCCATTTAGCTAGGAATTGGCAGGTGCTCTGAAACACACATGGTACTGTGGGATGTTGACATGGTCACCAACTCTTCCTTGTCGTGGATAGTCATGTTCAAGATCTATGTGGCTCTTTTTATTTCTTTGGCAACATGGAAACTAGAATTGTTTGAGAGTACCTTATCAAACATTTGAATTACATCTTTTCAGTGCTTGAAAAAAAATTACTTCCTTGATAATCAGCTCCCAGAATTCTCCAGCCAGCACCGTCGGATTATATTGCCTAGTACAGTGATGGCTAACCTTGGTACTCCAGGTGTTCTGGAACTTTAATTCCCAGAAGCCCTGATCAGCAGAAGTGATGACTTGGGCTTCTATTAATTGAAGTCCAAGAAAACCTGGAGTGCCAAGGTTAGCCATCACTGGCCTAGTGGGATTATGGGGGAATATAATCCCAAAAGTAGTTTTCATAAATTTAGCACCTGATATCGAGTATTTCAGTTTATGGCTGTCTAGTTAGGAATTTGTCTATCATTTCCAGGAGCCTAATTTCATTTTCCCTATATTTTCTTGGTACTGTATAGCAATAGCAATTATCCTTATATACAATCTCATAATGCTTAGTGCACTTTCTGCATGGTTCACAAATTAATTAGCATTTTTTGCACACAACATACAGGGTACTCATTTTACCAACCTCAGAAAGATAGAAGACTGAGTCAACCTTGTGTCCCATCAGGATCAAACTCACAGTGTTTTGGCTGCAGTACACCAGTTTAACCACTGTGCCACCAGGGTTCTTTGATATTTGTAGTTTGATGAAGTTCTTAGGATTCTTTGTTAGAGAAATTCTAGTGTACTCTTCCCAAGCACAACAAAGAATTCACTGAACTACAAATCTGAGGATTCTTAGCTTGGAACCATGGCAGTTAAAGAGGTATCAAATTGTTGTAGTTATGTAGTATAGATATGCTCTATATCAGAAGTAGCTATGTGTGATTTGCAGGCATCTCAGGAGTCCCATGATCCCTTCTGCAGATGTTTCCTGTTTTCTTTCCAGTATTGTGCATATCTCTGATTACTGATCAGAGATAGGAGCTGGCATTTCCTTGGTCTGTAGTGAAGAAAACATACCCTGTTGGGTACCTCTGATTAATGAATAAGAGCCGATTTAGACACATGTCATGTTTAAATGGGACTGCAGTGGTTCAAGTGGTTAAGATGCTGAACTTGCTGACTGGAAGGTCAGAATTCGATTCCTGGGTACTGCATGATGGAGTGAGCTCCCATCTCTGTCCCAGCTCCTGCCAACCTAGCAGTTTGAAAGAAATTGCAAGTAGATAAATAGGGACCACTTTGGTAGAAAGGTAAACAGCATTCCATGCATTCCAGTGTTGAGGTATGCCTGCCACATGTCCATGGAAACATCTGCAGACACAGACAGTGCTCTTTGGCTATAGACAGAGATGAGCACTGAACTCTAGAGTTGGATATAACTGGCTTTCGAGCAAGGGTGGCCTTTACCCTTACCATGTTTAAATATCTTACTTGTAAATAATTGGGCCCTTATTCCGTTGTGCTGACAAGAAGAAGCTGAGTAGGTGTGATGCTCATCTAGCTTTTCACTCAAACACTGGATACCAAAGGTGTTAGTCAAGGGAATGTGACAGAGCATAGCTAGACTTTGTGCTCTGTCTAGAGCAGTGTTTGCCAACCTTTGGTTTTTGGACTTCAATTCCCAGAAGCCTACGTCAATTCCCCAAACCATTGATTAGCCAATGTACTGACTTAGGCTTCTGGGAATTGAAGCCCCCCTGAGGTGCATGGACTACACGTTGGGACCAGTGCACTAGAGGTTTCCACTATTAGGCTTGCAAGTGCACAAATCTGACATGTTGGATTACATAGAAAGAGGATTTCCCTTGCTGTTAATGGAGCTACTGTATCTTGCTTCTCATGTTGCATAGGTTAAGCTGTTTTATATTCATCTATTGACCTATAGAGGGCAGCCTCAGAAATTATATCGCCATACCAAAATCAACAAGTCATGAGATATTTAGTTTCCTGATGAAAATATCCAAACAGTGTTCCACTTTCATGCGCAAAAATCAGCAGACTGGGCATAAGACAGTGCTCTTGAGGGCATCAGACTGTCTTAGAACATGCAAGCAGGACCAGTAGCATGTACAACCCTACACTCTCTAAGTGACTCAGGATATATGAATGAAAAACTGCCCATCACTGTACACTAAAAGCATTTGCTACCGGAGATGGCTGCCAACTGTAGAGCTGGCCCTCAATGTAGTATCCTAAGCATGGTGATGATTAATCAGAGTTGCTCTTCACAATGAGGTAGACACAAAGATGTGATATTTTTGGAATAGATGAGAGGATAGTGGTCACTGTATACAGTTGTATGATGAATTTTTGGCTGGTGGACAGGCATTTCAGGTTCAGTCAGATATTTAGTTTTCTGCTTCAGAAGAAAGCAGCATTAGAGAATTCATTGGTCTTATATTCCAAGCATCTTTTATATACAGTATTTCCCTTTTTTTAAAGGAAGTCAGTGTTTCTAGAAGGAGGGTTATAACTCTGAAGATAGTACATAATATTTACAAGCCTCATGGACATTAGCAGTTAGAACTACTGTAACTCACTTTATCATGTAAGCAATAAAACAAAGACTGAAAGCAAGAGGGGCCTTGTAAAAGTCTAGTACTGTAGTGAGACAGTTACCCTCTCACCTCCCAGTTCTCTGAATGAAGTAACATAGGGCAAATTGATTCAAGCAATCTATTTGAAAGGTAAACTAATGGTGCTTATATCTACTTTATGGTAAAATTAATGTCCATGTACAGATGGTCCTTTGTTTTCTTCAGTAAAAACATTAAATGGCTCTAGTCCAGAAACTATATTTCTCTGCCACCATGGATATGCTAGGTGAAAGCCTTGTTGGGGCATGGGGGCTTGAGCAGTCTAACTAGGTGGTGATGCCCATCTCTCACCAATGATGTTGGGCCAGGACTAAAACTCACCAAAGCATCCTCCGTCAGATCCTGTGGGCAAGGTGAAAGCAGAGAGCACACCTCATGGCCTGCCTAGTCAGCGTGTGACATGATATCCAAATGGCTAAAAAACCACATGCAAATGGACTTGATTTCTCAGGTCCATTTACATATGTGGAACATTGTCGTGGAGATGTCTGTCAATGCATGGACTCCTCACTGAATAACGACTCCAAGGTATTGTGGATATAGTACTAGAGTACTTCTAAGGAACTTTGTTTATAAAAGTTAACTGTTTATTAAATATTTAATGACATAGGTGCTTCATATGCACAGCCATTCTATGCCATGCTGGCATAATGAACTAATAGAAGAATTTGATAGAAGTCATGGGAGGTAACATTCAAGGCCTCCGAAGTCCTTCATCTGGCTTACCAACTTCTGCAGGTATTTCCCCTTTTCTCTCTAGTGTTGTGTATAGCTCTGATCGCTGATGAGAGCTATAAGAGCTGGCATTTCTCTGCTCAGTCCTGAAGAGAGACCTCTTGCTTGTTATCTCTGATCAGTGAACAAGGCTAGAGAATTAAAGACATGTAGTGTTTAAATCTACTGCTCTTTTGAACATTTGAAGTTGAATGTAAAGAACAAAATGGCAGCCCTTTCTCTTTTATGAACAAAAGCCTGCTGGTCTGATAAAGAATCATTGTTTAGCATTGACAGTGGCCGATGGGGGAATCCTCCATCTTATCTGGAGTTAGCAGCAGCCTGGCTTTAGAAGCTATAAGACAAACCAAATGGCACAATACTCTCTCTTCCAACCTCTTGCAGCTGCTTCCTGGCATCTCCAAGCAGGGCAACTATATCACTATGGCTAGTGGTAGGAACAGCTTTGGGGACCCGCTCCAAGTAGAATCTATGCTGAAACTAGTGTTCTATTCATGGACCGCTTATCTTGGCCTGGGCAACATTTTGGGAGCTCATCTGATCACTTCTGATTTTGAAGGAAAACCTTTATAGGCCTGTGTAAGATATAGGACTGGTGACTTAGTGCTTAAGATGCTGGATTTGATGACTGGAAAGGTCAGCAGGTCAACAATTCAAGACCTGAGTGCTGCACGATGACGTGAGCGCCTGTCTCTGCCCTAGCTCCTGCCAAACCAGCAGTTTGAAAGCAACAAATAGCAAGTAGATAAATAGAGACCACTTTGGTGGGAAAGGTAACAATGTTCTTTTTGTTCCAGTGTCTAGTCATGCCTGCCATGTGACCACAGAAACATCTGCAGACACAGACAGTGCTGGTTCTTTGGTTGTAAACAGAGATGAGCACCAAACCCCAAAGTCAGATATGACTGGCTTTTGAGCAAGGGAGACCTATGATACAGAGCTAAAAAATAGTCCCAAATATGGCATTTTATTTTAAAAGGTGAGGGCTGATGAAAGCTACTGTCTATGTGGCCTGCACAGCACATTTTGCTCACGCCTGATTTATGCATTTTAGGGGAAAGCCACTTAATCAAATGGCGCTGTGCACTGGAAAAGCTCATCTGATCAGGAATGCCTTGCGATTTGTAGTCAAACTGCTATGAAACATGTTTTGAGAATACTTGTTAGTATAATAAATGTTTGGATGATTTGAATGCATGCTAAGTACATAATTTGTATGCACATTTGTCAGGAAGGAAATGGGTGAAGTGAGAGGATATGATGAAGAATCTAATCCATCTTGCAGCTGGAGAAGGCTACACCATGGAATCCCTTAGCGTGATCCTCAGACCCTTTTGAATAATGCATAAGCTATTAGAGGCATGACCTTGGAAAACTGTTTGGAGATGGGTTTGGGTACAACACAGCACCATTGTTTAGAGTTGTTCCGTTCAAATGTCAGAACAGGTATTATTTAATTAGATAATGTATATCCTGCTTGTGTCCCTTGCAGGACTGTTTATAAAACACATGGAGTTAAAAACCTTAATAGTTTACAATATTAAATGGATTATCCCAGTAAAATACTTAATTAATCAAATTTTAAAACAATAGCAAAGAATAGCCATGATTTTTATAGCTGTAGGGAGGAGATACACAAGAGGCACTGACTTGTGGGGGGAAACAGGTGTCCCTTGTGCTGTTGTTGTTGCCTTCCACACCAGAGTGAACAAAGCTTAAAAAAAAAAGCATTTGTCAGATCTTCAGGAATGATGCAAGTCAGAGAGGAGGGTGTGTAGCAAGGAGATCTGTTGACTGATCTCCTGATGATAATCTATATCAGGGGTTACCAACTTTTCCAAGCCAGGGGCTGGGTCACGCTCTCTCAGTCAGCACCGAGGGCTAACGGCCATTTTGCCCTGCCTGCACAATTGTGTGTGTGTGTGGGTGTTTCGCCATTTTATTCCAACACCTTCAAAGGGGTGGCCATTTTGTTTCTTGCATGTCCTTGGAGGGGTGGGGGACCACATGAAATGGCACTGTAGGCTGGATCTGGCCCACATGCCTCAGGATGGGAACCTCTGTTCTATGTTTTAGGAAGAGTTTCTGACATCTAGTAATATACCATTGTTGTCATGTGCCCTCAAGTTGCTCCCAATTTACAGCCACTCTAATTAGGTTTCTGAAGGCTGCAAGTTGTTCAAGGAATAGTGTACACTCTAGTAAGTTTTCATGGGACAGCCTTGTCGTGAGCTGGAGTCTATCTACTGCACTGCCTTGACACTCCACTTTGCTGTTAAAGATGTCAACAACATTGTGGCTTGCTTTTCATCTCCTAAACCAGGCTATTGAAATTTAGAAAGCTTGGCAGGGGACAACTGGAGAATGGCCATGCATTTTTGTACAAAAAAGATTTGGTATATATAAGCTGTATTCTTGACACCAAGAACAAACTCCTGAGCTGAAAATGTCTTCATTTTTTGTTGCAATTTGGTGTCCACCTTTTGGAGCTACATTTTTGCACTTTAGAGAATAAACCAAACAAAAACATTGTAGCACTTTGAAGACTGACTGTTATATTTTAATCTTAGCTTTTGTGGATCAAGCCCACTTCTTCAGAAATTGGAGTGAGACTTCTTAGCATCAATTTATATACAGTAATACCTCGGATAACGTCTACCTCGGATAACGCTAAAATCGCATAACGTTAAGTAATCTGGGGAGGAGAATTGGATCGAATAACGTTAAGGTCCTGTGGGATGGATCGGATAACAACCGCTAAAGCCTGTGCGGTTACAATGTATCTCTATGGAGCTTCAACGTTATCTGATCCATCCCATAGGATTTTAACATGCATCGGATAACACTAAAAATCGGAGAACACCAAGACTTGTGGAACCAAGTTTTAGCGTTATCCGAGGTATTACTGTACATTAGTTACAGAGGTACAGAGTGATTGGTTAGCATAACAGATAAGTATACAAAGCAATATGGGTTTACAACTGGTAATAGCAGATCAACTCTGGCTGTTATTCGGATTAGTTACGAAGTTTTGCCCTGTTCAATTGCAAATAGTAGGATGATACAAAACAACCACCTGGCATTGAACATTTGCTAATGAGTTTAATCTTTAGCATCTATTGACAATTGTGTGAGTTCATCCTTTGTTCTGTGTTTGTGGTCAACCTTTTCATGTTGTGGGCTGGACCATGCCCCCACAGATAGCTGAGCAGGCCAGACATGTAGTGTGCCCCCCCCCCCCGGCTGTAAACGCTGCTGTAAACTGTGGGGCTGCGCGTTTCTGTGGGCTTGCTTACAGCTGTTGTAAACGCTTCCACTGGTGGCAGGGTCTCACTGTGGGCTGGATGAATTGGCACTGCAAACCGAGTCTGGCCTGCGGGCCATAGGTTGGCCACCCCTGGCCTATGTTGTGAATGACAATTTTTGCACTTGGCTCTGGTTGATGGGATTTAAGGATCTAATAAAAGCAACATAGCTCCCACAGGCCTAAAATACCATCTATGTCTATGAGGGTGAATCTGAAAGTGCATGGATTTTGTGACCTTCAAAACAGTAGGGATAGGTAATGCTGACAGTAACTACAACCAGGTTTTCTTAGCTTCAGCTTAATGTCGTAGCATAGCCTGGGTGCAATGTTTTTAGCTCCCGAAGAACAGTGTGAATTGGCCTTTCCCAACTTGTCATCCTTCAAACATACTAGGCTACATCTCCCACAAGGCTCAGCCACTTATACATGTATTGGCTGGGAAGAAGAATAGACGCCTTTGAGATGTGGTGTTGGAGGAGAGTTTTGAGAGTCCCCTGGACAGCGAGGAGAAGAAATAGGTCAATCTTAGAAGAAATCAGCCCTGACTGCTCCCTTGAAGGTCAAATAATAAAGATGAAGCTAAAGTATTTTGGACATCAAATGAGAAGAGAGGATTCACTTGAGAAAGCCTTGATGCTTGGAAGGGTCGAGGGCAAAAGAAGAAGGGGACGGCCCAAGATGAGATGGCTAGATGGTATTGTGGACGCAATGGGCACAGAGCTGAGCGAGTTGAGGGGGATGGTGGAGGACAGGAGTGCCTGGCGGACGGTGGTCCATGGGGTCGCAGAGGGTCGGAATCGACTGTGCGACTGAACAACAACAAGACTGATGTAACCAGAGGATGTCCTCTTACAAAATCTGGTGCAAATGGATTTGATAGAAAATAATTCAGATTGTTTAGTAACGGAAGTTTAGATTAAGTTGTATGAATGAGCCCTTTTTCATGATATGTTTGTACTACAGGCAAAAGGAATGGTGCATTAATCCACATGTGTAAAGTGTGTATGTTTAGGAGATGCAGGATCATCTGTATACATATAGGTGTATTGCTTATTGTCTATACAGTAATACCCCGGATAACGCTAAAACTAGGTTCCACAAGTCTTAGCATTATCCGGTTTTTAACGTTGTGTGATATATTGATTGCACAACATTTAAAAAATAGCCTGGTACCATTTCCAATGAGGAAAGGGAACAAGGGATCGATTTGCCTGCCTCTTTGGAATGAGCAGTGGGGATTTTATGTGTGGCACCCCGTTGCCCTTTCCAAAAGGCAGGCGGATCGAGCCAAGCCCCAAAGTTGGCAGGACTGGTCTCCGCCTGGGAAGCACCTTTCCAGGTGGAGACCAGCCCTGCTGACTTTGGGCCTTGGCTCTCCGGTGAGAGTTGCCTCCGTCAGATCACCAGTTTCCTTTGGGTGAGAGGGTGTGCCCGCTCTCACCCAAAGGAAAACGGTGGTCTGAGCATTGGGTTGCTGGTTTCCTTTGGGTGAGAGGGTGTGTGCCTGCTCTCCGCCAAAGGAAACCAATGGTCTGAGCGGATCACTGGTTTCCTTTGGGTGAGAGGGCGCACCTGCTCTCTGCCAAAGGAAACTGGCGATTGGAGCTTCAGATCGCCAGTTTCCTTTGGCTGAGAAGGCACGTGCCCACTCTCACCCAAAAGAAACTGGCGGTCTGAGCATCAGATTGCTAGTTTCCTTTGGTTGAGAAGGTGCCCACCTGCTCTCACCCAAAGGAAAGGAAGCCAGTGTTGGGGCACTCTGATCAGTGGCTTCCTTTTGGGGAAGGCGAGTCGGGTGGCCCTCCTTGCCTTCCATGAAGGAAAGTCAGCATTTGGAGCACCCCAAAGCCAGCTTCCTTTTGAGGAAGGCAAGGTGGGCATCGGATGCCCAGTTTCCTTAACCAGGGATTGGACTCTTGGGTCTACAGAGGCCCCTTTGCTTTTCCAAGGCAAGCCTCAGGACAGCACGGGGGCCTCTGGAGATCTCTGACCCAAAGACCGTAGGAAATTTGAGGTGCAAAAGTTGTCCTCCAATTCCCCAACGTTATCCGGTTTTAACGTTGTGCGGTGCACACGTTAACTGGGGTATTACTGTAATTTACTTTGTTTGGTTTATTGCTTGCTTTTGTGTATTATATTATGTTTAATTTTATATTGTTATGCACCTATTCCTCTTCTTCCGTGTCTAGGCCAGATGTGAAACTGCCAAAATGAAGCTACCTTTGGTGAATTCATCTCTGCAGTTCCTTTTGCCTGATGTAGTGTGAGAAAGGCTAGCCAGCACAAAGTTGCTTTTGTCCGGGGTACACCCAATTGTGTTTCAAAAATACCACAGTCTTTGAGGATTCTTTGTGTATCCCAATTTGCCCCCATAAATATTATAGTTAGTTCTCCAACACAGTAAGCCACCACCACCACCCCCCAAGTATGGGAAATAGACAATACAAAGTATTTCATATTTTAGTTGATGACTTTATAATACAATCAAGATAAATTGTTCAGATTTAGCATTTTAGTAGCAACTCTGTTTATCAACAAAATCAAAACAGAAATTTGTATTGTCAGTCTAATGACATACCAATATTGAGAGTACTGTAGTTAGAAACTTTGTCAAGCAATCTGTTTTTTTTTAACTCTTAAGAAATGATGGTTCTGTTTGAACAGCTAGTTTTATTTGTATGAATTTATTTATTACTGATCATTTAAGAGTGTAGTAAGTTTGTCCTTACTAGCATAAAGGCAGCAATAAAACCATCTCAGGAAATGTCATGATGTTTTAATGCCTACAATGGCTATGGAAAGCTCGTTCAAGAGAAAGGCAGACATCTTGCTTAATTACTTGTGTAATAATTTATCCCAGTCTCTTAGCCTGAACATGCCATAGATTAGAAATCTACAGAGATACACCCCTCTATGGGATGGGATTGGGGCTTCTCTAGAGGAGCAAGCCTTTTTTTTAATCTTCAAAGAATAATGTGTATTAAATGATGCTGGCTTATTTCCAAGCAAATGGTTCCTAATACTAGTAGTTAAATTTTCTGTGAATTCTCTCCTCCACCTGTTCCATTTCACTTTTTTCCTACTGAGAGCGCTGGACACTTGTGTCTTCATGCTAAGAATGCCCATAAAAATAGTTAAAATTACAATCACATCTAAACTCACAAATTACAGATATCTAAAATCACATGTCTAATACCACAACTTGATTGACTGGATAGCTCAATGGTTTAAATATCTGGTTGTGGAGCTGGAGGTTGGAAATTCAGTTCACCCCAGCGATGGAGTGAGTGCCTGTTGTTTGTCTCAGCTCCAGCAACCTAGCAGTTTGAAAGAAAGAAAGGTATCACTTTGGCAGGAAAGGTAACAGCATTTCATGTGTTCCGATGTCTAGTCACATGAAGATGGAAAATGTCTGCAGATGGAGACAGCGCTAACTTTTTGGCTGTAAATTGAGATGAGCATCACCCCTAGTCTGACACTTTACTATACACCAGTGGTTCCCAATGTGGTCCAAAGGCCCCACAAGGGAACTTGAATTCCCAGAATCCTAAGTCAGTACATTGGCCGATCTGTGCTTTGGGGAATTGACTTATCCTTCTGGGAATTGAAGTCCAAAACCCAAAAGTTGGGAGACACTACTATACACATAGATACAGCACATACAAAAGTCTTGTCCCTTTATCCTTTAACTAGGTTATTTCATTCCTTCCTTTTTTAATCTTTATGTGTTAAATTGTGCTGAATTGATAACATAAGGCAGGCATTTAAATCAGGGCTGTGCCAGTTTAGTGCTAGAGGGCAAAGTATTTAAAAACATTGCAATTTACAAAACTATTACAGTAATTTGCTACAGTGTGAGCAAAAAGCAGTCAATGGGAGTAGGGTTCTTGCCCACACTATGCTTCACTCTGCATACCATCAATTATGTCATCGGAACATGCCCAGCAATAGCTCTAATGCAGGGGTTCACAACCCACAGTGCAGCCCTAGCCCCTGACACCTTTTTATCCGGCCCACGGTGATCACTGCGGAAGTGGATGCATTTACAATAGCCATAAACGTGCCCACGCATGTTTAAATGCACCTGCCGCAGTTTACGGCAGTATTTGTGGCAGGGGAAAACCATGTGTCCAACCTTAGTTTAAATTGAGCGAGATCTGTCTGAAAATATTCCATTTGAACCACTCATAACTCTGTTCATTAGATGCAGTTGGACTAAACATTAATTGTGGCTTTGAAATAGATATGCCTTTGATTCTTGCCTTTGTGTGTAATTTTAGTATTCTTTTTTGAAACCTTTACTGTCTTTAAAAATGGCTTAATGGTGGTCAGTTCAGTATCAATCAAGTTGTGTTTGTCGCGTTTTATACCTTAAGAGCAAAATGTGACATTTTGTTCTGTTGTGCACAGCTGGTTTGGTAGCTAATTGGGTACCGTTTGTTCTTTTTGGCACTATCTCTGCCATTAACTATTGAAGGAAGTGGAACAACCGGTTCCTTCTAATATGTGATTTATATAGCTGGGATCAGTTCTGAGCTCTTTTGGGATCAGTAAAATGCCTGTCTTTCACCTCTAAAAAAAACTGCCGTTAAGATACCCATGACCTTTTTGCATCTCTAAAATTCTGCCTTTTTTCGATTGTCTCCCTTCCTGCAGCTTCTGCAGATCTTTTTGAGCTGGTCTGCGAGCTTTTTCATACCTGTCCACTGCTATTCCTTTCTTCATCAGTATGTTGAGGTTCAGTTGCCTTGAGATTGCTTGGCTACCATGTTGTGAAATTCCAAAATAATGAGTGCAGGTCCGATTCCTGTGGTCTCTATTCCTCTGTGAATTGTTAGCTTTGTTCCTGTATGATTCAGACAGTCTCTGAAACCATTTAGCCCTTTTTTTTAATCTCTCTGTTTGCTGAACAGAGTGCTAACTTATTCTTTTTTTTTTTTAAAGAAGTGTTCCCTTCAGTGGTATTTATTCTCTCTGCCACTTAATTTCTTCACCTACCTGAGGAAAAGCTTGCTTGTGTGTTATCAACCCTCTTCACTTTCTCTACTCCTAATTTCCCGTCATGTTCCTAGAACACACTTGAAGACCCCTCTTTGAGACATCCCATAACTGCCATTGGTTTTGGGACATCATAGGCAGAGTATGGAAACTAGTAGTCACATATAACACAATTGCCTGTAACTAATTATTTTAAAGGATACTTTAAAGAGGCGTTTTGGAGGGGGGTGGGAAGGTTTTATGCCATCCTTTGATTAATCCAAACTGGTATGGGAATCGATTTTGTTTTCTATATTGTTAATGAATCTTTCCAAGGTGCAGTATCAAAATTGGCCAGTAGAAAGAGCCAGAAAGTATTTGCACATATTTGTCAATTCAGTGTGCTAATAACATGCAGTACAATGAATTACTGTACTTATGAAGTCAGAGTAATGATAATGACATTTGAGAAACAGTGGGTCACACAATGAGTTCTGAGATGAGTAATATTTAAGTACAGTTATTTATTTTTTATTCCTTAATTACTTTTTGAACAAGTAATTCTGCTGAGAAGAACATCTTTCTGGTTTATTGTTGCTTTCATGCTATAGAGATAGATTTCTTGTATGAACTCTTGTTCTAGTTATAGAAAAAAGAAACACAATTTATAGATCCAATGTGCCTTTAGACCTTGAAGTACTTTTGTAGCATAGTGACAGTTACAGCTTTCTGAAAAGTTTTGCTTTGATTGGTAACTTACAGCCCATGTTAGTTAGGGCTAGCAATTATGTACAGTCTGGTAGAATGGTAGAAATACAGAATGGGAAGGGACATCAAAGGTCATCTAATCCATCCATCTGCAAGTACAAAGTAATACCTCATATAACATTAGTATCGAATAACACTAAAATTGCATAACATTAAGGAATCTGGGGGGAAGAATTGCATCAGATAACATTAAGATCCTATGGGATGCTTCAGATAACAACCGCTAAAGCCTATGTGGTTACAATGTATCTCTATGGATCCCATAGGATTTTAACATGTATCAGATAACACTAAAAATCATATAACACCAAGACTTGTGGAACCAGGTTTTAGTGTTATATGAGGTTTTACAGTACCTCAGATAATATTAAGACTTGGTTCCACAAGTCTTAACATTATCCGGTTTTTAACGTTGTGTGATACATTGATTACACAACATTAAAAAAAAGCTCTGTTCCCTAACAGCAAGAGAGATTCCTCCCCCCCCCCCCGCTGAAACAACAGGGTGGGCAGGGTGAATCCCTCCCAGTTAGGTAGACAAACCTAACAGCAAAAGAGATCCCTCACTGTTAGGTTTGCCTTTGGCTAGAGGCTAAACCTAACAGCGGAGGCTAAACCTAATAGCCAGAGAGATTTGCCTTGCCCTCCTGCTGAAACAACAGGGTGAGCAGGGCAATTCCTCCAACCGTTTTGCTTGTGGAGGGAACATGTGCTGCTGTGCCCTTGTTAGTGGAGGCATGTTTGGGAAGCCAGACTGGGAAGCCCAATGGGGAGTCCCCGGTCGGCTTCCCAGATCTCTGCCCCAAAGCTTGCAGGGCTGGTCTCTAGCCCTGCGGGCTTTGGGGCAGAGATCAATGTCGGGGAATTTGAGGCAAACATTTGCATCACACGTTGTGCAATGAAAATGTTTGCCTCAAATTCCCCGATGTTATCCGATATTAGCCTTATCCGAGGCAATCATTATCCAAGGTATTATTGTACAGGAAATCTCCTATTGCTGCATCCATGACAGGGATTTGTCCAGTCTTTGTTAAGAAAGAGCATCTCCCACAGTGTTCTGTACAACTGTTAAACAGCTTATACCAACAGCAAACTCTTTAAGAAGTATCAGAACCTCCATTGAGGCTTCGCAGCCACTCCGAACTCCCACCAACATTGATTGATTGTTTTATTATATTATTATTATTTTATTGATTGTATTGTCTGTAAGCCGCTCTGAGTCACCACGGTGAGTGGGCGGCAATATAAATCTGACTGAATAAATAAATAAATAAATAAATAAATAAAGCAGGTAGGTCAGGAGCAAGAAAAAACAGATTTGCTCTTTCATTTGAATGGACTGTGCATTGTCTCTTGAGTGTATAAATGTACATTTGTGGTATCAAAAATTCCCAGACTGTCACCCTCCAGATGTATTGAAACTCCCAACATCTCCAGACAGCACAGTCCCTCACTATGGGAGTTGTAGGCTAACCAGAACATGGGAAGCTATTACAGTGGACCCCGCATAACGAATACTTTGTATAATGAAAAATTCGTACAATGAAGCGTTTGTTTGCTAAGTGCTATACCCCGCATAATGGGGAAAATCGTTATTCGGGTTTTTTGCTAAGCGGGGTATACCCCACTTAACGAAAACCCTGTATAACTAACTTTTCCCCCCGTTTAATCTGCATAGTGAAAAAACCTGCATAGTGAAGAGCTCCATGGAACAGAGCTTTTTTGTTATGCGGGGTTCTACAGTACTTAATATTAAGTAGTTCCAGTTATAAATCCATCCCCCCTCCATGCAGTTAGTTGTAGCTGGATCCATCTTTAGAACACAGTGGCCTCACAGACCATTTGGCTGCCTGTGGGAAACCAGAAAGCATGGCTTTGCAGCCTACATTTCATGACACACCCCACCCACAGCTGATATATAGGCATCTGTTGTACACATTATACTTGTATACACATATGCAGAATAATGCATGTTCATTCAGCATCTGGGGAAAGTTTTTAGATGCTAAATCTTTTAACGATCTTAGCTTACTGCTGGATACCCTCAAGAGACTCCTAGAAAGTTTAGTCTTCTCTCATTGTCTCCACTGGAATCATCTCATGTCTTATATGAGAAGTCTACGGTGTGAGCAGTAGCCTCTAGTCTTTGCTATCTATGGCAATAGCAAGTTAGTCGGCCATTGGGTGTGATATAATTTAGCAGTTACTGTAGGAATGCTGAGTGCTTTAAATGAATGAGCACCAGTCTACAAAAAAGGAAACTTCAGAGCACAGGATTTCTCCGTGGGTGAAAATAGGAGATGGTTTATGTTAGGATAAATAAGCAGAGCATTATAAGGGAAGGATTTTCCTTCCCTTCCTGTCCTTGCCAAGTGAGCGGGAGGAGGAGAGCCGTTGACTCCACACAGGAGGAAATTGCTGCCAGATTACCCTTCGTCCCTCATACCATGATGCTGAGCAAGGGGAGAGCATGTGACATTCCGAGTGAAGAATTTGGTAGGGGAAAGTGGAAAAGCACCACCACTGCCTGGTTTCCAAAGCATGCGTTTTAGTTTGTGGCTAGTATCCAGCCAGAATGACTGGTGTTTTGAACTACCTGATACTCCTCCCTTCTGTATGGAGAGACAGAACTTTCTGTGCTGGGGGAAAGAGTTGATGAAGTATTTCCCAACTTTTGGAAAGCCTATATAAAAATGTTTTTATACATTGTAAGCCACCCTGAGTGGTGTTTGCACCAGAAAGGTGGGTCATAAACAAACAAATAAAGTGTCATCTTAAGACCAATGAGTTTTATATGACATAAGCTTTTATGAACTGCAGCTCACTTCATTAGATGTGTGGTAGGAGGTGTGTTGCCCTAAGATCAGTGGTTTCAATACAAACTGGAGAAGGGGGGAGAGAATCATGTAAGGGAATTTGTGAAGAAGAAAGTTCTTTTTATTTTACAGGAAGGCTGTTCAGGGGCCTGCAGGAGGAAGGGAGGAACTGGAGTGTCCTTAAGTTAATTCACCTTTGGATCCATAGGAGGGTGGCCATGTGTCCTCCTTTATAGACCATAGCCCTCTGTCCACTCCAGGTCTGGTTTGACAAAGAATCCCTCAAAAAGGGAGAACTGATTAAGGAAGGTTTATATATTTTTGTTTGCTAAATATTGTTCTCCTGCTTTGGAATTGGGAACCATTGTAAAGACTGGTTGACCCAGTTGGGTTATCTGTGACTTTCGTCTGGTCCACACTGCCTCTTGAGAGAGGTGTGTGGCTGCTGACCACCATTCAGTGTGGATGATAGAACTGTTTGAAAGCATTAAAAAGCAGAGTCTGTGACAGGTCTCAGAACTGATTGTGCAGATGTGTTCATGTACAGCATGGCTATAAATTGGCAAGGCAGAAAGTACAGTGGGCTAAGATGGCCGTATGGAAGAATTTTGATGAGACTGTGGTTCTGTTGCTGTTGCTCTGTCGTTGACAGAATATTTTCTCTCTCAATCCCCCTTCCTTCCTTCCTTCCTTCCTTCCATCCTTCCTTCCTTCCTTCCTTCCTTCCTTCCTTCCTTCCTTCCTTCCTTTCTTTCTTTGCCAAAAGCATCAGCTTACTAATACAGAAAGTAGTTTCTCCTAACTCTACAATTAAATTGTACGTTTCCATGTCTCTGGTCTTTCAGCTGTTCTCTTAAAACTGTTCCAATAAATCTAGTGTAAAATAAGTTAATTATGCTAATTTAGCAGGTGTTCAAAGGTATTCATTCCATTGTGCCATGTGTTATGTGGTTGAACCGGGTGAAAGCTATTTTCTAGGTCTATTTTCACTGCTGCTGGTCTTAATCCCAGTGGAAGAAGCAGTTATTGGATCTAAAAGGCTCTCCCTTCACCCTGAGGTTTCTAAAGTCTGAAAATAACCCTAGGGAGCCTTGGAACCTGTGGTGCTGGTGCTGGTTTGGGAAACTTCAAATTAAAAATTAATGCCTACAGTTGATGGCACTGTCTCCATTTACAACTGCAGAATAATGCAACAGGCTTTCAGTTACCAACTCGCTTCTTCAAGACCACTCAGTGGATGCATGACCTGGAATAGAGAATAGTATAAGAATGAAGTGAGACTTCATGCTTATCTCTAGATAAGATTACTTCAATATGTGTTTGAGGTGGGGTTGTATCTTAAAGCATGTTTGGAGATGCCTTGGGGTGTCTGTTCAGATTACAACAACCTTACAATTATTTATATTAGCTTTATATTCTTTTAAGGGTCCAATATAAGATGTGGATTGTTACATACATGCCTGAATCCTGCTGGAGATTTACAGCATATAAAGGAAAATCACATATAACTGGGTGGCAGATTGCCATTCACTAACTTGATACTAGTTGTTTTCCTGGGTGTGCAATCAATCTGATGTTTGCTCAGGAATGCGACCAGCAAGTTCTTAATGGGAAATTTGTGCCAAAACATATGCGATTTCCCTTTATATAAGGGTAAGTTTCATGTAGGATTCTGCTCATAACAGGCTAGATGGCTTGAGACCAAACAGTAGAGCTTGTAATATTGTGTTAAAGTCATGAAACATTAACCTAATTTAGTTAAACATTATTTTAAAAAATTAACTAAGCTGTTTTCATTCTGTGAGACTTGTCATGATTTTATGTGGTTATATTATAACTTTGTTGACCATTGCTTTTAATTGTAATGTGCTGTCAAGTGTCTTCTGACTTATGGTGACCTTGATAGGGTTTTCAAGTTATGTGAGCTGTTGAAGGATTGATTTACTGTTACCAAAACTTAATGCATTTGTATGACCAACAAGGTCTTCTGGATTTTAGTCTGCAATCTGTCTACTATAGCAGAGTGGCTTCCTGCTTGGAGTTTTATATTTTTAAATTTATTAGCTTTGATGAAAAAACTCATAAAAATATCACTGAATTCCAATGGTTTCCTGGATTGAGAGGCAACCCAATGAAGAGCCCTGGCCTAAGCCAAACTAATAAAAACCAAGAAATCATTAAACACATAGTCTGCTTACATAATGAGAAGCAAAAGGTACAGATTATTACATCTGGTTGTTCAAAGTAAAATAAAAAGGAAGACGATTGCAGGAGAAGAATTTACTAGATGAAGAACCAGGGAGACTATTTGTGATAGAATTAGGATCTAGGTCTAAGTGTTTCCCAAATGCTGGTGTTTGGACTTCAATTTCCAGAAGCGTAAGTCATTTCCCCAAAGCACTGATCAGCCAATGTACTGACTTAGGCTTCTTGGAATTGAAGTCCACCTGTGGGCTGTGTACCTATTGTTGGGAACCGTTAGGTCTAGAACAGAGTGATTTCCCACCCCAGATTGAAATGTTTAACTACAGAAAAAGAAGGGAAATCAATGAGGGGATCTCATCTGTCCTTCTATATACAGTATATGATAAAGAATACTCAACCCATAGCAATCTTGCCCTTTGAGTATTACTTGATGACATATTGCTCATTGAATGTATTCTGAAAGTTTCAGAGTCTCCTTTTTTAATAATCCACATTGAGGATTTTTTTCCATCCCACTTGAGACATTTTCAGGATGGAAACCAGGATGTCCTTCATCCAAAGCACAGGTCCTGCCATTGAGTTACAACTTTTTCCAATTAAACTTTTTCCAGACAAATTTTAGTGTTGAAGACAATATGCCCTATAGAAAGATGTGGCCATATATTACACGGTGAAACTCATTCCTCATTTCTAACTACACATTTGGTAAATTTATGTGGTACAATGTGGCAGGGATTTCCCCCCACACTGATGCATTTGTTTTAGGGGAAATCTAATGACCTATATGTCCTTCGTGCAGCAATGTTGGGCCATAATGGCCAATGACATATATGCAGAATAGGAGTGATTAATAAGAACCACAGAACAAATGTATCTTTGGGGAAATGTCTGCTTTGAAGACTGGCTGCTTTCCAACCAACTCATAATTGCTCCACCATGAGAAATTGCTACAGAGACAGGCACAGCTATAGAAAAAGAAGAACGTCCCCAAGAAAAATACAGAAGTTGATGATGTAATGGGGATTTGATTCATAGTTGACTGGTGTTCTCAAGAGTCACCTTCAACCAAATGACTCTGCCCTCCTATCACGGGCAGATGATTTATGGCTTGACAGGTAGTTCAGCAAAGACCTTTGGCTAGAACGAGATGGTTTGTCTGAACCTAGCAGGGGCATATCTATTTTTTTTCATAGCGAAGTAAAGTTGAATGAGTGCTGTGCATTTAACAAATGCTTTGGCAGGTTACAGCAGTTCCGGTATTAAAAATGTATTTCCACCCTTGCTGAAGTAGTTAAAAAAAAAAAATGAAATAAGTGATTTATGGACTGGGAATTTCTCCCTGCTTTGTAAGAGTTCGACCTTACAGCTGAACATTATTCTTGAACATTATTCAAGTGCTATACATGAAAATAAGATGTTAGCACTTTCTAACAGGCAGGGCTCATCCTCCCATGAAAAAAAGAGACAAATTCCCCATCTCAAGTGGCAGAATGCATGCGGCAGCAGATAGTACAGATGCATAACTGAATGCACCCCCATGTCACCACTTTTAAGAGCGTTGGTGCCCATAACTCAGGGGCAAGTGACAAAGGCTGTTTGGAGTAGCTGTTTGTCCAGTGCATGGCACTGTTAAACTCTTGGTTGAAGCTCTCCTGCTCCTGTGTAGACCACTCCACATCTTCAGAGCAGGGCACTGGCAGGCTCTCCAGAAGACCAGGCAAATATTTTGTCACACTGACATTGCTGCTATGGAGAAAGAACTGGGATGTGGCTCTCCAGAGCTAAGTAGGCCTCCAGTCCTTTAAACTGTTGAATATTCTAGTGCTGTGATGGCAAAACCTGGCACTCCAGGTATTCTTGGACTCCAATTACCAGAGCCCAAGTGAGCATTCCTGCTGATCATGGCTTCTGGGAATTTAAGTTCAAGAACAGCTCGAGTGTCAAGGTTTGCCAACACTGTCGTAGTGCAACCCCAACATGCAGTAATTCAGAGAGACAGGAAAGACTAACCTGAACTAAAGGAAGTTGTTTTGCATCGTTTGCCTGTAATTACAATGAGAAAGGTTGTTTCCTGCCTCTGGGACCACCTGATCCTATTTGCATGTGTTAAGCTCTTATGTTTGTTCTGGCCTTCTCTCTCTTTGAGTGAGGAAATATGTCCTTTTGAGCTCATCCATCTTCCATGCCACATGGCTGGAAGAAAGACTTGACTTCTTTATAAACCAACTTTACCAAGGCTCCTCTATCTTCTGACCTCATTTTGTGAGTAACTGTTATTTTCTTTCTCTCATTCTCTCAAGTATCTAGTCCAAGTGTGTTTATTAGCTGGACTAGAAAGGGGTAAGCTGGGAGACTTGCATTTGAACACAAAATTTCCCTTTCCCCCGCTTTTCTGTGCTGCTTCAACAAATAACTTTACACGAACAAGGCAATTTGGGGCAAACTGTACCAAAGAGATTGCCCAGATGGTCTCCATGCAGTGATGGGATGTAACAGGTTCTCACCAGTTCGCCAGAACCGGTAGTAACTTTCCCCAGTGTCCTGGAGAACCGGTAGCAGCTTTTGGGGGGAACCACCTTTGGGGGTTACCTTTTCACTGGTTCCCCCACTGCGCATGTGCGCCAAGCACTTGGTCTGCATGCACGCCTACAGTGCTTGGCGTATATGCATGGCCTCCTTGCTGTCCTCCCAAGTGGGGAGGAGGAAGAGAAGCTGCTAGCCTGAAGCTCCCTATAGCCTGCTCCCCAGGGTAAGTGACTCATCTTGGGATGTAGTGTGTCTGTGTGTATTTTAATGTGTATTTAATACCTTTACTTATATTGATGTATAGTGGTATAGTGGTACTGGGGGTGAGTGGGTGGGTTGAGGGATGTGTGTGGGGGCTTATTTTTATTTTATTTTATTCTATTTTTTTTCTTTGGCCCTGCCCACATCATGATGTCATGATGTTAGCTCCACCCATACTGTGATGACATCACGGTAGGGTAGTAAAATTTTTGACATCCCACCACTGTCTCCATGGCTTCCTTTCCCACAGTGCCTTGCTTCAAGGAGAGACTTTTCAGAAGCCCTTTGAGTTGAAGCAAGCCATGAAGGAAAGAGGTGGAGGAGAATTTGAGGGAAATTGGCGGTGGTGGGTTTTTTTCATACTGGGGTTGCCGCTTCTGTCTGAATATGTTCTTTTTTTCAGTCCAAAAGATGCATGTGCCTACATTTATGTTCTTCTTCCTTCATCATTTCTTTTTTTCCCCATTTTCATCCCCACCATCATTAGAACACTCTTTTTACACAGTAGGCAGGGAGAGAGGGTGGAAGGTACCTGCAGGACACCTTTCTTCTTATACTGGCGAGCTGTTAAACTGACAACTCAAACTTATAAATCTTACTTATGGATTACTCTGAAGTAAAACCAAAAATTGTTCAGGGAGAAGGGATTCCAGTGGTTGTTTTAAAAAAAATAACTCAGATTGTGAAATCTCAGTCCTCATCTTCAGTTTTGTTACCGCTTTGCAGTACAGTGGTGGAGATGCTTTTGTTTATGAGGGTAATATATGCAGCACTTGGACTGCACACCAAACCGAATTGGGAATTCCAACAGCAAGTTAGCTGTTTAAAAAACGGTCAAAGGTAAGTATGTTTTCCAAATCAGATCAAAGGAAAAATCCCAAAGGAAGTGTGGTCTCTTTCATATTGGCATGACACAATCTTATAGAAATTCTTGTGTTACTTTTTCCTCATAGAAGTGATTAAGTGGCTTCTCCAGCATCCGGCAGTGGGAGAGCTTTGGCTGACACTAACGGCAACTGCTGTAATGGAAATGTGCAACATGCTTTCTTTGTGATTCAGGCATGATACAGCAAGCTTATTTAAAGATGGTAGAACTGCCCCCCAGGCATGTGGAAGAGTATACGTAAAACAGTTGTTCTTACTTGTACTTTGCCTTCTAATTAATTTACTATACAAGGATCTTTTGAGCTTCGCTTTTACCCTCACCTACATGTCTCTGTGTATTTTCCTCTAATTTGGAAGCCACTTAAAACATGAGTCAGCCATAAAATTGTGCACCGTTTATGAGCTTCTCTTTAAACTATGTTTCTGATCTATGACATGCTTTCGTCAAAGGTTCAAGCAGGCAAAGAATATCACTGGGATGCTGGAACAAACTACAATACATTGGAACAAAATATAGTGGTGTGTCCTTTTAAACATTCCCCTCTCTCCCATGGTGACTCAGTTCAGTTCCAGTGCTAAATACTGCTTTGTAGATCTCAGTGGCTGCTACTGGACAACAGAAGAGAAGCTTGCTCCATGTTCTATATGACATATTCTTAGAAATGTGCAGATGTGTGGTTTTGAAGGACAACTTCCAGAGTTCCCCTGCATACCTCTAGGATATTTTCAAACATCTGAAGATTTTTGTTGTTTCATCTCTCCAGGCTAACTACACCCAGTTCCCTGAACTGTGCTTTTGGGGGATTTCATTTCAGGCTTTTTACTACATTTGCTGTCCTTATCTGGTGGCAAAACATGATCATTTGCTGTCTTACATCCCAAATTTAAATCAGCATGGTCAACATATGCCCATGGAACAAAATGTGATGATGTGTCTGTGCTGGCAGAGGAGTAGAAGGAAATCAAATTAGTCAATGATATCTTGATGTAGAAATTGTAGAAATTTGCTGCCCGCAAGGCAAGTAAATAGAAAAGTTGGTAAAATAATATGGCACTCTGTTTTTCCTTAATCACAATGATAATATAAATGGAGAAAAAGCAGAGTTCTCCCTTTTGCTGGGGAGTGTTCCATAACTTAATTACTAGTCGTCAAAGCTCTTTGAAATTTCTTAAAGGAAGGTGTCAGATGAGTAGACAGGACTGTTAATGCTGTTTGTAAACCCACTCATGTTTTGCTAATGAGATTCTCTTTCACGTCTTAGAAGGTGGATACAGGAATGGTGATCATGCAGCTCAGAATGCTAATCAGTTGGACAGGAAAGATGTCTGTTGAAGTAGATTTTATGAGAAAATGAACTTTAGGATCATTTGTCTGTCCCATGAGAAGCCCTTCTCCTCATGCTCAAGTATTTTACATTGGTGCATGGACATGCGTGCATGGACATGTGTGCATGTACACCTGGGCAAATGGCTTTGTTGCCATCAATAGAGATGTAGCTCCAGCTTCATGTAGAGGAAGTCTGAGTTTCATTACCACCTGACATTGAGAATCAGGCTATAGGCCCATGATGGCAAACCTTGGCACTCCAGATGTTCTTGGACTTCAATTCCCAGAAGCCCAAGCCCCCTGTGAATCCACCGGGATGGGTTTATTGTGATTCATCCGGCCTGCACTGCCCTTGTCACTCCCGAAAGCATTTTCCGCTTCCAGGAGCATTTTACTTCAACTTCTGGGAGTGATGATAGCAGCGTGGGCCAGATGAATCACAGTAAACCCATTTGTGTGGATTTACAGGGTGCTTGGGCTACTAGGAATTGAAGTCCAAGAATATCTGGCGTGCCAAGGTTCACCATCATAGGCTTATAGGCAATGCAGAAAGACCTCTGGAGAGCTGTAACAGAACTGGGCCAGACGGCCAACTCGGTCGCCTGGCTCTTTTAAATATCCCACCCCTCTCCTCAGTGTTTTTAACTTGAATTTTAATTTTAATTTATGTGTTTTAATTGTTTTTAGTTGTAAAACCGCCCTGAGTCTTTGGAGAAGGGCGGGGTACAAATGAAATAAATAAATAAATAAATAAATAAATAAATAAATAAATAAACCAGAAGGCTCCAGCCAGCATAGTTCAGCATGGACCATTTTACAAAACTGCAATCAAAATGACCTTTAGAGTGCTGTAGGCCAGAGCAGGCCATGTTTGGCTAAGTAGATAAAACAGTCTGAGCAGATATAGGGCAGCTTCCTAAAAGATTAAGCTCTCCCACCCTGTTGCCCAGTGTCCTTCTGTTGGTAGGCAAAGCCCTTTTTAGTTAGGTAGGCTTTTGGCTATTCTACTGGTTTTCAGTAAAAGCAGCTTTGAATCTAGCTGGTTATTGATTTTCTTTGCTGAACAATTCCTAGAATCTAGCTGCCATACTGTTCAGCACCCGTACTGTTGTGGGACTCTGGGATTTGTAGTCCTCCAAAAAAGTAATAGTTCTAGGGCCTGAATGTAGGTGTAGCAACTTGCCATACTGTACATCAGCAGAAGGTTTTCATGCTTTTTGTTGTTGTTCAGTCGCACAGTCGATTCCGACCCTCTGCGACCCCATGGACCACTGTCCGCCAGGCACTCCTGTCCTCCACCATCCCCCTCAACTCGCTCAGCTCTGTGCCCATTGTCTCTACAATCCCATCTAGCCATCTCATCTTGGGCCGTCCCCTTCTTCTTTTGCCCTTGACCCTTCCAAGCATCAAAGCTTTCTCAAGTGAATCCTCTCTTCTCATTTGATGTCCAAAGTACTTTAGCCTCATCTTTATTATTTGACCTTCTAAGGAACAGTCAGGGATAATTTCTTCTAAGATTGACCTATTTGTTCTCCTCGCTGTCCAGGGGACTCTTAAAACTCTCCTCCAACACCACATCTCAAAGGAGTCTATTCTTCTGCGTTCAGCTTTCCTAATGGTCCAACTCTCACAACCATACATTGCCACAGGGAATACCATTGCTTTGACTATGCGAATTTTTGTTTTCGATGTGATGTCTCTACTTTTCACTATGCTCCCCAGGTTGCTCATCACTTGCCTCCCAAGAATCAGTCGCCTTTTTATTTCATGGCTGCAATCTCCATCTGCAGTGAGCTTAGATCCTAAGAAAGTAAAATCTGTCACTGCTTCTACTTCTTCCCCATCTATTTTCCAGGGACTGACAGGGCCTGTTGCCATGATCTTGGTTTTCTTGATATTTAGTCTCAAGCCAGCTTTTTCACTTTCTTCTTTCAACCTAATCAGGAGCTTCTTTAGGTCCTCCTCACTTTCTGCCCTTAGGTTGGTATCATCTGCTTAGTTGCTTAGTTGCATCATCATGCTTAGTTGCACATATTGGTCCCTTCTACAATAGTGCTTCCCCAATGTTCATTTCTGTCCTTGAATCTTTCTGGCCTTTTCAACCAACCCGTTGGCCTTCTGTATCATATCATATGCCTGTAACAGATATACATTGTCCTTTCTTCCTAACTGCTTATGTCACCATAGTCCTGGCAAGGTGACTTTCTCTCTCTCTTCCTGGTGATCTTCTCAGTGCTCTAAAGAGAATAGGCAAAACAGTTGCAAAGAAGTTTTTGGCTCCTCACTGTCTTTTTCTGGATGGTGGCCCAAACCAATGAAAAGAACAAGGATTCTTAGGTGCATTTTTCATGTGTCTGACCTTGTTGAAGATCAAATTATGTCTTTTCTCTTCTTTCAGTAGGGCTGAGACAACACTTGAGCTGCAAACTGGCTGGTTTTCTGGATGGTAAAAAATATGCAGAGCTGAGAAGAAATCACTTCTTGGGACTTCTGTTCCCTCCTGGTTGGAAGGAGTCTGGAAATTGTAAACAACTCTGCAAACAAACAAACAAAAATAACACCCCAAATTTTGCAACTCTGAAGAAGATTAATGGGAATTGGGATGGGTAGTTAGGCTGAAGCAATATATCTTAGTGGTCTTTAACACAAAACCATTTGCGTGTTTTGAGAATTTGTCAACATGAAATGTTCAGCTTTTTAATAAAATACAGTGGCTCAAGTCAGGATAATGGACAGCTTTTGTTAGCTGAGCATCATTTTTAAAAACAATCTTAGAGCTGAACAGTTCATTAGTTATCTTCTGGTTTCTTTCTACTAAGGGTCCTGCTGAAGATTTACTTCAATAAATTTACTAATCTAAGATTTATATAAGCCTTTTTGTTACATTTTACTGCCCGCTACCTTGACAGTAATTGTACCACATGCAGCTATTCTTTCTGAAATCTTAAGACATGAATTGAATGCATAATTTGCCTGTTTTTCCGACTAATTTCGTATAAAAAGAGGGTAATTTCAATCTAGGGTCATATAAAGATCACTCCCAATTTAATGTGTAGGATGCAAGTTTTATCAGATTAAATTGCTAGACTACAGAAGTAGTTTTAGTGAATTGATTTGAGAAGCCACGTGTTAATTAATTTGGTCTAAGTTGGAAGTTTGTGCTCTCAGAATGAATGCTTGTTTGAGACCTAACCTGAGCTTCAGGTTACACAGTGATTGCTATATGAGTAGACACATCTAAGCTATTTACACTATTCAGTTATATCAATTTGATACTTTGCCATTCTCTATTTAATGGAATCCTGGGATTTATAGACCTACAGAAAAATATTCTTAGTCCTTTACCAAGCAACATACAGTAATACCTCGGATAACGCTAAGACTTGGTTTTTTTTTTAAAACATGATTTTAAGACATGATTTTTTTTTTAAAAAAGTAGGCTACCGGTAGTTGATGTTCACACTGGTTGATGTTCACAGGGACTGCTGATGTACACATGCAACGTTCATAATACAAGCAAAGGACAGTTAATTCCTTTTTGCTAGAAAACTGATTTCACTCATGCCAGACCTATACATGTTTATCTGGGCCATGGACAGGAATCCATACATCCTGGCACCAAGGGCTTGCATGGGTTGGCTAAGGCTACACAGACTACTCTGAACTACTGTCAACTATCTATGAGAACGCAACTGAGAAAGCAAGGTACACTCAAGGAATTGTTTGCATAGTTTTTGAAAAATTTGCAACTGGCTTATTTTCTTGCCCTTAATGTTAGTTATGAACTAAGTTTGTGGTTAGTTAGTAAATTAGCAAAACTGGAAACTCTTAAGATAAACTATTAAAAATGCAATTACAGTGGAACCTCTTATATCGAATGCCCCCTATAGCAAAAAACAACAACTGGAAAACAAATAGGTTTTCTTTTAAAGAAAGCACCCCACATAACGATTTTTCCTATGGAAAATAAAATCATACAACGAATATTCAATGGGAAAAACTGCTTAGTGGAAAAATTCATTGTACAATATTTTTCCATAGGAAAAACCGTACAACAACAAACAAATTGCATAATGAACAGACCCGTAGAACGAATTAAAATCATTATATGGGGTTTTACTTTACTGAATTTTGGATTTGGTCTTAAACCTGTGTTTCTGCTTTAGAAATGTTTTATGTATATCACTGATATATTTTTTCTGACCAATCTGTTAAAATGTCTACTTGGTCCAAATGTCGGTGAAACTAAGCCAGGGCTCCAAATGGGACAATCTGGAGCCAATATTGGATGAAATTTGCATCATTTTCTCTTCTTTGTTCTGCCTCATTTCTTATCTACTGTTGATCTGCCCAAAGAATAAGGAAGCACAAGAAAGTGCATGTGCACAGATGAAACACATACAGCCAGTATTTTATATATTGCATGGAACGTTCCTATATCTTTGCTTGGTGGGTGGATGGCTTTCTGGATTCTTTCCAAAGTCAGCTTCAAACCAACAATGTTGTAAAAATGTATTTTCATAAGCAGTAAGGAGGAGACAGTCATGGAAATTTCGGAAGCATGGAAAATCCATTGTTTGAAAATGCAGAGAGCACCATTCCCTATAGCAGATGAAGTTGCTCTTCGTTTGGAGTGCCAATTAATATTTATGGAGCCTGTATTGGCAGGATCAGCTCCAACGGCTGGCAGTTGCAGTGTGTAAACCCGTTTCAATTAGAACTTCGCTAACTTTGTAAATGTCATGTATCTGTTGCTACTTTACATGTTAACAATGTACTCAAGGAATGAAATTTACGGGCAGACGTTTTACTTGTACTGTATGACATTTGTCAGTGCTAGCACCAGTTTTAGCAGTAAAGGTTCTAAATTAGGGCTCTGCAAAGATGTATGTGCTTGTAGATCTGGCTCTGGTTCTGGATACTGTAGGAAGCATCCTCATGGTGCTGAGTGATGAGCTGATTGACATAAACTGAAGGATACTTTCCATGGTGTTGGCAAGAGAGCCAAGAAGGTAGCCTTCTCACAGCTGGTGATCATTTACTTTTGTTTCGACATCTTTAAAAAAGTTTGGGTTGTGGAAGAGGTGAATAAGATTAAGTACCAGTCGGTCTTCCCAAATGAATCTGCAGAAGTCCCAGAAGTTACGATTACAATATTTGGTATTTTACTAGCAGAATGTAGAGGTTTAGTGCAAGGGTGGCCAACCTATGGCCCATGGGCCAGGCTGGGCCTGACCCATGGCACAATTTGATGTGGCCTGCTGCCACCCTCTCCGCTACCGGAAGTGGACACATTTACGACAGCCATAAAATGCCCGTGTGCATGCATAAACATGTCCATGCTGGCCATAAATACTGCTTTAAATGAACCTGCAGCTGTCATAAACATGTTTATGACAGCCATGGATGTGTTTTACAGCAGTTTTTTTTCGGTGGGAGAAACCATGTGACCAGCCCACTCAGTTGTCCTGGAGTGTGTGCAAAGAGATTGGGAACCCCTGATCTTGTGCTTAGCTTATTATTTATTTATTTATTTAGTCACACTTCTATGCCACCCTCCTCACGAAAGACTCAGGGCGGAGACCAACAGTTAAAAACACAATCAACAATAAAACCCATGATAAAATAACCACCAATCTCAGAAAGTTAAACTTTGAAGGTTAAAAATTAAAAAGAGATTAAAAGTTAAAATTCACCAATTAAAATTACGAGGGAGAGAGGGGAACAGTCAGATTAGCCAGCTGGCCGGGGGAGCAATTGTAGGTCAAGGTCAAGATTTCCTTTGCTTGAAAGCCAGTCATGTCTGACTCTAGGGGGTGGTGCTCATCGCCATTTACAGCCAATGAGTCAGTGGTGTCTGTGTCTGCAGATGTTTCTGTGGACATGTGGCAGGAGAGTACAGGCCACCTTAGAGGATGGAGAGGAGACGCCCAGAAATATCAGTCTGCATGTAGATCTAGGAGAGGCATTTGGGCTGCCTCTGCCTGTTACCATAACCACTCAGATCACTTGACAGAATGCTCTATTGCAGCATTAAATGTGCAAATGCCAGACAGTTTTGGTAAAAGAAGGGAGAAACTACCTGCCTAAGTGCTGAAAGGAAGACTTTGAAGATGTGGAAGGAGAAAGATTACTTGAAGAAATTCAATAGTGGCTTCGCTTGGTACTGGGCACAACACAGTTGCTCAGTTCCGTGCCGAGAAAAAAAAAGAGTGTTGACTATCTTGAGTTCCGTGCCGGGAAAAAAAAAGAGTGTTGACTATCTTGAGGGTTTTTTGAGAGGTGTAGAGTAGAAGGTAGCTTCTCCAAAGAAAGGTAGTAAAGCTTTCCCTTGGAAAGTGTGCTTCCCTTTGTTCTCCTAAAATGACAAACCTCAAACAAGCTGAATGTTTAGTGAAGGGTTGCCAGGTGAACTTCTGACTTACTGGAGAAATACTATAGCCAGTCATTATACTGTCTATATTCTATGTCTTGAAGGGTTTGGGTTAAGTTCTGTAATAGACATTATTGAAGATGGAAACATCATGAGAAATTCCTTTTCTTCCCAGTAGTTTTATGTGGCTTGAATGAGACCATATGGAAAGTTTAATGAGTCACAATATTATCCTGGAGAACCATTTAGAAGAATGATCACTATGCCATGCCCTTCTGGCTTCCTTGTTGTAGAAGGGCTATGCAAAAATACTTTCGTAGATTGTTCAAACACACAGAATGTTCAACAAGTTAGTAGCAGGAACTCCCAGACAATATGGCCACCCCATGGGTGGGACATTCCGGGAGCTGTCATGGGAAAAAATATCTTTCCCAAACTTTGGCTGATTCACATATGATTATTTTCCAGATATCTGCAGCCTGTTAGAAATAGTTCATTTCTGTCTCTGGTATCTCCCAGTCATCTGGAATCTTTAGTTACCACATACATTCTGAAGCTGAATATCTACTATGGATAATTAATTATGTGCCATCAAGACTATTCCAGCATATGGTGACTTTCCAAGATTTTCTAGGTATCAAGTATTCAGAAGTGATTTCCCAGACTCTCCTTCTGACGGCACTATGGGATAATGCAGAGTGCATAGGCATCAAGTCCATATAACCATCAGCCACACATACTCTGTGAGATCTTGGCTGCTCCCTCAAACCCATGTTTTAAAAGTAGGAACATATTTCTGACTCTACACATGGCTTTAGGTTTCTCCATTTCTATTGCTCATCCCTCAACTCTTTCTCCTAGAAATGTCTAAGACAAGGGTGCCCAAACTATGCCCCACGGGCTGGATCCGCCTGCCTCCTGGCACCAATTCATGCTGCCCTCACTGCTCCGGGAAGCGGAAGTAAAATGCACCTGCACATGCACAAAACACTGCCATAAAATGCACCCGCAGCTGTTATAAACATGTTTACAACTGTGGGTGCATTTATGGCAGCATTCTGCACATGTGTGGGTGTGTTTTACTTCCGCTTCTGGTGGTGGAACCACGTTACCAGCCCATTGAACCATGTGACCACCCTGTGTGGTCCAAAAATTTTGGGCACCCCTGGTTTAAGAGTTATTGAGACTTTTAGTGGCAGTTATTGAGAGACATGCAGCTATTCTTTGCAAGTCAGTGCATTTCTACTGAACAGCTAAAGGGAATTTTAACAGAAATTCAATATTCTGCAACAGTATCTTCCTGATCAAGCCCATTATACAATTAAAATTAATGTGGAAAATAATATAAGGTAGGTATATTTTACTGACAACAATTTTTCTGGAGAAATAGGGTGGGGGATCTTTCTATACTATGGAAAATATATCTGAAAGCCAGTTAATTGCTGCCAAAATCTCTTAAACTGTCTGTCCAAAAATAGACTTTTCCAAGCTGAGTTTGATGCAGAGATTTCTCTAAAATATGGCACTTTATTGTGCCATTCCACATTTCTTCTCATATTGAGTTAAAGCTTGGCAGTAGCTATGTTGACTTCGGAGGACATAATTATGTGAGAAATGGTATTTAAATGTGCAGTATGTGGGAATGGTGTAAAACTAGGCCTGGTTTCAAAACATGGGCATTGTCTTTATGTCTGCAAAATAATATATTGCTCGATGGAGCTATATAAATAAGGGCAGCAAGACTGAGATAATGAGTTTGTGTCATATAGTAATGAATTGGTAACTGCCAGTGTGGGAAAAGAGAAATGTTTTGTGTCGCCTCATAACGCTTCATAAATTCCCTCCCGAGTGAAAAATTAATTGTCCCTGTCTGATTCACTATAGGTAATGTAGCTGAAATATGCCGTTATCACCTTAAAGGAGAGCATATTTGGAAATAAACTTCACTCAATGTTTTTCTTTACTGTGCCCAGGAAAATCAGCTGTGGAGATCAAACAACTCACTTTGGTTACACACACACACACACAAAACAGTCAATGCTGAGAGAGCACCATGTTTCCACAAAAGGTGTGTGCTAGAAAGCCACAGGATTAGTCATGATAGACAAACAATAGACAAGGAGTAAACCTAAGTCTGACTAGAGCCAGTGCAGGTGGACGTCCTAATTCAGGCATCTATATTTGCTGTTTACTACTGTAAAAGCAAAGGAGAATAGTCGCCAGTTACCAACAGGGCTAAAATATGCATGGATGATGGTTTTAATCTGGTCTAGCTGGGTCATGTGTGGATCTACAGTGCTATTTAAAATGGTTGCTGTAATTGACTACACTGATGTGAAAAACCCAGCAATAACGCATGATTAAGAACAACTGTCTTTTTGGAGAATAAAGGTTTTTGTTTGTTTGTGTAGTGGGGGTTTGACCCTATACCCCTCTCTAGAATATAACTATAAGTTTCCTCACTGAATCTTGTTTTGTATTCTTAGGAGATATAAGACCTATCTGTCTTGATATCACAGGGCCTAACAAAGGGGTTTTCAACCTTTTCAAGCTGAGGCCCAGGTCACGCTCCCTCAGACAGCTTTGGAGCCAGACAGCCATTTTGCTCTGCCTGCCACACATGGCACTTCTGGGTGTGGTGGAGGTGGTGGGTGTGGCAGAGACGGTGGTGTTGTGGGCCGCATCCAGCCCTGGGTCATAGGTTGAGAACCCCTGGCCATTTAGGATTGACCCATTAGCATTAATGATCTTTCACGAATGTTAGCCAAAATATTCAACTGGAGTTTAGAGGATGAAACATTGGGAAGATCTGCAGAAAGTTTTCTCTTCTTTTTTAAATTATGGATCTGCAGGTATCCTAGATGTTCAGTAGCTTGGGTTAATCAGAGTAATTCTGATGTAGTCTTTGCTTTTCATTAGAAGGTTTAGTTTTGAAAAGTGTTGAAGTATCTTATCATAATGGATTGATCTCTTCACTGGACAACATTACTTATGCTTCAGTGTATCAAACAAACAGCAGAACTTCCATACAGTGTGTCTTTAGGGTTTTTTAAAGGAAAAACAGGCATGCTTTTATCGAAAGCAGTGGTCCCCAATGTGTGCCTCATACCCCACAGGGTGTACATTGGCTGATTAGTACTTTGGGGGAAATGACTTAGGCTTCTGGGTAATGAAGTCCAAAAACTAATGGTTGGGAAACACTGGTCTAGAGACGTGTACTATCTTTAGAAATTGTACAAAAACTAGACCGAATCATGACTGTTTGGTATAATTGCATGGCAACTGTGGGCAGAACCAATAACATTGGTGGCCAAATAGCACCTCCATAGATGCTTTATGTTATTTATAGGGCTTGAAAGGTATTTAAAAACAAGATATGAATTGGCAATTTGACCTGAGGAAACAGAAATTAGAAAGACTGATTTGATGGTGCCAAAGGAGAAGATGGGTGGCAGCTGACACCCCACACTACTCCGAAGCAAAAATAATATCACAACTATGATATGACCAAGAATGGCATAAAGCACCACCCAAAGAGCAGAGTACAGTTGTCTCCTTTGTTCTGGGTATGGGTCAGGTCAGAGGGGTCAGATTGGCCAATCATTCATTCTCGGGCCCAGTTTAAAATCCTAAGTATGTACCTTGAGAACTCTAAAAACTCAGGAGCCAAGCACCTAAAGAAGCACTGAATAATAATAATAATAATAATAATAATAATAATAATAATAATAATAATAATAATAATAATAATAATAATAATAATAATAATAATAATAGTCAGAAATTATTCCGGGTTGAAAGGATTTTTGCTGGAGAAACACTGATCAGGGGATGCCCAGATTAGGTTCCTTTCATCTCCCCAAGAGCTGGGACAGAGACAGGTGCTCAATCCATCATGCAGTACCCGGGTCTCAAACTGTCTATTTGCCAGTCTTCCAGCTAACAAGATCGAGCTTCTTAAACACTGAGCCACTGCAGTCCCTGGAAGCACTGCAGAGAAATAGCATGTCATGTGTATTATCGCTGTACTGGCTGGATGGCTCAGTTCCTCACTGTGCCTCCCAAGAGAAGAACCTGACTATGTGGCCCTGGGCAAGCTGCATAGTCCCAGTACACTCCCCAGAAGAAGGGAATAATAAACCACTTCTGTGTGTTCTCTACCTAGAAAACCTAGAAAGGGTCATCATAAGTCAGATTGACAGCATGCAGTTATTAGTACATTATATTATAGCTGTAAGATGAGAAGAGAGGATTCACTTGAGAAAGCCTTGATGCTTGGAAGGGTCGAGGGCAGAAGAAGAAGGGGACGGCCCAAGATGAGATGGCTGGATGGTGTTGTAGAGGCAATGGGCGCGGAGCTGGGCGAGTTGAGGGGGATGGTGGAGGACAGGAGTGCCTGGCGGACGGCGGTCCATGGGGTCGCAGAGGGTCGGAATCGACTGTGCGACTGAACAACAACAAGATGCTCTTACAGTATTTTAAATCTGAAACTTTAAGTTGATTGAATCATAACTATAATTATAAGCTTTAGAGTGCTGTAAAGTTACAGATCAAGTGTGTTGCAGCTATATACAGCACTCTGCATACTATATTATTACCTTGCACCCTCAGAAGCAAAGCAAAGCAAGCATGCTTATACTGTATACCGCCACTTAGCACTTAGTGCACTCCCTGGGTGGTTCACAAGGATATAGATCAGAGTGCCCAAACTTTTTTGGCCATGGGCTGGTTACATGGTTCAGTGTGCTGGGTCACGTGGTTCCTTTCACCAGAAGAGGAAGTAAAACATGCCTTACAATCTGTTTTGCAACAGGATGAGATAGATCGTAAGCTGCCATTTTCTCTGCTTAAACCAGGGGTACCCAAACTACGGCCTATGGGCCAGATCCAGCCTGCAGGGCATAGTTTGGGCACCCCTGATAGATATCCTCCTTGAATACCATCATTATTGCTTTCAGAAAGCTTTCCCAAGTGCTTCTGTATTGTCAGAGGTATGTGTGTGGCTTGGGTTTGAGTTTAAATGGAAAGATAAAAATACAGTTTCAGAACAGTACAATAAAAAAGAAAGAAAGAGTGACCAAGAGGTCAGTTTTTAGTAAGGAGGGGAGGGGCAGAGTTGTGATGAATAATGTAGGCATACACTAGTTACACTACAGGAAAAGGGGAAACCTTTGTTTAATCCATGAAAAAAGGAGCATTGTTATTGGACATTACTGCTGAAGGCAGTTAGGTATCTATTAATTTGTAAATCTGAACATTCTTTCATTCTATTGAATCTTAAATTTGCCCTATGACAGTATTGCTTAGTATTAATAACATAATTAGTCATGAAACTAAAAATGGCATTTATTGGCAGATGAAGTGATTCATTGACAGTCAGTTACTTCTAATTGAAAAGGTTGGTTTTTTAAAAATTACATGAGAGTGATTTGAGATTCTCCTACATGAATCTATATGTTGGAACAAGAGCCTCAAAGAGAAAAATAAGAGAGATTCTCTCCTGTGTGTGCAGAACATTTGTGCATGACTTGTTGTTGTTGTTGTTGATGATGTTGTTCAGTCACACAATCAATTCTGACCCTTTGCGACTCTATGGACCATTGCCCACTAGGCACCTCTGTCCTCCACCATTTTCCTCAACCCGCTCAGTTCTGTGCCCATTGCATTTCCAGTACCATCTATTCTAGCCATCTCATTTTTGGCCACCCCTTCTTCTTTTGCCCCCCTTTTTGCAGCATCAAGGCTTTCTCAAGTGAATCCTCTCTTCTCATTTGATGTCCAAAGTACTTTAGCTTCATCTTTACTATTTGACCTTCTAAGGAGCAGTCAGGGTTGATTTCTTCTAGATTGACCTATTTGTTCTCCTCGCTGTCCAGGGGACTCTCAAAACTCTCCTCCAACACCATGTTTCAAAGGCATCTATTCTTCTGCACTCAGCTTTCCTTATGGTCCAGCTCTCACAACCATACATTACCACTGAAAATACAATTGCTTTGACTATACAAATTTTTGTTTGCAATGTGATGTCTCTACTTTTCACTATGTTCCCCAGGTTTCTCATAGCTTGCCTCCCAAGAATTAGTCACATTTTTATTTCAAGGCTGCAATCTCCATCTGCAGTGATCTTCGATCCTAAGAATGTAAAGCCTGTCACTGCTTCTACTTCTTTCCAATCTATTTTCCAGGGACTGATAGGGCCTGTCACCATTATCTTGGTTTTCTTGATGCTGAGTCTCAAGCCAGCCTTTGCACTCTCCTCCTTCAACCTAAGCAAGAGCTTCTTTAGATCTTCTTCACTTTCTGCCATTAGGGTAGTATCATCTGCATAGCTCAAATTGTTGATGTTTCTCCCAGCAATTTTAATTCCAATTTTTGATTCATCCAGCTCTGCTTTGCGGATTATGTGCTCTGTGTAGAAGTTAAATAGGTCAATCTAGAAGAAATCAACCCTGACTGCTCCTTAGAAGGTCAAATAGTAAAGATGAAGCTAAAGTACTTTGGACATCAAATGAGAAGAGAGGATTCACTTGAGAAAGCCTTGATGCTGCAAAAAGGGGGGCAAAAGAAGAAGGGGTGGCCAAAAATAAGATGGCTAGATGGTACTGACAAAATGCAGCCAAAGTGCATGACCTAAGGGGTAATATTAAGGAATCCTGACTCAGTTCTTTAACAGTAGGAACAATAAATCCACTATACAACAGGGGAAATGTTTCTTTTGAAATCTATACATACTCTACTTGAGGGTCAGATTAGGTGTTAAGAGAGGAATATGTCTTTCTTCTACATAAACCAATCCATTTTCCCTTTCCCAACAGTAGTTCCTTTGAAATATTTACTTATTACTTCCATCTTTATACCATCCATCTAACCAGACAGCCACTCTGGATGGTTCACAATAATAACAGTTATATACATTAACACAAGATCAAATCCAAATTATAAATGAAACTAAAACTGTTTTAGAAGCAGTTTTGCTTAAAAACAAACCTCTAAATGGAGACAGTTCTATATGCTTTGTTAAGCATACTCAGAAAGCTGAAGAAATCACATGCTATGATGTGCAGATTTGTTTCACGATTTAAGGAAGAAACTATTCTAAAAACGTGCTATGTGTTCTACTTAACTTGGCTCTGAATTAGCATAATTAAAGGTGTTCTTGCAAACTGCTAAAATAGTGAGAGACAGTTTCTCCAGTTATGTTGAAAACGTTTAACCCAAGAATTAGTTTACAATATTTTCAGTTTTCTGTTCAGATTGAGGAGAATGTAGCTTCACATTTATTTATTAAATTTCTACCTATGCTACTTTTCTCTCAATTATGAAACCCCAGGCTGCTCAGAGCTTCGTCTACAGAAGTCTTTAATCTCCAACTCAGGAACAGATGAAGTAATTTTGCTATCAGAAAGGGTAGTTTGAGACTGGCAGTTGAATTCTGAGCTTGGAGGAAAATTGATGTACAGCAGGTGTGCCCAAACTATGGCCCATGGGGTGGATCTGGTCTCCAACACCAATTCATCTGGCCTGCAAAGCCCTTGTCACTCCCGGAAGCTGAAGTAAAACACGCCCATCTGGATGTGACTGGCCCACAAACCGAAAAGTTTGGCCACCCTTGATGTATAGGAATCACAATGGCTAACATTTATAGTCCCAAAAAAGCAATTTTTCCTGCCCCTGATTTTTATTATAACACAGGCAGAGAAATAACATCCTTACTGTAGGCAACAGGTGAGCAAAGGGCAGAGTACAAAGTTCAGCTAGCTCTCTACTTTATCTGGTGTCTGAGTGGCTTCTCCACTCTGCCTAATGATAGGGCTGGTCCTCTTCTACTTACTGTGCAAAAAGTTTGAAGTTACTTTGTCTCCCCTTCCAGAGCAATTTCTGAAGTGCTTTATTGCACATTTCCCTGTTCACAGTCCATTACCACAGCAGAATTTTATCAGGAGTTCTTTCTTCATGGAGTTAATGATGAAACCACCTGAGATGTTGACTGTCTGCTCTTTGGACTTTCTCTTCTTATTTTTTAAAAGCTGAATTGCTAGCAGGAGCATATGCCAATGAATTAATTGTGTTTAGCTGAGGTCTGCTTTTTCTGATGACCTAGCAAGCCCAAGATGTGTGTTACGATCTATTTTTGAGTTCCTAGATTTGATCCTTTCCATTTAGCTAGGAATTGGCAGGTGCTCTGAAACACACATGGTACTGTGGGATGTTGACATGGTCACCAACTCTTCCTTGTCGTGGATAGTCATGTTCAAGATCTATGTGGCTCTTTTTATTTCTTTGGCAACATGGAAACTAGAATTGTTTGAGAGTACCTTATCAAACATTTGAATTACATCTTTTCAGTGCTTGAAAAAAAATTACTTCCTTGATAATCAGCTCCCAGAATTCTCCAGCCAGCACCGTCGGATTATATTGCCTAGTACAGTGATGGCTAACCTTGGTACTCCAGGTGTTCTGGAACTTTAATTCCCAGAAGCCCTGATCAGCAGAAGTGATGACTTGGGCTTCTATTAATTGAAGTCCAAGAAAACCTGGAGTGCCAAGGTTAGCCATCACTGGCCTAGTGGGATTATGGGGGAATATAATCCCAAAAGTAGTTTTCATAAATTTAGCACCTGATATCGAGTATTTCAGTTTATGGCTGTCTAGTTAGGAATTTGTCTATCATTTCCAGGAGCCTAATTTCATTTTCCCTATATTTTCTTGGTACTGTATAGCAATAGCAATTATCCTTATATACAATCTCATAATGCTTAGTGCACTTTCTGCATGGTTCACAAATTAATTAGCATTTTTTGCACACAACATACAGGGTACTCATTTTACCAACCTCAGAAAGATAGAAGACTGAGTCAACCTTGTGTCCCATCAGGATCAAACTCACAGTGTTTTGGCTGCAGTACACCAGTTTAACCACTGTGCCACCAGGGTTCTTTGATATTTGTAGTTTGATGAAGTTCTTAGGATTCTTTGTTAGAGAAATTCTAGTGTACTCTTCCCAAGCACAACAAAGAATTCACTGAACTACAAATCTGAGGATTCTTAGCTTGGAACCATGGCAGTTAAAGAGGTATCAAATTGTTGTAGTTATGTAGTATAGATATGCTCTATATCAGAAGTAGCTATGTGTGATTTGCAGGCATCTCAGGAGTCCCATGATCCCTTCTGCAGATGTTTCCTGTTTTCTTTCCAGTATTGTGCATATCTCTGATTACTGATCAGAGATAGGAGCTGGCATTTCCTTGGTCTGTAGTGAAGAAAACATACCCTGTTGGGTACCTCTGATTAATGAATAAGAGCCGATTTAGACACATGTCATGTTTAAATGGGACTGCAGTGGTTCAAGTGGTTAAGATGCTGAACTTGCTGACTGGAAGGTCAGAATTCGATTCCTGGGTACTGCATGATGGAGTGAGCTCCCATCTCTGTCCCAGCTCCTGCCAACCTAGCAGTTTGAAAGAAATTGCAAGTAGATAAATAGGGACCACTTTGGTAGAAAGGTAAACAGCATTCCATGCATTCCAGTGTTGAGGTATGCCTGCCACATGTCCATGGAAACATCTGCAGACACAGACAGTGCTCTTTGGCTATAGACAGAGATGAGCACTGAACTCTAGAGTTGGATATAACTGGCTTTCGAGCAAGGGTGGCCTTTACCCTTACCATGTTTAAATATCTTACTTGTAAATAATTGGGCCCTTATTCCGTTGTGCTGACAAGAAGAAGCTGAGTAGGTGTGATGCTCATCTAGCTTTTCACTCAAACACTGGATACCAAAGGTGTTAGTCAAGGGAATGTGACAGAGCATAGCTAGACTTTGTGCTCTGTCTAGAGCAGTGTTTGCCAACCTTTGGTTTTTGGACTTCAATTCCCAGAAGCCTACGTCAATTCCCCAAACCATTGATTAGCCAATGTACTGACTTAGGCTTCTGGGAATTGAAGCCCCCCTGAGGTGCATGGACTACACGTTGGGACCAGTGCACTAGAGGTTTCCACTATTAGGCTTGCAAGTGCACAAATCTGACATGTTGGATTACATAGAAAGAGGATTTCCCTTGCTGTTAATGGAGCTACTGTATCTTGCTTCTCATGTTGCATAGGTTAAGCTGTTTTATATTCATCTATTGACCTATAGAGGGCAGCCTCAGAAATTATATCGCCATACCAAAATCAACAAGTCATGAGATATTTAGTTTCCTGATGAAAATATCCAAACAGTGTTCCACTTTCATGCGCAAAAATCAGCAGACTGGGCATAAGACAGTGCTCTTGAGGGCATCAGACTGTCTTAGAACATGCAAGCAGGACCAGTAGCATGTACAACCCTACACTCTCTAAGTGACTCAGGATATATGAATGAAAAACTGCCCATCACTGTACACTAAAAGCATTTGCTACCGGAGATGGCTGCCAACTGTAGAGCTGGCCCTCAATGTAGTATCCTAAGCATGGTGATGATTAATCAGAGTTGCTCTTCACAATGAGGTAGACACAAAGATGTGATATTTTTGGAATAGATGAGAGGATAGTGGTCACTGTATACAGTTGTATGATGAATTTTTGGCTGGTGGACAGGCATTTCAGGTTCAGTCAGATATTTAGTTTTCTGCTTCAGAAGAAAGCAGCATTAGAGAATTCATTGGTCTTATATTCCAAGCATCTTTTATATACAGTATTTCCCTTTTTTTAAAGGAAGTCAGTGTTTCTAGAAGGAGGGTTATAACTCTGAAGATAGTACATAATATTTACAAGCCTCATGGACATTAGCAGTTAGAACTACTGTAACTCACTTTATCATGTAAGCAATAAAACAAAGACTGAAAGCAAGAGGGGCCTTGTAAAAGTCTAGTACTGTAGTGAGACAGTTACCCTCTCACCTCCCAGTTCTCTGAATGAAGTAACATAGGGCAAATTGATTCAAGCAATCTATTTGAAAGGTAAACTAATGGTGCTTATATCTACTTTATGGTAAAATTAATGTCCATGTACAGATGGTCCTTTGTTTTCTTCAGTAAAAACATTAAATGGCTCTAGTCCAGAAACTATATTTCTCTGCCACCATGGATATGCTAGGTGAAAGCCTTGTTGGGGCATGGGGGCTTGAGCAGTCTAACTAGGTGGTGATGCCCATCTCTCACCAATGATGTTGGGCCAGGACTAAAACTCACCAAAGCATCCTCCGTCAGATCCTGTGGGCAAGGTGAAAGCAGAGAGCACACCTCATGGCCTGCCTAGTCAGCGTGTGACATGATATCCAAATGGCTAAAAAACCACATGCAAATGGACTTGATTTCTCAGGTCCATTTACATATGTGGAACATTGTCGTGGAGATGTCTGTCAATGCATGGACTCCTCACTGAATAACGACTCCAAGGTATTGTGGATATAGTACTAGAGTACTTCTAAGGAACTTTGTTTATAAAAGTTAACTGTTTATTAAATATTTAATGACATAGGTGCTTCATATGCACAGCCATTCTATGCCATGCTGGCATAATGAACTAATAGAAGAATTTGATAGAAGTCATGGGAGGTAACATTCAAGGCCTCCGAAGTCCTTCATCTGGCTTACCAACTTCTGCAGGTATTTCCCCTTTTCTCTCTAGTGTTGTGTATAGCTCTGATCGCTGATGAGAGCTATAAGAGCTGGCATTTCTCTGCTCAGTCCTGAAGAGAGACCTCTTGCTTGTTATCTCTGATCAGTGAACAAGGCTAGAGAATTAAAGACATGTAGTGTTTAAATCTACTGCTCTTTTGAACATTTGAAGTTGAATGTAAAGAACAAAATGGCAGCCCTTTCTCTTTTATGAACAAAAGCCTGCTGGTCTGATAAAGAATCATTGTTTAGCATTGACAGTGGCCGATGGGGGAATCCTCCATCTTATCTGGAGTTAGCAGCAGCCTGGCTTTAGAAGCTATAAGACAAACCAAATGGCACAATACTCTCTCTTCCAACCTCTTGCAGCTGCTTCCTGGCATCTCCAAGCAGGGCAACTATATCACTATGGCTAGTGGTAGGAACAGCTTTGGGGACCCGCTCCAAGTAGAATCTATGCTGAAACTAGTGTTCTATTCATGGACCGCTTATCTTGGCCTGGGCAACATTTTGGGAGCTCATCTGATCACTTCTGATTTTGAAGGAAAACCTTTATAGGCCTGTGTAAGATATAGGACTGGTGACTTAGTGCTTAAGATGCTGGATTTGATGACTGGAAAGGTCAGCAGGTCAACAATTCAAGACCTGAGTGCTGCACGATGACGTGAGCGCCTGTCTCTGCCCTAGCTCCTGCCAAACCAGCAGTTTGAAAGCAACAAATAGCAAGTAGATAAATAGAGACCACTTTGGTGGGAAAGGTAACAATGTTCTTTTTGTTCCAGTGTCTAGTCATGCCTGCCATGTGACCACAGAAACATCTGCAGACACAGACAGTGCTGGTTCTTTGGTTGTAAACAGAGATGAGCACCAAACCCCAAAGTCAGATATGACTGGCTTTTGAGCAAGGGAGACCTATGATACAGAGCTAAAAAATAGTCCCAAATATGGCATTTTATTTTAAAAGGTGAGGGCTGATGAAAGCTACTGTCTATGTGGCCTGCACAGCACATTTTGCTCACGCCTGATTTATGCATTTTAGGGGAAAGCCACTTAATCAAATGGCGCTGTGCACTGGAAAAGCTCATCTGATCAGGAATGCCTTGCGATTTGTAGTCAAACTGCTATGAAACATGTTTTGAGAATACTTGTTAGTATAATAAATGTTTGGATGATTTGAATGCATGCTAAGTACATAATTTGTATGCACATTTGTCAGGAAGGAAATGGGTGAAGTGAGAGGATATGATGAAGAATCTAATCCATCTTGCAGCTGGAGAAGGCTACACCATGGAATCCCTTAGCGTGATCCTCAGACCCTTTTGAATAATGCATAAGCTATTAGAGGCATGACCTTGGAAAACTGTTTGGAGATGGGTTTGGGTACAACACAGCACCATTGTTTAGAGTTGTTCCGTTCAAATGTCAGAACAGGTATTATTTAATTAGATAATGTATATCCTGCTTGTGTCCCTTGCAGGACTGTTTATAAAACACATGGAGTTAAAAACCTTAATAGTTTACAATATTAAATGGATTATCCCAGTAAAATACTTAATTAATCAAATTTTAAAACAATAGCAAAGAATAGCCATGATTTTTATAGCTGTAGGGAGGAGATACACAAGAGGCACTGACTTGTGGGGGGAAACAGGTGTCCCTTGTGCTGTTGTTGTTGCCTTCCACACCAGAGTGAACAAAGCTTAAAAAAAAAAGCATTTGTCAGATCTTCAGGAATGATGCAAGTCAGAGAGGAGGGTGTGTAGCAAGGAGATCTGTTGACTGATCTCCTGATGATAATCTATATCAGGGGTTACCAACTTTTCCAAGCCAGGGGCTGGGTCACGCTCTCTCAGTCAGCACCGAGGGCTAACGGCCATTTTGCCCTGCCTGCACAATTGTGTGTGTGTGTGGGTGTTTCGCCATTTTATTCCAACACCTTCAAAGGGGTGGCCATTTTGTTTCTTGCATGTCCTTGGAGGGGTGGGGGACCACATGAAATGGCACTGTAGGCTGGATCTGGCCCACATGCCTCAGGATGGGAACCTCTGTTCTATGTTTTAGGAAGAGTTTCTGACATCTAGTAATATACCATTGTTGTCATGTGCCCTCAAGTTGCTCCCAATTTACAGCCACTCTAATTAGGTTTCTGAAGGCTGCAAGTTGTTCAAGGAATAGTGTACACTCTAGTAAGTTTTCATGGGACAGCCTTGTCGTGAGCTGGAGTCTATCTACTGCACTGCCTTGACACTCCACTTTGCTGTTAAAGATGTCAACAACATTGTGGCTTGCTTTTCATCTCCTAAACCAGGCTATTGAAATTTAGAAAGCTTGGCAGGGGACAACTGGAGAATGGCCATGCATTTTTGTACAAAAAAGATTTGGTATATATAAGCTGTATTCTTGACACCAAGAACAAACTCCTGAGCTGAAAATGTCTTCATTTTTTGTTGCAATTTGGTGTCCACCTTTTGGAGCTACATTTTTGCACTTTAGAGAATAAACCAAACAAAAACATTGTAGCACTTTGAAGACTGACTGTTATATTTTAATCTTAGCTTTTGTGGATCAAGCCCACTTCTTCAGAAATTGGAGTGAGACTTCTTAGCATCAATTTATATACAGTAATACCTCGGATAACGTCTACCTCGGATAACGCTAAAATCGCATAACGTTAAGTAATCTGGGGAGGAGAATTGGATCGAATAACGTTAAGGTCCTGTGGGATGGATCGGATAACAACCGCTAAAGCCTGTGCGGTTACAATGTATCTCTATGGAGCTTCAACGTTATCTGATCCATCCCATAGGATTTTAACATGCATCGGATAACACTAAAAATCGGAGAACACCAAGACTTGTGGAACCAAGTTTTAGCGTTATCCGAGGTATTACTGTACATTAGTTACAGAGGTACAGAGTGATTGGTTAGCATAACAGATAAGTATACAAATCAATATGGGTTTACAACTGGTAATAGCAGATCAACTCTGGCTGTTATTCGGATTAGTTACGAAGTTTTGCCCTGTTCAATTGCAAATAGTAGGATGATACAAAACAACCACCTGGCATTGAACATTTGCTAATGAGTTTAATCTTTAGCATCTATTGACAATTGTGTGAGTTCATCCTTTGTTCTGTGTTTGTGGTCAACCTTTTCATGTTGTGGGCTGGACCATGCCCCCACAGATAGCTGAGCAGGCCAGACATGTAGTGTGCCCCCCCCCCGGCTGTAAACGCTGCTGTAAACTGTGGGGCTGCGCGTTTCTGTGGGCTTGCTTACAGCTGTTGTAAACGCTTCCACTGGTGGCAGGGTCTCACTGTGGGCTGGATGAATTGGCACTGCAAACCGAGTCTGGCCTGCGGGCCATAGGTTGGCCACCCCTGGCCTATGTTGTGAATGACAATTTTTGCACTTGGCTCTGGTTGATGGGATTTAAGGATCTAATAAAAGCAACATAGCTCCCACAGGCCTAAAATACCATCTATGTCTATGAGGGTGAATCTGAAAGTGCATGGATTTTGTGACCTTCAAAACAGTAGGGATAGGTAATGCTGACAGTAACTACAACCAGGTTTTCTTAGCTTCAGCTTAATGTCGTAGCATAGCCTGGGTGCAATGTTTTTAGCTCCCGAAGAACAGTGTGAATTGGCCTTTCCCAACTTGTCATCCTTCAAACATACTAGGCTACATCTCCCACAAGGCTCAGCCACTTATACATGTATTGGCTGGGAAGAAGAATAGACGCCTTTGAGATGTGGTGTTGGAGGAGAGTTTTGAGAGTCCCCTGGACAGCGAGGAGAAGAAATAGGTCAATCTTAGAAGAAATCAGCCCTGACTGCTCCCTTGAAGGTCAAATAATAAAGATGAAGCTAAAGTATTTTGGACATCAAATGAGAAGAGAGGATTCACTTGAGAAAGCCTTGATGCTTGGAAGGGTCGAGGGCAAAAGAAGAAGGGGACGGCCCAAGATGAGATGGCTAGATGGTATTGTGGACGCAATGGGCACAGAGCTGAGCGAGTTGAGGGGGATGGTGGAGGACAGGAGTGCCTGGCGGACGGTGGTCCATGGGGTCGCAGAGGGTCGGAATCGACTGTGCGACTGAACAACAACAAGACTGATGTAACCAGAGGATGTCCTCTTACAAAATCTGGTGCAAATGGATTTGATAGAAAATAATTCAGATTGTTTAGTAACGGAAGTTTAGATTAAGTTGTATGAATGAGCCCTTTTTCATGATATGTTTGTACTACAGGCAAAAGGAATGGTGCATTAATCCACATGTGTAAAGTGTGTATGTTTAGGAGATGCAGGATCATCTGTATACATATAGGTGTATTGCTTATTGTCTATACAGTAATACCCCGGATAACGCTAAAACTAGGTTCCACAAGTCTTAGCATTATCCGGTTTTTAACGTTGTGTGATATATTGATTGCACAACATTTAAAAAATAGCCTGGTACCATTTCCAATGAGGAAAGGGAACAAGGGATCGATTTGCCTGCCTCTTTGGAATGAGCAGTGGGGATTTTATGTGTGGCACCCCGTTGCCCTTTCCAAAAGGCAGGCGGATCGAGCCAAGCCCCAAAGTTGGCAGGACTGGTCTCCGCCTGGGAAGCACCTTTCCAGGTGGAGACCAGCCCTGCTGACTTTGGGCCTTGGCTCTCCGGTGAGAGTTGCCTCCGTCAGATCACCAGTTTCCTTTGGGTGAGAGGGTGTGCCCGCTCTCACCCAAAGGAAAACGGCGGTCTGAGCATTGGGTTGCTGGTTTCCTTTGGGTGAGAGGGTGTGTGCCTGCTCTCCGCCAAAGGAAACCAATGGTCTGAGCGGATCACTGGTTTCCTTTGGGTGAGAGGGCGCACCTGCTCTCTGCCAAAGGAAACTGGCGATTGGAGCTTCAGATCGCCAGTTTCCTTTGGCTGAGAAGGCACGTGCCCACTCTCACCCAAAAGAAACTGGCGGTCTGAGCATCAGATTGCTAGTTTCCTTTGGTTGAGAAGGTGCCCACCTGCTCTCACCCAAAGGAAAGGAAGCCAGTGTTGGGGCACTCTGATCAGTGGCTTCCTTTTGGGGAAGGCGAGTCGGGTGGCCCTCCTTGCCTTCCATGAAGGAAAGTCAGCATTTGGAGCACCCCAAAGCCAGCTTCCTTTTGAGGAAGGCAAGGTGGGCATCGGATGCCCAGTTTCCTTAACCAGGGATTGGACTCTTGGGTCTACAGAGGCCCCTTTGCTTTTCCAAGGCAAGCCTCAGGACAGCACGGGGGCCTCTGGAGATCTCTGACCCAAAGACCGTAGGAAATTTGAGGTGCAAAAGTTGTCCTCCAATTCCCCAACGTTATCCGGTTTTAACGTTGTGCGGTGCACACGTTAACTGGGGTATTACTGTAATTTACTTTGTTTGGTTTATTGCTTGCTTTTGTGTATTATATTATGTTTAATTTTATATTGTTATGCACCTATTCCTCTTCTTCCGTGTCTAGGCCAGATGTGAAACTGCCAAAATGAAGCTACCTTTGGTGAATTCATCTCTGCAGTTCCTTTTGCCTGATGTAGTGTGAGAAAGGCTAGCCAGCACAAAGTTGCTTTTGTCCGGGGTACACCCAATTGTGTTTCAAAAATACCACAGTCTTTGAGGATTCTTTGTGTATCCCAATTTGCCCCCATAAATATTATAGTTAGTTCTCCAACACAGTAAGCCACCACCACCACCCCCCAAGTATGGGAAATAGACAATACAAAGTATTTCATATTTTAGTTGATGACTTTATAATACAATCAAGATAAATTGTTCAGATTTAGCATTTTAGTAGCAACTCTGTTTATCAACAAAATCAAAACAGAAATTTGTATTGTCAGTCTAATGACATACCAATATTGAGAGTACTGTAGTTAGAAACTTTGTCAAGCAATCTGTTTTTTTTTAACTCTTAAGAAATGATGGTTCTGTTTGAACAGCTAGTTTTATTTGTATGAATTTATTTATTACTGATCATTTAAGAGTGTAGTAAGTTTGTCCTTACTAGCATAAAGGCAGCAATAAAACCATCTCAGGAAATGTCATGATGTTTTAATGCCTACAATGGCTATGGAAAGCTCGTTCAAGAGAAAGGCAGACATCTTGCTTAATTACTTGTGTAATAATTTATCCCAGTCTCTTAGCCTGAACATGCCATAGATTAGAAATCTACAGAGATACACCCCTCTATGGGATGGGATTGGGGCTTCTCTAGAGGAGCAAGCCTTTTTTTTAATCTTCAAAGAATAATGTGTATTAAATGATGCTGGCTTATTTCCAAGCAAATGGTTCCTAATACTAGTAGTTAAATTTTCTGTGAATTCTCTCCTCCACCTGTTCCATTTCACTTTTTTCCTACTGAGAGCGCTGGACACTTGTGTCTTCATGCTAAGAATGCCCATAAAAATAGTTAAAATTACAATCACATCTAAACTCACAAATTACAGATATCTAAAATCACATGTCTAATACCACAACTTGATTGACTGGATAGCTCAATGGTTTAAATATCTGGTTGTGGAGCTGGAGGTTGGAAATTCAGTTCACCCCAGCGATGGAGTGAGTGCCTGTTGTTTGTCTCAGCTCCAGCAACCTAGCAGTTTGAAAGAAAGAAAGGTATCACTTTGGCAGGAAAGGTAACAGCATTTCATGTGTTCCGATGTCTAGTCACATGAAGATGGAAAATGTCTGCAGATGGAGACAGCGCTAACTTTTTGGCTGTAAATTGAGATGAGCATCACCCCTAGTCTGACACTTTACTATACACCAGTGGTTCCCAATGTGGTCCAAAGGCCCCACAAGGGAACTTGAATTCCCAGAATCCTAAGTCAGTACATTGGCCGATCTGTGCTTTGGGGAATTGACTTATCCTTCTGGGAATTGAAGTCCAAAACCCAAAAGTTGGGAGACACTACTATACACATAGATACAGCACATACAAAAGTCTTGTCCCTTTATCCTTTAACTAGGTTATTTCATTCCTTCCTTTTTTAATCTTTATGTGTTAAATTGTGCTGAATTGATAACATAAGGCAGGCATTTAAATCAGGGCTGTGCCAGTTTAGTGCTAGAGGGCAAAGTATTTAAAAACATTGCAATTTACAAAACTATTACAGTAATTTGCTACAGTGTGAGCAAAAAGCAGTCAATGGGAGTAGGGTTCTTGCCCACACTATGCTTCACTCTGCATACCATCAATTATGTCATCGGAACATGCCCAGCAATAGCTCTAATGCAGGGGTTCACAACCCACAGTGCAGCCCTAGCCCCTGACACCTTTTTATCCGGCCCACGGTGATCACTGCGGAAGTGGATGCATTTACAATAGCCATAAACGTGCCCACGCATGTTTAAATGCACCTGCCGCAGTTTACGGCAGTATTTGTGGCAGGGGAAAACCATGTGTCCAACCTTAGTTTAAATTGAGCGAGATCTGTCTGAAAATATTCCATTTGAACCACTCATAACTCTGTTCATTAGATGCAGTTGGACTAAACATTAATTGTGGCTTTGAAATAGATATGCCTTTGATTCTTGCCTTTGTGTGTAATTTTAGTATTCTTTTTTGAAACCTTTACTGTCTTTAAAAATGGCTTAATGGTGGTCAGTTCAGTATCAATCAAGTTGTGTTTGTCGCGTTTTATACCTTAAGAGCAAAATGTGACATTTTGTTCTGTTGTGCACAGCTGGTTTGGTAGCTAATTGGGTACCGTTTGTTCTTTTTGGCACTATCTCTGCCATTAACTATTGAAGGAAGTGGAACAACCGGTTCCTTCTAATATGTGATTTATATAGCTGGGATCAGTTCTGAGCTCTTTTGGGATCAGTAAAATGCCTGTCTTTCACCTCTAAAAAAAACTGCCGTTAAGATACCCATGACCTTTTTGCATCTCTAAAATTCTGCCTTTTTTCGATTGTCTCCCTTCCTGCAGCTTCTGCAGATCTTTTTGAGCTGGTCTGCGAGCTTTTTCATACCTGTCCACTGCTATTCCTTTCTTCATCAGTATGTTGAGGTTCAGTTGCCTTGAGATTGCTTGGCTACCATGTTGTGAAATTCCAAAATAATGAGTGCAGGTCCGATTCCTGTGGTCTCTATTCCTCTGTGAATTGTTAGCTTTGTTCCTGTATGATTCAGACAGTCTCTGAAACCATTTAGCCCTTTTTTTTAATCTCTCTGTTTGCTGAACAGAGTGCTAACTTATTCTTTTTTTTTTTTAAAGAAGTGTTCCCTTCAGTGGTATTTATTCTCTCTGCCACTTAATTTCTTCACCTACCTGAGGAAAAGCTTGCTTGTGTGTTATCAACCCTCTTCACTTTCTCTACTCCTAATTTCCCGTCATGTTCCTAGAACACACTTGAAGACCCCTCTTTGAGACATCCCATAACTGCCATTGGTTTTGGGACATCATAGGCAGAGTATGGAAACTAGTAGTCACATATAACACAATTGCCTGTAACTAATTATTTTAAAGGATACTTTAAAGAGGCGTTTTGGAGGGGGGTGGGAAGGTTTTATGCCATCCTTTGATTAATCCAAACTGGTATGGGAATCGATTTTGTTTTCTATATTGTTAATGAATCTTTCCAAGGTGCAGTATCAAAATTGGCCAGTAGAAAGAGCCAGAAAGTATTTGCACATATTTGTCAATTCAGTGTGCTAATAACATGCAGTACAATGAATTACTGTACTTATGAAGTCAGAGTAATGATAATGACATTTGAGAAACAGTGGGTCACACAATGAGTTCTGAGATGAGTAATATTTAAGTACAGTTATTTATTTTTTATTCCTTAATTACTTTTTGAACAAGTAATTCTGCTGAGAAGAACATCTTTCTGGTTTATTGTTGCTTTCATGCTATAGAGATAGATTTCTTGTATGAACTCTTGTTCTAGTTATAGAAAAAAGAAACACAATTTATAGATCCAATGTGCCTTTAGACCTTGAAGTACTTTTGTAGCATAGTGACAGTTACAGCTTTCTGAAAAGTTTTGCTTTGATTGGTAACTTACAGCCCATGTTAGTTAGGGCTAGCAATTATGTACAGTCTGGTAGAATGGTAGAAATACAGAATGGGAAGGGACATCAAAGGTCATCTAATCCATCCATCTGCAAGTACAAAGTAATACCTCATATAACATTAGTATCGAATAACACTAAAATTGCATAACATTAAGGAATCTGGGGGGAAGAATTGCATCAGATAACATTAAGATCCTATGGGATGCTTCAGATAACAACCGCTAAAGCCTATGTGGTTACAATGTATCTCTATGGATCCCATAGGATTTTAACATGTATCAGATAACACTAAAAATCATATAACACCAAGACTTGTGGAACCAGGTTTTAGTGTTATATGAGGTTTTACAGTACCTCAGATAATATTAAGACTTGGTTCCACAAGTCTTAACATTATCCGGTTTTTAACGTTGTGTGATACATTGATTACACAACATTAAAAAAAAGCTCTGTTCCCTAACAGCAAGAGAGATTCCTCCCCCCCCCCCGCTGAAACAACAGGGTGGGCAGGGTGAATCCCTCCCAGTTAGGTAGACAAACCTAACAGCAAAAGAGATCCCTCACTGTTAGGTTTGCCTTTGGCTAGAGGCTAAACCTAACAGCGGAGGCTAAACCTAATAGCCAGAGAGATTTGCCTTGCCCTCCTGCTGAAACAACAGGGTGAGCAGGGCAATTCCTCCAACCGTTTTGCTTGTGGAGGGAACATGTGCTGCTGTGCCCTTGTTAGTGGAGGCATGTTTGGGAAGCCAGACTGGGAAGCCCAATGGGGAGTCCCCGGTCGGCTTCCCAGATCTCTGCCCCAAAGCTTGCAGGGCTGGTCTCTAGCCCTGCGGGCTTTGGGGCAGAGATCAATGTCGGGGAATTTGAGGCAAACATTTGCATCACACGTTGTGCAATGAAAATGTTTGCCTCAAATTCCCCGATGTTATCCGATATTAGCCTTATCCGAGGCAATCATTATCCAAGGTATTATTGTACAGGAAATCTCCTATTGCTGCATCCATGACAGGGATTTGTCCAGTCTTTGTTAAGAAAGAGCATCTCCCACAGTGTTCTGTACAACTGTTAAACAGCTTATACCAACAGCAAACTCTTTAAGAAGTATCAGAACCTCCATTGAGGCTTCGCAGCCACTCCGAACTCCCACCAACATTGATTGATTGTTTTATTATATTATTATTATTTTATTGATTGTATTGTCTGTAAGCCGCTCTGAGTCACCACGGTGAGTGGGCGGCAATATAAATCTGACTGAATAAATAAATAAATAAATAAATAAATAAAGCAGGTAGGTCAGGAGCAAGAAAAAACAGATTTGCTCTTTCATTTGAATGGACTGTGCATTGTCTCTTGAGTGTATAAATGTACATTTGTGGTATCAAAAATTCCCAGACTGTCACCCTCCAGATGTATTGAAACTCCCAACATCTCCAGACAGCACAGTCCCTCACTATGGGAGTTGTAGGCTAACCAGAACATGGGAAGCTATTACAGTGGACCCCGCATAACGAATACTTTGTATAATGAAAAATTCGTACAATGAAGCGTTTGTTTGCTAAGTGCTATACCCCGCATAATGGGGAAAATCGTTATTCGGGTTTTTTGCTAAGCGGGGTATACCCCACTTAACGAAAACCCTGTATAACTAACTTTTCCCCCCGTTTAATCTGCATAGTGAAAAAACCTGCATAGTGAAGAGCTCCATGGAACAGAGCTTTTTTGTTATGCGGGGTTCTACAGTACTTAATATTAAGTAGTTCCAGTTATAAATCCATCCCCCCTCCATGCAGTTAGTTGTAGCTGGATCCATCTTTAGAACACAGTGGCCTCACAGACCATTTGGCTGCCTGTGGGAAACCAGAAAGCATGGCTTTGCAGCCTACATTTCATGACACACCCCACCCACAGCTGATATATAGGCATCTGTTGTACACATTATACTTGTATACACATATGCAGAATAATGCATGTTCATTCAGCATCTGGGGAAAGTTTTTAGATGCTAAATCTTTTAACGATCTTAGCTTACTGCTGGATACCCTCAAGAGACTCCTAGAAAGTTTAGTCTTCTCTCATTGTCTCCACTGGAATCATCTCATGTCTTATATGAGAAGTCTACGGTGTGAGCAGTAGCCTCTAGTCTTTGCTATCTATGGCAATAGCAAGTTAGTCGGCCATTGGGTGTGATATAATTTAGCAGTTACTGTAGGAATGCTGAGTGCTTTAAATGAATGAGCACCAGTCTACAAAAAAGGAAACTTCAGAGCACAGGATTTCTCCGTGGGTGAAAATAGGAGATGGTTTATGTTAGGATAAATAAGCAGAGCATTATAAGGGAAGGATTTTCCTTCCCTTCCTGTCCTTGCCAAGTGAGCGGGAGGAGGAGAGCCGTTGACTCCACACAGGAGGAAATTGCTGCCAGATTACCCTTCGTCCCTCATACCATGATGCTGAGCAAGGGGAGAGCATGTGACATTCCGAGTGAAGAATTTGGTAGGGGAAAGTGGAAAAGCACCACCACTGCCTGGTTTCCAAAGCATGCGTTTTAGTTTGTGGCTAGTATCCAGCCAGAATGACTGGTGTTTTGAACTACCTGATACTCCTCCCTTCTGTATGGAGAGACAGAACTTTCTGTGCTGGGGGAAAGAGTTGATGAAGTATTTCCCAACTTTTGGAAAGCCTATATAAAAATGTTTTTATACATTGTAAGCCACCCTGAGTGGTGTTTGCACCAGAAAGGTGGGTCATAAACAAACAAATAAAGTGTCATCTTAAGACCAATGAGTTTTATATGACATAAGCTTTTATGAACTGCAGCTCACTTCATTAGATGTGTGGTAGGAGGTGTGTTGCCCTAAGATCAGTGGTTTCAATACAAACTGGAGAAGGGGGGAGAGAATCATGTAAGGGAATTTGTGAAGAAGAAAGTTCTTTTTATTTTACAGGAAGGCTGTTCAGGGGCCTGCAGGAGGAAGGGAGGAACTGGAGTGTCCTTAAGTTAATTCACCTTTGGATCCATAGGAGGGTGGCCATGTGTCCTCCTTTATAGACCATAGCCCTCTGTCCACTCCAGGTCTGGTTTGACAAAGAATCCCTCAAAAAGGGAGAACTGATTAAGGAAGGTTTATATATTTTTGTTTGCTAAATATTGTTCTCCTGCTTTGGAATTGGGAACCATTGTAAAGACTGGTTGACCCAGTTGGGTTATCTGTGACTTTCGTCTGGTCCACACTGCCTCTTGAGAGAGGTGTGTGGCTGCTGACCACCATTCAGTGTGGATGATAGAACTGTTTGAAAGCATTAAAAAGCAGAGTCTGTGACAGGTCTCAGAACTGATTGTGCAGATGTGTTCATGTACAGCATGGCTATAAATTGGCAAGGCAGAAAGTACAGTGGGCTAAGATGGCCGTATGGAAGAATTTTGATGAGACTGTGGTTCTGTTGCTGTTGCTCTGTCGTTGACAGAATATTTTCTCTCTCAATCCCCCTTCCTTCCTTCCTTCCTTCCTTCCATCCTTCCTTCCTTCCTTCCTTCCTTCCTTCCTTCCTTCCTTCCTTCCTTTCTTTCTTTGCCAAAAGCATCAGCTTACTAATACAGAAAGTAGTTTCTCCTAACTCTACAATTAAATTGTACGTTTCCATGTCTCTGGTCTTTCAGCTGTTCTCTTAAAACTGTTCCAATAAATCTAGTGTAAAATAAGTTAATTATGCTAATTTAGCAGGTGTTCAAAGGTATTCATTCCATTGTGCCATGTGTTATGTGGTTGAACCGGGTGAAAGCTATTTTCTAGGTCTATTTTCACTGCTGCTGGTCTTAATCCCAGTGGAAGAAGCAGTTATTGGATCTAAAAGGCTCTCCCTTCACCCTGAGGTTTCTAAAGTCTGAAAATAACCCTAGGGAGCCTTGGAACCTGTGGTGCTGGTGCTGGTTTGGGAAACTTCAAATTAAAAATTAATGCCTACAGTTGATGGCACTGTCTCCATTTACAACTGCAGAATAATGCAACAGGCTTTCAGTTACCAACTCGCTTCTTCAAGACCACTCAGTGGATGCATGACCTGGAATAGAGAATAGTATAAGAATGAAGTGAGACTTCATGCTTATCTCTAGATAAGATTACTTCAATATGTGTTTGAGGTGGGGTTGTATCTTAAAGCATGTTTGGAGATGCCTTGGGGTGTCTGTTCAGATTACAACAACCTTACAATTATTTATATTAGCTTTATATTCTTTTAAGGGTCCAATATAAGATGTGGATTGTTACATACATGCCTGAATCCTGCTGGAGATTTACAGCATATAAAGGAAAATCACATATAACTGGGTGGCAGATTGCCATTCACTAACTTGATACTAGTTGTTTTCCTGGGTGTGCAATCAATCTGATGTTTGCTCAGGAATGCGACCAGCAAGTTCTTAATGGGAAATTTGTGCCAAAACATATGCGATTTCCCTTTATATAAGGGTAAGTTTCATGTAGGATTCTGCTCATAACAGGCTAGATGGCTTGAGACCAAACAGTAGAGCTTGTAATATTGTGTTAAAGTCATGAAACATTAACCTAATTTAGTTAAACATTATTTTAAAAAATTAACTAAGCTGTTTTCATTCTGTGAGACTTGTCATGATTTTATGTGGTTATATTATAACTTTGTTGACCATTGCTTTTAATTGTAATGTGCTGTCAAGTGTCTTCTGACTTATGGTGACCTTGATAGGGTTTTCAAGTTATGTGAGCTGTTGAAGGATTGATTTACTGTTACCAAAACTTAATGCATTTGTATGACCAACAAGGTCTTCTGGATTTTAGTCTGCAATCTGTCTACTATAGCAGAGTGGCTTCCTGCTTGGAGTTTTATATTTTTAAATTTATTAGCTTTGATGAAAAAACTCATAAAAATATCACTGAATTCCAATGGTTTCCTGGATTGAGAGGCAACCCAATGAAGAGCCCTGGCCTAAGCCAAACTAATAAAAACCAAGAAATCATTAAACACATAGTCTGCTTACATAATGAGAAGCAAAAGGTACAGATTATTACATCTGGTTGTTCAAAGTAAAATAAAAAGGAAGACGATTGCAGGAGAAGAATTTACTAGATGAAGAACCAGGGAGACTATTTGTGATAGAATTAGGATCTAGGTCTAAGTGTTTCCCAAATGCTGGTGTTTGGACTTCAATTTCCAGAAGCGTAAGTCATTTCCCCAAAGCACTGATCAGCCAATGTACTGACTTAGGCTTCTTGGAATTGAAGTCCACCTGTGGGCTGTGTACCTATTGTTGGGAACCGTTAGGTCTAGAACAGAGTGATTTCCCACCCCAGATTGAAATGTTTAACTACAGAAAAAGAAGGGAAATCAATGAGGGGATCTCATCTGTCCTTCTATATACAGTATATGATAAAGAATACTCAACCCATAGCAATCTTGCCCTTTGAGTATTACTTGATGACATATTGCTCATTGAATGTATTCTGAAAGTTTCAGAGTCTCCTTTTTTAATAATCCACATTGAGGATTTTTTTCCATCCCACTTGAGACATTTTCAGGATGGAAACCAGGATGTCCTTCATCCAAAGCACAGGTCCTGCCATTGAGTTACAACTTTTTCCAATTAAACTTTTTCCAGACAAATTTTAGTGTTGAAGACAATATGCCCTATAGAAAGATGTGGCCATATATTACACGGTGAAACTCATTCCTCATTTCTAACTACACATTTGGTAAATTTATGTGGTACAATGTGGCAGGGATTTCCCCCCACACTGATGCATTTGTTTTAGGGGAAATCTAATGACCTATATGTCCTTCGTGCAGCAATGTTGGGCCATAATGGCCAATGACATATATGCAGAATAGGAGTGATTAATAAGAACCACAGAACAAATGTATCTTTGGGGAAATGTCTGCTTTGAAGACTGGCTGCTTTCCAACCAACTCATAATTGCTCCACCATGAGAAATTGCTACAGAGACAGGCACAGCTATAGAAAAAGAAGAACGTCCCCAAGAAAAATACAGAAGTTGATGATGTAATGGGGATTTGATTCATAGTTGACTGGTGTTCTCAAGAGTCACCTTCAACCAAATGACTCTGCCCTCCTATCACGGGCAGATGATTTATGGCTTGACAGGTAGTTCAGCAAAGACCTTTGGCTAGAACGAGATGGTTTGTCTGAACCTAGCAGGGGCATATCTATTTTTTTTCATAGCGAAGTAAAGTTGAATGAGTGCTGTGCATTTAACAAATGCTTTGGCAGGTTACAGCAGTTCCGGTATTAAAAATGTATTTCCACCCTTGCTGAAGTAGTTAAAAAAAAAAAATGAAATAAGTGATTTATGGACTGGGAATTTCTCCCTGCTTTGTAAGAGTTCGACCTTACAGCTGAACATTATTCTTGAACATTATTCAAGTGCTATACATGAAAATAAGATGTTAGCACTTTCTAACAGGCAGGGCTCATCCTCCCATGAAAAAAAGAGACAAATTCCCCATCTCAAGTGGCAGAATGCATGCGGCAGCAGATAGTACAGATGCATAACTGAATGCACCCCCATGTCACCACTTTTAAGAGCGTTGGTGCCCATAACTCAGGGGCAAGTGACAAAGGCTGTTTGGAGTAGCTGTTTGTCCAGTGCATGGCACTGTTAAACTCTTGGTTGAAGCTCTCCTGCTCCTGTGTAGACCACTCCACATCTTCAGAGCAGGGCACTGGCAGGCTCTCCAGAAGACCAGGCAAATATTTTGTCACACTGACATTGCTGCTATGGAGAAAGAACTGGGATGTGGCTCTCCAGAGCTAAGTAGGCCTCCAGTCCTTTAAACTGTTGAATATTCTAGTGCTGTGATGGCAAAACCTGGCACTCCAGGTATTCTTGGACTCCAATTACCAGAGCCCAAGTGAGCATTCCTGCTGATCATGGCTTCTGGGAATTTAAGTTCAAGAACAGCTCGAGTGTCAAGGTTTGCCAACACTGTCGTAGTGCAACCCCAACATGCAGTAATTCAGAGAGACAGGAAAGACTAACCTGAACTAAAGGAAGTTGTTTTGCATCGTTTGCCTGTAATTACAATGAGAAAGGTTGTTTCCTGCCTCTGGGACCACCTGATCCTATTTGCATGTGTTAAGCTCTTATGTTTGTTCTGGCCTTCTCTCTCTTTGAGTGAGGAAATATGTCCTTTTGAGCTCATCCATCTTCCATGCCACATGGCTGGAAGAAAGACTTGACTTCTTTATAAACCAACTTTACCAAGGCTCCTCTATCTTCTGACCTCATTTTGTGAGTAACTGTTATTTTCTTTCTCTCATTCTCTCAAGTATCTAGTCCAAGTGTGTTTATTAGCTGGACTAGAAAGGGGTAAGCTGGGAGACTTGCATTTGAACACAAAATTTCCCTTTCCCCCGCTTTTCTGTGCTGCTTCAACAAATAACTTTACACGAACAAGGCAATTTGGGGCAAACTGTACCAAAGAGATTGCCCAGATGGTCTCCATGCAGTGATGGGATGTAACAGGTTCTCACCAGTTCGCCAGAACCGGTAGTAACTTTCCCCAGTGTCCTGGAGAACCGGTAGCAGCTTTTGGGGGGAACCACCTTTGGGGGTTACCTTTTCACTGGTTCCCCCACTGCGCATGTGCGCCAAGCACTTGGTCTGCATGCACGCCTACAGTGCTTGGCGTATATGCATGGCCTCCTTGCTGTCCTCCCAAGTGGGGAGGAGGAAGAGAAGCTGCTAGCCTGAAGCTCCCTATAGCCTGCTCCCCAGGGTAAGTGACTCATCTTGGGATGTAGTGTGTCTGTGTGTATTTTAATGTGTATTTAATACCTTTACTTATATTGATGTATAGTGGTATAGTGGTACTGGGGGTGAGTGGGTGGGTTGAGGGATGTGTGTGGGGGCTTATTTTTATTTTATTTTATTCTATTTTTTTTCTTTGGCCCTGCCCACATCATGATGTCATGATGTTAGCTCCACCCATACTGTGATGACATCACGGTAGGGTAGTAAAATTTTTGACATCCCACCACTGTCTCCATGGCTTCCTTTCCCACAGTGCCTTGCTTCAAGGAGAGACTTTTCAGAAGCCCTTTGAGTTGAAGCAAGCCATGAAGGAAAGAGGTGGAGGAGAATTTGAGGGAAATTGGCGGTGGTGGGTTTTTTTCATACTGGGGTTGCCGCTTCTGTCTGAATATGTTCTTTTTTTCAGTCCAAAAGATGCATGTGCCTACATTTATGTTCTTCTTCCTTCATCATTTCTTTTTTTCCCCATTTTCATCCCCACCATCATTAGAACACTCTTTTTACACAGTAGGCAGGGAGAGAGGGTGGAAGGTACCTGCAGGACACCTTTCTTCTTATACTGGCGAGCTGTTAAACTGACAACTCAAACTTATAAATCTTACTTATGGATTACTCTGAAGTAAAACCAAAAATTGTTCAGGGAGAAGGGATTCCAGTGGTTGTTTTAAAAAAAATAACTCAGATTGTGAAATCTCAGTCCTCATCTTCAGTTTTGTTACCGCTTTGCAGTACAGTGGTGGAGATGCTTTTGTTTATGAGGGTAATATATGCAGCACTTGGACTGCACACCAAACCGAATTGGGAATTCCAACAGCAAGTTAGCTGTTTAAAAAACGGTCAAAGGTAAGTATGTTTTCCAAATCAGATCAAAGGAAAAATCCCAAAGGAAGTGTGGTCTCTTTCATATTGGCATGACACAATCTTATAGAAATTCTTGTGTTACTTTTTCCTCATAGAAGTGATTAAGTGGCTTCTCCAGCATCCGGCAGTGGGAGAGCTTTGGCTGACACTAACGGCAACTGCTGTAATGGAAATGTGCAACATGCTTTCTTTGTGATTCAGGCATGATACAGCAAGCTTATTTAAAGATGGTAGAACTGCCCCCCAGGCATGTGGAAGAGTATACGTAAAACAGTTGTTCTTACTTGTACTTTGCCTTCTAATTAATTTACTATACAAGGATCTTTTGAGCTTCGCTTTTACCCTCACCTACATGTCTCTGTGTATTTTCCTCTAATTTGGAAGCCACTTAAAACATGAGTCAGCCATAAAATTGTGCACCGTTTATGAGCTTCTCTTTAAACTATGTTTCTGATCTATGACATGCTTTCGTCAAAGGTTCAAGCAGGCAAAGAATATCACTGGGATGCTGGAACAAACTACAATACATTGGAACAAAATATAGTGGTGTGTCCTTTTAAACATTCCCCTCTCTCCCATGGTGACTCAGTTCAGTTCCAGTGCTAAATACTGCTTTGTAGATCTCAGTGGCTGCTACTGGACAACAGAAGAGAAGCTTGCTCCATGTTCTATATGACATATTCTTAGAAATGTGCAGATGTGTGGTTTTGAAGGACAACTTCCAGAGTTCCCCTGCATACCTCTAGGATATTTTCAAACATCTGAAGATTTTTGTTGTTTCATCTCTCCAGGCTAACTACACCCAGTTCCCTGAACTGTGCTTTTGGGGGATTTCATTTCAGGCTTTTTACTACATTTGCTGTCCTTATCTGGTGGCAAAACATGATCATTTGCTGTCTTACATCCCAAATTTAAATCAGCATGGTCAACATATGCCCATGGAACAAAATGTGATGATGTGTCTGTGCTGGCAGAGGAGTAGAAGGAAATCAAATTAGTCAATGATATCTTGATGTAGAAATTGTAGAAATTTGCTGCCCGCAAGGCAAGTAAATAGAAAAGTTGGTAAAATAATATGGCACTCTGTTTTTCCTTAATCACAATGATAATATAAATGGAGAAAAAGCAGAGTTCTCCCTTTTGCTGGGGAGTGTTCCATAACTTAATTACTAGTCGTCAAAGCTCTTTGAAATTTCTTAAAGGAAGGTGTCAGATGAGTAGACAGGACTGTTAATGCTGTTTGTAAACCCACTCATGTTTTGCTAATGAGATTCTCTTTCACGTCTTAGAAGGTGGATACAGGAATGGTGATCATGCAGCTCAGAATGCTAATCAGTTGGACAGGAAAGATGTCTGTTGAAGTAGATTTTATGAGAAAATGAACTTTAGGATCATTTGTCTGTCCCATGAGAAGCCCTTCTCCTCATGCTCAAGTATTTTACATTGGTGCATGGACATGCGTGCATGGACATGTGTGCATGTACACCTGGGCAAATGGCTTTGTTGCCATCAATAGAGATGTAGCTCCAGCTTCATGTAGAGGAAGTCTGAGTTTCATTACCACCTGACATTGAGAATCAGGCTATAGGCCCATGATGGCAAACCTTGGCACTCCAGATGTTCTTGGACTTCAATTCCCAGAAGCCCAAGCCCCCTGTGAATCCACCGGGATGGGTTTATTGTGATTCATCCGGCCTGCACTGCCCTTGTCACTCCCGAAAGCATTTTCCGCTTCCAGGAGCATTTTACTTCAACTTCTGGGAGTGATGATAGCAGCGTGGGCCAGATGAATCACAGTAAACCCATTTGTGTGGATTTACAGGGTGCTTGGGCTACTAGGAATTGAAGTCCAAGAATATCTGGCGTGCCAAGGTTCACCATCATAGGCTTATAGGCAATGCAGAAAGACCTCTGGAGAGCTGTAACAGAACTGGGCCAGACGGCCAACTCGGTCGCCTGGCTCTTTTAAATATCCCACCCCTCTCCTCAGTGTTTTTAACTTGAATTTTAATTTTAATTTATGTGTTTTAATTGTTTTTAGTTGTAAAACCGCCCTGAGTCTTTGGAGAAGGGCGGGGTACAAATGAAATAAATAAATAAATAAATAAATAAATAAATAAATAAATAAACCAGAAGGCTCCAGCCAGCATAGTTCAGCATGGACCATTTTACAAAACTGCAATCAAAATGACCTTTAGAGTGCTGTAGGCCAGAGCAGGCCATGTTTGGCTAAGTAGATAAAACAGTCTGAGCAGATATAGGGCAGCTTCCTAAAAGATTAAGCTCTCCCACCCTGTTGCCCAGTGTCCTTCTGTTGGTAGGCAAAGCCCTTTTTAGTTAGGTAGGCTTTTGGCTATTCTACTGGTTTTCAGTAAAAGCAGCTTTGAATCTAGCTGGTTATTGATTTTCTTTGCTGAACAATTCCTAGAATCTAGCTGCCATACTGTTCAGCACCCGTACTGTTGTGGGACTCTGGGATTTGTAGTCCTCCAAAAAAGTAATAGTTCTAGGGCCTGAATGTAGGTGTAGCAACTTGCCATACTGTACATCAGCAGAAGGTTTTCATGCTTTTTGTTGTTGTTCAGTCGCACAGTCGATTCCGACCCTCTGCGACCCCATGGACCACTGTCCGCCAGGCACTCCTGTCCTCCACCATCCCCCTCAACTCGCTCAGCTCTGTGCCCATTGTCTCTACAATCCCATCTAGCCATCTCATCTTGGGCCGTCCCCTTCTTCTTTTGCCCTTGACCCTTCCAAGCATCAAAGCTTTCTCAAGTGAATCCTCTCTTCTCATTTGATGTCCAAAGTACTTTAGCCTCATCTTTATTATTTGACCTTCTAAGGAACAGTCAGGGATAATTTCTTCTAAGATTGACCTATTTGTTCTCCTCGCTGTCCAGGGGACTCTTAAAACTCTCCTCCAACACCACATCTCAAAGGAGTCTATTCTTCTGCGTTCAGCTTTCCTAATGGTCCAACTCTCACAACCATACATTGCCACAGGGAATACCATTGCTTTGACTATGCGAATTTTTGTTTTCGATGTGATGTCTCTACTTTTCACTATGCTCCCCAGGTTGCTCATCACTTGCCTCCCAAGAATCAGTCGCCTTTTTATTTCATGGCTGCAATCTCCATCTGCAGTGAGCTTAGATCCTAAGAAAGTAAAATCTGTCACTGCTTCTACTTCTTCCCCATCTATTTTCCAGGGACTGACAGGGCCTGTTGCCATGATCTTGGTTTTCTTGATATTTAGTCTCAAGCCAGCTTTTTCACTTTCTTCTTTCAACCTAATCAGGAGCTTCTTTAGGTCCTCCTCACTTTCTGCCCTTAGGTTGGTATCATCTGCTTAGTTGCTTAGTTGCATCATCATGCTTAGTTGCACATATTGGTCCCTTCTACAATAGTGCTTCCCCAATGTTCATTTCTGTCCTTGAATCTTTCTGGCCTTTTCAACCAACCCGTTGGCCTTCTGTATCATATCATATGCCTGTAACAGATATACATTGTCCTTTCTTCCTAACTGCTTATGTCACCATAGTCCTGGCAAGGTGACTTTCTCTCTCTCTTCCTGGTGATCTTCTCAGTGCTCTAAAGAGAATAGGCAAAACAGTTGCAAAGAAGTTTTTGGCTCCTCACTGTCTTTTTCTGGATGGTGGCCCAAACCAATGAAAAGAACAAGGATTCTTAGGTGCATTTTTCATGTGTCTGACCTTGTTGAAGATCAAATTATGTCTTTTCTCTTCTTTCAGTAGGGCTGAGACAACACTTGAGCTGCAAACTGGCTGGTTTTCTGGATGGTAAAAAATATGCAGAGCTGAGAAGAAATCACTTCTTGGGACTTCTGTTCCCTCCTGGTTGGAAGGAGTCTGGAAATTGTAAACAACTCTGCAAACAAACAAACAAAAATAACACCCCAAATTTTGCAACTCTGAAGAAGATTAATGGGAATTGGGATGGGTAGTTAGGCTGAAGCAATATATCTTAGTGGTCTTTAACACAAAACCATTTGCGTGTTTTGAGAATTTGTCAACATGAAATGTTCAGCTTTTTAATAAAATACAGTGGCTCAAGTCAGGATAATGGACAGCTTTTGTTAGCTGAGCATCATTTTTAAAAACAATCTTAGAGCTGAACAGTTCATTAGTTATCTTCTGGTTTCTTTCTACTAAGGGTCCTGCTGAAGATTTACTTCAATAAATTTACTAATCTAAGATTTATATAAGCCTTTTTGTTACATTTTACTGCCCGCTACCTTGACAGTAATTGTACCACATGCAGCTATTCTTTCTGAAATCTTAAGACATGAATTGAATGCATAATTTGCCTGTTTTTCCGACTAATTTCGTATAAAAAGAGGGTAATTTCAATCTAGGGTCATATAAAGATCACTCCCAATTTAATGTGTAGGATGCAAGTTTTATCAGATTAAATTGCTAGACTACAGAAGTAGTTTTAGTGAATTGATTTGAGAAGCCACGTGTTAATTAATTTGGTCTAAGTTGGAAGTTTGTGCTCTCAGAATGAATGCTTGTTTGAGACCTAACCTGAGCTTCAGGTTACACAGTGATTGCTATATGAGTAGACACATCTAAGCTATTTACACTATTCAGTTATATCAATTTGATACTTTGCCATTCTCTATTTAATGGAATCCTGGGATTTATAGACCTACAGAAAAATATTCTTAGTCCTTTACCAAGCAACATACAGTAATACCTCGGATAACGCTAAGACTTGGTTCTACAAGTCTTGGTGTCATCCAATTTTTAGTGTTATCCGATGCATGTTAAAATCCTATGGGATGTATCGGATAACGTTAAAGCTCCATAGAGATACATTGTAACCGCACAGGCTTTAGCGGTTGTTATCCGATCCATCCCATAGGACCTTAATGTTATTCGATCCAATTCTCCTCCCCAGATTACTTAACGTTATGTGATTTTAGCGTTATCCGAGGTAAACGTTATCCGAGGTATTACTGTATTGCGGTATTTGATATGATGTGGCTACATCAATTAAAATAACATCAAGCTACTATAACTATGCAACGGTGGCCACAATGGCACCACAGTTATCTGAGTTTGTTGGCTCTATCCAAAATGGTATCTATCCCTAACATGCCAAAGAGGAGGGAACAAAAGTGTCATGCTGCACCCCAAATTTGGAACCTTCTTGATAAAGTGGCAAACTCTGAACATTTACTTAATGAACAGGTGCATGGGATCTTCTTTATTATGGTCCTTTTCCAGGTTTTCTGCTTTATATCTTGACCAAGGAAAACAGGCTGTATCTTTCATCTGTTCCTGCTGCATCTCTTGCCAAGATGGCTTTATAATCCCCTTTGATGTATTGAACAGTTGCTCTAGAAATGATGAGTATACATCTTAAGGTTTGATTCCCTTAGCAATTGGCTTGAGGCTCTCTTAAGTTGATGAGGAAATCCATGTGGGTTGATGTGTTCTTCCCATTTCTGTACAGGAGAACACATATTTGGTTGTTTATTCACCATCCAACTGATAGAACTCACCGTGTTAAGGTACCATTTTTATTTCCTGAATTAAAGTGACAAGAAATGACACAGTTGATTGTTTTGGTTTGGTTTCTTGGCCTTGGGTACCCTGTGGCACCATGTTCTGAAAGAACCCATCATGGATTTACAAATGCCTGGGCTATGAATTAGAGCAGCAATTCTCAGCATTTTCAGACCGTGGGCATGACCACACCTCCTGGGCAGCTGATTGGGCCGGTCATGTGGTTCATCCCACCCAGAAGCGGAAGTAAGATATGTGCCATGCATGCACAGAATGCATTTTTCTTCCCGGAGTGGCGAGGGCATCGGGGGCTGGATGAATTGGTATTGGGGGCCGGGTATGGCCTGTGGGCTGTAGTTGTGAATGTCTGAATTAGAGGCATCAGAAAGATATGTTTGGTATTTGTTTGCTTTCTGTTTTGATTTGCTATGGGAAAAGGAGAACTCTCCACCTACCCAGTCTCTCCATGGAGGGGGGAAAAGGGGGGGGGAGATAAATCCAACAATCACATGCACGTCCAGTGCAGGAAAGTGGTAGTTGTCTCCCACTGTCTCTGTCACTATCATATATCCTGAGTTCTGGTATTTCATTTGTGGAGTATGAGGAGAGGAAGGGCAAAAGGAGGTGTTGAAGTTGAGTGTTCATTAAACCACCGTCACCACTATAATCTGGTACTTTCTTAAGGTTCTGTAACTCTGCATGGGGCCATCTGTTCATATTTTGGCAGACCTGCTGCTGCTGTAGTTGATGAAGATGTTAATGGTTGACCATGTGAGCAGTGTCAAGAAAAAGGTACAGTTGTAGACTTCACTTGCCTTGCCCTCTGCCTGCACTCGATGGTGCAGGTAGACTCTGGATAGTAAGGCAAGACAACAGTAACAAAGTCACATCAAGGCCATCTTGCCAAAGGAGGATTGCCATATCAACAACATCGGTTCCCTAATATTTCATGGCAAAACCCCTTGAGATGCCACTAAAACCAAATCGACCTTTATGATGTTATAGAACTGCAAAATAATATGTGCATGGCTGCGAGTTCAACAGTAAACGTGTGTCTCTGGAAAACTTTCTAAAAAGTGATCAGTTCATAGGTTTCTTTAAGCATAAATGAAACAGCCAAAGACATTTTGAAGAAAAAAGAGATTTTATCAACAAGATCATTCATAACATAATATATGCATATACTGTACAGTATTGGCGCTTGAATCCATACAGATTCAAGACCCTAATTAATAATTGAACCAGACTTATATACTTTTTGACAAACTTCACACACGAGTTCTCAGCCCAGGTGGGGCCACTGAGCGTTTCCTATTTTATCTTGGCATTACATACTTTTCAGAATGTTCAGAAATGCACAGTCACACAAGTCACCTCCACTTAGATAAATGACACAGGACTTTTTGTGTAACTGTCTTTTCATAAAATGGCTTTTCTCCAGGCCACAATATAGATTAGCACAAATAATTTCTTTAAATTATTATACAAGCATGCATATTTTGATAAGGGAAAGGGGTTTAATAATTCAAATTTGCTAATTTTGGGGTCACACATGGGCTACATGCATTATCTCAAACAAAGATTTCTCAACCTTGGGTCCCCAGATGTTCTTGGACTTCATTTCCCAGAAGCCCAAGTCAGCAGGTGTGGTGACTTGGGCTTCTGGAAAATGATGTCCAAGAACATCTGGGAACCCAAGGTTGAGAAACCCTCTCCTAAACAAACATTAAATGTGCAATGCACATCCACAAATCTTTATACTGAGCCAGTCTGGAACAGAGATGAGATGGCAACAGAGGAATTTAAGCTAGCCCAAGCACAAAACAAAAGTTTTGAAAATGAATCTGACCTAACAGCATTTAGACCAGGAGTTCTCAACCTTTTAAAGCTGGCGGCTGGGTCATGCTCCCTCAGACAGTTTAGGGGGCTGGATGGCCATTTTGCTCTTCCTCCACCACATGGCACTTCCTGGTGTGGTGGAGGCAATGGGGGCCCACATGAAATGGTGCTGCAGGCCACATCTGGCCCATGGGCCGCACGTTGAGAATCCCTGATTTAGACCTTGAAGCCAGAACCTGTGTGAAGAATCAGCAGCCCTACACATCATTTGACAACTACTGCATCACTTTCTTGATTCATCGTAGTTTCCTCGCCTTTGCTATGGCAAACATCCTTGTAGTTTATACCAGCCATTCCAAGCTAAATGCTCTCCTGATATGGATTACAGCCAGTGGTGTGATTCAAAAATTTTTACTACCTACTCTGTGGGCGTGATATGGTGGGTGTGGCCAGGGAGAAAGCCCTGTGTTGCACCTGAATTAGGACTACTGTAGTTCAAGACTTGGGTGGGTGTGGCCAGCCAGAATTTCTGCTACCGGTTCTGGCGAACTGGTGCAAACCTGCTGCATCCCACCACTGATTACAGCTCTCGTGGTCCCCAGACAGCATAGTCAGATTGTAGTTCCCTGCCTCTGGCCTGCAGAAGCAAAAGCAATTCAGGATGCTCTCCCCTTGTTAAGACACTTTTTAAAAAAGCATTTGTAGGTGGAGAGTACAGTACAGGCTTTTGAAAAAGTTGCAGTCTATTTTCCCTTTCTCACATACTTGATATCTGAGAAACCCCATTGCTTATGCTGCTTCTTTTGTTTCAGTTTCTGTTTTTAGCAAAACCAGGACTTGCTGTTTTATTTTGGATGCACATCTGTTGAAACAGAGTGAAGTGCAACAACTTTTGAGAGCAGCTGCAGCAAACCACATTTCACATTCTAACCACTCTTTGGGATTGATGGGCTTAAAATTACAGGTCACGGAAAGCAGGTCTTCTCTTAAAACCTCCCTTGCCTTCCCCATACCCATGATTGAGCTCCACATGTTGTGTTCAAACTGCTGCTTAGGGAGTCCAGAAAATAACTGAAATAAAATGAAAAGAAATAAAGGCATATTACAGCAAAGGGCCCATATTGGTCCATCCAGTTTAGTGCATTGGCTTGGGAAACCTGAAAAAGCAGGTGACATCTGAGAGATTCTGCCAGATTTTAAAAAATCTTCCTTATAGTCCAAAGCCTTCTTGGGCAATCTTTTATATTGTAAGGCTGCCAGGAGGACCATTTTTATTTAACATTTTTGTACAGTGTCTTAACTGTGGTAGGCAACTTATTAATGGGTAATTAGGGGCTGTGGTGGCCCACTGGTTAGGAATCTCACCTTGTTAGCTGGCAGGCTGGCAAGTCGGCACTTCAAGACCCGGATATTGTAAGATTGATTGAGCACCCGTCTCTGTCCCAGCTCCTGCCAACCTAGCAGTTTGAAAGCAAGAAATTGCAAGTAGGTCAATAAGGACCACTTTGGTGGGGAAAGATCTTGAGGACATGAAAGGAGCCTCATTCGGGCATCTCCTGAGCAGAGTTTCTCCAGCAAAAATCCTTTCAACCCAGAATAATTTCTGACAGAAAATTATTATTATTATTATGAGCAATTTTCAGCAACACCAAGCTGTTAAGATGAATATAATTGCCTAGTTGAGAGTTGTAATATGCCACAATAACCTCCCTGTTGATGAAATCCAGAATGTTTGTATTGAGAGTTTAGTCAACTCTGAAGATTTATTGTATATTCCATAAGAATTGCTAACCAGCTGCTAGTATGGGAAAGGGACATTTTGATGGCCTGGAGGACAAATGTTTGTTTGCTGCTTATGTCATGGGCCTCATCTGGCTTAGAAATGACCACAAAGTGTCCCAAAATGCAGAAAAGTTATTTTCTGCAGGTGGCTTATGCCCCCTTCCGTGTCCTCCTACAAAAAAAACAAGATTTTTTATTCTGTTTATTGGAGGGGTGCAACCTTTTGGGCTGTGGGCCAGTCACGTGGTTCAGCGGGCTGTTCACGTGGTTCCACCCACTGGAAACAGAAGTAAAATGCGCCTTGCAGTATGTTTTGCAACACGATGAGATAGATTTTAAGCTACCATTTCTGGGCACATTTTACTTCTGCTTCCGGGAGCAACAAGGGCTTTGAGGGCCGAACAAATTGGTATCAGGGGCTGGATCGGGCCCACCAGCCATAGTTTGGAGACCCATGGTTTATTACATTTCTATGCCACCTCTCTCCTGGCAGATTTTCCCAGAGCTGTGAAGGGCTGATGATAACAGAGCATTTTGGAGATTACTGATTCATAGGGTCACCATAGGTTGGAGGCGACTTGAAGACATGTAACCATCACAGGGATTGAGAGTAAGCTTTTAAAATGTGTCTTGTTTTGTTTTTTGTCTGGGAAGTGTTCATGTTGGGAATTTTTTTATTAAACATCTGTCTAGTGAGTTTCATTTTTGTTTTCATTTAAGATGTCTTGCAGTTGCTTTTGAAAATTTCAGAATCTCATTTACTGAAAAACTAAAACTGTACACTTTTTCTACAGGTGACATCCATGACTTGCTTTTGATTTTTGGACCCACTTTTTGAGATTAGTTATAGTTCTTTGTAACGTAAAAACAACAACTGAGGGACTGCTTAAGTGAAAACAAAAACATGCTAGACAGATATTTAATGATAAATTTTTGACATATATACTTCCCAGGCAGATAATAAACATAATGTAGAAAAGAGCTTGGCCAACCAAGAAGCAGTAGGACTTATGAATCATATGGGAAGATGATGTTGCTTTGTGGGTAAAAAATGGTTAGGATGCAAGACTTACAGGAGGTTTCTGACACCCTGAGTCAGGGAGAATCATGCCAAGAGTATCTGTCAGTGCCAGAAGTTGAAAATAACTTAATAAATATAAGTAACTATCTATAAGCAATACATAGCAGAGTTTTGGGGAGGGAGGAAGTGTTCCCATTGGGTTGCTAGGCAGAGGAATGAGGGTGAACTCTTTGCTGGGAGGAGGAAGTACTCCCGCTGGGCTGCTGGGCGGGACAAACTTTGTCCTGGGGCAATGGTGCATGTGCCCACAGAAAGGGCGCTGAATATGTAATTATATATTGCTCCACAGCCCTTAACACACTCTTTGGCTGGTTCATAGGTAATTAACATTTTGTCCCTGACATGCTGGGTACTCAGTTTACTGATCTCGAAAGGATGGCTAGCTGAGCATTGAGCCTCGCCAGACTTGACCTCAAATCATGAGCAGAGTTTTGGCTGTAGTACAAGGGCTTTCTGTATAAAATTGTATTATATTACAGTTGCAGTTTAGTAAGGTAAAACTTCTTTTTGTGGTCTAATAGTAGCATTTCAGTTACCTTATATAGTTACAGAGCTATAGTTATTGTAGCCTCACTAAATGGAGTATACAGCAGTGATGGCAAACCTTTTAGAGACCCAAGTGCTCAAACTCACCTTCAGCACAGGCTCAACAGGCTGCCTCAACCTCATGTGAGCTGCCTGCCTTACCCCAGACAGGGGAGAGAGGAAGTGCTGCTATTGGGTTGCTGGGCAGAGGGGTGGGGTGAACTCTGTGCTGGGGGAGGGAGGAAGCGCTGCTATTGGGCTGCTGGGCAGAGGGGCGGGGTGAACTCTCTGCTGGGGGAAGAAGTGCTCCCATTGGGCTCTTGGGCAGAGGGGTGGGGCAAACTCTGTCCTGGGGTAACGGTGCATGTGCCCACTGAGAGAGCTCTGAGTGCCCGCTCTGGCACGTATGCCATAGCTTCACCACCACTGGTATACAGATCAGTTCAATTTTATTTACAGTCCATGACCAGGGGTATACAGGAATATAACATGATTCACATGTTGGCTCATGCAGTGTCTTGTGTTCTATTGCAAGTGTTGAAGGAAGAACAAGCCGGATATCATATGGTTGCTTTATTATCCAGTTGGCTGAATTTTACCTGGATTTTAGACATGCTGCCCAATGCATGTTTATCACTTGATCTGGATTCTATTATTTCCCAGGCAACCATGGGGAAAAGAAGGCAATTGTGAGTCATCTGTTTACCAAAATAAGTCCCCCCTGTAAGTCTGTCTTGCTTCTTCGACAAGGTGGAGGGATGGCCCAGCTGTGCAATCCGGCCTTCCCCCCTGACATGTCTATCCTGTAGATAGATAATAATTTACCCAGAGAGTCTAAAATGTCTTCCAAACAGAATGAAAAGGGGGATTTGTGGGGCAAATGCAACCCGCAAATTAATTACATGCATCGGTATGAAGCAGTAAGCTATTAGGGTATTTTGTCCCTGTGTGGTGTTGTCATTATAATGAAAATTAAATATTAATGTTTATTTTGAAAAGTATAAGGAGCAACAAGGTTAATTTAAGCAAATTTCCATCATTAGCTTATGTTTACAGTACAAACAAAAAGTAATTAGGACAGTTTGAACAATGCAAAGAAAACATTACTGAGGAGAGTGAAAAGCCTGTAGTTAAAAGACAGAATTTCTAAAGGTGGAGACTGTGGTTTCTTCTTTGCATTTGCTGGAGAAATCAACAGTGCTGCACTTTATGCAGGGGTTTTTCCCTGGTATCTTCCTGTTGCCTTATACAGTATCTAAAATTCTTTTTTAAATGGACATCTCACTTTGACATGCTCATGTAATGGAAAGCAACAGTCTTTTTTTGTATTTCAGAGTTTAGAGGACTTGTTAGCACAAGGGGTGAATTGGCCCCATAGGTGAGGTGTTGGGGGTTTGCACATCAGCCCTAAGTGCACGAGTCCACTCGAGTTCGTACAGATCCTTGTACATATGTTCAGGCAGGTCAGCAAAGTTGAGGTTTATTTTTCTCTTTCAATACTGAGTTAGCAAAGTTCTTGTCTTTGATCAGTAGCTGAATGGGGAATAGGGTTTTTTCTTGGCTTGGCATTGAAAGAACAGCTTTTGCCTTCTTAGCACTGAAAACATAATAATGAATAAGAAAAGCTGCCTTATATTGAATCAACTCTTTGGTCTATCAAACCCAGTACTATTAGTTCTAATGGGAAGCACCTCTTCAGGGGGTTCAAGCTGAACCCTTTCCAAGCCATGTTTGGAGATCCTTGGTAATCTGTCCAAGTACTGTGACCAATCCTGACACAGCTTAAATTCCAAAATTAGTCAAAATTAGCATGCACAGTATATCCTGAGGAAGGGAATGTTTCTCAATGGCGAGCACAAAAGAGCTGGTCATATGGCAGACATTACTAGACACCGGAGTACACAGAATGCTGTTTACCTTCCCACCAAAGTGGTACCTATTTATCTACCTAAAATTTCTTGCTTTCGAACTGCTAGGTTGACAGGAACTGGGACAGAGACAGGAGCTCACTCCATCATGCAGCACTCGGGTCTCCAACTGCTGACCTGCCGACCTTCCAGTCTTCAAGTTCAGCATCTTAACCACTTGAATCATCTCAGCCCATTGCTTCAGTAGTGGTGATTTTCTGTAGTTAAGGGCTTCTTCCCCCTTTTCCACCCCCCCTGATTTCCAATAATGAAGGGGAGGATGGAAATGCTTACTTTCAATAAATAAATAAATCTGATGACATCATCAATTTTCTGCAGCATAACTTTCATGAACAGGATTTCAGACAATTATTTTTTATCTGTTATATCTTTCTAGTACCACAGGTAAATAATATTACCAAGTCAACACAGGGGAAATTAGTCTTTATAATGGAAGTTCCCATCCATAAATTAGGGTTGATACAATTCAGCTGGGCGAAAGGGGGAAGAATCCACTGTACTATTATTCAAAAATCCACTCTTGTTACAAAAAACAGTGCAAAGCCTTTGTTGGGTGTGTGGGTGTAGAAATTTTAGGCATTACAATGCTGTATAACTTTAGAAGGTACTCAGGTTCCCATATGAAAATGTTGCAGTTTCTAAGGAGTGTTCTTGGTATCTAAGAATCCATCCTTGTCTATTGCACAAATAGCATAATAGAAACAGCACCGGTATTTGTTTTGTTCATTGTGAAACATTTCCCCATATTGTAAAGGTGAGATTCTTCCAGTGATTGTGCAAGGGGAATTGGAGTGTGAGTGATTATTAAGGAGGATTGGAGAGTGATACTGTATAGAACAAGAAACATAATTAATATTCCTCCTCAAATCAGCCCATACAGAATAAAACTTTATATTAAAGAAAGCAATTGATGAAAAGCTAGTGCCTTTTTAACCTTATTAATCCGTGGGCCAGACCACACCCCCTCAGACAGCTGAGTTGGCTGGACTGGTGGTTCCCCCAGTTGTAAACGCTGCCGTAAAACTTGTCTGCATCTGTGGTAAATATGTTTATGACAGCTGTGGGTGCATTTACAGCTGTTGTAAACATGTCCACTTTCAGTGGCAGTAGCAGCATGGGCCACATGAAATGGTGCCATGGGCTGGGCAGTAGATTGAGAACCCCTGACCTAGAATATCCTGGAAAGAATCTCCTTAAGTCAAAATTGACTTGACAGTACACAATGATTATTATGCTAAACACTAAATGTGTGAAGAGTGAGACTTGATTGGCTTAATCATGAAGCCAGTTTACAGTGCTTTGTGAAATGTCAGTAGCAAACTTTGTCTTTTTTCATGATGCTGCCTCAAATACATCAAAATACAGTAATACCTCATATAACATTAGTATTGAATAACACTAAAATCGCATAACATTAAGGAATCTGGGGGGAAGAATTGCATCAGATAACATTAAGATCCTATGGGATGCTTCAGATAACAACCGCTAAAGCCTGTGTGGTTACAATGTATCTCTATGGATCCCATAGGTTTTTAACATGCATCAGATAACACTAAAAATCATATAACACCAAGACTTGTGGAACCAGGTTTTAGTGTTATATGAGGTTTTACTGTACCATGATATTTTATCACTGTGTTTTTAACTGCTATTGCCTGCCAAAAGGATGGTGGCAGTGAAGGCATAATTTTCAAGTATATGAGCTGTATGCTGCCCTAAACAACAAACTACAATTGGAAATTAGGTAGCCCAAAGCAAGGTTGATTGGCTATTAGGCTAAGATTATTTTCATTTTGTCTCCCTGCAGACTGAGGATTTAATACAAGGAATGTGAGGCTCGTGAGTTTGATTTAGCTGTGACAGACTTTACTTTCTTAGGATCAAAGCTCACTGCAGATGGTGATTGCAGCCATGAAATAAAAAGGCGACTGATTCTTGGGAGGCAAGCGATGAGAAACCTGGGGAACATAGTGAAAAATAGAGACATCACATTGCAAACAAAAATTCGCATAGTCAAAGCAATGGTATTCCCTGTGGCAATGTACGGTTGTGAGAGTTGGACCATTAGGAAAGCTGAACGCAGAAGAATAGACGCCTTTGAGATGTGGTGTTGGAGGAGAGTTTTGAGAGTCCCATGGACAGCGAGGAGAACAAATAGGTCAATCTTAGAAGAAATCATTCCTGACTGCTCATTAGAAGGTCAAATAATAAAGATGAAGCTAAAGTACTTTGGACATCAAATGAGAAGAGAGGATTCACTTGAGAAAGCTTTGATGCTTGGAAGGGTCGAGGGCAAAAGAGGAAGGGGAAGGCCCAGGATGAAATGGCTAGATGGTGTTGTGGAGACGGTGGGCGCAGAGCTGAGCGAGTTGAGGGGGATGGTGGAGGACAGGAGTGCCTGGCGGACGGTGGTCCATGGGGTCGCAGAGGGTCGGAATCGACTGTGCGACTGAACAACAACAAAAAACTGAATTCACATTAGAGTAAAGTACATACAGGCTTTTCAAGAGCTATCCGAGGTCCTGAACAGCATAGTCTAAATTAGGCTCAGCACTTTGGAAAGCTCTTTCAAAGTACAGGCTAAAATTTGGGGCAGGTATGCAAATCTCTAGGCTGCAGTGCTTTCAAATGTTGTTGAACTTTGCCTTCCATTATTCTATGTCATTTTCTATGTTACTTATGAAACATGCAGCCTAGAACTAACTGGTAGGTTGAGCTTGTTGGACTAAAACTCCTCAGAAGTTAAATAGAATCATAGTCAACAGTTATCTCTCCCAAAGTTTATAAAGGATGAAGAAAAATCAAAATATTGAGTATGTTTGTTTACCTTAGCCATTCAAGGCACCACCAAGCTGTGTTGTCTTTTGTTGCCTAGAGGGGAAAGCAGTACAGTATGTTCCTTCAGTAGATGATTAACCTTTTTAATGTTTCAATTTACATTAAGATAGCAACATTTACTTTTGCTTCAGGAGAAAACAAGCTGTACATCCAATCTTGCTTCTGCAGAGTTTTGCAATTTTCATACAGATTTTTTAACAATGATAAGCATTAAATATGACCTAGTTTAAATAGCACTGGTTTTAACATTTAAAGCTCTTAAATGGCTTGGAGCCTGACTCCCCACCCCCATTCATGGATGCGCAGATGTTATTATCATAACTAGGAACAATTCAAGAGATACTGCTGCCTAAGGCAGAAGAATAAATGCTTTATCTGTCATTAAAGGTACTAAAAGTGCTAAAGGCCTACCTAGTTGTTTGACACTCGAGGCAGAAAATCTTACCAGTGCCTCCCCTCTGTATTGGCAGGTATGCTACAAAACTAACACATTCAGTAATGAAATAGGCAAAGTGAGGCAACAAATATCATGTTGCATTAGCATGACTTGGAGGGCATTTTTGAGACCACACCTCTTAATGCTTTGTGTCTCCTTAAGCTTGTGTTTTCTGGAACCTCAGTCATGTTGCACCTAATAAATAGGATTAGTAGTGTACTGTAATTGATATTAGACAAGTATATTGGGTAAGAGGGTTTCCCCAATATTGTATCCTTAAGGGGTGGGATGATCAAAGGCTGGCAGAGGTACTTTTTGAAGAGAGAGTAAGTCACAGAAACCTCCAATCAATGTATCTCCTGGCCATCCTGGTTGGGTGATTAGATTCTAGGAGTTGCTGCTAAAACAAGTGACTCTCTCATGCTCTCTAATGGACCTTCCTAAGGAAGCATGTTTATCATCAAATCTGATGCTGCCTTGTTTTAAAGCCAAGATCTTGTTGTTTGTTCAGACATTTTAGCTCATCATTTAGTGCCTGCAGAAGAACCTACCTACCTACCTACCTACCTACCTACCTACCTACCTACCTACCTACCTACCTACCTACCTACCTACCTACCTACCTACCTACCTGTCAGAAATCCTGTTATGGGACACTGGACTACTGACCACACCTTCCTAAGGCTTGGGTCGCCATCTGTCAGATCTTGATAAGGATACTTTGCACATTTCTTATAGGGAGAGCTGACTGTACTAGACGACCTGGAGTGGCTCAGAAGTCTGTTTTCCACAGATAACAATTATTTGTAATTACAGTACTGTCCATTTAACTATTGAGGAAATTGTTTCTTTCTTTAAATGTTTCCTATGATGGGTAACAATCCTTCAATATGAAAAATTGAATGTCCAGAAGAGATCTCTCTTTCTTGATATTTATTTAGCAAACAAAGCATTTTGTTAAGTTATATGGTATGATCTAAAATTTCATTATAAAACTTCATGTGCTCATACATGAGTTTGGATAAAACAGAGTAAACAAAATGAGTCTTCAAAGCACATAATATGAAGTCTTATATAACACGTGTAAGACAATCTTTAAAATGATGTGAAAACGGTGCTTCAGAAGAATTGTAACCTCTTCTGAGGTACTGAACCTTTTTAGGTACAAAGTATTTTATACTCAAGCCACTTAAAATATATCTTACAGAAGCATACTTTCAAACTAAGTAATAGCATATTAGGTGGAAAGGTATGAAAAGCAAAACCAGCATAATATCACACAAGATGCATAAGGTTTACCAGCAACAGGCCAAAAATCTACCTGTCCCCCTCCATATTAAAAAAAACATACATATGGAACTCTTGTTTCAACCACAATGAACTATTGTTACTGTCTACAGAGGAGAAGGTGTGTGGTATCCATTGACCTATGATCAGCACAAAATATTTCCTAGTCATCCAAGGTGACAACTCAAAACTATTGAGGTGGGATATCCTATATAGCAGTAAAAATACAATAAGTAGAGTAAGTAACCAAGAATTTACTTAGAATTTCCTTTAATTACACCCAAATCTTCTGTCTGAGGTGCTCGCATCACTCATCTTTATGATATGGCCAGGCCTGATCAGAGTTGCACAAATAAGAATTTTAAACATGTAAAACTCAATTTATGTCCATTTTTTAGGGAAAGAAAGATAGCAATCCAGTTGTTATTGTGTTTGGTAGGTCATTTAGGTGTGGTAAATGGGTAAGTGGGTTTAGCAAACATATACATAAATGATATAGTAATGTTGTCTTACGGTTGGCTAAAGCTCATTCTTTCTTATTTCAAGTGTTTCTTTTCTCAGGTCAAATATATATTCAGATCCAGTGTCATTATTGATCTAGATTTTTAATAGTTTGAACACTACTTTGAAAATCATTTGGTATTTTGACAGTTTCGCTCAATTTTTGTTTTATTTCTTGTCAGTAATACGTAGAAATCCATTTGGAATGGACATTTGCTGCCGGAAAGGATCAAGAAGCCCATTGCAGGAACTCTACAATCCAACCCAGGTGAGCGTCTCAATCCATAATCCAACACATTTCTATTGCTTCATCATTTTCCTAGATACATTTTCTGTTCACAGAATGAATTCTAAATCTCTTGGGAATAAGAAAAAATTGAAGACACGCATGCGTGCGCGCATGCGCGCGCGCACACACACACACACACACACACACACACACAATCATAGGGTTTCAGTCAAAAAATTTCTTTTGGCATATTATTTGAAAGGACCTGTTGTTGGCTGAAGTGCTGCAGGTATGAATAACTGCAAAGGCAAATACAGTAATGACCGACTAAAATATGAGGTTAGAAACATTATATTGCTTGGTATCCACCCAAATTCTGGGAATCATAGCTCTGAGTTTAGTTTGCTGTTCCTGTAATTCAAGTTCTAGTTAAATATGCACATTTGTTCATGTATGTAGTTGAACTCTGCTTCCCTTTAGTTCTAGCTAACATGGCCAGTGATGGGTCATAACAAGAGACTTAGTCCATCAACATGTAGAAGGCAAAATGTTCCACCACCTTTGGGGCAGTCTGAGAAAAATATGTATCAAGAAAAAATACAGAAGTGGTTCAGCTTCCTAGTTTATTTCCCCTTGTTTTGGCAATTTCCCCCAACAGCTTAGATTTTATTCGCTTGTTATAGCTATCATGTGATCAGTGGTACCTTGAGTAACATTAAACAAGCTTCCTCTTGCAGATGTTGACAAATGCAAACACTGAGATTCAGTATTAATTTTTGAAGATATAATGGCTAAAATCCAGTTGGTTTCTAAAGTAAATCACACTAAAATATGCCCATTGAATCTTTGGTGATTAAACTCCTTTGCAACTCCCATTGACTAAAATGACTCTGCTCTAGTTGCAACTTACTTTAGTATACAACTAAAATAGGTACATTTGGATTAATGCAGCATATGGAGGAGTTAACTCACCACCGATTCAGTACATCTACTCTAGTATGATTTACTATGCTAAGCGCCAGGATTTCAGCCACTGTATTATATTGGCAAAAAGGACTCTTAAACGCTAGTGCTCTAAAAAACAATTAAAATCTCGGTAGTAATATTAACATAACAAGTGTTTGTGAGATTGTCTTTAAAAAAGCTAATTTGAGGCTTTCCTTCAGACACCAATAGTATTATACTGTACTAGAGAAGTTGCAGCTAGGAGTGAACATTTTGCTCTTTATGGAGCAATGTTTCTTAACCTTGGATCTCTTGATGGTCTTAGACAATAATTTACACACAAATGCCTTACGCTAGGCTTCCAAATGTATTTATGAAGTCATGTTTGGAGTACGCTGTCAGGAAATGGACCTATTTCCTAATGTCTCCCAAGGCTTGAAATTGCCAATTTTCAGATAGGCCTCAGAAAAAATCCATTGTCTTCTCTGAGCCTTAAGGCTGTGTTACAGACAGCCTGTTTTTCAGTATTTCTTATCTTTTGTAAGCTAGCCGAGAGCCATGTTATGGCTAGCCCCAGTGCATTCTGTGTGCACGTGTATAAACAACCATTGTTTTGAGAAAGTTATTCTCTGTTACTTGATTGGCTGATGCTAAACCACCTGACTGCAAATTCTCCATTTTGGAGAGAAGAAAGAGTTCGTCTCTGATTCTTCATGAGTTGACCTGTTTTTGATTAGAGAGCTTTTGTTTTTGAATCTCAATGGGCTAGCATTCTTTAGCCTAGGAGCTAAGCACTTTTGCTCCTTAAAAATGGTTACCTAGATTTGCCTGTGGACTTTATTGGACTGACCTGTGCTACTGACTTTTATGCTTTATGAACCTGATCAATAAATCTTCATCATTTTTTCTGAACAACGTGTCTTCATTGGACTAAAAAGGGTAAGAGCTGCATTGAATTCCACACACAACATCTGAACGCTACCAAATTAAAAACCCCTTAAGAGCTGATAAGCAGCTGAGAGTTGTCTCTCTGTTCTAATTAGCCATCCAGCCCGCCTCGGTAGGTTTGTTTTGGTTTCCAGGGGTTTTCCAGAAGCGTGGGGGCCGGCTGGGATCGTGACATACGCTGTATACGTTTCCAAAAGACTCCTTTCCCATGTATAAATGTAGAATGAAATGTCCCTTCTGTGGAGGGCTGAGGAGGGTAACTAATGTTTCAGTTAACATTTTAATAACGTTTATTTTATAAATTAAATGTTTTCACTCAAGCTCTTTTTCTGTGTAGACAGGACATTGGCAAATAATTGGCTGGCTATGTTGGGTAGATGGTGTGTGTTAGAGAGGGTTTTAAATTGTGTCAAGTTTTTGCAGTTATAATTTGATAGTTTTTAAATAGTATTTTAATATTGTAAAATACAGTAATACCTCGGATAACGCTAAGACTTGGTTCCACAAGTTTTGGTGTTATCTGATTTTTAGTGTTATCCGATCCATGTTAAAATCCTATGGGATGGATCAGGTAACGTTAAAGCTCCATAGAGATACATTGTAACTACACAGGCTTTAGCGGTTGTTATCCGATCCATCCCACAGGACCTTAATGTTATTCGATCCAATTCTCCTCCCCAGATTACTTAACGTTATGTGATTTTATGTACAAAGAAACAACCTAAGCACAAGTCTTTTTGAATAGTTTAACTTCAGGATGGAGAACTGTATATTTTCATTATGTTCTGAACTGTTTATGTCTGACTCCCTTTTTTCATGGATTCCAGAAAGTTTCTATATTTAGACATATATTTTTCAGCTGGCATGCTCTAGCTAGACAGAGTGGGATGTCCTGTTAGCAGTAGAGAGGAAGTACTACTGCCATTGAGAGCCAACTGTTAAATATATTTATTAAGGTTTAACAGCTGCCTGTTGTATATTTATTCCATAATGAATAACAGTTTGTGAAATGTGGCCAACTATTAAGGGAAGTAACTCATAATAAATTTCACTCATTAGATTTTACAGGTAACTGTCTGATTCAAAACTTACTTGATTAAGGGAAGAATCACTTTAAGGCATGTGAAATTTGTTGTCCCTCAGCCCCTACAATCCACGTGGTTAACATTTGTACAAGTGGACGGGACCAGTGACAACTGAAAGATGTGTGTTAGCCATGATGCAAGAATAGCAAAATTCTAGATGTCCATTTGTACTTCTGTAACACATTCTGCTACTCAGAATAACTGGCCAAATGAGTCACCATTTTCCGTTACTCTGAGGAAATGAGGAGAAGCTTTCTCAAGTATGGTACTTTGACATGAGCATGTTTTGCTCTACATTGCTAACTGGAAACTCTGAATAAAACTTTGAACAGGAAGAAAGGGTGCTTGCCAAAAGGAGCAATAATAAAACCTCAAAACACCTTTAAGACTTGGCTGATGAAGAAAGGGAGCTTTAACACTTCTGACATATTGTCTCTTGGCTTTGCTGGGAAATATCCAATACTGTACCTGTTTGCTGCTTTTCTCTTTTTTTGGTCGCCAAAAGTTACTAAAGGAAGATAAGAGAATACAAAAGCACTGAAGAGACTTTAATTCCAGCATCTTTATAAACACGACTTCCTTCCTCTCTGTGTAAACTCAGTTCACTGTTGTACAGTTTCCTCCTCATCTTTGTCCTCTCCCCCTTCCTAGGTATGTCTTGACCAAGAATTGTGCATTAGAATTCCTTCCATGTCCTCTTCTTTGAGGGAGCCAAGTAGAGTCAATGTTTGAATAAAGCCAGAGTTTCTCACAGCCACTGTTGAACTAAACAGATGACGTTTTTCACACATAAAGAATTTCCACCAGCACACAGGCATCTTCTGTTCATAATACATTAAATGAAGGCGTAGAGCTGGAGAGTGGGTGGAAAGGGAATTGAGAGTGAGAGAGAAAGACTCAATCTAACATTCAGCTGCCTTTTTGGACAGCATATGAATGGCATGACATGGCACAGCACAGCAGAATTCCAGTACAGTTGACATTCACAGCCCATTTCAGAGGAATGAAAATAGCAAGAAAACACTGGGCGGAGAGCGAGGTGAACTGAGGTAATCATAGGCCATCCTCTTGAATCCCCCTGTTGTTGCTTCTTAATTCAGTGGTTTAGTACTGACAGTCCAGGCTCGTAAAGAAGGTGGACAACCTAAGAAGGGTAATGCTTTGTTGTGAAGTGGCAAGGCTGCAGATCTAATTTCCTCAGTTATTGTTGTTGGGTCGCAGTCGAGTCCCACCCTTTGTGACCCCATGGACCATAGCATGCCAGGCTCCTCTGTCACCCACCATTCTCCAAAGTCTGCCCAGATCTACGTCCACTGTGCCAACAATGCTGTCTAACCATCTCAGCTTCTGCTGCCCCCTTCTTTTGCCTTCGGTCTTTCCTAGCATCAGGGCCTTCTCCAGTGAGTCCTCTCTTCTCATTTGGTGGCCAAAGTACTTTTGCTCCAAGGAATAGCCAGAGTTTTTTTGAATGAATATTTATTAATTGATTAGTCTTTCGACCTTATCAATAATATAAGAGTTTAAAATCTGTACAATGCGATAAAGTGTGATAAAATACAATAAAAATACAATAAATACAATATATACATACCTGAACTACTTTTAAAGAATGTAAACTGGAGAAGGTCCCTAAATACTATTAATTCATGCATATTGATAGTCAGATAAGTGAATCTCCCTTGCAGGATACCCCAATTTGATTGACATATTCGATTTGTTTAGCTGATGCCTTAATTATAAACTTGGCAGTTCTACACACAACGTGGATATTAGAGCCCAGAAGGAGATAGGACAGTTTGTTTTTTGAGTCCAAAAAAGTTGTTTTTTCCAATAGGGATGCAAGGTATTTAGATCTAATATCAGTGTACAACTGGCAATCTAATATAATATGAGAGCTATTTTCAACATTTGGAGACCCACATATGCACGTTCTTTCGTGATATGGTAAGTGGTGAAAACGCCCATATCTATTCATGGAGTCTAATAGCTCGAATCTGAATAGCCAGAGTTGATTTCCTTCAGGATTGACTGAGTTGATATCTTTGCAGTCCAGAGGACTCTCAAAAGTCTTCTGCAGCTCCACAGTTCGAAGGTGCCTATTTCTCAGACACATGTACAAATACTATTGTACTTTAGACACAAGGGAGAGGTATAAATATAAAAAGGCATGATAGTTGTACTCCTTGTGTCTGAGGAAGGGGGTTGTATCCATAGAAGCTCACACTGAACTAAAATTGCCAGTAGGAAAATCTGTGTGTCCAGTGTCTATGATCTGAGGTAGCCACCACAACTCTGTCCAGTAGAAGGACCAGCTCTGTTTAAAGGTGTGGAATGCTTGGCAGATACATGTATTAGGAGCTACTGAACAGATCTCAGCTCTTCCTACCTGCTTTGACTTGTATCTTCCAGCTTCCTCCTGCTGTCTCATCACTCAAATTTGGGAGACTAGGAGAGGTAGAATAGCACTTAGCAGCCTTCTCACTAAATTCACTCCTCCTTATTTCTGCCTCTTTCATTTAACAATTGGTACCTAAGAGGACAGAAGTAGATTTCAGCCACAGGAAGTAGGATTTGGGGAAAATTAGCATGTGGATACCCTGCTCTTATAGTTTCTTCCATTCCAGTGATCTCAGATTGCATCTTGACACTTGCCCTGGTTTGGTCAAAGAGATGTATTTGAGAGTGGGAGAACACCAAGCACATTCTGCATCTTTGACGTGTGTATGATGAGGGTGGAGAGAGTGGGAAAGTTGCTATACAAAGGAGTTTTGTTAAGAACTATGTGTTATTTCTTGAATGATATTTGTGTAGTCTCTCATTTCTAAAGTCTAGTTCATACAACTGACATAGAATCATATAGCAGAAGGCAAGAAGGAAATATTGTCTTCCTAGTTGTCCATTTGCATTTGTGTCCTTGGTGTCTTCATTGAATATTACAGCATGGAAAAATTAACTTTCTTGGACTGTGACTCCAGAATCCTCCAGGAATAGAAGTGGTGTTTTTTTTTTAAATAGATATATAACCAGTGGTGGGCAGTAACAGGTTCGCACCCCCTGGCAAAGTGGGTAGCAAAATTAGGTGGCTTTCAGGCAGGGGGGTGGCCAAATTGTCTGGCCTTCGGGCGGGTATGTGTGTATCAAAATTGGGTGGCCATGCCCACCTCCCTGCCCTGGCCAGACTAACACAGCTACCATTTAAAAAGTTTTATTCTGTGCAATCATATGAGAGAGTAAACAAAACAAAAAGTCAAAAATGTTGTGGCACCTTAATGACTAACTGCTGTATTTTAATGTGAGCTTTTGTGGATAAAGTCCTCTGGCTCTTTGGCTATAAACAGAGATGAGCATTGAACCCTAGAGTTGGTAATAATTGGCTTTCAAGCAACAGTAACCTTTACCTGATAACAGATGATTCCTGATTGGTATTCAAATTTGATGTCAGGTTTTGTCCCTGCAAGTGGTTCAAGGTCTCCCTTGCTCAAAAGCCAGTCATTATTTATTATTATTTATTAGTTCAAATTTATATTGCCGCCCACTCACCGTAGTGACTCTATATCTGACTCTAGGATGCAGTACTCATCCCCAGTTACAGCCAAAGAGCCAGTGTGGCTGTGTTTGCAGATGTATATATGACCATATGGCAGGCATGACTAGATCGCCCACAACGTAGGCTCCGTCAATGATGTAGGCTCTGCACATGACGTAGGCTCCACCCATGATGTAGGCTCTGCCCGCAGTGTGGCAGTGAGTTTTTTTTTTGCTGCCCACCATTGTATATAGCCAATGGTGGGCATCAGCAGGTATGCACCAGTTCGCCAGAAATGGTAGCAGAAATTCTGGCTGGCCCTGCCCATCTGTTTTGAAATAAAGTAATCCTAATTTGGGTGCAATGCAGGGCTTTCCCCCTGGCCACATCCATCATACTATGCCCACAGTATGGTAGTAAAAATTTTGGAGCCCACCATATAGCCCACATACTCCCTTGCTTCCCACTATACTGTACATGGGAAAACTTTTCAAACTCTGGAATTGAAAACAACGTAATGCAAGACCAGAATGCCTGCTGCTGTCAAGGGCAAAAAAGAAAACTGGGGAACTATTCATGTCCGTAAGAGTTAAGGAGAAGTAAGATCTGAATGAAAGGTCCAACTTCTGCTTGTTTCTTGTTTTTATTTTCAGGCCACAGATTTTAAATGGGCAGACCTGTGTTTGCAATGTGTATTCTTAGCAGAGCAAAACACTGCCACATCTTATAATTTGTGTGGCCTTGTAGAGACACACTGATCTAAAAATAAGTTAATTACCAACCAGGCTTCAGAACACGAGTCAACCAAGATACAAAATTTGCCAACAACATATTTAAAACTTGAGCACATCTGTGAGTGTCACTGATCCTTTCAATAGAGTTGAAAACAAGATGAAATCATAGGCAATTAGTAAAGAGAGCTGGCAATGGAATGAAAGACAGAATTGCTACTCTTCAGGAAAGGTCTTGATCCTGTTATTCTATGCAGGAAAAATCCTAATCAGATATTAAGGGCACTTACTTTGCGTGTTAGTTTCTAAAATCCATGTCAAGTATATCGAGGGTTTTTTAAACAAAATTGAAGGGGGAAAAAAGAAAACTGGAATTTTCTTTTAACTTGTTCAGATCCACCAACAGAGTGATTGATGAATTTTTATGTACTCAATATAAACTGTATGTAATGAATGTATCTATCAAATATTATACCAGGAAACCTAGAAGCAGACACAAGAATATTCCACTTTATTAGTTACATTTATAATCATGGAGATAGGTCTTTCTCCAGGTGCAGGTTGTCTGTAGGCTGGAAATTCCAGAATTCTGCCAGAGGAATTCTGGGAGTTGAAGTCCATAAAAATCCAAATAGTATTTTACTAATGACCAGTATGAACACTAGTAATTAATGTTATATATTATTATGTGCTATCAAGTTGATGCCAAAGTATGCTAACCCTTCCCAGGGTCTTCTACAGCTAAAGGTGGTTTGACATTCCCTCTTCCTTTCTGAGGGTGCTTTGAAACTGTGAAACTTGGTCAGTGGTGATTAACCTATGGCATGAGTGCCAGAAGTGGCATGTAGTGGCCTCTCTGTTGACATGTGCGCCATCAAGGGGAAGCCCAGCCTGGCTGGCACCAATGACATCACTGCTTCCCCACCACCCTCCAACAATGGGGAAGTGGGAGGGGAGGCTGAAATCCCACCCAGAAGGTGGTGACGTGAGGTGTGGCAACACCCCCACCCACTTCTCCTAGGGGTTGGGCACACCTGCAAGGGGTTGGGTGCATCCATGTGACTTTGCCGGAGGCATGCTGGCAATGTCACATGAGCATGTGGGCATGAGCGGTGCCTGCCAACACTCCTCCTCCTCCTCTTCTTCCTTGGGCACTCAGTCTCTAAAAGGTTCACCATCATTGGCCTAGGCATTCCAGCCCACCAGAATATCCATTAAGTAAAAAGTAAGGCTGGAAAAAGAATAGCACAAGCATTAGCAGAATTTATATTAGATGACATCCAGTTACCAGCATTCTCTTGGGCCATTTGTTTTTCCCCCTGATGCTCTGCAATGATGATGATCATTGTTTTTAAGCAGAACTTTATTTGCCAACAACAAATGGTAATAGAGTAGACCATACTGCCAGCAACTCAGGTGGTGGTTAACTAAACCTAACAACCCTGAGGATTAATAGCCTTGGGTGCTGAAGTCCACAGAGAAGGGTGATGGTCCCCAAGTGGATTAAATTCCACTTGAATCCATCTTAATGGTGGGCAACAGCTTCATCAATACTGCCCTGGGGCTGAGAAGGACTTTGTGTATCAAAAGGGCTCAGGATCAGAAAGTGACTCGCAGAACTGGATCAGTGGTTTTGGGGTACTCAGTAGACCTCCCCCATAATAGATCCAGTTATGGGTAGCCCCTCAGAACTTGGGAATGTGTTACAAAAACCCCATGAAGCTACTACAAAATGCTGACATAGGTTTTGAGTGAAACAGACAATCTTGGACATGGAGGTCTTAACTGAGGACTCCATTTTGATCTGCTGATTATTCTGTTGTGGGTAGTGCTGCCATACTTATGGTTTGTACTACAAAACTGCACAAAACCATTAGAAAATTTTGGCATACCATAAAACAGTACAAAATGCAAAACTACTATGAACTTTCTAGGGTGTACCAAGTGTAAAGGTTTGCAGTGAACAGTACTGCAGACACTCATCTCCTTCAGTTCCTTCATAAAGATACATATAAAAAGTACTTCTTGGTCCTTATATATATTGTGCAATCCTCATACTGCCAACAACTCAACCCAGGTGGCAGTTAACTAACCTGACCAGCCTGAGGACTAGCTGACATGGTGAAGCCAACAGGAAAGGGTGATGGTCCCCAAGTGGATTAAACCCCACTTGAATCCATCTTGATGGTGGGCAGCAGCTTCATCAATACTGCCCTGGGGCTGAGAAGGACTTTGTGTATCAAAAGGGCTCAGGATCTGAAAGTGACTCGCAGAACTGGATCAGTGGTACAGGAGTCACACTGTGATGCAGAAAGCAGATGAAGGGCCACTGGGTTATATTCTCAGGACAGTCTTCATGGTATGAGTACACAGAAAGAGCCTCCTCGAACAGTGTGTTATTTTTGAACCACAACTGGGCATACCAATTGGGTAACCTTGTGTTGCCGGCTAATCTTTGTCATGCTATTTCAGGCCAAAGGAACTGCAGAATGAATCCACCAAAAAGTGGCTTCATTTTGGCAGTTTCACGTCAGAAGAAGATCAGAATTTTAGTCAGACCAGGCTTGGGAAGTATGAGGCCCACTATTCTGTTGTCACTGGTGCCAACCACCTTCCCAGAAGAGCCATGGGCAGGACATGAAGACAGTAGCTTCCTTTTGCTCATGCTTCCTAGCAGATGACATACAGAGGCGTACTGTATCTAATACAGGAGGCAATAGAGAGCTATTATGAATGGCAATTCTAACTAATAAGGGCCGTAGTTTGTGCACTCTTGTGAATAATAAATGTGTGATAATCTGCTTTTTGAAAGTGTAGGTTCTTTTTCATTCCAGAAGTGATGAAAGGGAGATTGCCACATGTTACAAAATGAAAAAGAGACAACCCTTCATGTCCATCTCTAAAGTCTGATGAAATGACAAGCTGTGAACACAGGCAGCTTAATTAGTATGGTAGAAAGCATTGATTGTTTGTGTGTAAAAGCTCATCAAGCACAGAGTACCAGAACAGAGAGTTAATAGAAACAGTCTAATATACAACAAGCAATCTGCAAAATTGTAACAGTTTGTCTAATTACTGCCTGTCAGAATAGCAGGAGCCCAACAGGAGAGGAATTAATTGATATTACTCCAAGGGATTTTTCCAGACGTTTTTATTGTGCAGTAAACGCACAGTTGCTACGTTGTGGGTAGTCCAATGTCTTTTCTATGGGTAGCATGGCTTGTTTGAGAAATTTTACTACTGAACCACATACTTTATTGCTGGGAGAATGGGATGTTTCTTATTGGCCATGACTGCTGAGAGAATAGAATGTCACTCGCATCTATCCAGTAAGCATATCTGCTGCACTGAGATAGAGTCCATAGGGGGCCAGAATGTGGGAAGTAAAAGCAATTTAACATGGATTTTGGAAGACAGGCCTTGAGCAACCTCACTTGACATGTGTGACAAACAAAAAAAAATCAGTTTTTCAAATGGTGTTATCTTGTTACAGTTTATATTCTGGTTGGAAAGGTTTTCAAGCTTCTCCGAGGGGTATCACAAATGCATCTATTTAAAAATAGATCAGGTGAAATGAAGTGGAAAGACTCTAAATTGCAGCTGCCTAGTGCTGGGAAGTGGACATTTCTCACACACACAAAAGTCACCTACGAATACCCCACTTACTCCCGTGAGAAGCCTCAATCTCCTTCCCATTACAAGGAAACCAGACAGTTAGATTATATAAGTGTGTGTTGTCAAGTCAGTTCTAGTTTATGGTGACACTTTTCAGGGCTTTCGAGGTAATCAATACTCAGCAGTGATCTACCATTTCCTCCTTCTGGGGGCATCCTAGGATGGTTAATTTTGCTCAAGGCAACACATACTGGCTCTTCTGGGATACACAGTAGGGAATTGAACTCCCAACCTCGGGCTCTTCAACTAGATACCTAACTCAGTGAGCTGGATTACAGACCCTTCTAACATAGTACTTTAGGACACACACACACACACACCCCAATGAGAAACAGCAACAACTTCCAGGAGATATTTCAGTGCATTGTTGTCTGTAATGTATACCACTTTGAAGAAGGTCGAACCATGATCCTATTGTGTTGAAATGTTACTTCAGTCAAAGCACCAAATCGTTCATAGGTGAGTGGGACGGCAAATAAATCGAACAACAAGTAGTGGTCGTGGTCGTGGTTGTGGCCGTCGTCGTCGTCGTCGTCGTCGTAGTAGTAGTGAAGGTATTCTAGTCCAATGCATCTGCTCTGTAAATGTCAGCATACCAGAACAGCAGTTCCTGGGTCCAAATGTACTGTACAATGTAATAATTATTATTATCGTGTGCTGTTGATTTTGAATTAGGATGACAATTCTCTGCTTTTGGTGTTCAGGCTTAGAGTGCTGTTGTTTATGTGGCCAAAATGGACACCTGATCTTTGCAGAAGTATATGCACATACTCACACACAAACTATAGGAAGGGAAGAAATACAAAACATCTTGACATACTCTGTACCTATGTAATGCTGAGTGGCTGTTAGGATAAAACAAAGAAAAATAAACAGGGGGGGGGGGCAGAAGAGATAGAATGGCTAAAATCCTGAACAGGGAAGTCTCTGCTGTGCAATAATTTGTTACAACTTCCACTTGTTGTTATTTTCCAGTCTTCCTGTAAATGTAAAATACTGCTGTGGACCACTATCTGGGGATTAATAACAGAACAATTATAAATTCAATTAGAGGATGAAGGGTAAAACAAGGATTTGAGTGCACTCGCTGTGAAAGTCGGGAAGACATGCAAAATTGGGAGATGCCTTCTTGCTTGTTTGGGACTCAGCTTTGCCATAAATCTACTTTTCTTGTGAAACATCACTTTGTGGTTTCCATTGAAATAGCAATATATTTTTGGCCTCCTATTTAGGGGGAAAAACCTTGATGTCAGTTGGAGGAGAAGGAGGGTATGTTTTGGATCATTTGACTGCATTAAGTATTCATCATCAGTAGAACAGCTAAAGAAATGAAATGTTGCACCGGAATAGTATGTTGGGATTGAAAGGCAATGGAGCAGCTCTACAGTGGCGCATCTTACTTCACTGTCAGAGACAGCAAAGTCCCCACTGTGAAGCAGAGACGTTTCCTTGACTTATCCTTACAGCTGCTGATCTGGTTGCCTTGAGCATTGCTTTCGAAAGATACAGATTAAGGTACTTAATCTAGGCAGCTCCTTGGGGCTGCAGAATGTTCTTTCTTCAGTGGCAAACAGTTCTGTCACAAACACACTCTAGTGTCAAAACTTTTAAACAACAATTAATCACTAGCATATAAATGATCCCTCATCAGCTTAGTACACTGATAAAAGAAACAACCTTGGGACAGGATTCTAGCTGTGAATAATAAGAACACTTGGCTCTTTTGTGTGGTCTACATGTCCATCAGACAAATACATAGCAACAGTCTTCTATCCTCATCTTCATCTTCATCTTCATCTTCATCTTCATCTTCATCTTCATCTTCATCTTCATCTTCTTCTTCTTCTTCTTCTTCTTCTTCTTCTTCTTCTTCTTCTTCTTCTTCTTCTTCTTCTTCTTCTTCTTCTTCTTCTTCTTCTTCTTCTTCTTCTTCTTCTTCTTCTTCTTCTTCTTCTTCTTCTTCTTCTTCTTCTTCTTCTTCTTCTTCTTCTTCAGCCATATCCACATTCTTCAAGAGCTGGTAGTCCTCAGGGTTGTCAGGTTAGTTAACTGCGACCTGACGCTCGGCATTGAGTCACTGGCAGTATGGTCTACTCCATTAACCTGGCCAGTCTTCTATAGAAGATCAATTCTACTGTTGTTCAAAGAGACATATATTTTGCAACAAATATTTTATATTTCTTACATTGGCTACAATCCTGTTGTTTTCTGTAGTATCACACTAGAAAAAGCCTATTGAATCACTGCTCTTCTGTAAGTTCCATTGATTCAAATGTGCCTACTCTACCTGTGAATTTCTTTAGCACTTGATTCCTTTGGCCTAATCTAGTGTAATTTATTACACTAAGCAACAGGATTTGGGCCATTGTTTTTAAACTGTATAGTGTGTTGGGAACACTTTTCTGAAATATTAAAATCAATGCTCAGATTTAGAGTACAGTATTTAGAAAGGTATCTCTTCTTATCATTGTGATTTCTCTCAAAACAAATCTGGTTGTAGAGGCCTCTCTGAATTGTACATAGGAAATTGCCATACAGTACTGTATAATGGATCAGGTCATTGTCCTCTCTTGTTCAGCACTACGGGTTAAAGTAGAGGTAGCAGTATCTTCTCAGCACTGCTGATGGAGAGAACTATGTGTTCTAGGCTCTCTTCCCTGCACCCTGTTGCTGGACTGTGTCCTCAGATGAGAAGTAAATTGCCCCATCATTAATGTCAGAGTAAAATTCAGCTGTTAGTCCAGTTTCCCTTTGTTAATATTTCCCTCAAGCAATAAATCAGTTTGAAACAACCTCCCCCCCCCCCCCAGTTCTTGTCAAACAGAGATAAGCAAGATTTGTTTGGTGGCCTCGCTGGCTGTGGGAATCTGAGCATCGTGGTCCAGAAAACAAATGTTTTGAATCTCTGGGAATTATTGCATTTCCATCTTTACTCAGCAGATGCTTCTGCTAAAAGAAGAGGGGAGGCAGTGTTCACAAGTTAGCCCTTTGGTCTCCTGATAATCTGCTCTGGTGAATTGGGACACTACTAAAAGATGAAATGTGGCATTGAGAGCACTGAGGGAAAGCAATAATAATGAAAACCATTGGTGAAAGCACTTGTTGGCCATAGGATCCATTTGCAAATAGAAGGGCATAGGTTTTCTTTAGCCATATTCTCGGTTTGGGCTTCTGACTAACAAGAGTGTAACTCCATTTCTTATCTTTTTTCAAGTGGTGTCTCCCCCACTCTCCACCATTTTATGTCTCTTCCTGTATTTAATGATCTCAGAATTTCCTTTATTTGCATAGCCTACTCAGCTTTCCTTTGGCCTACTTTAGTAGGATGTAATATGTCACAGCTTTAAAGGAAAAAACAGACAGCTTTGCTAAGTGTAAATGATCTTGAAACAAAATACATGGGCCAAAAGAAAGGAGCTTTAATCTACTCCAATGAATAATTGATTCTTACTCTTCCTGGCATTATCAGTATAATTAAATCTGTGTATTGAGGTATCTCTTGTTAGGATATAGAATTGTACTGCTCAGATATTTCCATCTACTATTTAAGCTTTGGCCATCTTCATTTGTGATAAAATGCAAATACAAGGCACAATGAATTAGACTGTCTGGATCATTATTAATTCTTGAGGAGAAATTCAAAAGGAATCTGTTAGAAAACTTATCCCCTTTCTGCACTGATTGGTATGGACAATCATTGTGGATGGAGTGTAGAAATAAGATTCAGAACATGAGAGTTATAATTCCTAATCAGCCTTGGAAACTCAGTGAGTCATGGCACTGATAAAAACCCAATTCTTGAATATCTCATGTACAATGGTACCTTGAGTTACAAAATTAATGCATTTCCCTGGGATGTTTCATATTATGAAAAATTTGTGACTCGAAATGCGTTTTTGCATAGGAATGCATTGAAAACCTTTTTTTCTGATCTCCAGAATGGATTAATTGGTTTTCAATGCATTTGTATGGGAAAACTCATTTTGAGTTACAAATTTTACTTTGTAACTCAAGGCATTATTTTCAATGGATTTTCATTCATAACTCAAGGCATTCGTAACTCAAGGTAACACTGTATTTTGAAAACACTGTAAAATTATTTTTAGGCAGAATCAGATTGAAGGCATGTAATATCATTGCATATGTTATGTATTGGTGTATTTTCTGGATATCACTGTCCTGATTTAATTCAGGCATACAACAAAGCCTCCAAATGTGCTTGAGTTCAAATTCCCTCCATCGTCAACCACCATTATTATCATCACTGTGGGAGTTGTAAGGCAGCATACCCAAGAGATGGCCACTTGAGGAAAGGTAAGGTTGGCAATGAAGGAATTAGAAAAGACCATCAAATATAAGGATACATCATTGGAGACCAATGAAGACAATCCATACTCTTGTATTCCCGATCACTGTGTATTGGTGTGAAAGCTGCGCATGAAGAAGGTTGATATATGTTCATGCAGGAGAGTTTAGTGGATACTGTGGACAGTGGGTCCTAGAGCAAATCAATCTTGATGAAATTGAGGCTGTCCTATTTTGAGCACATCATGAGAAGGCAGGATTTTCTGGAAAAGACAATGATGCTGGAAGAGGTGGAAAGCAGCAGAAAAAGAGGAAGAGATGGATCAGCTTCATGAAGGAACCACATACAGTTGTACCTCGCTTAAAGAGCATAATGCGTTCCACAGGATTGCACTTTAAGCGAGTTTGCTCTTTAAGCGAAACACCATTTGTAGGTGACCAATTGTGGGGGGATTGCGAACCCCGATTTATTTGTTAAGTGAGTTTTTGGTTGGTTTTATTTGTTAAGCGAAGCGAACATTCAGAGAAAATTCTGCTCTTTAAGTGAGTTACTCTTTAAGCAAGTCGCTCTTTATGCGAGGTTTGACTGCACTTGACTTTAGAGCAGGGCTGTTGAGGACAGGAAATTTTGGAGATCTCTCATTCATAGGGTTTCCATAGATTAAATACAATTTTATGACATTTAACAACAATAGCAACAATTTTAATGGGCACATTATCCAGAGCTGATATGGAGTAGGTTTTGTATTTATGCCAGTATTCAAGAGAAAACAAATAAAGGTCTGTAGAATATCCAAGGGATTAACGTCTGCCTTAGAGGAATAAATTGCTCAGGGCCATTAACCCTGGGAAGTCATTTAATCCCCAGAACACAGCCTGTGCATCAGTCATCACAACTGCTATTTTGAGAGAGGGTTGTTGTTTTTTGGCTTCTTTAAAATAAATAACCATAGGGAAATAGAATGATTGTGACCTCATTCGGGAGAAATCAAGAGCTTCTTATAAGCATTCAAGACGTGAGTGCAAATGGATTACTATACAATGCACATGGCTTAGTGGTGATAATGAATTTATTGTTTTCACTCTCAAAACAGTAGTATAGTACCTAATACAGTACCTAATACAGTACCTAATACAGAGGTATTTGTTTTGGTGTGGTATGCTGGGCTGTCGTTGTGCTAGAGTTCTAGTAAAAGCAAGATTGTTAGGCCACTTATCTAGGTTTAATGCTCTCTGCCATTCTCCTACATCTCCAAATGCCACAATAAATAAAGTGAATTTTTCCAAATGATAAAGTAGTAGCAGGAAAATTTTCTGTCTCTGTAAGAGATTCTCATGCAAAAACTTCTATTACATTAACAGTGATATTGTTTCACTCCCAACCACGTTACACCATAATGTTACACAATAATTTCAACTACAGTTGTACCTCGCTTAAAGAACTAAATGTGTTCCACAGGATTGCTCTTTAAGCGAGTTTGCTCTTTAAGTGAAGCACCATTGCAAGTGACCAATTGTGACTTCTGGTGGTGGTGGGGATTGCGAACCCCGATTTATTTGTTAAGCGAGTTTTTGGTTGGTTTTATTTGTTAAGCGAAGCGAACAGGCAGAGAAAATTCTGCTCTTTAAGCGAGGCGCTCTTTGTGCAAGGTTTGACAGTCTTTGTTATCTTAATCATGAAGTCTGGGGGGGGGGAGCCAATGCTTCTTATTAATTTACTTTGTTACTTTTGTAATTTAATTTGTGGTGTGGAAGATAAAAATATTTCAATTTTCAATTTAATGATCAAGGAATGAATTCAATTGTTCTGTCTTAAATGCTTAAGGTTTAAGATTAACAAATGTTTAAGGTTAACAAATTAATTTTCTTTCTTGATGGAGCAGTGTATTAACAGTGATGTTACTATTTCCGGTTGCACTGTGGACTCACCCCATGTAATCTCAGATATGTGACATCACCAAATAGCCTCGTAAACAGCCGACATCCCATCCTTGGACCAGCAATTGGAAACACAATCTGTGGCTCACCTGTAATCCGGTTGTTTTTTGAAGTCACTGTTCACCAGTAATGAGCAACAGGAACTTATTGGTAAATTTCAGCAGGGCTGTAGAACTAGTATTTCTACTCTTTCATTTTCATTTGTGTTTTTTTTAACAGTGGCTCAGTAGTTAAGAAGCTTGCCTTGTTAGCTGGAAGGTCGGCAGGCTGGCAGTTCAAGACCCAGGTACCGCATGACGGTTTGCACGCCTGTCTCTGTCCCAGCTCCTGCCAACCTAAGAATTCGAAAGCGATAAATTGCAAATACTGTAGGTAAATAGGGACTACTTTGGTGGGGAATGATCTTGGGGACATGAAAGGAGCCTCATTCGGGGATCCTCTGAGTGGAGTTTCTCCAGAAAAAAAATCCTTTCAACCCAGAATAATTTCTGACACAAAATTATTATTATTTGTTCAAAGGAAACAGAAACTGCCCCGTGTGGGTTTGCTGTCTTCTGGGTTGTGGGTGGATGCCAGGGCATCTTTTCACAACACAGAGAGCTCGCACAATTGCCATTAGGTTTCAGTGGCAAACTGAGGTGGTGTTTGGAACCTCAGCAGTGCTGAACCTCAACAGCTGTTAACCTACTACTGCTGTTGTTCAGTTCAGGCACCTTCTGCTGTGTTCATTTTACAAACCTGCATTTTGTTGCTTCTTTCACACCTGCACAAAATCCCATAATATAGTTTCACAGAACTGCAAATACCTTACAGAGGAATAAGGTCCGATTTTCAGGTTTGGTTCTATCAAAATAGATCTAAATATCAAGAAAGCCCCAGGTTTGAGGCGACAGACTCACTACAGCTCAACAAACCAATTCTTGCAGGGGGGGGGGGCACCAGATATTTTGTCAGTTCTTTAAGTGAGTGCAAAGGTTATGGAAACAACTGCAGACCCATCAAATAGTGTAGGGACATCCCTCAGGGTGCAAGACTGCATATAAAGTCTGGACAAATCGGCCAGTGAATCTGTCCTGTTTTCACCTTGAAAAGCACTTCGCTCTGAAAGGAAGATGACTGTCTCCACTTAAGCTGAAGTGGCCAATCATTTATTTAGAGTGTACCAAGTGCCAAGCCATTAATCGAGATGAACTGAAATGACGTTAATGAGCATGTAATTGGACTCTCTTAGAATTTCCTGATTAATTTATGCTGAGCCATTTGAAGAAGGACAAGGCTACTCTTAGCATACCCTCCAGTTTGCTATTTTCAAAAGTGAAAATGTGTAAGATGATGTTTCTCAAGGAAGCTGTAGCAGCTTTCCCTAATCCTGACATATTACAACTTCCCTCATCTCCAGCTGTCATGATGGGGCTGTTATTCAGCACATCTGCACATGCATCAACTTGAGGAAGAGTGATGAGTACAGCAGTGGTAATCCCCCAACCCCCAAAAAGGTAACATTTCCCAACCCAGGCTAGTGATTATAATGATTCAGACTAACCAGAAGTATAAGTAAAGCATGCACCACACTACTTCTAGGAATGCAGCAAAATGGCAAAGCATTGTAAGGTAAAGGTTGTCCTAGCTTGAAAGCCAGTTGTATCTGACTCTAGTGTTCGGTGCTCATCTCTGTTTACACCCAAAGAGCCAGCACTGTTTGTGTCTGCAGACACTTCCGTGGACATGTCGCAGGCATGCCTAGATACCAGAGCCCACGGAATGCTGTTTTACCTTTCCAATGAAAGGTACCTATTTATCTACTTGCAATTTCTTGCTTTTGAACTGCCAGGTTGGCAGGAGCTGGGACAGAGATGGGAGCTCACTCTATCATGCAGCACTCGGGTCTCAAACTGCTGTCTTGCTGAATTTCCAGTTATTAAGATCAGTGTTTTAGCCACTAAGCCACCACAGTCCCGCATTGTACCCAGGAGAATATTGGTTTCTTGGTAGTCTTACTTCCTTGCTCAGTGTTAAATTTCAATCCTACTCCTGTTGGTCTTGCATGTGGCATTTTACTGCCACTTTATTTCTGTCATGAATACTTTGTTCTAGACTAGGAGTGGGCAACTTGCAGCCTTGAGGGGGGCCTGGGCCTCTGGGAATTAAAGTTCCAGAACACCTGGAGGACTAGCCTGTTTCCTTTAAGCCAGGGATTCACAACCTTGAGCCTCCAGGTGTATTTGGACTTCAATTCCCAGAAGCCCAGGCTCCCCTCAAGGCCACAGGTTCACCACCCCTGTTCTAGACCTTCAGCACCAGTCCATACCTTGGTAGAGATAACAGAGAAAATGCTAGGGTTCTTTGAAAGCATAAGAGGATAGGAGAAAAAGTCATGTTATCTGGGTTATTCTGGGAGCTGTAGTTTAAAAAAACCCCTTTTCATCTTCTGTAAGGATATTCCAAGGGATCTTTCTCAATTTGCCAGTATTGGGGAGACCTCTAATTTTACACCAGCAGCTCCACTCTCAAAAGTGTTTGCTGCCTAGTGTCAATCCTGCATCATGTGGTGTAGTAAAGACAAGTGACTTTTAAGACGCTATATATTGCGCAGTACCAGAACTGGCCACAAATATAGGGTTTGTTGTTATCCACAATTTCAGGTATCTGCAATACATCTTGGAATGTGTCCCCTGTGGATACAGTGGTCGACCTGTATTTCTTGCTGCTTCCATGTTATTTCTACATCAAGAGCAAAACCCAGGCTCTTCCATGCTTGTACTGATCACCCTTGACTTTTTACATTTAGAAGAATGCATATGTAGCTCAGGATTAAGCATAACATATACAGTATGTACTGTGCACAAGCAGCTCTGCTTCAGGTGGCTCAGCTGCTTCTTGGAGATTACAGCTAATTAAGATTGTGCAGCAGTCATGAATTAATAAATTGACAGATTCAAACATCCTCCAGCACTGGCACATAGATTCTATGATGACACCAATTTAGTCTAAGGTAGAAGTAGTCCTAAATAATTTCAAGCATCCCTAAACTGGGAGGAATTCAGATGAGCCCTGCTTTGGATAGCCTTACGTTAATTCAGCTGCTTCTTGCTTATTTTGACTGGTTTATATTGTGCAGTCAAAATAAATTAGTTAAAAGTACAGCAATAAATAGACAAAGCTAGCAAATCATTGCTACACCCACTTAATTATTGTTGTGATTTTTTTTTGGGGGGGGGATTCTTCTAAAAAATTCTAAAATTGTCGTACTCTCATTTATCTGCATCTTACAAATAATATGGCAATTTTGATTCTGAAGCTCTTCAAAGTTTCTTGCTGTTGAGTAATAATTGCCATTCTAAGCTCCTAAATTTAAAGAGACTGCTGCAAAGACATGTCTCCTAAATCACTTTAAACTGAATTTACAGTGATGAGTTACTTCCCCATTAGGAGCAAGACCAGAAAGCAATTAATAATCCTTTTTTTAAAACCATGCCAAATTGAGAAAGCAGGAGAAAAAGCAGTCTCTGTAGCAGCTGGTGCTATAAATAAGCTTTATACTGTAGTTATTTTTTCTACTGAATGTCAAGACAGCTCAGATTATACAATATAGTAATTTTCTGACTTGTTCTTCATGTTACAGAGATCAGATTAAATATGTAGCAGGTGATGTATTGCAGCCAGCTTCCTGGTATTTTTTTTTAATTGACCTCTCTTTTGATGAGATGATTGCTTGCAGGACAACTAGTAATTACAGGGTCCCCCCCCCTCAAAAGCTTGAGTGTATATTAAGAGATTAGAAGGCCTGGATCTGGGCTAGTATATTATTAGGTGTACAGATAATTTGTGTTGCCTGCTATTGGATTTGTCTTGAAACTGGCTGGCTTTTTTCATGAATTAAACTAAAGAGTTACAATAGTTATTGCATAGCAGCATAGGTGCTGGCAAACCACATCAGGAATCTTGCCAAGAAAACCCCATGGACAGCCAAAAAAAAAAGGCAAACAAAAAAAGGCAAAATAGATGGAACAGGATGTCAAGTCCCTCAGGTCGGAAGATGGTGTGTATAAGATAGTGTGAAAGAAAATACGACATCAAATGAGAAGAGAGGATTCACTTGAGAAAGCCTTGATGCTGGGAAAGGTTGAGGGCAAAAGAAGAAAGGGGTGGCAGAGAATGAGATGACTAGATGGTATTGTTGACGCAGAGCTGGGTGGGGTGAGGATGATGGTGAAGGATAGGGGTGCCTGGTGTGCGATGGTCCATGGGGTCACAAAGGGTCGGACTCAACTATGCAACTGAACAACAACAAAGCAGCACATATGAGGTTGAAGAGTCATATTGCTTGCTGCACGACCCTTTAGAGACCACACATTTTCCCTTATTATGTAAATTAGGCAGTATGGATTCACATAAAATTCACACATTTTGCAAATTAGGCTGCATGGATTTGGATAAATAGTAAATTTTCTATTCTACAGAAGAGATCAGTGATGGTGAACCTTTAAGAGACCAATTGCCCAAGCAGTGGGGCAGGCTGAAGTCTGTGCTGAGGGAGAGAGAAAGTACTCCTATTGGGCTGTTGGGGAGAGGGGCACGGTAAACTGTGTTGGGGGAGGGAGGAAGTGTTCCCATTAGGCTGCTAGGCAGAGGGGCGGGGTGAACTCTGTGCTGGGGGAGGGAGGGACAAAGTGCTCCCATTGGGCTGCTGAACAGAGGGGTGGGGAGAACTCTGTTGGGGCGAAAGTGCCTATGCCCACAGAATAGGCTGTGAGTGCCACCTCTGGCACACATGCAGTAAGTTCGCCACCACTGGAATAGATGCAGCAAATTATACAAACTCCACACAAACACCGCTATTATTCTGGCCAATATTCTTGTCAATGTATAAGATGGAGGATTTAAGTTTGGCTGATGAAAAAGCCAAGAAGTTGGCTTCATTTCAGCAGTTTAAAGTTTGATTTGGACACAAAGAAGCAGAAGCAGATGGAGAGGGTCATTTCTTTCCTGGCTGAACTTTCAGCCTCATACCACTTTGTGAGCAGCAGAGAAGCAGGTGAAGGGAAGAAGAATTGAAAGAATGTATGTGAATGAATAAGTCAGCTCTGCACTTTGAAACAAGCCACTGAGGAAAATAGTAGCAGGAGGCAGGGGATTTTCACATCCAAAATACAGGTACAATCATACCCCGGATAACGTCATGACTTGGTTCCACAAGTCATGACGTTATCCGATTTTTAGCATTGTCCAATGCATACATTGAACAACGCAAAAAAAAAAAAAGAAAGAAAAAGAAAAGCTCTGACTTCAGGGACAAACTGCTTTAAAGGCAGGCAGGGAAAGAAAGAGACCTCCCTGCCTTTAAAGCCACCCCCCACGCGCAGCGGTCTCTGCGACTGCAGTAGGGTCGGGGAAAGCGCTTTTCCCCGACCCTACTGCAGTTGCAGAGACTCCTTGTCTCTTTTCCTCCCTGTATTTAAACTAGAGAACCGATCTCTAGAGAACCAATCACGTCTCTCTCTTTCCTCCTCCCTGTAGTTGAAATACAGGGAGAGAAAGAAAGACAGAAGCAGTTCTCTCTCTCCCTGTAGTTTAAATACAGGGAGGAAAAAAGACGCGATTGGTTCTAGAGAACCAATCACGTCTCTCTCTTTCCCCCTTCCCTGTAGTTTAAATACAGGGAGGGAAAGAGACAAGGAGTCTCTGCGACTGCAGTAGGGTCAGGGGAAAGGCGGGTGCTTTCCCCCAACCCTACAGCAGTGGCAGAGACCACTGCGTGTGGGGGGTGGATTGGGTAGTTCTACCCAAACCACCCCACACCCGCAGACCATTGCATCGGATAACGCTAAGAATCATTATCCAGAATCGTTATCGGATGCAAGTTTTTTCCAAAAAACTTGCATCGTTATCCGATTCTAGCGTTATCCGATGCAATCCTTATCCGGGGTATTACTGTAAATGTTTATGCTCTTCAGATGAGTTGTGGAGTGAAGGAATGGACTAGATGTGAGGCAGTATCTGAGTAAGTACCTTCCTTCCTTCATCTGTGTGCCATTGTCCACATTTGCCCTCATCTAATCCTATTACTCCCGTCTGTTTCCACCACTGGCTGCTCTGCTTTCTATCCATCTATCCTGAATACCAGGTGCCATAGCAGGAAACAATTGCAATAAATTGCTACCTTTCCAAATTCTGTGTCAGATGTTAAAAATTAGTTGGATGGTCTTAAACACTGTGCATCCTGAGCAATAGTGCACCATGTGTTTCTGAGACAGTCAAATGTCTTGAGATATCTGTGCACTGAGATGTGATGTAATCGCTAGGAGAGTTAGTGATCCCATAAATGCATGGATGATTCTTGGCGTAGGTAGATTTTGGCTCAGTTTGCAAGCAGTTCTGCCAACCTCTAAGACTGGCCAGCAGAAGAGAATTCTACCAATCAAGACTTGCACCCGGTCCTAATTCTCTACAGCCAATGCATCTCTAACTTACAAATGCACTGCAAAACCTTAAGATGTAAAGTCCGAATCATACAGTGCAGTCATCTCCTAAATTGCTAGAGCAGAGGATGAAACATTTTTAAAAGTAGAAAGGGTGAAAATTAAAATTCTGACTTGGCTAACGCTACCATGTAATTTGACTCCTAGTCGAACAAAGAATAATTTATGTTTAGAAAATCAGCCAGTGAGACTGATATACAAGTTGGTGCTTCACGGAGAATGGAGGTGATAGCAGATGCTCTGCTTAAAATTCCACTCATGTGGGCTAAAGTCTAGGTAGGTATATATCTGGTCAACCACTTGATGCAACAATTTATGTTGCATGGGAACCATTGTGGACATATACTCAGCCTTGTGTGGAAATAGTAATGCTAAAGCAGGGTGTTTGAAATCTTAACTCTGGCTTTATGGAACATAATGGCAGACAGCACAGTAATTTAGTAAAGTCTTTACAGACTGAACATCCTCCAGATGTTTTAAAGGATAGCTCCCATCATCCCCTAGACATTGTGGATGATGGGAATTGTGGTCCAACATATGGAAAGGTTGTAATTATGGCTAAAGTGAATTGATAATCTGTCTACTGCATTTACATCTTTTAACCATTTTTAGAGGAATATGGTGGGAAAGTGATGAAAAATGTCTACTTGTTCTCTGTGGTCATTGATGGCCATGGAAGAAACAGAAGGTCAAATCTCTCAACCTATAATTGCATACATTCTGATGTTAGGATGAAGGAGAGAGTTTGGGGAATCCCAGACATGGCTGTGATTTTCTCCTCTGACATATATTGGATCAGTTCTGGAAGCATCAAGCATTTACAGATTGCACTGTGTGGGGTAGTCTGGAAATGCTGATTCTGAAGTCACTTGAGGATGGGGATTTAGCTCTGCTTTTCCTATCCAAACAGTACAAGTGACCTCTGTTTGATGAAATGGCTGATGAGCCACTTTATGATATGAGTAAATTAAACAGTTTCCCTGTTCCTCTGCACAAGGGCAGGTGAAGTGTAATTATTTTGTTTTTCTCCTATATGATTTTATAGCAATGCTGATAACTGAAGTTTCAGTTGACACAACAGAGAAAAAGAAAAAGCTATTCTTTTAACTATTCTAACTAATGCAGTGCTACAACAATCACATAGGGGGAAAACAAATATACCATATTTTCAGACTATAAGACGCACCTGACCATAAGACGCACCCAGTTTTTAGAGCAGGAAAACAAGGAAAAAAACAAGAAAAAATGGGCATGCTTGCCTGTTCCTTCTAACTCAAGCGCCGATCGTGCGCTGTGATCGATCTCCGCTTGGGTTGGGGGGGACCGGCATGTATGCCCATTCCTCCCCATAACCCAAGCGCCAATCGTACACTGTGATCAGTCAGCCCTTGGGTTGTGGGGAGGAATGGGTGTGCGCGCCGGTCACCCCAACCCAAGTGCCGATTGTGAGCAGTGATAGATCGGCGCATGGGTTGGGGGGGGACTGGCACACATGCCCATTCCTCCCCACAACCCAAGCGCCGATAGCAGTGCGGGGGCAGCGTGGCTGGGAAGCCGACTGGGGACTCCCCATTTCCCTTCCCAGCCACGCCGCTCCTGCACCTGCAGTGTCGGCATGGCTGGAAAGGTGAACGGGGAGTCCCCGGTCAGCTTCCCACCTGTGCTGCCCCTGTGCCACGCCGCACCTTCGGACCATAAGACACACCCTCATCCTCCCCACCCCCACTTTTTGAGGGGAGTGTGTCTTATGGTCCCCATTTGCCTTCCCAGCCACACCGCTCCTGCACCTGCAGTGTCAGCATGGCTGGAAAGGTGAACGGGGAGTCCCCAGTCAGCTTCCCAGCTGTGCTGCCCCTGTGCCATGCCGCACCTTTGGACCATAAGACACACCCTCATCCTTCCCACCCCCACTTTTTGAAGGGAGTCTTATGGTCTGACAAATATGGTACTTTCCCTGCCCCTCCACCAAAAAGTAAAATGGGGGGGGGGTGTCAGAAAAGAGGACTTGAAGGAAATTAGGTGCTCTGTGACATGTGGATGCTGAAGACGGGACAACATCCAATAGTTCCAAAAATGAGGCTATATGTTTTGTCTGGATATATTTATCTCCCTTTAAGCTGATTTTGTTATCTACTGTGTGGTGAGATAACCAAATCCCTAAAGGTCTCCTTTGCTCAACAGCCAATCGTGTCCAACTCTAGGGGATGGTGCTCATCTCTGTTTACAGCCAAAGATGCAGCACAGTCTGTGTCTGCAGACATTTCTGTGGTCATGTGGCAGGCATGTCTAATGCCCAAGTCCTGGTTATATCTGATGCATCCAAGGATCTAACAAGATCTTCCTGGTGGTGTTATATTAAATATACGGGTGCTACTCATCCCAAAACAAACTACGGTAACATAAGCCATCCTGTTAAGAACTCCATGAAGATTTTTTGGAATAGTAGCCGTGTTAGTCTGTGGTTCAGGCATATCAGAAAACAAAACAAAATAAAAATAAAATAAAATAACACTGTAGCACTTTAAAGACTAACTGCTATATTTTTATTGTTAGCTTTTGTGGATCAAGTCCACTTACCAGGTCTGAAGAAGTGGACTTGATCCACGAAAGCTAACAATAAAAATATAGCAGTTAGTCTTTAAAGTGCTACAGTGTTATTTTATTTATTTTGTTTTCTGATATCCATGAAGATTGTATATTCTAGGCCAGCTAAATTTAAAAATGGATGTTGCAAGTGTGTCCACTATTGCAGCTTTGTGAACAACCTATAATCAGCTTTGGAGGGATGCTAACTGTTAAGGGGGTTGCCCTTTTTCCTGGAGATAGGATATGCATAATTACTTGGCTGTGTATGAATGGTGATAAAAAGCTCTCTGAAACTCCTATTCATTGGAATGAAATGAGGACAAGAAAGGGGCGTGGTTGCTGAAACTGGACAAGGAAAAGTGGGCATTTTTTCAAAAAAAAATACAATAAATTAGAGCATGGCAAGTTAGATATAAATCTGAAGCAAAATGCATGTATATGCATGAGGCACTAGGCGCAGAACAGACAATGGAGACTTAAATTAAAAACCATAAATAAAGCTGGAAATTAAAATTCCTAATAATAGGGAGACAAAAAGCAATCAACGTAGGTAACCAGGAGGGCCAAGTATTGATGATAACATATCAGACAATGAAAGAGGGAAAATGCAAATAGAAACAAAGGAATCTCAGCTTGATTTTGTTTTTGTTCTTCCAGGGCTTTTTTTAGAAGTGTAATCAACAGTAAGGATTATTTCTTGTAAAATGTTGAGTCTCTCCCCCCCCCCGCCCCCCACATACCAACTGGGGAGAATTGGTGAGCATATGATTCTTAATTTTTACAATGGTTAGACCGGGAGTTCTCAACCTTTTTAAGTCGGGGGCCTGGTCACGCTCCTTTAGACAGCTTTGGGGGTTGGACAGCCATTTGGCCCTTCCTCCACCACATGGCACTTCCTGGTGTGTTGGAAGTAGTGGTGGGGGCACATGAAAGGGTGCCGCAGGCAACATCTGGCCCACAGGCCACAGGTTGAGAATCCCTGGGTTAGATTTTATTCAAGTACCATGTGACAGTGACTTTTCTTTTTCCTTGAAGGTAACGTGTAGAAGTTTCCTTGACCTGACATACTCCATATGTGTTGGATGACAATCATGTTGGCTGGGAAAGATTGTGATTGTAGTCTAATCCATGTGGAGAGTATCAGGATATAAAAGAGTGAACTGGGAGGACAGGTCCACATGCAGGGTTGTTGTCATATTGCCCATTTCTCAGTCTCTGATCTGGATTGAGTCCAGGATAGGGGAAATTTGAAACATATTGGCTTTGCATCAGGTTTTACCTATCGTTGCGAGAAATTGGGAAACAAAGCCTCAGGGATTGTCAAGGAGTAATTTATTGCTTCGCTAGATCCACATAAACACTGAACCATTCTGACTGCTGCCATTGCACTGAAATTTGTGTGTTCCAAGTTTTGACATTTGTAGGGACTTGTTCACTTTTGCATTCTATTCCTGTGGAGATTAGAGCAGGTAGGTACTGTGTGTCATATTGCAGCAGTAAATAATGTCCAAAGTTGGAGGAAAAAACTCACTATCAATTATTCAGTAGCCAAAATATGCTATTGCATATCTGTTCATAAATTAGAGTTTGGCGAGATTATCCTGCTATGGTAATAGAGTAGACCATACTGCCAGCAACTCAATGCCTATTATCAGGCGGCAGTTAACTAACGTGACAACCCTGAGGACTAAAGGCCATCGGTGGCAAAGTTCACAGAGAAGGGGATCATGATCAGCTGTATAATTCACACAAATACATACATACATTCCTGGGTAGGAACCATCACAAGTGAGCTTTCTATTTCTGCACAAACAGTGCCTGAGTAAAATTTAACTTTTTAGGAATTTGTTCTTTTTACATCTAATCCTTTGTGTTTATCATTGCTGAATTGCATTTCATTGTGCAGTCAAACCTCGCCTAAAGAGCGTTTCGCTTAAAGAGTAACTCGCTTAAAGAGCAGAATTTTCTCTGAATGTTCACTTCGCTTAACAAATAAAACCAACCAAAAACTCGCTTAACAAATAAATCAGGGTTCACAGTCCCCCCCACAGTTAGTCACTTACAATGGTGTTTCGCTTAAAGAGCAAACTCGCTTAAAGAGCAATCCTGTGGAATGCATTATGCTCTTTAAACGAGGTACAACTGCATTATCTTCTACCTTCCAGTTTCCTAAAATAATTCTGTTTTTTTTTTAATCTCTATAATCCCTCAGGTTTATATTGGCTGTAACTGAACAAGTGTAATTCATCTTCTTCCTTCAGTTTATTAATGGAAGTCTTGAGGAGCTTGACCTTGGAATAACACTGCTGGGTATCTCTTTCTAATTTAAAATTATGATTCCTAATTACCCTTTAAACCTTTTTTCTTAACGTCTTAACAGTATTTTTCAGAGATGAGTAGAGTATAGTTCAACATGGCCACAATCAAAATGTTATGCACATGGCCCAGATATACATTAGTGTTAAGGCAGTAGGATGCTATTTTAAAAAAGATTTAAAGCTCTCCGCCAATCAAGTGAATACAGTACTTATAAAGGTAAAGGTAAACCTTGCTCAAAAGCCAGACGTATCCAACTCTAGGGTCCTTCAAAGCCGAAGGACCAGCACTGTCTGCTTCTGCAGATGTTTCTGTGGTCATGCGGTAGGCATGACGACACCAGAGCATACAGAATGCTGTTTACCTTCCCACCAAAGTGGTCCCTATTTATCTACTTGCAATTTCTTGCTTTCGAACTGCTAGGTTGGCAGGAGCTGGGACAAAAACAGGAGCTCATTCCATCCTGCAGTACTCGGGTATCGAACTGCTGACCTTCCAGTCAGCATCTTAGGCACTTGAGTCACTGCAGTCCCTCACCAGTCACTATGGCGAGTGGCAGAAACAAGTTGTAATCAAACATTTCATGATGGCTTTTTGTGTGCGGGGCTGATTTTGCCAAAGTTTGACTAGGTAAAGGTAACTAAGACCTCACAATATTTCTGTTAGTGCTTAAACAGCTGTGGATCAGGAGATGGGGAAAGACATTAAATGTCTCCCCCCCCCCAAAAAAAAAAAACTGGGAGAATGTGATGTGGGATCATCAGTGGGGTTTTCTACCACCTCTGTTGTCAACTACTGTGAATTTATCACAAAATTATGAATTGAGAAATTTTTCAGTTCCCTAAATAAAGTGTGCTTTAATTCAGCACTGTTATTTGACTTAGGGCTCTTCAAGAAAGAACTCAGTGACACATATTTCCTAGGGATAATTACCTGAGAAACATGAACCCCACAAGAGCAAGAGAATTACTAATCTGGGTTCTGATTTACATCTTGCTTAAGGACTTACAAATAATTTATCACTTGAAGAAGAAATTCCCAGTGACGTCATGTAGGGGGCCCCAGGGGGGCAGCCGGACCCGGGCGGCACTTTTTGGGCTATGGGTGTTCTTGGACTACAATTCCCAGAAGCCCTAGTGGGAGCGGGAGCCAGCATCCACCAGGGGGTGGCAAATTTGGCTTAAGCCCCGGGCGGCTGAAATCCATGCGATGTTACTGGGAATTTTATAACTTCTAAAAGCATCTCAGTGCACAGCAACAGCGACTGTTGCCGCACATAATTTGCAGACTAGACTGTTGTGATTCCTTTGAGGTCTGGTTTCTCAAACCCGGAATTCTGCCTGAACCATTAGTCCTTTTCGGGCATTGTAGGATTTAGTTTCTTCAGTGTGCTTGGAAGGGAATGGTTAAACTCTGCCTCCATTGAGTAGCTGCTGCTGCTGCTGTTGATTTTTTGTTGTTGTTCACATAAGTGATGAAGAATTTGAATATGAGTAGTTACAGTTTCTGTTTAGGGTGTTGCCCTGTGGTGTGGTTATACACAACACTCTTTGTGTCCAGTGGGGTTTGTCCGTAGTAAGTGCATTTAAGACTGTGACTTAAATCTAGTGATAGCAGTCACTTAGCAGAAAGGGAATTAAATTCTAGTCTGATATTGTTAACATGTGTGACTGTTATATTAACAGGATTTGTGAATCAGTCCTATTTCCACACATAATGGGAATAATGCTCCCCCTTGACAGGGATGCCTCAATTTTTCAGCATTTAATAAAAATATAGGTCACATCTGTGACAGATTAACAAATTTATTAGGAAGGTTAGTGTAGTCCTACTGCTAGCACTGCTGAGAAGGGAGATTTTTTGATTTTACAGCCAAAAGGCTAATAAAAAGAGGGTTAATGTCACTGTAATGAAATGTAATCATTTATAATGTCTGCTGTTAATAGAATAAAGCCATTCTTTTCATACTAGTCGAAGATGGATGAAGTGTTGCTCCTTTGTTAGGATTGCAGATATTTTTGACAAGTACATTTCTTACTGTGAGCTAAAGGAAAGTAGAACGGCTGATTTAAGGATTGTATTTACACTAGAAGTATTCTGTTTTCTCACAAGATAGAAATGATTTTGCAGTAGGAACCAATGGGGGCTAGTATTTCAGTTTCTCCCTCAGTTCCTCTGTATATCAATCCTTCAATCCTTCACCTCAAAGATAAAGTGAAGGGCATGTGCTGAGCATCTTTCACCTGGAACATATAAAGCCACGTTATTGAGGCAAACCATTAATCTTCTTCATCTTCCTTGTCTAGGCCAGGCGTGAAGCTATGAAGGCAGCTCTTGGTGGGTTCATTCTGCAGTTCCCTTCACCTGACCTAGTCTGAGAAAGATTAACTGGCAACACAAGGTTGCTGTTACCAGGGTTCGCCCAATTGTGCTTCAAGAATACCACAATCCTCAAGGAGGCTCTTTCTGTGTAGTCATTCTTACTCAATATTGTCAGATGTGATTGCAGATCTCTCCTCAGAACTAATTGTATGAAGTAGATAAGGCTAAGTGTGAAACTTGCTCAAGGTCAATATGTGAGTTTTACAGCTTGATAGAGCTAAAACATTGGTGGCAAACCTATGGCATGTGTGCCAGAGGTGGCACTCGGAACCCTCTCTTTGGGCACCCATGCAGTCACCCCAGCACAGAGTTCACCCCGCCTCTCTGCCCAGCAGCCCAATGGGAGCGCTTCCTCCTTCCCTCTAGCACAGAGTTCACTCCGCCCCTCTGTCTAGCAGCTCAATGGAAGTGTTTAATTCCTCCCCTGTTGCTGTGTTAGCACTTTGTGATAAATAAGTAGGTTTTGGGTTGCAGTTTGGACACTTGGTATCTAAAAGGTTCACCATCACTGAGCTAGAACATGCAACTTTCCCAGTGTCAGTCCAGCAACCTAACCAGTATAAGCACATTGGATTCACCTTGAGATCTTTTTCAATCCTTCCTGGAGATGCCAGGTAATCTGGAAGCCTTTCTGCATCAATTGAGCATTGTAATAATATATAATAATAGAACTGTAGAGCTTGAAGGACCCTTGGCTCCTCAAGTCCAGTTCCTGTCAAGGAGGCCAGTGAGGAATCAAACTCCCAACCTCTAGGTTTGCTGCCAGGTAACTAAACCATTGAGCTACCCAGCAAGTCCTTCTCCAAGTTATAGGCTTACCTCATTTGAAGACTTTGGCCATGCTAGTGGATTCTTGAAAATTTCTCCAAAAAGTAACTTTTCCATGACTTACTTATTCCTTAAGTGCCAGCATAAAGTTGGGTATTACATCTGAATATCTTAATTTCAAGATACCTTTAAAAATAATTAAGAAATATCCCTCACTTGATGTCATTAAGTTTGGCAGCAAGTATACCTTGTAAAAATAAATTTGGTATTAACTGTTGTTTACTTGAAATGGCCTCTTCTCAGTTCTACAGTTCCATTCTGGCACTTTGAAAAATGAAAAGATTTTAATGGGAAATGGGAAAACATAGTTTAAGGGAAGTGTACATTCCTCTTCAAACTTTAGTTCCTTCCATAGCTGCTACAGTCAAACCTCGCCTAAAGAGTGTTTCGCTTAAAGAGTAACTCGCTTAAAGAGCAGAATTTTCTCTGAATGTTCGCTTCACTTAACAAATAAAACCAACCTAAAACTTGCTTAACAAATAAATCGGGGTTCGCAAAAAAAAAACACCCCATTGGTCATTTACAATGGTGTTTCGTTTAAGGACCTGTGGGAAGTAAAATGGTGATTGAAATAGATTCAAGCTTAAGATGGGCAGTATAGAAACTGAATAAATAAAATAAAAGCTCTCAGAGGTGGGGAACAAAACATCCATTTCAATTGTTGCAGATTGAAAAAAGTAGAAGTGACATAGAAAAGCAACTTCTTTTTCGGCTGCGGCTGCAGCTGTGGTTGCATCCAATTTCAAATATTGGCTATCCTCATGGCAATCCGCCATGAAGATTGTCATGGGGACAATATAATGGCCTTCCACTTACTTTCAGTAAGTTCCACAAGCCACTTTCTGGTCCTGAGCTCTTTTGGCACACAAAGTCCTCATCAGCTCCACGCCAGTATTGATGAAGCTGCTGCCCTCCATCATGATGGATTCAAGTAGGATTTAAGCTACTTAAGGACCATCACCCTTCCCTGTGTACTTAGTCCTCAGGGTTGTCAGGTTAGTTAACTACCTCCTGACAATTGGCATTGACTTGCTGGCAGTATGGTCTACTCTATTACCATAGGAGAATAACCTTGCCAGACTGGTTCAAAAAACCCTTTCTTGGGAATGAAAAGAGCTGGTTTAAATTGACGGTAGCATCATATGATCAGTTTGTTAAAAAGGCAAATTAACTTCTTTTATGACTACGGCAAATCTTTCAATATTTGACTATGTAGTCTCAGCCTTAGTTAATCTACTAAATGGCTTATAAAATGATTTTGTGTTATTTTTTCACTGTAACTATTTTTGTGCCTATCACAGCATGATAATTGATTGAGCACCCAGGGAAAGATGAGTGCTTGGGAAAGGCTTTACACCTGAAGAATTTACACCTTGACTGTTCCCTTCTTTTTCCTTTTCAAGTGGTGGCCATGTTAGTTTAGGCATATTAGACAAGAAACAAAACAAAAATGTAAAGAAGACAAAAACATAATGGCACCTTAAAGAATAACTGCTATATTTTTAACATGAGCTTTCATGGATCGAATTTCCTTAGACATACAAATGACACTACATGGCAATCATTTATATGTGGTCCAAAGATGATGACCCAACAATGTCACACATAAAATCAAAAACATTTTTACTAGTTCCTCTGTTAATGTGATCTATGCCTTCCTTTGCCAGCAGTGCCTGTCTGCATTCTACAGAACACAAACTGGTACAGTCTCTTTACAAAAGAATCAATCAAACATAAATCTGACATCAGGAATAGCATTACATAGAAAGTTGTTTCAGATCATTTCAGTTTACTCCTCACGGGATTTGAAAGTTGCTTCCCGAAGAAGAAACATCATAGAATAAGGATCCAGAGGGAGACGGCTGAGATAAAATATATACATATGCTCAGTATTCTTCTCAAGGATTTAAATATTAGCCAAGGATTCGTAAGAAATTTCAAAATGTGAAATGCTATAAAAATGGTATTATCTACTATTATTTTTCCATAGACCATGTTCCTTCCCAACTAACTATTGACACTTTTACAAAATAAGCTTCAAAATTAAGTCAAGGATTCTCAACTCATTGCTAAATATGTAATGCCACAACAATTATGTTTTGTTTCCTGTTGTAATCTGCAACCTCGAGTTCCTTTACCTGCATTATCACTTTTTATAGACCAAAGTTTCAAAGGAAAAGACCTGAATATCAAACAGATGTGAAACTCCACATTGACTTATTCAATTTGTATCTTGTGTCTACTAACCAATTATTGTCTTTTTATCTTGGGGCTGTTTATAAATTATGGCCAAATATAAATGATTGCAATGTAATCTCGCTCTTATGTTTGAGGAAGTGGACTTGATCACTTAAAATATTTTAGTTAGTCTTTACGATGCCACAATGTTTTTGTTTCTGAGTTATGGATTTTATCTGCCCTGGCCCAGCTCTCAAATCACTTAAAAACAAGAAGGCAATTTAACAGGGTACTGTATTGACAACATAGCTAATGGACAGAGAACCATTAATGCTCTGCGTCTCCCATAATTCCTAGCTGCTTCTGTCAGCTCTTATCCAAACCATCAGAACAGGCTTCCCCCACCCCCATCCTTATTATAGTATATTTTTCCAAGTAGTCTTTCAAACAATGCCTGTAACTACTGAGCTTCAAAAGTTGGATACAATTTACAGTAGCTTCATGAATGAATGATATTTTGGGAAACTAGCAAAATGAGTCTGTCTAGATGACACAAAGGCATTTTGCTAAGTCTTCTTTCCATCTGTTCTTGAAATCGATGAAAGCACTAGCTGTTATAGAAGCACTTTTTTGACCCAGGCTGCCCTAAATACACACACACAAGCAGACAGACCAACCAACACACATAATTATCTGGTCCTGTTTCATCTTGACTTTTTAATCCTTTCACCGTTTTCCTGTTCTATAATGAAATAAATCTTTGGTTTGTGTGTGTGCACATTAATTTTTAAAACCTCACAGCTTTATTGTGTTATGCATTCCAACCTAATCTTGTGTTTTCATTAAGCCAGAAATTATTGCCCATTTTGTCTGAGTCAGGCAGACCTTGTGAGAAACTGGCTTACAAATAGCTATAAAAAAACACACACTATATATAATGTTTAACTTTTGGTGTGTCTTATCTTGTGATGCATTGGTGGGAAGAGAGGTTTGACAGAACAGTGTAGCATACAACAAAGATTGAGAAGCAGGGGTGTTTGTGCATGTGTGTGTGCGCATGAGAGGGAAGGAGAGAGAATGGGAAACCTAGAATAGATTTTGTTTTTTAAGAGGGAAATTAAAGGCATTGTGGTGGCTTAGTGGTTAAGATGCTGAACTTGATGAATGGAAGGTTAGCAGGTCAGCAGTTTGAGACCCAAGTACCACACGACAAAGTGAGCTCCCATCTCTGTCCCAGCTCCTGCTAACCTAGCAGTTTGAAAGCAAGAAATTGCATGTAGATAAATAGATACCAAAGTAACAGAACTCCATGCACTTCTGTGTCTAGTCATGCCTGCCACATGTCCATGGAAGGTTTGCCATGTGATGGTTTAAGCACCAGTCTCTGTCCCAGCTCCTGCCAACCTAGGAATTTCAAAGCAAGAAATTGCAAGTAGATAAATAGGTACCACTTTGGTTGGAAAAGATCTTGGGGACATGAAAGGAGCCTCCCTGAGCGGAGTTTCTCCAGCAAAAATCCTTTCAACCCAGAATAATTTCTGACATGAAATTATTATTATTATTATTATTATGATGATGATGATGATGATGATGATGATGATGATGATGATGATGATGATGATGATGATGATGATGATGATGATGATGTCCATGGAAATGTCTGCACATGCTGACAGCACTGGATCTTTGGCTATAAATAGAGATGAGCACTGAACCCTTGAGTCGGACATGACTGGCTTTCAAGCAAGAGAAACATTTACATTTACCTTAAGGCATTCTGTGTTCAATTGTGACCATACAAGTGCAGCAGTTTTGAAGACCATTCCACCACAATGTAGCCCCTAAAAGAGACAAAAAATTGGAGAGACTACATGTTGTTAGGAAATAAAAAGGGCAACTTTTGTTGTGATGAGTGACTAGACAAAAGTAGATGAATGAAGTAAAGGACTGATTCCTTAGCTGCACATAGGTTTTGGCTCCGGCCGAGCCCTCCTGTACCATTTGGTCTGTAGAAGGTTTCCCATGTGGAGATGACGTTTCAAGTCCAGAAAAAAGTCTCCTCAGCACACAACAAATATACTCAGAAGCGAATCTTTACTTAATAGGACAATACTTACAGTATGGCATATTCAACAAAGAAAAAAAATGTATTTTCCATAGGCTCCTAGAGGCACTCCCCCCCCCCCCAATTTCCCAGTATTCAGCATTGGCGAGGAATACTTGTTAATGGTCTGAGCCTGAATATGAGATAACCCTCAATTCATGTGTGTCCCTTTGAAGCACAGGTTGTCAAACATGGGTTATAACTCTTCAAAGGCTATAACTCTCCAAAGGCTAGTTTTATGTCAGAGTTACAGATTCTACCAAGAATATATGGAAGTTGTAGTGCAAGAGCATCTGAGGCCCCAAGTTTAGAAACCTCTGTTCTGGAGCAAAGGAGAAAAAGTGGGATGGTAGAAAATGAATACAGTCAAACCTCGCATAAAGAGCGCCTTGCTTAAAGAGTAACTCGCTTAAAGAGCAGAATTTTCTCTGAATGTTTGCTTCGCTTAACAAATAAAACAAACCAAAAACTCGCTTAACAAATAAATCAGGGTTCGCGACCCCCCCACACACACACACAATTGGTCATTTACAATGGTATTTAGCTTAAAGAGCAAACTTGCTTAAAGAGCAATCCTGTGGAACGCATTATGCTCTTTAAGCGAGGTACAACTGTATGGCATATTAAGTACTGTTATGAACAGGCTGGGGTGGAAGCCCAAACCAAGATTTTGAGGGTTAGAGGTGAGGGCTGAATTTAATATACTATAGACAGACAGACCATATTGCCATGCACCATATTTATCTTGTGTATTAAATTTATAGTGTTGCCAAAGTGACAGTAGTCTTCAGGGTAGTTAGCAGTCGTTAAAATCTAAAATAAGCTGTTTTATTGCTCAAAAAAAGTAGGACACTCCATTCTGTTCTTAAGATGTTACAATATTAAGGTGCTCAATGGTCTGCGATAAAACTGACAATAAAAGTATCAGCCAAAACATTTGCTGGATTTCCTCTTCTCATGTCATTCATAGAAACAAAAGGGGCAAATGCAAAGCTACTCAGTTGCTTGGAGGAATCTATATTAGAAAAAATGCATCCACAAGCTGACATAGTATATACGAAGAAATGCACAAGCCTGAACATGGATATGTTTCTTTTTGATGGAAGTACATTGTATGTGTAAACCATGGGTTCCCAACCTTTTCAAGTCAGGGGATGGGTCACACTCTCTCAGTCAGCTTCGAGGGCCGGATGGCAATTTTGCCCTGCCTGCATGATGGGGGTGGCCATTTTGTCCCAACCGCTTCAAAGGGGTGGCCATTTTGTTTATCAAATGACCTTGGAGGGGTGGGAGACCACATGAAATGGCACCATAGGCCGGATCTGGCCCACGAGCCTTAAGCTGGGAACCCTTGGTATAAATAAATATGAATCAGTGCATCTTTAGACTAAGATGTGAGAGAGAAACCCTACAAACAGCTTAAAGAGATGGGGAAATTTAATATAAATCATAATGTGCAATTTTCAAGGTGTTCATACCATTAGACCAAACTAGGATAAAAGTGTTTATGTTATGTGCTCCTCACATTGTACTACAGTCATCTCAAACTGGCATGCAGAGATTTTGATGTGATTTTTCTGACATGTATGGCTTGAGGAGTGGGCAGATATCTTTCAGCTGAGTATGTATGTGTTTTTTCCACCACCTTCATAGCATTTTAAAGCTCGTTGTAAGGGGGGAAATCTTAAAACCTGGTGTAAAAACTGACTAATCTCACCATGATCACCTATTTAAGATGAGCTGGGAATTTGTATTCCACAGGAGTCGTGGAGCAGCCCTATACCTTGAAACTTCCAGTTGAGAATCTCATCTTAACCACCTTTCATGTTGTTCAGAATGTTCTTTTTGAACCTTTAATTGCCTTCTGCTGTATAGGCACAGTTCTGATAACAGAATAAAAAGTGTAGGTTTTGAATCCTGTCTGTTTTCTAAATGCCAGTACAGTAAAACCTCATATAACACTAAAACCTGGTTCCACAAGTCTTCGTGTTATATGATTTTTCGTGTTATCTGATCCTCTATGGGATCCATAGAGATACATTGTAACCACACAGGCTTTAGCGGTTGTTATCTGAAGCATCCCATAGGATCTTAATGTTATCTGATGCAATTCTTCCCCCCAGATTCCTTAATGTTATGCGATTTTAGTGTTATTCGATACTAATGTTATATGAGGTATTACTGTACTTGATTCTGTGTAAATTGAGTGCTGGCCTCCCATCCCTGTGTGATAGGTTAAGTTTTTTGGGCATGGAATAAAACAAAACAAAAGGCTAGGAGCCTCAGCCAGTCTCTCTTAACTAGTGTATCCATGTGCAACACTTATTTTCAAGATCCTAGGTGTCTTTTCCACCAAAAACTGTTGGATAAAGAGTCTGTGTAGGTTTTGAAAATCCAAAATTCTGTTGTAATTGTTATTCAGCATGTGCTTCAAGGAGGCATGGGGGGGGGGGTGTCCTTATGGTCAGACTGAAAGGAAATGATTGTTCCAAGGTCATCTAGCGAGACATCCATGGTTAAATGAAAATTTGTTCATGTTTGACTGGTCTACCAAGATTTATACTATTCCAGCAAGTGTACTGCATAAGACCAAACACAATAATCTGGGGTTGCAAAAGTTGTCATTTGTTTCTCTTAAAATTATAGGCTCTGTAATCCTGTGGGGCCATAGTAGTTTAGTGGTTAAGATGCTGAGTGTGATGACCGGAAGGTTGGCAGGTCAGCAGTTCAAGACCCAAGTACTGCATGACAGAGCAAGCACCCATCATCTGCCCCTAGCAGTTCAACAGCAAGAAATTTCAAGTAGGTAAATAGTTACTGCTAAGGTAACAGCATTCCGTGCGCTCTGGCATCTAGTCATGTGTGCCACTCCAGACTCAGACAGTGTTGGCCCTTTGGCTGTAAATGGAGATGAATACTGCCCCTTAGAGTCAAACACAATTGGCTTTTGAGCAAGGGAGACCATTACCGTTACCTTTGTACCCTTACCGAAGATTAACAATTTGTAGTATGTTACTCTGTTAATAGCAGTTTCATAAACTCTCACAGCTCTATTCCGTAGAATACTGGAATTTGTAGTTTGGTGAGATGCTTAGCTAGAGAGTTCCAGCACACTCCCTTGAACCTACAGCAGAAAGTGCTAAGTTGCATTTGACTTTTGTTGACCCTTACAAGGTTTTCAAGGTACAGTATGTGAGATATTCAGGGAGTCATTTCCCTAGTGCTGACCCCCCCCCCCCGGTAGCTTTCTATGGCCAAGTGGGGATTTGAGCCCATTTTTCCTGAGTTCTAGTTTGTCACTCTTTTCACTATATCACCATTGTTGTCCTCGGAAGCTCACCAAATTAAAATTTAAAAAGTAACCTGCATTCTATCTCCCACTGATTAAAAAAAGAAACAGTTGTTTATTTTTGTTTATATCCTGCCTTTCCAACAAAAAAGATTACCAGCAGCAAAGAGAGTACTTTTCTTTCAGAAATGTCATGTAGAGTGCTTCTATTCAACCTCTCACTAGCTGGGCTGGCGAGGCCCTCTCGCAAGACCACTAGAACAAAAATAAAAGCCACAAATGCACACCCAAGCTGACTGCTGTGTTGTTATTTCAAATGTCAGTAATTTACTGTTTCCCTTCCACCATACTTTTGCTGCAAAAAACCAACAACACAATAGCTTCAACTTCTGGTATATTTTTAACTTCGTCTGGTACTGTGGGAAGTATTTTGTTTTTGAATGCTTGCGCCTTCCTGGAATGAGATTTATCATGAAGACAACAAACCAACATGATGTGGGAAACCTTGAGTAGGAATTGAGCATCTTCAGTTCCTCTTTCTCTTCCTTCCTCTGTTCCTATGCCTTGACTAATTGAGTGGAATCGTTGAATTTATACAGTTCGAGGAACCTCAGAACTTTTATCTTGTGACTGTCAAACAATATAAGGTCAGGCCAATCCAGCCTCCATTTTCATTTGTATTCAGGAGTGGCCCAAGACTCTTAATCACCTAAGGCAGGAGAAAAGATGTCACTCTCATCACCACCACGAGCATTTTATGTACAGAAGTAAACTAACCTGGCAGCTACATTTATGTTAGTCTTGGGGAAGAGAGAGTCTCTTTCATTACACCTGAAGAGACCAAACAAGTGGACGGGTACAGGGCACTCTGTGTAACATAGAGAATGCTATATCCCAAGAGAAGGGGCCCAGGAAGACCGACTGAAGAGACATCCAGTATTTGTGATCTGAGAGTGTTACCTCCCTCTGCTTAATGATAGAGCTAGCTCTGCTTCTATTCATTTAGGGCAGTGGTGCCCAAACTTTCTTTTTTTGTGGGCCAGTCCTGTCCCTGACACACAGCTGTGAGGGCCGGAGGCAGGCTGCTCCCTCTGCTGACAGTTTTGATGTCAGCAGCGGTGGTGGCACCGACGGTGACGCTTTGTCCTGGCTGCTCCGAGCAGCCTCTTGCTCGGTCCCATTCCCTCTGCAGCCTTTGCCAAAGCCAATCACCATGTTAGGAAAATCTTCGGAGCCTCCTCTGTTTCAAAATCCGAGGCACTGGAAGGGTAAACCTCGTGCGCTGTGGTGACGTCATCCTGGGTGCACCAGGGGGCTCTCCTTGTGCCATGGATTTTGAAACAGAGGAGGCTCTGAAGATTTTCCTAACACGGCGATCGGCTCTGGCAAAGGCTGCAGAGGGGATGGGACCGAGCAAGAGGCTGCTCGGAGCAGCCAGGACAAAGCACGATCGCCACCACCACTGCTGATGTCAGGTGGTGGGGTGGGTGGAGGGGTGGTCCACGGTGAGACCAGGTACTCACCACGAGGCACATTAATGATATGCAGGGGCCTAATTGGGCCCACGGGCCGTAGTTTAGACGCCCCTGATTTAGGGGATCCAGTAAGATAAAATGTCAAATGTGTTTGCCTAGCTGTTATCTTTGTGTAGCCTTTTTGCCCTGCCTTTGCTACCAGGAACGTAGCTCACAAATGAACAAAACCATGAGATGGGGACATTTGTTTTGGATCTACTTGGGAGCAGGAGGCCCCCTGAGCTTAGCTATGCTTTACACAAAACAGACCTGAAGCCGCCCTCCCTCTCCAGTGTTTCATGGTGCTGCCTGGGCCTCCAAAACATGGCCAAATTGCCCCATGCTCCTTAGAAAGGCATAGGCGGACTTGGTGAGCAGAAGTGTTTAATGTGTATTTTTGATGTGACAGTACTTGCTGAGTACTTCAGTTGATCTCTAAGGGGGCCATATGAAGTCTGCAAGACATGCTTTGCCTATCTCTGTTCTAGCCATTCTGTCATCCAGGCTTTTAACCCATCTTGCTTATTCTGCCTAATATTGAAGCCAAGATTTATTTATTTTGGAGGCTGGAGTTGAAAAGACAGAATATTGTGATTCTGAGGGCCTCTGTGTGTGTCAGCAGAGGTAATTGTGGATAGAGGGGAAACAGGGGAAAGCAACAGTACTGTACCTAGCCAAAATAGCCATTTGCGTTTTAAACGACTTTTAAGCTTTAAAAGAGATGGAAATGAGCATTCAATTGAAATATCATACTGAGCATACTCTTTGCTTTTTCCTGAGAAACTAAGCGTTTATTTCCCACTTTTATGAGAAGTGTTTTCTTTAAATGTTCTCCACTGGTTTCTGGTGGCAACCATTATCCTACCCCCTTCACGGTGCTGTGTAGAGCAATGTTAGGTCAAGCAAAATGATGGCCAGGCTTGCCAACATGTTTGCTGCTGCCATTACTTTTAACGAAAATTACACCAGAATCCCATGGAAGCACTGAAAAAGCAGGCGCTCTGTGGTTTTGTTCCAAATAACATTATTTTTCAAATACTATGTATTGGAGACAGAAGCTAGCATTTTCCCAGCCACAAACCAAGTTGTGGCACAGACCTATTGTATTAATTGGGGTGCAATAGGAATTAGTCACTATTACTTCAGCCACTGCTCAGGGTGGGATTAGGGGCTCTAGGCAAGATTCAGACCAAGGTTATACTTTCAGTCATGCTTTGAGCTGTGGCCCCCTCCAACCTAGCTCATCTCCAACCCTACCACGGGAATCACTTTTGCCACAGATTCAACAGGCTGTCACCCATGCCATACCCTCATGCCACATGTGAGCCACCCACCATACCCCAGATGGGAGGAAGGAAGTGCTCCCATTGGGCTGCTGGGCAGAGGGATAGGTGATGTGAGAAATGTCCTTGGGTGCGTGTGGAGAGGAGGAGGGGAACAGCCCGGCCCCATGTCCCTCTTTCTAGTAACAAACTCTGGCAAGCTCTGTGCTGGGGTGATAGCGTACATGCCTACAGAGAGGACTCTGAGTGCCATAGATTCGTCACTATTGCCTACTGATCTTAGATTATAATTTTTAGATGGCTTGAGCAATACCATAGACTCTTGGCTATGTTAACTAAAGCTTCTGAGTATTAAAGTTCAGATACATTTATGGGTCCAAGGTTGGGCTACCAATGCCAGGTATAAATCTGGCTTTGAAAGGGAATTATAGGTGATTTTCTTTTTATGGAGAAATACAGAATGACTGTTGACCAAACAGGGACACCCTCTACAAACAAGTCTCTCTCTTTTTAGATTTAAAAATAGACTTTATGAGGGTTTTCTTGGTGTTTGCCTGAAAACGTAACAAATTAAATATTAACACATTGACTGGTGTCATTGCTGTAGTTAAATGACCCCTGCACAATCAGGAGTATGAGCAGACATAAGACATGCCCCAGCACCTCATTGGTTAGCCATAATTAGCCTCAGATGGTTACACAGACTTTACAGCAGCACCTGTAAGATTCCTGGCTGTCGGTTCTAATACAGTATGCTCTTTCTAATCTATGAGGAGATTGACTACAATCCAGGGTAGCAAGCACTGGTTCAGCAGGGGAGCAAGGATTTCTTGGGGGGGGGGATAATGAGCCCTTATGGCACAGTGATTAACTGTTGTATGGCAGCCAAAACTGCAAACAAGGTAAGTTCATTCCTGATGGGGATCTAGATTGACTTAGCAAACCATCCTTCCAAGGTTGGTGAAATGAGTCCCCAGAATGTTAGGGGCAACATTCTAATTACTTTGTAAACCACCCAGAGAGTGCACTAAGCACCACAGTACACTCTCTGGGGTGGTATATAATTGTAAATGCTATCACTGTTTGTTAGAGCCATGTGATTCCTTGTTGGTTTTGTTGCAACAGATGAACGCTACTGAGGTCTTGGGGTGTGGATGTGTATGGTCGGATGCGAGTGTGCTACATATATAAGTCTCCAGCTTTCTATCTTTGGCAAAGGCTCATTTCTTCTGTCTCTTTCCTCCTGTGGGGTGAAAACTGAGCTACTATGCCCCTTCATGGACAAAGTCTTCTCTTTCACCTGTTTTACCTTTCTGGTCTGTTTCTTTTTTTAATTCTCTATTTGCAAAAGCAAATCTCTCAGGAAAGTAGGGGAAATGAAAAAGGAGATCACAGGAGCTCCTGCGACTTAGACCTTGTACATTGTTCAAGAGGGTATTAACTATTTTTTCCCAGTGTGAAAGATGAGACTGATGAGGGACATAAAGAGCATTTTTAAAAGTGAAAGCAAAGCAAGTCTTTTGTGTGAGCTTGCCTATCTTCCCAGTAGTTGATTTGTTTTAAACACTTTAACAGTGAAAGAAACTAAGAATCCATTTGACATGAAAATCCTTACTTGGGTAACCCATGCAGTTGTCAAATAACAATAACATGTTGCAACAGTTAAAGGGTTTTGACCCACCAGTGATATTTAACAGATTCCCAACAGGGTGTGATGCTTGCTAGCATGTCAGGTACAATAGGTACAAAATGTTAATTCTTGTTAAATTAGAAACAACTGCCTCCAAAGTGCAAATTGTTATGAATGGAGATGATTAAATAAAATTTCAATTGTGCACTGTTAATCAGAGCACTGTGTAACTGAACAAGCATATTATATTTCATCAGCTATTGTAGATGTTCTTCGCCCTATCATCTTAGATACTTTTTTGAGGGTTCTTATTGCAACATACAAAATGTGAGCAAGAGAACCTTGTTGAATTAACTATCTGTGACTGTTTTGGTTTAAGATGATGAGGGTGAAAAAATGTTTAGCATCTAAATGAGCCCACAGTAAAATAAAATCATTCATTCTTCTCTCCTTGAGTTTTTCAGTGTGTAAGTTGGAAGGTAGATGGGGGTTGATGAGGAACAAAGTCAGCAGTGTTTCTTGACACCAAGCTACCTTTTTTGGGTAGTTTTCCACTGTAGCAGAAATAACTGTAATCTGCACAGAAGGGCTTAAGTTCCTTTTCTGAAGTGTGTGCATAAAGAAAATAAGCAAAAGAAGTGGTTGAAACATTTATATTGTGGTGTGATCTTCCCAGACTGACAAAGGAGTAAAAGAGAACTACAGTGTATCGGTAACTTTTTTTGACTCTCAGACCCTCATAGCCATGTTGCCTGGGCGTTGGAGCAGGTTGTTATCCAAAACAAGTACGGTAACTTTTCCATGCTATGGCAAAAGCACCTGGCCACATAAGGTTGGGGCTTAGTGTGTTTTATCTTCAGTATAAATTGTTTTTCAGTTAACAGGCTGGTACCTACCTTTCTGATCTAGTGTTCCTTGACTATAATAAAAAGCTCTGTAAGTTGTATTTCACCCTAGTGTTTTCCTATCAAAATGTCAAGCTGATTTAAAACACTGATCTCTGTCCAGACTTGTCAGAAGATGGAGATTTCCAATGCTTTAATTTCCCTCCTTAACAAAATAAAATTCTAACTGGGGACCAAGAAATCATACAATCACTGAGTTGGAAGAGGTCTTTTAGGCCATGGGTCCCCAACCAGCAGGCCATGGACAGTACAGGGCCACAGGCTGTCCTGAAGTGGGCCATGAGAGGTGGGGTGGCACTGGGAACCCAATGGCAGCCTTATGCCCTCAACGTGCTCTGCTGGGTCTGCCTGGTGAACAGAGTGAGAGTACGGGCTCAGACACAGCAGATAGGCAGGTGGCCGGGCCCCTTCTCCACATTGTTTAACTATGGTGGGGCTCCACCCCCTGCCTATGTACAGTATGATACCTGACTGCCCGAGTCGAACGTTGTGGCTGACAGGCAGCTGGGTCCCTCCTTCTTTCTTTTTTCTTTTTTGAGCTACAGCAGGGCTCCCCCCCCCCACTTACCAGTCTGTGGAAAAATTGTTTAGCATGAAACCAGTCCGAGATGCAAAAAAGGTTGGGGACCCCTGTTTTAGGCCTCGAGTCCAACCTCCTGCTTAGTGCAGGAGTCCAAATCAAAGCAGATTTGACAGATGGTTATCCAATTCTCTCTTGAATGCATTGGGAGCACTCACCACTTCTCCAGGCAGTTGATTCAACTGTTGTGCTGCTCTAACTGTTAAGATGTTTTTCCTAATATTCAGCCTACATTTGGCTTCTTTTATTTTCAGTCCGTAATATTGAGTCTTTTTCTGATCCATGTCTGTTTCATATACTGTACAGTATATGCATTTCAATAGCTGTTCCATCCTGTTTCTATAATGCTTGCAATTAAACTGAAAGCTTAAAAAATCAGTATTTAATGGATACTTAAAAACTTACATTTAATGTGTTTTCCATGGATTATACACTTCTATAGATATATAGTACTGTATATACTCGAGTATAAGCCACGTTTTTGAGCCCCAAAAAGGGAACATGGCTTATATTCAGGGCAACAATCACAAGGGTCCCAAGACTGCACCAGATTGAGATATGCCAACAATTTAATTAATTTTACCATATTTTCATGTATTTTGATTATTGAAACTCACTAGCAGCTGCTGTATTTCCCACCCTCGGCTTATACTCGTTTCCATCTATTTTTTTGGGTTTTCAGGTCAAAATTAGGTACATCGGCTTATATTCAGGTTGGCTTATACTCGAGTATATATGGTATGTTAAAACAGAGATTTGTGAATGTGCTTTGGTACCTTTTTAAAGCTGAGCATTTGAATAAGAATTGTGTCCTAAAATAGATGTTAATCTGGGAGGATCATAGCAAATCAAGAATTTTTAATTTCAACAATTTTCCAGGGTTTTTCCCCTGTACACCTAATATTATCAGTTAACTGTGCTTTTTAATATGTTTTTCTTCCCCAAGATTCTGTTATTTTAAGCAACTGGTTTGTAGTCGTAGTATATTTCTCAGAAATTTTTGAAACTGAAAGCCATATAGAAATGCTCTAAAATAAAAATAAATATGCACAGCACACACATGCATCAAATGTGCCTCAGAAGGAGGTGAGCCATACAGTTCTTCTGCTTACACACTGGATAACATGGTGGGGTTGTTGGTCCTATTTCTTGGTAATATTAGCACTCCCTCAATTTGGCACAAGTGAGTATTTTGCTGAATGGATGCCCTTGATGAGTCTTCTGATGCCTCAAACAGTGTAGCTAGGCTGTTCTTCTGTTAGGAAAACACACTGCAGTGGTTTCCTCTATTTTAGGTATATCAATAGAACCTCACAGAACATTTTTAGAGCAAGAGAAGAAACTACCCAACAAGTTTCACAGCAAACAGGGGAAGGAAATTTCCACTGGATTTACTGGGCCATGCTTTAAACACACACACACACAGGCTGGTCACATGGTTCATCCCACCAAAACCAGAAGTGAAATGCACCTTGCAATCTGTTTTGCAACCGAATGAGATACATTTTAAGCTGCCATTTTCTCTGCTTAAACCAGGCCAGCAGCACACCTGGTGATCAGGGGTACTGGGAATTTAAGTCCAAGAACATCTGGGAGCCCAAGGCTGGGGCACCCTGAGTCACTCTAACTGAGGTCTTCTTTCTCCAGTTGTTCTGGAGTGATCCTGGTATCTTTTATTATAGCTTTGAATGCATCATCCTAGAACCACCTGTCCACACACATCAGCACTTCTTTCCCGATGTCTCACTTCCAACAAAATTTACCTTTCCTTCTGACCTATCTTCTTCACCCAATCTAGGCCTGCTTCACGTTCTTCCCTCCTTTTTATATCCATCCACGAAATGCAGAGGGATGGAGATTAGAGACTGGATAACATAAAAGTTTCCATAATGAAAAAGCTTCAAGTGGCACCCATACACAAAATGCTTGGACCAGCACAGAACAGTATGGTATTAGGATCCATTAATACCATATGGTATTAGGATTAATCCTGCACTGGAACAAATCAGAACAAAAATGCACTACCACCCTATTTTTTCAAAAATCCAGAAATCAAGGATTTTTATCCCATGTTGACACCTTTTTGGTGCTACATTGTGTGGACACTGGGTAGGCAGTGCTTGAATCATGGGCTCTTAAGTTAGAGCTCACAAGTTGGATGTTCTGTTATCTTCTGATTAGGAGCTTCCCTGTTTTCTTTGAGCTTAGTTGCAATACTAACAGTGGCTAGTAAGGAAACTGATTTTCTCAGCTACAGTATGTTGTTGCAAGGCATTGTTTGATCAGGGATGCCAGTCAAATAAATGCTGAAGATCTGATTGATATCTGGGTGCCCATGCCCACATCCTCAACATGGCACACCCCTGCAGTTTTAAAGCTATGATACCCAAACAGCACTTTTGAGACCTTCCTGGTTCAGTCTGGTTATGTATATCAAACTATACAACACTAATTGATTATCTTCAGAAGGAGATATGCATATGTTGCATATGTTGCAAGTTGCTTAAATGTTCCAGCAGAAGCCTTCTTGCCTCGTTGTCTTTCAAATTAGGTTGTCCTACTTTGTCATTGGTCATGCTTGATACACAATTCTGATCACTCATGCACTAAAGCAGAGATTCTTAACCTGCGGCCCATGGGCCAGATGCAGCCCATAGCACCATTTCATGTGGGCCCCCACTGCCTCCACCACACCAGGAAGTGCCATGTGGTGGAGGAAGAGCAAAATGGCCGTCTGGCCCCCGAAGCTGTCTGAGGGAGCTTGACCCGGTCCCAGGCTTCAAAAGGTTGAAAACTCCTGCACTAAAGTCTGTGAAATCACTGTTGGTTTCTACCAGCATGCTGTGTCTTCTGCTTTGACCATCAAGTTGTACTTTAGAACTGCTCATGCTGGGCTCAAGACATGTTGCTTTCTCCTCGTTAGAAGTGTGGAAGTGGGGGAAGGCAGTTGAAATTTTACTTCAGTATTGGCATTGGGCCACCACTAGGTGAGAGCCTTGTTGGGGCGTGGGGCTTGAGTGGTCTATCTAGGCAGTGTTGCCCATCTCTTGTCAATGATGTTTGGCTGGGACTAAAACTCACCAAAGTGTCCTCCATCAGATCCCTTGGGCAAGATGAAAGCAGAGGGCACTTGCCATGGTCCACCTAGCCAGTGGGTGACTTAATATCTAAATAGCTAAGAAAAAACCACAACAACCCTGCATGCAGATAGGTTTGATTTCTCAAGACCACTTGCATGTGTGGAATGTTGAATGTGCAGTCTCCTAGCTAAATAACTACTCCAAGGTATCCAAGATATTGGCATTGAGATAGTGTTTAAGTACAAAACAGGCTTTGGGAAACAAACAAGGGAGTGGTCATAGGAATAAGGAGAAATGGTTGCATGGCTGCCACTTTTGCTGCCTGAAGTATTTGATTCACTCTTCCTTATGATAGGCCCAGCCCTGAACTTGTCTAAATGTGTGTTATTTTACTCTGTTGCTGTTTTGTTGTTGGTGATTTAATTGGTAGTTAATCCACTTTAGGACCCATATGCACGACAAAGGCAAAGTACTGTACATTAAAGGAAAATTGTATACAAAGTTATTATGATTTCATTGTACAATTTGAAAAATACAGGATACTCCAAAAGTCACCATACATAGGGAAAATGGGAAGATGTAACTAAATGTACCTTTGTGTACAAAATATCCCTTCCAAAAGCTTACAGAATATTTACAAAATTTTCTTTAACACGCACAGTCTTCTCTCCCACTCATGGCAAACACATTCTACTTATCTGCTGTGATGTACTTTTTCTTCGGTATGGTGCCGTTTAAGACACCTTGTGATGTTTAAGACCACATAATTGTGCCCATTTGATAACTAAACCTGATTCTCAGTCAGTTGTCCTCTGTCTTCGTGGTCTATTCCTTTTACTCCTGTGGTTCCCAACATGGGGAACATGCTCCACAGGGAAGCAATTTGATTTTTAAAGGGGGCTATTTAAGAATGAGTTATTAACAGTGAATGGCCCTTTAGGCTTCCTCCATGTGAAATGTGGTGTTGGAGGAAAATTTTGAGAGTACCCTGAACAGCGAGGAGAACACACAAATAAGTCGATCTTAAAAGAAATCAACCCTAACTGCTCCTTAGAAGGTCAAATAGTAAAGATGAAGCTAAAGTACTTTCGACATCAAATGAGAAGGGAGAATTCATCTGAGAAAGCCTTGATGCTGGGAAAGGTGGAGGGCAAAAGAAGAAGGGGGCGGCCAAAGATGAGATGGCTAGATGGTATTGTAGATGTAATGGGCACAAAGCTGGGTGGGCTGAGGAAGATGGTGGAGGACAAAAGTGCCTGGCGGGCAATGTTCCATAGGGACCTTGCGACTGAACAGCAACCATGTGAATAGGAGTTCACATTTTCAATAATAAGAATTAGATCTCACAGGGAGAGTGGGCATCAAGATTTTAGAGATGCTTAGGTGGGGCATGGCAAAAAAAAAAGTTTGTGAACTACTGTTTGAACTGTTTTTGGGAGAAATTGTTAGAATCATTTTTTAAAAAAACATTATTTTTGTACAGGATAGTAGTTGCTGGAAACTCTGAAAGCCCTTTTCACATTTTTTTTGCTCTACAATACTTATTTAATTTCAGGAAAGCTTTCTAAATGTAAGCCACAAGTTGGGTTTATTGCCCCTTCCTCTTTAATTGCTGCACTAATTTTTTTTTTTAAAAAAAACACCTTCTTATTTTTATATTTAAGGGTCCCCAGGTACAGTGATTTATTGGCACTGGGGAATGATTGATACATGATTTCAGTTCAACAGAAAAACAGGAGGCATTGTGCTAAACACAAATGGTGCCAGAATGGCTACACAGGAGCCACTAACATATTTAATGTGAAGCTTATTTTGCAGCAGCTGCCTGGCCACAGCCACAGCCACAAATGTCAACTGTTCGAAGGGGGAGAGATTTCCCCCCTTTCCTCCTAAAAGCGACAATAAAAGACTTCAGCTGCTTAGACAGCCAGGTTTCTATTTCATTATCTGATATCAATGGCATAAAATCAAGATACAAAAGAACAAGCACTTATTCAGAGTGTGCTAAGAGCCCTCCAGTTCAAATCCCAATGATTATTTGTGTGGCACAATAAATTGTGTAGACCAGTGGCAGGATACTGAGAGACAGACCAAAGTCTGCTCTGTGATCTGCTCTACACCCTCTAAAGCAGGGGTTTGCTACCCGTGGCCCGCAAGCTGCATGCAGCCCCTGAGCTCTTTCTGTGTGGCCCTCCAACCTACTTGTTTACTGCTTTCCCCTTCAAGGCATTCTCTCAGATCCACACTGTTCATCCTGCCTCAAGCTGCACCATCTACTACTTCCCCCCCTACCCATTTCTTACAAAACAACAACAACAAAACAGAATACTCTTTCTTCTGATTTCTGTGGTTCCTACTGACAGCCCCCTCTTGGTTTTATCTTTATCCTCTATATTAGCCTTTTGGCTAGCAGAGCTCAAGTATCCATAACATTATTTCTTCATTGACTTTTGAATGTTTACTTTTGATTGTTGTAGTAGTCGGAGGAGGAGGAAGCTGGCCAGGTTACCCTGCTATGGTAATAGAGTAGACCATACTGCCAGCAAGTCAAGGCTGATCATCAGGGAGTGGTTAACTAACCTGACAACCCTGAATACTAATGGCCTTGGGTGGCAAAGTCTACAGGGAACGGTGATGGTCACTGAGTAGATTAAATTTATTTATTTATTTATTTAGATTTATTATCCCGCCCCAATCAGGCGAACCTGACTCTAGGCGGCTTACAGAAAATTCATAAATTAAAACCTTGAGGTTCAAAATTACTTAAAAGTCAATTACAAAAGAATTAAACCATGAATTTACAAAAATCTAAAAGATTTAAAAGGGTTAAAAGGTTTAAAAAGATTTAAAAAGTTTAAAAGAGTGAGGGAGGGGTGGCTGTCCCATCAAATCAGCCACCCAACATGGGACCCCATGTTCCTGGAGCCCACTTGAATCTATCTTGATGCAGGGCAGCATCTTCATCAATCCTGGCCTGGGGCTGGGGAGGACTTTGTGTGTCAAAAAGGCTCAAGACCAGAAAGTGACTTGTGGAATTGGATCAGTGGTATGGGTATATTGCTCCGATGTGGAAGGCAAATAGAAGGCCACTGCATTATATTGTTCCCAGTACAATCTTCATGGCTGATCGCCATGATAATAGCCAAAATTTGGAATCAGATACAAAACTTGAAGTAGTATTAGTAGTAGTGTAGTTCCTTCTCGTGCTGTGTGGCACTTGTCTCTACCACTACATTATCTTGGGCAATGAAGCTCCTCGTTGTTTCTTCAGCAATAAGGTTTTACAGAGTTGAGCTGCTGACTTGATGTCCCTGAAGATTGGGGCCCAGTGCTTTAAGGTAACTTTTTGAGCAAAGGTGATCCTTACCTGTAGGAAAAACTCTCTGAAGTAATGCACTAAAGTTCCAACAACATCCCACGGAATTATGGACTCAATCTTCAAAGTCTCTTAAGAGTAAAGCCTTCTCTCATCCCCAATCCATGCTGCCAGGTCCATTTCGTCAAGTGCTGGGAAATAGCTAAGGGTGACTATGACCTTCTCATAACATGGCGTACCATGGAAAATATAGATGGGCAGCCCACAAGAAAGCAGCAGGGCAGTTTCCAACCATTGCCACCACCCCCCAATAGTCTTTGTGCTGGTCTGGCCTTACTAAACCTATTAGTGCTTTGTTTTTAACCTAAACTCTGACCCCTGCTGCTCCATCAGATAGCCAAGACATTCAGTAATCCTGTACAGTGGAACCTTGGTTAACGGAATTAATGCTTTCTCCGGGACATTTCGTATAACAAAAATTACTTAAACCGAATTTCCCATACGAATGCATTGAATGCAGTTTCCCATAGGAATCCATTGAAAACCAAAATCTATCAACCAAAACACTGTTTCCCATAGGAATCCATTGAAAACCAATTAATCCATTCTGAAAAAAAATTCCATAATCGGAGCCACTATTTTCTATGAATTTCCTTTTGTTATGCGATTTTTACATTAACCAAGCCATTCGTTAACCAACATTCCACTGTAGTTTTAGTTATTTCTGTGTGCCAAGAGGTGTTTTTTTTATGGGTGGAGAGAGCACAGACTGCTTTTAAGAAAAATGCTGTCACAAGCGAGATCTGCAACAAAATGTTGCGAGATATGGAGAACTTTGGGCTTGGTGGCTTTATGAACTTCGCTGCTGGTTTGTAATATTATGTCAGACTTTGAAATGTTTTTTTTTCTCTTTGCGCTTTAATGATGTATGATGTACTATACAGTTGTACCTCGCTTAAAGAGCATAATGTGTTCCACAGGATTGCTCTTTAAGCGAGTTTGCTCTTTAAGCGAAACACCAATGTAAGTGACCAATTGTGACTTCTGATGGGGGGGGAGGATTACGAACCCCAATTTATTTGTTAAGCGAGTTTTGTTTGATTTTATTTGTTAAGCAAAAAGAACATTCAGAGAAAATTCTGCTCTTTAAGTGAGTTACTCTTTAAGTGAGGAGCTCTTTATGCGAGGTTTGACTGTATATTGTTTCTATGATGACATGACATTGTGACTTATGTGTTTCTGATCAAATTTTTATATACCATATGATATGTTCCTACTTTGTATTTACTGTGTATTTTGGTTACTGTATATTGTTTGATTTGTTGTTTATATTGTATTTATTGTACAGTAATACCTCGGATAACGTTTACCTTGGATAACGCTAAAATCGCATAACGTTAAGCAATCTGGGGAGGAGAATTGGATCGAATAACGTTAAGGTCCTATGGGATGGATCGGATAACAACCGCTAAAGCCTGTGCGGTTACAATGTGTCTCTATGGAGCTTTAACGTTATCCGATCCATCCCATAGGATTTTAACATGCATCAGATAACACTAAAAATCAGAAACACCAAGACTTGTGGAACCAAGTCTTAGCGTTATCCGAGGTATTACTGTATATGATTTTTATGATTATGTAAGCTGCCCTGAGTCGGGTTCTCCTGAGTGGGCGGGATATAAATTTGAAAATTAAATTAAATTAAACTTACATTTTTTGCCTGGGCAACCAAGTTTGTGATAACTTCATTCTATTCCTCTTCCAGTCAGCCGCTTGTGACTAATGAACATTCATAAGTCTACATTGGGCTGCTTTTTTCAATTCCTCCCTGACGCTGCCTAGGGTATCCCCCCCCCCCAAATATTTTTTTTTTTGTACTTTTGCATCTTTTGAGATTCCCCAGAGGCCACTAAAGGCTCAGCTTTGTGGATGGGTGGTGCCAGTTTGGCTGCATAAGCAGCGGCACTCATACTTGAACATCAGAAATAGAAGGGATTGATAAATGGGTCATATGAATCAGACTGGATCTTAAACAGAAAGGAAAAGAACTTCATAGCAGGAAATGTTACAGGTCTCCCTTCGGTATTATGTCTGTTAGTTGCTTGTTTATTTTCTCATGCAGAGCTATGCAGTTTGAAGTATATTCTTCCAGGCTTAGCTGACAGAGCCATATCCATATAGATGTTTATTTTATCCGAGGTATTTTATGCAGAGGAGCACTCAGTAGCTGAATGGCTTTCTTTGTAGGTTGGGTGATGGTGTGCTGTGCAGAAATGTGTTCATTTCAGTTTTGCTTTTAAAAAATCACTTAAGGCTTGTATTATGCTTGTCAGGTTTCTGTTGATTCAAAAGAAAAGTAGATCGATGTATGTAAGCTACTCAAGCCACCGGAGCAACACGATGAACCCAAGTTTCTTTGGCCTGCATTTCAGGACTCCCCTCCTTTAGCTTATGTGTTATTCAAAATGATCATTACAGTAGCTGAAAAGGTGTCCAGAGATTCTATTTCAAGCCTTTTGATTGATTAGACTGAGAACTGAGGTCTATAGAAGTTTGAGGAACTATGGGACAAAAAGTAAGGGTGGTCACAGATTGGTTAGTTGTATGTGGCAAGTGAGTGACCTGGTGAACACTGCAAATGGAATTTGAAGTACTGTACGGTAGGTGTTCTTTGGGGTTTATTACTCCCTGATAGGTAACTGCAGTGGCTTAGTGGTGAAAACGCTGAACTTGACAACTAGAAGGTCTGTGGGTTTGCAGTTTGGGACCAAAGTACTGCATGACCGCCTCACCCCAAGAACATCTGCCCGTCCCACCAGAGCGGACCGGAGAGGCTCTCTAGTTGTTCCATCGGCCAGAGAGGCACATCTCTCTGGCACTAGAAGGACAGGTTTCACTTACCAGTAACTGTCGTTCTCCGAGTATGTTGTTTGGGGATTCACACTGATGGGTTCTGCGCCTGCGCTGAATCCTGAGCGGAGCTGGAAAGCTGATTGGATAAATAGTTTTAAATGTGGGACCGCCCACCATGCCCAACCCCTTCTGGCGCCATTTCGCGCTCTCCCCTCAGTTTGATACTAGAGCTGCCTGCGAAGCATAAGGCCATCTCAGGCCGGCAGCCTTGAGGGTAGGTAGGGTTGGGTCGTGTGAATCCCCAAACAACATACTCGGAGAACGACAGTTACTGGTAAGTGAAACCTGTCCTTCTCCTTCGTGTTGTTTGGGGATGCACACTGATGGGTGACTAACAAGCTCACTTACTTGGATGGTGGGCAGCCGGCGTCCTGAGATATAGGAAAGCGCGATGGCATCATGGATGGGTGGTCATCAACGAAGAGGATCGGAGACCAGCCGTCAGGATGGACCTGCCCCGTCTGACGTCGGGAGCAGACTTTGTGTCAACCCGATAGTGGGTGATGAATGTGGAGGATCTGGACCAGGTAGCAGCCTTGCAGATGTCCTCCATTGGGATACCCTCCAGGAACGCAGTGGAGGAAGCCAATGTCCTGGTGGAATGTGCCCGGACATGGGGAGGTGGTGGTAAGGACGAGATCTCATAGGCCAGGTAGATGGTGCTTGAGATCCACTTGGAAAATCTCTGGGCAGACAGAGAGTGTCCCTTGGACTTGCCACCATAGGCCACAAACAGTTGCTTGGCTCTCCTGAAGGACGCAGTCCTTTGTGTGTAGAACAGCAAGGCCCTCCTGACATCCAGCGAATGCCACACTCTCTCTTGTGCAGACGAAGGATTCAGGAAGAATGCTGGAAGCGTGATGGACTGGGCCAGGTGGAATTCAGTCAGGACTTTGGGCAGAAAGGCCAGGTCCGGGTGCAATACTACCCTATCGGGGTAGAACTTGAGAAAAGGAGGGTCAGACCGCAGGGCTGCCAGTTCTCCTGCCCTCCGGGCAGAGGTGATGGCTACGAGAAAGGCAGTTTTGTAAGAAAGAAACTTAATGTCCACTGTAGCCATGGGCTCAAAGGGCGCCTTCGTGAGCGCGGTGAGCACAGCAGTGAGGGACCACTGAGGAGGTGGTATCTTTACTGGAGGGTAGGCATTACGCAGTCCCTGGAGGAATCTTTTAACAGTCTTGTCTCTGAAAGCGGAGGCCAAGTGGACTTTTAGGGATGAGTGTGCAGATCCTGACTCAGCCAGGTGCAGGAGGTAGGACATGACGTCCTGCAGGGATGCCGAGTCCACGGTGCGGTCACTGGATGCTAGAAAGTCTATGAAGCGACGGTACTTGGCATCATAGGACTTTCGCGTGGAAGGTTTCCTTGAAAGTTCAAGGATCCGTGTTATGTCGGGCGGATAAGCCAGGCCGTCAGGTGTAGGCTCGGCAGATCCGAGTGGAGGATCCGACCGTCCTCCATGCGGATCGGTGGAAACATGTACAGCAGTTCCTGGTGCCACGGCACCATGAAGGCATCGCCCTCCGATCCGTGGCCGATCCCTGCTCGGGAGCAGTAACGGCAGCACTTGGAGTTGGTCTGTGACGCGAAGACGTCTAGGGTCGGTGTGCCCCACCGTCGGCACAGGCGGTCGAACACCGATCCGTCTAGTTCCCACTCGTGCATCGCCGTCCCTTTGCGGCTCAGGGAGTCCGCATCAGAGTTCAGGGTGCCCTGGATGTGGACACCTACAGGGAACACGTGTACCTTCAGGCACCACTCCCAAATCTGGACAGTCAAGTGAAGGAGGGAGAGAGACTTGGTCCCTCCTTGCCGGTTGAGGTAGGCTAGGGTCGTGGTGTTGTCCGAGGTGATCTGCACCACGCGACCCGCTATTGATAGTCTGAAGGACCTCATCGCCTTCCACACCACCAACAGTTCGAGGAAGTTGATGTGGTGGTTGGCTTCCGCGGGCGTCCAGACGCCGTGGACTCGTAACCCGAGGCAGCACGCACCCCATCCGTGTGTGCTCGCGTCGGTGGTGACTTGGACGGATGGTGCGGGAAGGGTGAAGAGTCTCCCCGCGGCCACATTGCTGTCCATTGTCCACCAGTTCAACTGGTCTTGCAGCTCGGGAGTTGGTGTGAGCCACTTCCCGAGGTCGTCGTGGGTGCTGTCGAAGGATGCGAGGAGCCACGACTGGAGCGATCGCATCTTTAGTTTGGCGTGTGAGATCACTGCCGTGGTCGACGCCATGAGTCCTAGCAAGCGGAGGGCGTCCCTCGCACGGACCCGACGCCTGCCCTGGATCCGTGCCACCACCGCACGGATGTCGAGCAGACGTTTGGGCGGAGCGTAGGCTCTTAGAGCCAGAGAGTCCAATACGGCTCCGATGTAGTCTATTCTTTGAGTGGGGGTCAACTGGGACTTCTTGTAGTTGACCCGTAGACCGAGACTCTGCATAAGGGCCAGGCAATGGGCAACATCGTCCTTGGCTTTCTGTTGGGTTGGGGAGCAGACCAACCAGTCGTCTATGTACGGGAACACTTGGACGCCTTGCAGCCGAAGATGAGCAGCCACCAGCGCCATGCACTTCGTGAATACCCTCGGAGCGGTGGAGAGGCCGAAGGGTAGACATGTGCACTGGTAGATGTCGCCGCCGACCTGGAAGCGTAGGAAGCGGCGGTGTTCCCTCCTGATGGATACGTGGAAGTAGGCATCCTTCAGGTCAATGACGGTAAACCAGTCCCCGTGGTTGATCAGTGGGAGGATGGAGTGAGTTACCATCCGGAACTTCCTCGCGTCGATGTGCTTGTTGAGGAGACGGATGTCCAGGATTGGACATGCCCCCCCGTCTTTTTTGTCCACGAGGAAGTAGCGGGAGAAGAACCCTTCGTGAGACTCCGACGCTGCAACCGGTTCTATGGCGCCCTTCTCTAGGAGAGCTGATAGTTCCTCCTGGAGCGGTGGGGACGGATCAGTGACGCAGACCCGTCCGACAGTAGGGCATTTCTTGAACTCGATCGCGTAGCCAGAGTCTAAGATGGTTAAAACCCATCGGTCTGTGGTGATGGCAGACCACGCCGATAGGTAGTTGGTGAGGGGACGGTAAGGTAGAGTCTCGGTCACGGAAGAGTCAAACACGTTGCTTGCCCTTCCGTTCCGTCCGTTTACCCGTCTGGTGACGCTGCTGGTAGCGTGGACGGCTGGGTTGTGGTCGTGGCCGGTAGGGTTGGTACCAGGAGTAGTCCCCCTGCTTCTGTGGTGGGCGAGGTTGGTAGGACGGACCCGCCTGCGACGTCGATGGTTGGTCCTGTTGGTAACGGCTGGACCCACGGCGTGGAGGGCGGAGCTGCTTTATGGTGGCGTAGTCCCCTTTCAGCTCCCCCAAGGAGGTGTCGGTCTCCTTGGCGAAGAGGCCCTCGCCATCGAAGGGTAGCTCCTCCACGAGCCGCTTGACGTCTTCCTGCAGGTCAGCCGAGCGGAGCCAGGCGTGGCGGCGGAGCTGGATGGCAGAGGCCAGGTTCTTCGCCTCCGACTCGGTGACGTGGTGGCCGGTGCGGATCTGTTGGAGGGCGAGTTGGGTGCCCTCCAGGCAGAGTTTCTGGAAGTCCGCTTGTCTGTCCGGTGGCAGCAGCGATCTGAAGGACTCCGCTTGCTCCCAGAGGCGGCACTGGTAGCCCCCCATGGCCGTCGCGTAGTTGAATGCACGGAAGGACAAGGAGGCATTGGCGTAGAATCTCCTGCCCAGTGCGTCCAGCTTCTTCCCTTCCTGGGTCAACGGGACCGGAGTGCTACTGATCGGTGTCCGGTGTTGGGAGCCTTTCACCACTCGGGAGTTCGGCGCCGGGTGGACATGCAGGAAGTTGGAGTCGTCCAGCAGTCTGTACATGGAGTCCACCCTGTTGGACACCGAATGGGAAGAGACGGGTCTCTTCCAGACCTCCTTGGCCGCTTTGGCGATCTTCGGGAGCAGTCCCAGGCGGACGGGGACTAACTCCTTCCGGTCGGCCATGCCGCAGACGACATCCTCGCATTCATCCAGGGGAGCCTCCGCCCGGATCCCGAGCGTGGATCCGAGGCGGGTGATGAGGGCCGTGTACGTCTTCTGGTCCTCCGGTTGGGAGCCATGGACGGAGCCGATGTTGTCGTCTGGGGATTTGTCAACCGCAACCGGTGGTGGCCGATCCTCCTCCTCCTGGTCCGACGAGTCGCCGGAGCCTCCCGACCGCTCCGAGATGCTGGGCCGTGGCAGGTAGGCCTCGGGGTCCGAGTCCGACCAGTACGGCCTGGCGGATCTCGGGTCGCTCCCCGGCAAAGGCAGCTGGTAAGGAGGGAGAGAGACCTCCGACCGCGCCTGTTCCACGCGTTGCCTCTTCAGTGCCGGGCCCTCGTCACGGAGCGGTGCTGCCTCCGTGGTTGGTTCGGGAGGCAGAGGGTGCTCCACGAACTCAGACGATGCCGGCCAAGGGCCCTGGAGCTCGGCGTGCAACTTCCGCACCATCGCCTCGATGAACGGGGCGATGAGGCTCAACTGGGGTGGTGCTTCGGAAGCCAGACCAGGAGCCACGGAAGAGACGCGAAGAGAGGAAGATCGTCGCGGCGGTGGAGGTGGAAGAATCTCTGGTGACGGCGGAGGGCTGGGGGCCCTCTCTGGCGTGGCGGCTTCCCGGGCAACGACCGACATCCTGCCCGGCGTAGGTGGGGCTGCAGCCGGGGCGGATGCTAGGGAGCATGGCGGCAAAGGGTGAGCCGGTCCCGGGGTCGGTGGGAGAGAAGACGAAGAGCTACGACGCTTCTTCTTCTCTTTCTTGTCTTTTTTCTTCTTCTCCTGCTCCTTCTTCCGCTTGAACAGTTCGGAGGCTGAAGGCCGTGAAGAAGGAGCGGAGGACGAAGGAGCAGACGTTGAGGCAGCGGCCTGCTCTGGAGCTGGGGGAGGCGGTGGTGTGAGTGCGGCCTCCATGAGGTAGGCTTGGAGGTGGTACTGGCGGTTCTTGATGGCGGCCTTCGAGAAGCCTCTACACACCTCACAGGTCTGGACCTGATGGCTCTCCCCGAGGCAGCGGAGGCAGCGCACGTGTCCGTCCGAGCTAGGGAACTTTCTCTTGCAGGACGGACAGTGCTTGAACGCTGCCGCTGAGGCCATCCACCGAAGTAGATGGCCGAAGAGAAAAAATTATCCCGGCCGGGAGGCCCCGGGACGAGATTGTGCAGAAAACGGTTGGGTTTTTTTTTTTTTACCGGCGGCTGAGGGCGAGCCCCCAGCCACACGAGGACCAAGGGATTAAGTCCCCTGGTCCGAGAAAAATTGTAGGGTATAAAAATTGGAAGATTCTGAGACAATCTCAGCTAAAGTACTCACAGCTTTTTTTCCAGGCTCCTGCTTGCGCAGCGGAAAAAAGCAAACTGAGGGGAGAGCGCGAAATGGCGCCAGAAGGGGTTGGGCATGGTGGGCGGTCCCACATTTAAAACTATTTATCCAATCAGCTTTCCAGCTCCGCTCAGGATTCAGCGCAGGCGCAGAACCCATCAGTGTGCATCCCCAAACAACACGAAGGAGAAGGAGGGCCTTCTCTGTGTCTGCTCAAGCCCTATGGAACTTCCTGCCAATGGAGCTACATCTCCAGACAGAGCTGCTGCCCTTTAGGAAGAATCTAAAAACATGGCTGGCGGGACAGATATGGGGTGCAGAAGGTATAATGACCCCAGCACACTGGATGATCTGAGCCCCTCTCTCTACTTTTTTAATTAGTAGTTGTAGCATTTGGTGTGTTTTTAATCTATTTTTAATCTTTTTTAGATTTTAATTTAAATTTTAACAGTTTTAAGGTTTTTAGATGGAAGCTTCCACTTCCTAATCCTGGGCTCTACTTGCCCAGAGAGCAATAGGATTAGTGTCCTCTGGCCGGGAGGAGGAATGGACTTCAGCTGTTTGTGCTGTGTTGTTGTTGTTTTCTGACTGTAAGCCGCCCTGAGTCGCCATGGTGAGTGGGCAGCGATATAAATCTAAATAATAAATAAATGACAGAGTGAGCTCCCATCTCTATCCCAGCTCCTGCCAGCCTAGCAGTTTGAAAGCAAGAAATTTCAAATACTGTAGATAAATAGGTACCACTTCGGTGGGAAGGTAAACGGCATTCTGTGCACTCCAGTGTCTAGTCATGCGTGCCACATGTCCATGGAAATGTCTGCAGATGCAGATAGTGCTGTCTGTTTGGCTATAAATGGAGATGAGCACTGAACCCTAGAGTCAGATACAACATTTACCTATTACCATTGCTCCTTGAAAAGTATTTATAGGCTACTTGCCCTTTTTGTCTGAAAGGACTCAAGCAGTGTGTCATATGCCAATTTTTTAAAAAAACCAGTACATCTGTAGGTTTTCAAGAGGAGAAACATTCAAACGTTTGGGACCTTCTTCCCTGGCAGAATGTCTTCCCCTCAAGACAACAGCCTGCATCACTTGCTTCTCCCTAACAGTGCAACTCCAGGTGCCGACCCCGAGTTTAGCTAGGAAGGCTGTGACTAGGAGGAGAGCCTTCTCAGTGATGGCACCAATGTTGTGGAACTCCCTCCCAGTGGAGCTGCACCAGTATCATCTCTCTATATGTTTAAAAAACAGTTGAAAACATCTCTTTTTAAAGAGGCCTTTGGGAATATTTTACCAATGGTCCATTGTTAGTCATTTTATTCCATTTCTCCACGTCACAAATAGGTTTTCCCTTTAGGGTTTCTTGGTTTTGATGTGTTTTGATGTATTTATATAAAATTTTTAAAAATTGTGTTTTTTTGTATTGTTGAGTTTTATGTTGTTAGCCACCCAGAGTTGGAAAGTCTTTCCTAGAGGGGTGGGGCATAAGTTTAATAAATAAATAAATATAATACTACCTTCTGCTAGTGAAGACTGAGAGATTGTGGAAGGCTATTTGTTGGTTCGTCAATATTATATTGAGAATGGATGGATTTAGAGATTATTATGCATTTCGTTTTAATTATTTTAAAGATTGCATTTTAAAGTCCTAGAGTAGTTTATAATAAAAATAGATAAAATTGAATCAGTAGCTTAAAATGACATGATTTTTATAGGCAAATTGCCACAAACTAAGAAATCCCATAGACCTTAAATGTTTCACACTAACTCATGCAACTCATATACAATAAGTAATGTCTACAGAGATTTCTTAATTTCAATGGCCCACTTGAAATTACACCATTTATGTAACTGCACAACAGGATTTCAGTCAGTAAAAACAACCTCCTCTAAGAGCATTTCATTTAAAAAGGAGGTTATCAGGGCTATTGTTAACAATCAGGAAAACACTTTGGAGAAGCAATAGATTTCTAGCTGGTAGCAGAAGCATTATATGATCTTGTTTGAATGAACTTGTACAGGAAATGGACTGTTAAGGGTCTATTTTCAAGATTTTAATTATGAAAGGTGACAGGGGGAAATTCAGATCTTTCCAAACTTTAAAACTCTTTTGATAAATGAAAAATCATTAAACCTCTGAGCAGTTGATCTAAAAATGAGGGTGGCAGAGTTGGATGGAGGAAAGAAGAAACTTCTTAGATAAATCAGACAGATGTAAAGGAATAATTTTGTTAGACAAAATCATATATATTGTATAGGCTTCAGTAGTGCTGGAACATGTTCAAGTTTCTTTATTTTTAATTCACTGGTTCAAAAACTATCGTATATGCTGGTGTATAAGACGGCTTTTTACCCCGAAAAACATGCCTCCAAGGAAGGGGGGGGCGTCTTGTACACCGGGTGCACTTCAGTTGAATAAAATACAGTAATACCTCGGATAACATTTACCTCGGATAACGTTTACCTCAGATAACGCTTAAATCGCTTAACGTTAAGCAATCTGGGGAGGAGAATTGTATCGAATAACGTTAAGGTCCTGTGGGATGGATCGGATAGCAATTTTTAATATCAGATGACAAACAGGAGTTTGAAGGCTTTTAAAGGGAAACTGTCACGCCAGCAAACTTGCTAGGGACTTGCCTGGCACTTGCTGTATCTCCCTCTATTTGTTACCTTCCATCATTGACAGTTCCAGTTTGGTCAACAGATTATAAAACAAACAGCATGGCATCTCCCATAGGTTTATTGTTCCATTCAGCTTTAGTGAATTGTCTTTGGTGAATTACGTTTAATAAACTTGCACTGTTTTATGTTTACTGTACATGTTTGATAACATACAGCCTTGTGACAGTTTTTCTGCATGTCATAAGCATTTGAATATAAATTAACATGTTGAAATCAAATCTGATGTTCTTTTACGTTTTATTTGGTGTGTGGAAGGTGTGCGGAAGAGGGGGTAGTCTTATACAGGGAGTATATAACAAACTCTATATTTTGAGTGGAAATGTTGGGGGTCGTCTTATACACCCAGTCGTCTTGTACACCGGCATATACGGTAAATCACCTGGCTTTCTATGGAACAGTGTGGGAAGTGATTTCTGTCAATAGAAGCTTTACTATTGGAAAACTTAATTGGTGGCCTGTCTGGTGACAGGAAATTTATAAGAGTTCCAATTTCCCCTAAATTAGGGGTGACAATTCCAGTATAAATTTCTGATTTTTTAATAGTTTAACTAGTTGCTGTGTGCATGCACCAATTTACAAAAGTTGTACATGACCACCAGAATTGTGGTCTAAGCATGCTGGCTGGCAGTTTTCTAATCCAAAAAGTAACTTTTTCCAGTGTCTGTGTTTCCTGATGCCAGAAGTGGCTGTAAGTCACATTTACACTCCAGGAAAAAACATTTCAGAGTTCAGAGTGTAAGGCAGTGACCACAAAGATAATTAAATGTTCCATTTAAACAAAAACAACACTGAGCTTTATGCCACTTATATACTCTAAGCCTGTTATTCTAATCAAATCACCAAAAATGTATAAACAAAAAGCCCCACATAAAATACAAGGACTCATCAGTACCACAACATGGGTATACATCAGAGGTTCACAACCTAAGGCCTGTGGGCTGGATTCGGATGACAAATTTGTTACCACCACTCCATGACGTCATGACGTCATGGACGTGGACAATGTCATGACATCATGACGTCATGGGCGGAGCTGACGTCATGACGTCATGACTTTGTCGGCAGGGGGCTTAAAATAAAAAATAATTTAAAATAAAATAAATACACACACACACACCCTCAACCCAACCCACCCACCCACCACACAAACCCATAAATAAATTAAATAAATAAAATAAAAATTAAATAAAAATACAACCCCAAACACAAACCCCTCACTTACCCCCGGGAGGGCTCGGCAGGGGCGGCCGGCCAGGGCAGGGCAGGCCTCATCTTGTCTGTGGGGTCATCGCTGCCGCCATCGCCGCTGTCGCCGTCATTGCCACCGTTGCTGCCGCCATCATCGCCGCCGTCATCGCCGCCACCACCATCGCTGCCGCCATTGCAGTCGCCGCCGCCAGTATTGCCGCCACCATCATCGCTGCCACCATCATCGCCGCCACCACCACTATCGCTGCCGTCACTGCCGAATTTTTTTTTTAATCGGAGTCAATATGGCTCCGATTTACTGCGCATGCGCAGAAACTCAATCGGACGCATTGCGCATGCGTCAGATTGAGTTTCTGCGCATGCGCAGTAAAATTTGAGCCAAAATTGCTCCAATTTTATTGCGCATGCATAGAAACTCAATCTGACGCATGCGCAATGCGTCAGATTGAGTTTCTGCGCATGCGCAGTAAATCGGAGCCATTTTGGCTCCGATTTTAAAAAATAATTTTTCTTTCGGTGAGACGTCCGCAACCGGACGCCTCAAAAGTTGACTACCCTCCCAGAGAACCCTCCGGGATTGTTCCTACCGGTTCAAGGAAACCGGATGGAACCGGGGTCATCCCATCAATGCACCCCCATCATGCAGGCATTGAAAAATGGCCATCTGACTCTCAAAGCTGACTGAGAGAGCGTGAGCCAGCCTCTGGCTTGAAAAAGTTGGGAACTGTCAGGGATAAAGTATTACCACTAGCTAGCGTATAGGATGTATGTATGTGAGTGTATAGCTTTAAGGACTTGTGCTTGACTAGCACAGCTGATCTCATTAATGTATGTAGCAATCATGTAATGTTCTATAAAATAGTGCCTGCAAAGCACTTGTTTGGAGGAGGAGGACTAAATCTGGAACACTGAAGAGGAGCTCATCTAAAACTGCACTAGACTGAACCTGCGTTGGATTACACTGGATGTCTAGCAGAAAAAGCATTCTGAGTAAGAACCGTCTGTTCTTTCTTGCTGGAGTGTTTGTGCTTGAATGCTAAACTGCTTTGCCCGTGTACTTGAAGCCGGAAAGGTTCTTGGTTTCTACCCTTCTGAACTGGTGTGAAGGAAATGTTTTGCTCTTGGACTATCTACTGAGGAAACGTAATCAGACTACAAGCTTCTATCTGAACTGTTTCTAGTTAGCCTCTTGAAGGACCTTGAAAGTTTCCAACGTCCTTTACTGCTGAGGCAAAGAGACTATTTATTCCATGTACTGTATATATATATATTGCAGAGACTATATCTATATTTACGTTTGATGAATGTAGATATACTAGCACAAGAGAGTAAAGCTGTTTTTCTGTTGTACAATGCTGCCGTCTTCCTTGTGTGTGAGCAGTCCATTGGCACACCTCTCCATTTGCGTAAAACCTACACGTACTCTGCTAACCCACACAAATATTAACCTTAACAGGAACCCCTGGTATACACAGTTAAAAATAATTGTAACAAATGGCATGCTCTTGGTGCTGACAGAGAAAATGGCAAACATGACCTCAACAAGCAAATAAGCCTTCTTGGTGGTGGCACCTAAGCTGTGTTGTTCTTTAGCAGTGTAGTTGCACCATGCACTTTCACTGGGTATATTTAAAAAGCATCTTAAAACAACCCTGTTCAGGAAGGTATTTAAAGATCTTCTTCCAGTAGCCTGACAGTTCAGTTTAGCTTCACATTTACAGTAATACCTCGGATAATGATTGCCTTGGATAACGCTAAAATCGGATAAAGTCGGGGAATTTGAGGCAAACATTTGCATCACACAACATTAAGATAATGTTGTGCAATGCAATTGTTTGCCTCAAATTCCCTGACATTGATCTCTGCCCCAAAGCCTGCAGGGCTAGAGACCAGCCCTGGGGACTTTGGGGCAGAGATCTACCCAGCCTTAGATCGCCGGTTTGGTTGGGGGGAGATTGGCTACATCTGTTCCCCCCCCCCAGCCAAACTGGTGCTATGGGCTCTCTGCTTTGGGAGGGGGGAGGGGGTGGGGGTGGAAGGCACCCCCAGCCACCCCGATCCTAAAGCAGGCAGCCTGCCCAGACTCTCTGCTTTGGGATCAGGGTGGGTGGGGGTGGAAGACACCTCCAGCCACACTGATCCTAAAGCAGGCAGCCATGGGGAGTTCGGGGAGACATGTGCGCGTCCATGCGGTTTATCCCTGAACTCCCCCACAGCCCCACGATTGATAGTTTTTTCTTAATTTACTTGCTTTTGTTTTGTACTAGCATAACTTTGTACCTTTTGGTTGAGAAATGTAAACAAATTCTACAGGCCTTTTATAATAAAGTTAGGGAATTGTGTTGGGATGTTTACAGATCCAGTTTCATAGCCTTGTAGGTTAGATCCAGTTTTACTCAATCCTAATCTTAAACATATTACATTGGTGTTTGAAAGACACTGATAACTGAATCCTATAGTTAAATTTATCTGAAAATCTTTACCTCTAATCCCAAGGGGTTCTGGTTGCATTTAGTCAGAAAGTCAAGACATTTTGCACATGTTCAATGTCACCTTTCCCTTTTTATGTTTACATGCCACATGAATCAACTGTTTATCGATCTAAAGCTTTTGTTCCAGCAAGTGTTGCTGAATCCAAAGGAATGACTTCTAGTTAACCTCATTAGATCGTGCTTTTCAGTCATTTCCTCTTGTTATTGATAGATTTTTCTGCTAGTAGGTGAGAGAGAATTTCTACAATCTACACAATTAATTTTTTTGTATTTAGAACACTGCTCACAATTTTCAACCCTAGATTTTACTGTTACAGAATTTGGGGTACAGTTTTCCCCACCCCTCTCCCTGTAATATTCAAGATTTATAATGATCATAATTTTTTTTGATGGAGAGATATGTCATCGCTCTCCCGAAAGCTTCAGACTCACACAGCATTTGAGTATAACATGAACTGCTCACAGTACGGCAGAGAAGCTGGGAAGCGGCCAGATTTTCTTTGGCAAGCTTATTGAGATATTAAATAGCAAAGTTGCCAAGTTTGGGAAAGGAGACATAGAGCGACAGCAGATGACAAGTAGAAACTGTTATACTACACCATAATGGTGCTGACTTTGCTTGGTAAGCTCTGAGGAAACTCCACAAGAATTTTTAATCCCTGCTCCAGGGCCAAGCAAATACATTTTGGCTGACATTCTGTAATTTAACATAGTAAACCATGCTAGAGTAGGTCCATTGACTCAGTGGTGATTGGGTGAGTTAACTCCTCCATCATCTCCATTGATTCAAATAGGCCTACTGTACTTGTTAGGTCATAACTAGAGTTCCAGGATAAATATATGCTCTGATACAAATAGCAGCTGACAATGGTTCCAGAGTTTCTCCTTATCATGTCCCTATTGCATGTCCTGAGACAATATTAACAAATACACACAGACAACACATTCTACCAGGTCTTGAAAAGTTCCATCTCCTTATTAGAAGTGAAATTTACAGAGCTTGAGAAAGTAATTTTCTGACTACAATCTGGCTATGCTGGTTGAAGTATTACTAGGGTTGTAGTCTTTTAAAAAAGGAATCTTTTTAAATTCTAGAAATAGAATTCCTCAGTACATCATAGCACGTGAAACCAGGTTGGATCCCAAAAATAATGGCAAAGGGATAGACAGGCAAGAGAAAGACATCAATAGACATGTCAGAGAGTAAACAAAACAAAAAGACAAAAAAATGTTGTGGTACTTTAAAGACTAACTGCTGTATTTTAATGTTAGCTATCACCAGGCACATTTTTGTTTGTTTGTTTTATAAGCCATTTTTTCCTTCCAAACCACTCAGGATGGTACACAATAATAAAATCCACATTAACAACAAAGGTTTGATGACAACAAAATTTTAATGATAACATTACATTAAAAAACAAGAGCATAGTTAAAAACACAACAATAGATGTCAAGTGAGCAATACCTTCTTCAATAGTATACTACTTTTCATTCTAAAGACCTGCCTAAATAAAAAATGTCTGATGAGGATGACCTCAGCCTTCTTCAATAAGGAGTTTCAGAGTTGGAAAGTGGTCACTGAGGAAGCGATCTGTTGCATCTCCACCATATACACTTCTGCTAGTGGTGGGATTTCAAGCAGGGCCTTCTTTATCATTACACTTTAAAACCCTATATGACAATAGCATCCTTCCAGTTAACATCTGAAAATTTAAAGAGTACAATATTTGTTGAAAAACTGTTATAAACTAGCACTTGAAAGGAAAGGAAAGGATCTAAGAACTGTTTCCTTTTTATCTTCTTTGTTATTCTCCAGCTTTCTTGTTGTCTGATCAAGGTTAGATTTTAAAGTAATTCCACAGAGACCCAAGACTTCTCTCAGGGTTGTGATTTAATTATTAAAACTGTTCTTCCTGCAGGTGTTTTTATCACCACCCAAAAGGAAGAAGTATCTTGTTTCGTTTGGCAAAAAAACAGCCTTTGTTCTCATTTTAATTATGAATTTTCTCCCTCATGTCTATTATTGCTCAATCAGATAGATTATGGAAATTTGCAAGAAATGTCTAATATGGGAAAATACATGAGATAACAGTCTGCAAAATGTAAGAATGAAAGAACTACATAGGATTTTTTTTTCTGGACTCTATGCATGGAAGAATGATGTCAAGAAGTAGTGAAAATCTTATGTTTCATCCTGATGTACAGCTATCAACATACTGTATTGTTTTGGTGGTGACTCAACATGCAACAGCAAATTCTACTGACTGGCCATGTGATTGAATTTGGGGTATAATAAATAATGATTATGTAGTGCCTGTTTGGTCCTATGGGGCTGTCTTTTCAAATGATCTTGGCAAAGATTTAACATTTTAAACCGTGTAGCAAAGGCAGCAACAACAGTAATACAAACACAACATGAAATTGATGCTCCAAAAATACTTGCCCTTGAGTTCCATGCACCACCAGCTTTCCCATGCAGGAGTTATTTGCAAAAGAATAAAGTCCTGCAAAATCTATTAAACCCAAAAGGTGTCAGGAATAAAATTTTAGGATATCACTGTCTCCTATAGTCATCTTTTAGAACAGGCGTTTCCAACCTAAGTCCCATGGGCCAGATCCAGCCCATGGTGCCATTTCATGTGGGGCCCCGCCCCTCCAAGGGAATTCAAGAAACAAAATGGCCACCCCTTTCAAGCTGTTGGGACAAAATGGCCACCTCCTTGTTCAGGCAGGGCAAAATGGCCATCTGACCTTTGAAACTGACTGAGAGAGCATGATATGGCCCTCGGCCTGAAAAGGTTGGGTAGCCCTGTTTTAGAAGGATCTAAGGTAGAAAGAAGTTGGTTTCATTGGTACAGTTAGGTATAATTTTCCAATTTAGGTATAATTTTGTCCAAACAATATGCATTTCCTTAAAAATGCATTACTTCATTTACACTTAACAATTTTCTTTGTTTGTCTTTGTATTGTTGACCTGTCCACATCTGTGGTTTAGATCAACAATATAAAGACACACAAAGACATATTCCATATTGAAGTGATACTTGGGGGATCTTTTTGGTTGGACCTGAAAAGGTGTCATTTAGTATGAAGTTTAGAAAACAAATACTAAAAGTATCCTCCAGCAGTGCAGACAGTTACTAATTTAATAACTAATGGTATGCAAGTTTAACAAGTTTTGAGACTCTCTCAGAGGCATGAGTGACAAATTACTTTGAGAAAGCACCGTGGAAAGCTTGGAGATAAACTAATTGACTCTTTGGGGAAGGTGGAAACCTTGATGGGGTTTTTTTTGTCCTTATACTGGTACTTATACCAATTTAGGAATAATTTTGTCACAAACAACGTGCAGACAGGCCTTTCTTTGTGGAATCTCAGGTTTGCAAAAGAGACATTCCTTTTAAATAACCTGAGCAATTTGATGGAGGGTCTTTATAATTGCTGAAAGCCCAGTAATCCCAGTGCATGCTGGAGGCTACACAAGGATCATGTAGCAATTTAGAAGGAAGATAGCAGGCATATTTTTAGAATATAATTTCATGAAGGAAGCTGTTTCTCAAAGGCTAGGTTGTATTTTAGAAGGGGGGGGAGTAGCAGGTTGTCTCCACAGCGATTCCCTTCAGTCCTCAGATTTTTCTGTAATTGGCTACTGGTCAATTAGGTGGATTAAGTGATCTGGCAGCACATATTTGGGGATTTGTGCCCTTTCCTCTGCGCCGCTGTGCTTCAACAAACCTTCTTCTGAGCAATGCCTTTTTAATCATGATTTGTTTAGCTTTGGACTCTGGAAAGGTTTAGGATTTCACAGCCCTTCAGAACTGCAGTGAAAAGTGATGAAAAGGAGGAATTTTCTGTCATTCTCTGTAGCTGTGTCTTACTTGTCTAGAAGGATGTAAAAGTAAAATGTCGCAAGGCATTCACTTGGTATTTATCACACTGGATTTACTTTGAGGTTTACCCTTTCGGAGTCAGGACCATGTAACAAAGCTAGACAAAATGAATTGTCTTTGGCACACCCTGTTTTCAACACTTTGCTGTGTTCAACAATGGGTTATGTCAAAGTTAGGATGGTTTACAATGTCTCACAAGTTTTCTTCCTTAACTTTAAATCGTACAAATCTTTCTGATTGAAATTCATCTGGGGTAAATGGTTTTTGTCAGTTACTCTTCAAAAAGTGATGAGGTACAAAGAGTATGCATAAGACTAAGTAGGAATATATTTCGGTTTCCTCCAGAACTGACTTAATGAATTTGAAGTATTTTTCAATAATCACACAGTGTAAAAATCAATGCGAATTAGCCTGTCTTTTTTTTTCCTGTCCAGACTTCCCCCCTTACCAAAGCTTCTAATTTTTTCTAGCCAAAATGATCTAAATTGTGTTTTCCCTATGTGATCAGTTGTTCAATTCTGCAGAAGGACCAAGGAGTATGACTTAGATGGTAATAAATTAGGTAATAAATTAGGGGTTCTGGGACATATGGGGAACCCCATCCTCACCCATGTGATATTTCTCTCTAATGGATTTGAAGTATTTTTTAATCTAGCACTAAATCACATTGTCACAATAGCGCTACATTAGTTTAGTGCTAGATGACAGGAAAAAAAGGGATAAAAATCAATATAATATCAGAATAATTCCAACAAATTCCAGCAGACTACAATGTTTCCATGGTATATTTCAGGCATTCTCAGCCTATGGCCCACAGGCCAAACCCGGTCCCCAAAGCCTTTTCATCTGCTCCTGACTTCCTCCTCATTCCCACTGCCACCTGGAAGCACTGTAAACCAGCAACAGTGCAGATTTTTGGCAAGTTCTCGTGCAAAATCTTGTGAGATCTCACTGAAATCTCACCGAAATCTCACGAGATCTCATCTTTTTTGTACAAGAACTCACATGGAAACACATGACCGGCCCACACAGCCATTCTGAGGGGAGTGATCTGGGCCCCACCCCAAGGCCTTACAGAAGGTGGAATGTGACTTTTCATCCCTCCCTTCCATTGACTACTAAGAGAAAGAGTTAACTATACCTGTCTCAGGGCTAGCATTGTTTTGGATTGCCTCTAATCGGGTGGTTTTGGATCTGGTAAATCTACAATCATCCCAGGATCCAAGGTTCTCCTTCGTGTTGTTTGTGAATGCACACTGATGGGTTCTGCGCTTGCGTGGGAGCCATGTCGGAGCTGGAAAGCTGATTGGATAAATTTGAATGGTTAGTACCGCCCACCATCTCCACCCACCCTTTGCGCCATTTCACGCTTTCCGCCTCAGTTCTTGTTTTTCCGCTGCTACAGCAGGAGCATGATTGAGAGCTCTCCCGTTTTTCCCTCGCTACCGAATTGTTCGGTCGTTTATCCGGGATAGCTTTCGGCACCTTCACTTCTGGTTTATCCAGTACCCTTTTTCTTTATTTAAAACAAAAAAGAAGAAGAAGAAGAAGAAGACAGAAGTTAGAAGAGCCGCGAAGGGGATCCCCCCTTCTAGCCCTTCGCCACCCCACTGTGGATGGCATCGGCGGCGGCCTTCAAGAAGTGCCTTTCGTGCTCGGCCAAAATCCCGAGCACCGACAACCACTCTAAGTGCCTGATCTGCCTGGGCGAGGACCATCATGTGCACTCGTGCTCAGCCTGCAAGAAATTCTCCAAGGTTGCCCTGAAGAACCGGAGGAACCGTCTGCAGGCCCACCTCATGGAGTCCGCCCTAGCACCACAAGGCCCAAGCCGCCCGACGGAGGCCCGCCAGGAGATGTCCTCTTCGGCCCCGCCAGCCACCAAGAAGCTCACCACCGTCGAGCTCTTCAGAAAGAAGAAGAACAAGGAGGAACGGAAGGAGGAGGAGAAGAAAAAACATAAGAAACACTCCTCCTCTCTACCTCCAACACCTCAAGTGCGCCGGCCGTCTCCTTCTGCTTCCCCGGCCTCCGCAGTCTTCGTGGCCGCCATTACATCGCCGCCACCATCTCCTCTACGTGCGTCCCAGGCGGAGTCAGAGGGCATCCCGCCGCACCAGGAGACCCCCCCGCCACCAACTCCACGGGGACCATCTCTACTTCCCGACGGGAGAAGCGATGAACGGGGATCGGAGACCGCCGCACAGTCCTTCCTCACCCTGGAGATGCTGTCCCCGCTCTTGGAGGCCATGACGGAGAAAATCACCGACAAGGTACTCGCCACCATTGGTCCCCCGCCCAATCCTACATCGCGGGCTACCTCCAAACGGAAGGCCGATCACGCATCCGTGGCCTCCAAACGGCGCCGAGCCCAATCCGTGGCCTCCCAACCGCTGCCGCCACCACCGCCATCTGTATCCGGGGAGGAACCGAATTCAGCCAGGCCTTACTGGTCTGATTCGGACCCCGAGGCCTCACTGCCACCCCCATCCCTTGCTGGGGTGTCTGGAGGCTCGGACGATTCGTCCGAGGGAGAAGGCGAGGTGGAAGACATGGACGATCTTCCTCCGGTCGATGCCGAAAAGTCCCCGGTGGAACAGATCAGCGCCAAGGAGCGCCTGCAGCCGGAGGATCAGAAATCCTTCACTGCCCTCCTGACCCGCATGGGCCCGATACTGAATATCAGGGCAGAACACCCTCCGGCTCCATTCGTGGACGAGGTGTGCGGATTGGCGGACACCAAGAAGATCCTTCCGGTCCATCTGCCTTTCCTTCCGGCTGTCGCCCATTCAGCCAAGACGATTTGGAGCAGGCCGGTCTCATCCCACGTCGTCTCCAATCGGCTGGATGGGATCTACAAGCTCCTTGGGGAGGAGGGTGAGTTCCTCCATTCGCACCCCATGCCGAATTCGAGGGTAGTCAAGGCCACCCAACACCGCACCGCCGTGCATAGCGTGCCTGTCCCATCCTCGAAGGAGGGAAAGAAACTAGACGCCATCGGAAGGAGGGTCTACGCCGCCTCATCCCTCTCTACCCGCGCGGCTAACTACGAGGCAGCCATGGCAGCCTATAACATCAAGTTGTGAGGCAAGGTGGAAGCCTCCCTGGACAGACTGCCACCCGATCTCCGCGTCGAGTTTGAGACCCTGTCCGAGGAAGGGATCCAACTCAGCCAACAACAGCTCCGAACCACACGCCACATCTGCGACTCGGGGGCCAAAACCGTAGCGGCCGCGATACAGCTGCGTCGCCACGCGTGGCTCAGATCGGCCGACCTACATGACGACACCAAGAGACTCATCGAAGAGCTCCCTTTCGACGGCAAGGGATTGTTCGCCGAGGACACGGACAATGCCCTTAACGAACTTCACAAGGACATCACGACGTCCAACAGACTTCGGCTTGGCTCGACCAGCGGATACCAACGCAGGTCTTCCTCGGGTTACAGTCAGGACTACCGCAACCACCAGTCCTTTCGATCCCAAGGCCAAGCCAAGCAGCAATTCTACAAACCGCGCAAACAATACAACCGCACGCGCTTCCAGAAACAGGGCCAGAACACCAAGCGCTCTGACCGGAGGCAAAAGCAACAACCTTGACTCCCTCCGAACCGAAGATCCTCCCTCGCCCCATCCGATGCCGTACATACCGCTCCGGAACTTCCTAGCCACTTGGAACGCAATAACTACCGATCGGTGGGTGCTTCGAATCTTAGACGTTGGCTACGCCATCGAATTCGAGAGATGGCCAACCTTAGGGCACATCCGCACCACCAACCCGTCCCCCCAGCTACACGAAGAACTCTCAGCACTTCTACTCAAGGGGGCAATAGAACCGGTCGCTCCAACATCTCTCTGCGACGGATTCTATTCCAGGTATTTCATAGTCAGCAAGAAAGACGGAGGACTCAGACCCATCATGGACCTCCGTCGCCTCAACAAACACATCCGAGTGGCGAAGTTCCGCATGGTCACGCTCCAGACCATTCTCCCTCTCCTGAAGACCGGAGACTGGTTTGCAGTAATCGCCCTCAAGGATGCGTATTTCCACATCTCAATACGCCCAGATCACCGCAAATTCCTCAGATTTTGCATCGGGGACAAAGCCTTCCAGTACACGTGCTTACCGTTCGGCCTCTCCACCGCACCGAGGGTCTTCACGAAGTGCATGGCACCGGTAGCGGCATACCTACGAACCCGGGGCATCCAGGTATTTCCCTACATAGATGACTGGCTGATAACGGCGCCGTCTGCAGAACAAGCACGGAGGGACGTGCGATTCACCCTCAGAACCATGGAGGATCTCGGGCTTCGGATCAACGTAAAGAAATCACGCCTGGAACCGGCCCAGGAGATGGATTACATCGGGGCGATCCTGGATGCCACGAAGGCAAGAGCATTCGCCCCTCCCCAGCGCCTGGCACACATCGCATCGCTGGTACACCAGTTCCAGAACAACCGCACGGTGAGTGCCAAGTCGGCGCAGAGACTCCTAGGCCTCATGGCCTCCACCACGGCGGTCGTACCGTTCGCCAAATTAAAGATGAGATCGCTCCAGTCTTGGTTCCTACACCTCTTCAACCCTGTGCTGGACGATCCGAACAAACGGCTCATGCCAACCCGCGAACTCAAACAGCAACTACAGTGGTGGACCAACCACGAATTCGTGGCCATCGGGAGACCCTTCCTACTTCCCACACCGTCAACCCAGATCTCCACGGATGCGAGCACACTCGGATGGGGAGCATGCTACGGATCCCTGGAGATAAGCGGCAAGTGGACTCGACAGGAACGAGCACACCACATAAACTTCCTAGAACTACACGCGATTTGGAAGGCCATGAAAACCTTCCAATCCAGCCTCCGAGGAACAGCGGTTCAGGTCGCCTCGGACAACACCACAGCCCTATCTTATCTCAACCGGCAAGGAGGGACTCACTCACCATCCCTACTCTACCTGGCAGCCCAACTCTGGGAGTGGTGCCTCCAGAACCACGTCCTACCGATCGGAGTGCACATCCAAGGGACACTCAACACAACAGCGGACGGTCTCAGCCGCAAGACCTCGGACGTTCACGAATGGGAGCTCAACGCATCGGTCTTCGAGCTCCTGTGCAACAGATGGGGCCAACCACGAGTGGACCTCTTCGCGTCCCAGACCAACGCGAAGTGCGACCCATTCTGCACGAGGGCCGGAGCGGGACACGGATCCATGGGGGACGCCTTCATGATCCCCTGGCGAGGAAGTCTCCTCTACGCCTTCCCACCTTTCCCGCTCATCCAGAGGGTCCTGGTCTGCCTTCGCCAGGAGAAGGCCCGAGCCATTCTAATTGCACCAGCGTGGCCCAGGCAACACTGGTACCCACTGCTCAGGGAACTAGCGACGGACTCGATCACCCTCCCGGACGACCCGTCGCTCCTCCACATGGAACGGGGCCAGATGTTCCACGCAGACCTACCGAGTCTCCACCTCACGGCTTGGCTCATAATCCCAGGATAAGCAGGATCCTGGAACAGAGCAGGAAACCCTCCACATCCAAGTCCTACAAGAACAAGATGGAGAGGTTTAACGCATTCCTCAGGGACCGGGACAAGGAACTGACCACAACCTCCCTAGAGGACCTGATGGACTACCTGCTCCACCTGGCTGAAACCGGCTTGGCACACTCCTCCATACGTGTGCACTTAGCTGCAGTTGTCGCCCATGCTTCACCTCGCTCTACCCTCTCTTCGGCCTTCCGAGACCACACCATGAAGAGGTTCCTCAAGGGCCTGAAAAATGTTTTTCCCCACACACGGATACCCACACCACAATGGTCACTGTCTACCGTCTTGGAAGCTCTGATGAGGCCACCCTTCGAGCCGATGGCAACAGCCGAGATCCACCTGCTCTCATGGAAGACTGCGTTCCTGGTGGCCATCACCTTAGCCCGCAGAGTAGGGGAACTGACAGCCCTCAGGAATGATCCCCCACTCCTCAAGTTTTTCCATGACAGAGTGGTCATGCACCCGGACCTCTCTTTCCTCCCTAAGGTGATCACAGAATTCCACCTATCCCAGGTCATCACCTTACCTGCCTTCTTTCCCAACCCTTCCAGTGCCCAGGAAAGAAGCTGGCACTCCTTGGACGTACGAAGAGCACTGCTCTTTTACACACGACGTACCAGAGATTTTAGACAATCTAATAGACTATTTATCGCCTACGGCGGGAGATCCAAAGGCCACGCGCTCTCTGCCCAACGCCTTTCCAAATGGATCTGCGAGGCTATCTACTTGGCCTACCGCCTGACGTCGAGGGAACCACCACCCCACGTCAGGGCTCACTCCACCAGATCCATGGCCACCTCCACGGCCTTCTTGGAGGGAATCCCCATGGAAGACATCTGCAAAGCCGCAACGTGGTCCAGGCCACTCACCTTTGTCAACCACTACAGACTAGACACCAGAGCCATCCCCGACTCCAGGCTGGGACGCTCGGTCTTGACAGCAGGTCTTCGCGCTTCAATGCCATGATGACCTCCTGACCTTTGAGTGTATCCTGAGACCAGACCACATCTCCACCAAGCGGCACATCTCACCACAGCACCAGCTACCCACCATCCAGGTAAGAGAGCTTGCTAGTCACCCATCAGTGTGCATTCACAAACAACACGAAGGAGAAGGACAGGTTGCACTTACCTGTAACTGTCGTTCTTCGAGTATGTTGTTTGTGAATTCACACAACCCACCCGTCCTTCCCCTCTTACTGCTGCAGGGATGAGATGCTTATCCTCTGTACAGCTTTAATATTAACTGAGGCGGAAAGCGCGAAATGGCGCAAAGGGCGGGTGGAGATGGTGGGCGGTACTAACCATTCAAATTTATCCAATCAGCTTTCCAGCTCCGACATGGCTCCCGCGCAAGCGCAGAACCCATCAGTGTGAATTCACAAACAACATACTCGAAGAACGACAGTTACAGGTAAGTGCAACCTGTCCTTTTCTCTGTCTCAGAAGCAGAACATCTATACCAGTAATGGCTAACCTTGGCACTCCAGCTGCTCTTGGACTTCCCAGAAGCCCAAGTCCCTGTGAATCCACATGAATTGGGTTTACTACTCGCTGTTCTTGGACTTCAGTTCCCAGAAGCCCAAGTCTCTATGAATCCACACGAATGGGTTTACTGTGTGTACACAGTAAACCCAATCACAGGGACTTTGTCTTCTGGGAATTGAATTCCAAGAACAGCTGGAGTGCCAAGGTTCACCATGACTGATCTATGCCAGTGTTTCCCAAATGCTGGTGTTTGGACTTCAATTCCCAGAAGCCTAAGTCATTTCCCCAAAGCACTGATCAGCCAATGTACTGACTTAGGCTTCTGGGAATTGAAGTCCACCTGTGGGCTGTGTACCCCTTGTTGGGAACCACTGATCTATGCCAACTGAACTTCTCACCTGAATCCTAGAAGAAACGTGTTTATGTGTCAGTATACTCTCAACAATAGGTTTCCCTTCTCCAATGCTGCTGCTTCTTTTTGCCATTCAAATGCCAGTAAGTAAGGTATTACTACTCCCTTACTCCAATTGTCTTGTCAGAACCATTTGCCTTAGGCTTAGAGGAAGGTCTGCACTTCTGCAAGTTTGTGTAATTTCAAGATGATGGAAAGCAGCCAGAGATTGTTGTTTTTTCCATGTTCCATGTCCATATCAAGATGGAACTGTTCCATATTCTGAGTCTCACACAGTCTCAGTGGTATTAAAATATATTCCCCTTCTGGAATTCCAGAATAGTTTTTTTTAACTACTTCTTAATTTGTTCTACTTATTGTAATATTTCATCGCTAATTTCTTGAAGCATAAATTTTGTACACATGAATCAAAACATTAAAATAATTAATCGCCTCAGAAAGGGCTGCTATTGTTTTGCTTGCACTACAGCTTTTCAGACTATAGAATATTGCAAAAATGTCTGCTTTTAACTTGCCTTTTTACAATGCTGTAAAAGAGAGGATTTTTTTGTTTAAATTAGGTGAGGTAAATTAAAGTTACATTTAAAAAATATCTCTTACTGTTCAAGTCATGAACTTTTTCATGTTCAAGTGACTGAAAATAATTCACTAAAACTAGTACAGTAAAACCTCGGATAATGTTAAAACCTGGTTCCACAAGTCTTGATGTTATCCGATTTTTAGTGTTATCCGATGCATGTTGAAATCCTATGGGATCCATAGAGATACACTGTAACCACACAGGCTTTAGTGGTTGTTATCCGATGCATCCCATAGGATCTTAATGTTATCCGATGCAATTCTCCCCCCCAGATTGCTTAATGTTATGCGATTTTAGTGTTATCCGATACTAATGTTATCCGAGGTATTACTGTATGTTTCTTTAAAAATAGTAGCCATGTTAGCCTGTGTTTCAAGCATGTCAGAGAATAAATAAAAGAAAACAAAAACGTTGTGCCATTTTAAAGTCTAACTGCAGTATTTTAATGTTAGCTTTCATGAATCGGGTCCACTTCATCAGACATGGGAGTGAGAATTCATGGCATAAATTTATACACCTCTGTACCCTTCTAAAGCCTGATTTAGACATGCTTTCACCCCTCTGAAACCTTCTTCTACTTGACACTTACCAGTCATGAAGGCAGTGGCAATACATGATAGTGGTGGTAATGGTGAAGTGCCATGCTCCTGTTGGCTGATTTGATGCAAAATCACAGAAACACTCTGTTGCTGATGGTAGCTGTCCGCCTTAGAAGGTTTATAACATCTCAATGTTTCAAGTTAAAGCAAATAGTCAGTGGTTGGTTTAAAAACAAGAAAGAACTTCAGGGCAGAGGAGAGAAGGGTGGGAAGATAGACTAATAAGCACCTACGAAAATAAGAACTGAAAGGGGCATTTGAAGAAAAAATTCACAGTATGTACCTACTGATGTCCAGTTTGTGTGTTACACTCTGCCACAAAGAGCCATAAGTGGTGAGTAGATGGGGCTTGTTTGTTTTAGGATTCTGCTTTGGAAAGGCACATTAGGTGATTCGGTGACACAAGAATTTACAGATTTTCATATGTTCTGCTACCCTGATATACGTTTTTCCTTATCATGTGAGAAAAGCAGAGAAAATTGAGAAATATCAAGAAGAGAGACAAGTACTGCTCTCATGCTATTTTCCCAATATAAATGATACTCTTACGAAATGTATTTCAAAATAAATGAGAAAAGGTGACCGAGGATTCATAGTTTTGAGTGTTCCAAAAATCTATAGAAGCTAGACTTTGGTCTTGAATCATCAAGACCTTGTTTAAAAGAGTAGGAAAATAGAAAGTATGGATTTTCAAAGGAAAATAAGAAAAGAAGGGGCTACTTTGGTGATTGGCTTTTGAACACATCTCAGACTAAGGACAAGAGGGCGTGTGGTACTAAGATGATGGAAATAAAGAAAGGAGAGTTGAGCAGATGGCAAATCTGGGGGTTGTCGGAGACATGACCTATCCAGATTTTCCATGTGGCATACCTTCAAATGAATGATTAGACCTGGGGGTTCCGAACCTATGGCTTGTGAGCTGGATCTGGCCTGTGGCACCATTTCATGTCCCCCCATCCCTCCAAGGGCATCCAAGAAACAAAATGGAAACCCTCTGGAGCTGTTGGGACAAAAAGACCACCACCATCGTGCAGGCAGGGCAGAATGGCCACCCAGGCCTCGAAGCTGACTAAGAAAGTGTGACCCGGTCCCCAATTTGAAAAGGTTAGGAACCCCTGGATTAGATGGTCATAGTATGGGTGCAGGCACCCTTGTGCTCACCAGAGGTTTGGGACTGACCGCTCCCAGAAGCCCCAGGCAATATATTAGTTAGTGAAAGAGTATAGGAGTTTTAATCCAAAACATCTAGAAGCACTGGGTAGAAAAACAAATTGAGAATATTGTATTTGTTCAAAGAAATCATACAAGTTTGAATACAGTACTTGTGTTCAGGATTTTTTCTTTCTTTCATCATGGACAATTTGTCATGTGTTATCAGATCAGAACTGACTTAAAGTGACCCTAACAAAGCTTGTGAGATAAGTAGGATTTAAGAAGTGGGTTTAAAATTCCTCATTCAACCCAACATCTCCTGCTTCCTGGTCTATTACTCTGTCCACCACTACATTTAGGATTGAGGCCAATTTACATACCCTAAATTTAGGAATTTTGCAAAACTCCTAGCAAAAATTGTTGAATTTAACAAACTGGTGTTTTAATGTTATTGACTTACAAATTAACTAAAAAAATTCAAGTTGCATTTTTGCAGTATACAGTGGAATCTAGGTTAAGGTAATCAATGCGTTCTCCGAGACGTTTCTTACAGCAAAAACTACTTTAACTGAATTTCCTATGGGAATGCATTGAATGCATTTTCCCATAGGAATGCATTGAAAACCAAAATACAGTACTTTAATGGAACCGTGGTTTCCCATAGGAATGCATTGAAAATAAATTAATCCATTCCAGAAAAAAAATCCATAAACGGAGCCACTATTTTCTATGAATTTTTTTTTGTTGTGTGTTTTTTATGTTAACCGAGCTGTTTGTTAACTGAGGTTCCACTGTACTTTTTTCTCTATACCTATATGTATATATAGCAGCCAAGGTATGATTTTATGTTTCTGTTGAATCTAGCCCACAGTAAATTTTGTTACTATTTAAGGGGCCGCATAACCCTTGTTGATTTTGTCTCAGAATCAAGTTTCACAGATCCTCTTTATCCAGTTTTTTTCCAATTGAATTTCAATAGAGGGCAGGAAGGGGGATTTATAGATGGGCTATTTGGAATTACTGGTGGAGTCATTTGAATACTCTCCAGATATACAGGAAACTCTGTGGTGTTTCCTTGGATGTCTACAGCTGTAGAGATTGCACAGTGAAGAACATGCTGGAATTACCGTAAAAGGACAAGTTCTGTACAACCCTAATGAAAGCCTTTGCATATAAACAAATGCACCATCCCAACAGGAAGGGTTTAGCCTGCCTTTGCTTTTGTTTACAGAGAGCATTTTAGCTCTCTTGAAAGGAGTTTTTGGGAGTCTGGTGTTGTTAGAGCAAGCCATAGGCTTTCCAAGTTTTGTGCAAATTTCCTTTCTCCAGCTCTTTACCAAAGGACCCTCAGGTTTTTCATAAAAAAAAATACCTCTGAGCCCACAACTGAGCCTTTCGTGGGCAAACTAAGTCTTCCCTCCTTCCAACTCCCAGCCCTTGTTTTATGCCAGCAATCCCTAATCACACAATTTTGTTAAAATATATACATGAAGAATGAAGGGTTGTGTTCAAGGAGAGTTGTGTTTTACTAACAATGCATGCCTTTAACTATGAAGGAGTCAAAAGCGGTGGTAAGTAAAGCAAACCAGAGAATGTAATGAATTATCCCTCAGACAGCTTCTGGGGCCAGAGGCCATTTTGCCCTTTCTCCACCACATGGCACTTCCTGGTGAGGTGGAGGCAGGGGGGGCACATGAAATGGTGTTGCAGGCCGCATCCAGCCCACGGGCCGCAGGTTGAGAATCCCTGCTTTAAAGGATGGTGCAGGCCTTAAAACAAAAGTCTGTTCTGTGACCAAATAGTTAAGGGACGTGTGGTAGACGTGTGGCTGTCAACCAATATTTCATTTTAAATACTTTGGATTGAAACATTTATTGGGAGGGAGAAATTGTGTGTGGGGGGGGGGGGGTCTGCATTTCTCTGTGTGTCTCTCTCTGTGTGTTTTCAGAAGGCAAGATATGTTGCTCCACCTATTAGTAGTGGCCAGACATAGTACAATGCAGTATTTGATCACTCTTCCACTGGTAAGTTGATATTTCCACAAGGAATTGGCCATCAGGCTCTTTTATTTCATAAAGCAGGTTTATTGTGAATTGTAACAATTCACAATAAATATTGTAGACACAATGGGCACAGAGCTGAGCGAGTTGAGGAGGATGGTGGAGGACAGAAGTGCCTGGCGGACAGTGGTCCATGGGGTCGCAGAGGGTTGAAATCGACTGCGACTGAACAACAACAACAAAAAGTTCTTCAATTGGTGTTAAAAGCTGAAGACTATAATCCATCTAGAAGTAGGTGTTGAAAGCTGAGTAGCAAGAGTGTAGTTAAAGAAAATAGCATGGTATTGAAAGGAAAGGGATATCTAAAATCATGCTGAAGGCTGAAAATACTTCTATGGGGTAAAAATGCAAAGATAATACTGTACTACAACCTAAGAAACTCCCTTAACAGCTTCTAAAAAACAGGAATAAAATAGCAAAATCTACTGATGCCCTAGAAGTCTCTTCATGGTGGGGCAGGATATCACGGAAGAGAAAAAAGCTGCTATCTATTTTGCTGTCTGAGGTGGAACAGCAAATGCCATCTTCTACCAGGCAAGGTGCGAAGTACACATTTTCAACCATGCTGTTTGTCACAAGAGGCAGAAAAATCCTACGATTCTCCCCATCCTTGGTAGTCAAACTAAAACCATAGCATGGAGTTGCTGCCCAAATGACTCAAAATCTGCTCCCTGAGATTTCTGTCTTACTTTTCGCACAGGTAAGGGCAGCCTGTAAGATCATATGAGATGGATGCTGCCACTAGAAACAGCATACAGTACTACACTATTGTCGCAGTTCCTTTTCTTTAAGGACACACCCTCTTTTTTTGTATGATAGGGTTGAGATCCAGAATGGCTCCCGGTCTCTGAGCTTAGAAAGTTAGTCCAATGCTTAGAGCAGGGATTCTCAACATGAGGGCTGTGGGCCGGATGCAGCTTGTGGGGTCATTTCATGTGGCCCCTCACTGCTTCTACCATACCAGGAAGTCCCATGTGGTGGAGAAAAGGCAAAATGGCCATCTGGCCCCCAAAGCTGTCTGAGGGAGCGTAACCCGGCCCCCAGCTTTAAAAGGTTGAGAACCAGTTGTGGGCATCAACAGGTTTGCACCAGTTCTCCTTCGTGTTGTTTGGGGATGCACACTGATGGGTTCTGCGCCTGCGCTGAATCCTGAGCGGAGCTGGAAAGCTGATTGGATAAAGAGTTTTGAATGTGGGACCGCCCACCATGCCCAACCCCTTTAGGCGCCATTTCGCGCTCTCCCCTCAGTTTGCTTTTTTCCGCTGCGCAAGCAGGAGCCTGGAAAAAAAGCTGTGAGTACTTTACTGAGATTGTCTCAGAATCTTCCAATTTTTCCTACCTTACAATTTTTCTCGGACTAGGGGAATTGTTCCCTTGGTCCTCGTGTGGCTGGGGCTCGCCCTCAGCCGCCGGTAAAAAAAAAAAAACCAGAAGGAAACCGTTCCTTCCTGCAATCTCGTGCCGGGGCCTCCCGGCCAGGATAATTTTTTCTCTTCGGCCATCTACCTCGGTGGATGGCCTCAGCAACAGCGTTCAAGCAGTGTCCGTCCTGCAAGAGAAAGTTCCCTAGTTCGGACGGACACGTGCGCTGCCTCCGCTGCCTCGGGGAGAGCCACCAGGTCCAGACCTGCGAGGTGTGTAGAGGCTTCTCGAAGGCCGCCATCAAGAACCGCCAATACCGCCTCCAAGCCTACCTCATGGAGGCCGCCCTCGCACCACCGCCTCCCCCAGCTCCAGAGCAGGCCGCTGCCTCAACGTCTGCTCCTTCGACCTCTGCTCCTTCTTCACGGCCGTCGGCCTCTGAACTGTTTAGACGGAAGAAGGAGCAGGAGAAGAAGAAAAAAGATAAAAAAGAGAAGAAGAAGCGCCGCAGCTCTACCTCTTCTCTCCCGCCGACCCCGGGACCGGCTCACCTCTCGCCGCCACGCTCCCTAGCAACCGCCCCGGTTGCAGCCCCACCTACGCCGGGCAGGATGCAGGTCGATGTCCGGGAAACTACACCGGAGAGGGCCCCCAGCCCTCCGCCGTCGCCAGAGGCCCTTCCACCTCCACCGCCGCGACGATCTACCTCCCTTCGCGACCATTCCGTGGCTCCTGGTCTGGCTTCCGAAGCGCCACCACAGTTGAGCCTCATCGCCCCGTTTATCGAGGCGATGGGGCGGAAGCTGCATGCCGAGCTCCAAGGCCCTCGACCGGCACCATCCGAGTTCGTGGAGCACCCTCTGCCTCCCGAACCAACCACGGAGGCACCACAGCTCCGTGACGAGGGTCCGGCACCGAAGCGGCACCGAGTGGAACAGGCGCGGTCGGAGGCCTCTCTCCCTCCGTACCAGCTGCCTCTGCCGGGGAGCGATCCGAGATCCGCCAGGCCGTACTGGTCGGACTCGGACCCCGAGGCCTACCTGCCACCGCCCAGCGTCTCGGTGCGGTCAGGAGGCTCCGACGACTCGTCGGACCAGGAGGAGGAGGATCGGCCACCACCGGTTGCGGTTGACAAGTCCCCGGACGAGAATATCGGCTCCGTCCATGGCTCCCAACCGGAGGACCAGAAAACATACACGGCCCTCCTCACCCGCCTTGGATCCACGCTGGGAATCCGAGCGGAGGCTCCCCTGGACGAATGCGAAGACGTCGTCTGCGGCCTGGCCGACCGGAAGGAGCTAGTCCCCGTCCGTCTGGGACTACTCCCGAAGATCGCCAAGGCGGCCAAGGAGATCTGGAAGAGACCCGTCTCTTCCCATTCGGTGTCCAACAGGGTGGACTCCATGTACAGACTGCTGGAAGACTCCGACTTCCTACACGTCCACCCGGCGCCGAACTCTCGAGTGGTGAAAGGCTCCCAACACCGGACACCGATTAGTAGCACCCCCGTTCCGTCGACCCAAGAAGGGAAGAAAATGGACGCACTGGGCAGGAAGGTCTACGCCAATGCCTCCCTGTCCTTCCGTGCGTCCAACTACGCGACGGCCATGGGGGGCTACCAGTGCCGACTGTGGGAACAAGCGGAGTCCTTCAAGTCGCTGTTACCGCCGGACAAACGAGCGGACTTCGAGCGGGTCTGCATGGAAGGAAACCAACTCGCTCTCCAGCAGATCCGTACGGGCCGCCACGTCACGGAATCAGAGGCGAAGAATCTGGCCTCTGCAATCCAGCTTCGTCGCCACGCCTGGCTCCGTTCCGCTGACTTGCAAGACGACGTGAAGCGGCTGGTGGAAGAGCTCCCCTTCGACGGTGAGGGTCTCTTCGCCAAGGAGACCGACACCTCCTTGGGAGAGCTGAAGGGGGACTACGCCACCATCAAACAGCTCCGTCCTCCACGCCGTGGGTCCCACCGTTACCAGCAGGACCAACCGTCGACGTCCCAGGCGGGTCCTTCCTACCAACCTCGCCCACCGCAGAGGCAAGGCGACTACTCCCGGTACCAGCCCTACCGGCCACGACCACAACCCAGCCGCCCACGCTACCAGCAGCGTCCCCAAACTGGTAAACGCGCGGAACGGAAGGGCAAACAACGTGTTTGACTCTTCCGTGACCGAGACTCTACCCTACCGCCCCCTCGCCAACTACCTATCGGCCTGGTCTGCCATCACCACAGACCGATGGGTTTTAACCATCTTAGACTCTGGCTACGCGATCGAGTTCAGGAAATGCCCTACTGTCGGACGGGTCCGCGTCACCGATCCGTCCCCACCGCTCCAGGAAGAACTATCAGCTCTCCTAGAGAAGGGCGCCATAGAACCGGTTGCAGCGTCGGAGTCTCACGAAGGGTTCTTCTCCCGCTACTTCCTCGTGGACAAAAAAGACGGGGGGACACGTCCAATCCTGGACCTCCGTCTCCTCAACAAGCACATCGACGCGAGGAAGTTCCGGATGGTGACTCTTCATTCCATCCTCCCACTGATCAACCACGGGGACTGGTTCACCGTCATCGACCTGAAGGATGCCTACTTCCACGTATCCATCAGAAGGGAACACCGCCGATTCCTACGCTTCCAGATCGGCGGCGACGTCTACCAGTACACCTGCCTACCCTTCGGCCTCTCCACCGCTCCGAGGGTATTCACGAAATGCATGGCGCCGGTGGCTGCCCATCTTCGGCTGCAAGGCGTCCAAGTGTTCCCGTACATAGACGACTGGTTGGTCTGCTCCCCGACCCAACAGAAAGCCAAGGACGATGTTGCCCATTGCCTGGCCCTTATGCAGAGTCTCGGTCTACGGGTCAACTACAAGAAGTCTCAGTTGACCCCCACTCAACGAATAGACTATATCGGAGCCGTATTGGACTCTCTGGCTCTGAGAGCCTACGCTCCACCCAAACGTCTGCTCGACATCCGCACGGTAGTGGCTCGGATCCAGGGCAGTCGTCGCGTCCGTGCCAGGGACGCCCTCCGCCTCCTAGGACTCATGGCGTCGACCACAGCAGTGATCTCGCACGCCAAACTCAAAATGCGGTCACTCCAGTCGTGGCTCCTAGCCTCCTTCGACAGCACCCACGACAACCTCGGGAAGTGGCTCACACCAACTCCCGAGCTGCGAGACCAGCTGAACTGGTGGACAATGGACCGCAATGTGACCGCCGGGAAGCTCTTCGCCCTCCCCGCGCCATCCGTCCAGGTCACCACCGACGCGAGCACGCACGGATGGGGTGCGTGCTGCCTCGGGTTACGGGTCCACGGCATCTGGACGCCCGCGGAAGCCGACCGCCACATCAACTTCCTCGAGCTGTTAGCGGTATGGAAGGCGATGAGGTCCTTCAGACTGTCCCTAGCAGGCCGCGTGGTGCAGATCGCTTCGGACAACACCACGACCCTAGCCTACCTCAACCGGCAAGGAGGAACCAAGTCCCTCTCCCTCCTTCACCTGACGGTCCAGATCTGGGAGTGGTGCCTGAAGGTACATGTGTTCCCCATCGGTGTCCACATCCAGGGCACGCTGAACTTAGAGGCGGACTCCCTGAGCCGCAAAGGGACAGCGATGCACGAATGGGAACTGGACGGATCGGTGTTCGACCGCCTGTGCCGACGGTGGGGCACACCGAGCCTAGATGTGTTCGCGTCACAGATCAACACCAAGTGCCGCCGATACTGCTCCCGGGCCGGGATCGGCCACGGATCGGAGGGCGATGCCTTCATGGTGCCGTGGCACCAGGAACTGCTGTACATGTTTCCTCCGATCCCTCTCATCCAACGGGTCCTGGTACGGATCCGTGCGGAGAACGCCCGGGCGATCCTGATCGCTCCGTCATGGCCGCGCCAGCCGTGGTTCCCGCTGCTCCAAACCCTGGCTTGCGACCACTTCCGCCTACCCACCGATCCGAATCTCCTCCGCATGGAGGACGGTCGGATCCTCCACTCGGATCTGCCGAGCCTACACCTGACGGCCTGGCTTATCCGCCCGACCTAACACGGATCCTTGAACTATCAAGGAAACCTTCCACGCGAAAGTCCTATGATGCCAAGTACCGTCGCTTCATGGACTTTCTGGTATCCAACGACCGTACCGTGGACTCGGCATCCCTGCAGGACGTCATGTCCTACCTCCTGCACCTGGCCGAGTCAGGATCTGCACACTCATCCTTAAAGGTCCACTTGGCTGCGGTGGTGGCCAAGGCCCCACCCTCATCAGTTTTGTCCTCCGCTTTCAGAGACAGGACTGTTAAAAGATTCCTCCAGGGACTGCGTAATGCCTACCCTCCAGTGAAGATACCACCTCCTCAGTGGTCCCTCACTGCTGTGCTCACCGCGCTCACGAAGGCCCCCTTTGAGCCCATGGCTACAGTGGACATTAAGTTTCTTTCTTACAAAACTGCCTTTCTCGTAGCCATCACCTCTGCCCGGAGGGCAGGAGAACTGGCAGCCCTGCGGTCTGACCCTCCTTTTCTCAAGTTCTACCCCGATAGGGTAGTATTGCACCCGGACTTGACCTTTCTGCCCAAAGTCCTGACTGAGTTCCATCTGGCCCAGTCCATCACGCTTCCAGCATTCTTCCTGAATCCTTCGTCTGCACAAGAGAGAGTGTGGCATTCGCTGGATGTCAGGAGGGCCTTGCTGTTCTACACACAAAGGACTGCGTCCTTCAGGAGAGCCAAACAACTGTTTGTGGCCTATGGTGGCAGGTCCAAGGGACACTCTCTGTCTGCCCAGAGACTTTCCAAATGGATCTCAAGCACCATCTACTTGGCCTATGAGATGTCATCTCTACCACCCCCGCCTCATGTCCGGGCTCACTCCACCAGGACATTGGCTTCCTCCACTGCGTTCCTCGAAGGCATCCCGATGGAGGACATCTGCAAGGCCGCTACCTGGTCCAGATCCTCCACCTTCATCACCCACTACCGGGTTGACACAAGGTCTGCTCCCGATGTCAGACGGGGCAGGTCCATCCTGACGGCTGGTCTCCGATCCTCTTCGCTGATGACCGCCCATCCATGATGCCATCGCGCTCTCCTACATCTCAGGACGCCGGCTGCCCACCATCCAAGTAAGTGAGCTTGCTAGTCACCCATCAGTGTGCATCCCCAAACAACACGAAGGAGAAGGACAGGTTTCACTTACCAGTAACTGTCGTTCTCCGAGTATGTTGTTTGGGGATTCACACAACCCAACCCTGCCTCCCCTCAGGGCTGCCGGCCTGAGATGGCCTTATGCTTAGCGGGCAGCTTTAATATCAAACTGAGGGGAGAGCGCGAAATGGCGCCTAAAGGGGTTGGGCATGGTGGGCGGTCCCACATTCAAAACTCTTTATCCATTCAGCTTTCCAGCTCCGCTCAGGATTCAGCGCAGGCGCAGAACCCATCAGTGTGAATCCCCAAACAACATACTCGGAGAACGACAGTTACTGGTAAGTGAAACCTGTCCTTCACCAGAAACAGTAGCAGGAATTCTGGCCCCACCCATCCAAGTTTTGAAATAAAGTAGTCCTAATTCAGGTGCAACACAGGGCTTTCCCTTGGCCATGCCTACCATACTATGCCCACAGTGTGGTAGTAAAAATTTTTTGAGCCCACCACTGTTGAAAACTACTGGCCTAGAGCAGGGGTCTGCAAACTTAGCTCCCCAGATGTTCTTGGACTTCAACTACCAGAAGCCCAAGTCAGCACATCTGCTGATCGAGGCTTGTGGGAATTGAAGTCCAAGAACATCTGGAGAGCCATGTTTGCAGACCTCTGGCCTAGAGGAAAGACCTACCATGTAGAGCAGTAGAATAATGGTATTAGTTTGTTATTAGAATAAACTTAAATACAGTGGTACCTCATACAACAATTTTAATCCATTCCACTGGGCTCATTGTTCGAAACGATTTTCCCTATGGGATGCATCGTATAATGATTTTTTTCACTAAGTGGTTTTTCCCATTGAAAAATTGTTGCATGATTATTTTTTCTTTGGGAAAATTGTATGTGGGATGCCATTTCCCCCCAAAACCTCATTGTTACATGATTTCATTGCTATACGGGGCGATTGTTGTATGAGATTCCACTGTACGTGGTTTACAGACTCACAGGAGAATGGAGGGAGGGCAGCTTAAGTAAAACAAGAGATGTGACTCCAGGCCCAAATCCAGACTGAGACTGTGGACAATAATATTATTCAGTAACCTGAATAGGAGATTGTTCTCTCATTTATGCAAGCTAGTACCCCTCAGTAACACATCGGCAGAATGAATGATACTTGGTCAGGTAGTTTTTAAAGCCTAACCTTTCATGACATGGTTAAGGTTTTGTAGCAAGCTCCTCTGTTACAGGAGAAATGTTATGATTTGAGGGTTGAGGTATGCCAGAAAATTAACTGTGTGGTCTGTTTAGCATATACTTTTCAGAAGTCTCAGTGGGATTAATAAAAAAAAATGAAGCATGTTTTCTTCTACATGTTCATCTTCTTTTTACATACAGCCAGTACCAAAATAGAGTTATGGGCATATTACAGTGTTTAACAAATAATTATCAGAATATTTTCTTCTTTATTTCCCTTTTAGCAGTATCCATTGTATTTAATATGTGACCTTTCTTCATATTTATCTATGTTTGAGTTACCATGTGAATATTTATTGGGTTCTCCCCTTCAAATCAGACCTTTACCTAAGTCATCAGTGTAGAACATTGGAGGCAAACTGAGCAAAAGGTTGCATATCACCACAACTGTCTCCATTTATCATCATTTCAGTACATCTCTTTTCTTATTTTTGTTTCTTTGAATCTATCATCATCATTGTGTAGAGCAGTGTTTCCCAACCTTTGGTTTTTGGACTTCAATTCCCAGAAGCCAAAGTCAATTCCCCAAAGCACTGATCAGTCAATGTAATGACTTAGGCTTCTGGGGATTGAAGTCTTCTGTGGGCTGTGAGCCCCACATTGGGAATCACAGGTGTAGATTTGTCATCATCTTCAAAATCATCAGTACTGTATCAGCATCTTAAAGGTTGTACTTTTCAGAAGTCTGGCCCTTTAAGATAAATCACTGAGTGGATGGATGACCTAATCTCACCTCCTGGAACCTGTCTTGTGGCATAGGAAGTTTCTCCCTAGATCAAGTTACCCTTTCTTTCATTTAGCTCAGCATTTTTAAAAACCTAAGATGTGAAATCTGTGGTCCTCTAGATATTGTTGGACTTCAACTTCAGTCAGCCTCAGCCACAGATAAGTACTACATAAGTAGTAATAGTATCTGGAGAGCCATGATAAGTCTTTCTTCCTTTGTCTACACAGACCACATGAGGCTCTCCAGTGTTTGAGGCAGTCCTACTTGAGACATTGGGAATTGAACATGGGACTTTTTTTTTCATGCAAACCATGTATGCTTTACCACTGAGTTATCACCCGTCTCTCAAAGTGCTTGCATGTACTTGCATGTAAATGTGTGCAATGTACCAGAAAGATGAGACTAAGTCTTTCAAATGACATTGGAGTGAGAGTTGATACCCTTAATCCTTTGATGAATATAATTTTGCTATAGCATTGCTGGTCTTGTTATGTGCCATTCAGCTACATCCAAGTTACAGTGGCTTATAATAGGGTTTTTAAGGTATGTGGGATGTTTAAGGGGTGGTTTTAATTAGTGCTAACCACCAATGAGTTTCCATGGCTTAGTGGAGATTTAAACCCAGGTCTTCTAAGCCTCCAGAATTATCAAAACATTGCCACCTTGTAGCAACAGTGAGTAGAAACACAAAGGGTATAAGAGTGGACAGATTAAATGCTTTTGTTATCTGTTCATGGCTTAGAACAGTGGTGCCCAAACTAAGGCCAGGGACCGGATGTGGCCCCCGATGCCAATTCATCCGGCCCATGAAGCTCTCATTGCTCCTGTACAGGCGTGTTTTACTTCCGCTTCCAGGAGCGACAAGGGCTCCGCGGGCTGGATGAATTGGCATTGGTGGCCACACCCGGCCCCCGGGCCTTAGTGACCAGCTCCCTGAACCACATGATCAGCCCACGGCCCAAAAACTTTGGGCACCCCTGGCTTAGAATGTCATAATGTGCTCTGCAGTGCAAGTTTCCAATTCTGCTATAAGCATTGCCACAGCTGAGTAGGAATTATACATTAAGATAAGTACTCACCTTATCGCTGCCCATGAAGTGATTTATACACATTGTAGGACAATTTCACTATTGGTGCATTCATATTCTTTACATCTGGTTCCTTGAATTGTCAAAACATCAGGCAACAACTGGAATTAATCCTGTAGCTGTTTATTTTATTACTAACAAATATATTCAAGGTAACTAAGAGAAGCTGCTTCCCATTGTCTAAAAAAGGGTGTGTGCAAACTTTTGGGCCGTGGGCTGGTCACGTGGTTCAGGGAGCTGGTCGCTATGGCCTGGGGGCCAAATCTGGCCCCTGATGCCAATTCATACAGTCCACAAAGCCCTCATCGCTCCTGGAAGTGGAAGTAAAATGCGCCCGTATGTGTGTGTTTTACTTCTGCTTCCAGGAGCGACGAGGGCTTTGCGAGCTGGATGAATTGGTGTCAGGGGCCTGATTCGGTCCCCAGGCCGTAGTTTGGGCAGCCCTGGTCGAAAACAAAGAGATACATGTTGAAGTTAACAACACAAAACATGAAGACTGAAGTAATAAAAGTAACTGGATAAAGTTTACTCCTAAACAAAAGACCAAGTCCAATAGATAATATCCCAGAAGGCAATTGCTCTGGGTAATATAAAGACAACTAAAAATAGTATTTTTTTTTTTTAAAGGAGAGAATATCATTACAATGTTGCTACGGTGATGCTAAAATCAGGTGCTTGCTGAGTCTTGGCATTGTGGAGTTGTTGTTATGTATTCCATGGGGATGATTCCATTTTTTTCATTTCAGTTTCTGGTAATCATATTACTCCCTTTTGCTTTTTCCTCTCCTTTCCTGTACTACTCTTTGCTTTTCTGCCTCCAGGAGAATAAATGAAGTTGCAAGGCTATAAAGTGAATTGATCACTTTGCAGTTAACTCCCATCTAGGAGGCATTTATTTTGGAACCATTTTCTCAGATTGTTTTAGGCTTGAGAGTTGCAGAGCCTTGGCTGAAGGGAAGACTGATGGATAATAGCAAGGAAGACCACTTGAGACCTTTATCACTGTCTCCTACAGACAAATCACCTTCAGGCAGAATGTTGTTGGTCAAATTGTAATGATTTTGTTTTCACTTTAAAATTCAAAAGTTGAGGGCTGGGTTTTTCCCCACTCAAAAGAAGAAGAAGAAAAATTTGTATGGAATTATGTCATAAATCAAAGCATAGGAGATTTCCAATTCAAGTAACTGGGCCATCTGGCCAAATTTTGTAAATATGCTTTGAAAATATTTGGAGGCAGTGGACAGGCTTAAGGCACAAGCTGCTGAAGTCTTCTGGAATTCTTAGGGTTCACTGGGTCACCACAGAGGAATACCAATCTCAAATTGAGTCTCACTCAAAGAAGCAATAGTTTGATTTTATTGGGCATGATAAATTTAATGCCCGGATGCCTGCCTTCTCCCTCTGCATTTTGGCATCAAGGCTTATTAACCTACCATAAAGATGTCTGTAGGTATTTTTCACACATAATATGTGTTTAAGAGGTAAGGAAAGGTATCCATATTGTCTGTCTTGCTCTCTCATGCATACACATACTGTTTTGCAATTGCTGTATGAGGAGGTCACATGCCCCGTGATGTCTCAAGGACCCACTAGAAATGGGACTTTTCTTGGACTTCAACTGCCAAAATTCTCCAAGGAGTCCATAGGAAAAATTCTGGTTGTTGCACCCACAGAGCCATACGTACTGGATTTAACCCACCTGTAGCCAGACTTATTCAACTTATACACAGAGCACATAATGTGCAATGCAGGGATGGAGGAATCACAATCTGGGATCAAAATTGCTGGGAGAAACATCAACAACTTGAGATATGCAGATGATACCACCCTAATGGCAGAAAGTGAGGAGGCCTTAAAGAAGCTCCTGATTAGGTTGAAAGAAGAAAGTGCAAAAGCTGGCTTGAGACTTAATATCAAGAAAACCAAGATAATGGCAACAGGCCCTATCAGTCCCTGGAAAATAGATGGGGAAGAAGTAGAAGCAGTGACAGATTTTACTTTCCTAGGATCAAAGCTCACTGCAGATGGCGACTGCAGCCACGAAATAAAAGGGCGACTGATTCTTGGGAGGCAAGCAATGAGAAACCTGGGGAACATAGTGAAAAGTAGAGACATCACATTGCAAACAAAAATTCGTCTAGTCAAAGCAATGGTATTCTCGGTGGCAATGTATGGTTGTGAGAGCTGGACCATTAGGAAAGCTGAGTGCAGAAGAATAGATGCCTTTGAGATGTGGTGCTGGAGGAGAGTTTTGAGAGTCCCCTGGACAGTGAGGAGAACAAATAGGTCAATCTTAGAAGAAATCAACCCTGACTGCTCCCTTGAAGGTCAAATAGTGAAGATGAAGCTAAAGTACTTTGGACATCAAATGAGAAGAGAGGATTCACTTGAGAAAGCCTTGATGCTGGGCAAGGTGGAGGGCAAAAGAAAAAGGGGGTGGCCAAAAATGAGATGGCTAGATGGTATTGTGGAGACAATGGTCACAGAACTGAGCGAGTTGAGGAGGATGGTGGAGGACAGAAGTGCCTGGCGGACAGTGGTCCATGGGGTCACAAAGGGTCGGAATCGACTGTGCGACTGAACAACAACAAAAAGCCAGACCTAGTCCAAGGCTGTATAGCATACTCATCTTCATTTCCCGCTACAAGGCTTCTTATGCATGGCAGTTCTTCAGGAGGAATGGTCTCTACAGCAAGACTATCACACACCAAAAAGGATTGTTATAACTTCTTCTCAGGAAGCACTGCAGAAGGAATTGGAGTGCAGAAAGTTATACAGGTTTGGAGAACAAGGCCCTGCTACAGGTGAATGTAATATAGGTGTCTGTAGTAGGGATATGTGAAGTTAAATTCCCAGAATTCAGCCTGGTACCCGCAGAATTTTATAAAGAATTTCAGAATGCGGTGGTTCCAAAATTGGTGAAATTATACAATTATATTCTTGAAGGAGGGGATATTCCCAATTCGTGGTATAGATCTATAATTGTATTAATCCCCAAACCGGGAAAAGATCCAGAGAGAATAGAGTCCTACAGACCAATCTCTTTAATAAACCAAGACGCCAAAATCTTTACGAATATATTGAATAACAGGTTAAATAGCTTCATGGATCAATACATAAATAAGGATCAAGCAGGATTTCTAAGAGGGAGGTACATGGCGGACCTGACAAGAAGAGTATTAAATTTGATAGATATTGTAGGACAAAAAAAGGAAAAAGTGGGTTTTTTAGCAGTCGACATATTTAAGGCGTTCGATTCGCTGCAATGGGATTCAATTAAAGAACTTATTAAATTATACGGATTCGGACCCAAATTTCAAAAAATTATTGACAAACTGTATTACAAGGGAATAGCAAGGGTTAGAATCAACGATAATTACACACCAGACATATCTTTGGAGGCGGGAATACGGCAGGGATGCCCACTATCTCCGACACTATTTATAATGGCCACTGAATTATTAGCAAATACAATAAGAAATGATAGGGATATTGAAGGAATAGAGGGAAACAAAATTAACTTCTATGCGGACGACACTCTGATTATAATGAAACACCCAATAAAAACCTTAGATAGAATAAAATTACACCTAAGCATGTTAGAAGACACCACTGGACTTAGAATTAATTGGGACAAATCGGAAATGATATTAATTAACAGTGATAAAGAAGACCAAGATAAAATAAAAACAAAATATAAAATACAGGTTAAAAATAATTTGAAGTATTTAGGTATAACCATCTCAAACAAATGGGAGGAATTAAAGAGATTAAATTATGACAAACAAAGGAAGATAATAGAAGAAAAGATAAAGCAATACCAAAAATTAAACTTATCGTGGTTTGGGAGAATCGCCTTATGCAAGATGATGCTAGTACCGAAGATAAATTTTTTGTTTGAAACGCTACCCATTAGAATAACAGATAAAGAGATGAAAGAGATTCAGAATAAATTAAATAGTTTTTGTAACGGGAAACGAAGAGTGAGGGTGTCGCAAAGTTTATGGTACGTGTCACAACAAGAGGGGGGATTAGGATTGCCGAATTTTAAGAATTACTATAGCGTTCCAGATTAAAAACGTGATTAAGATCTTAATGAGAGAAGAAACAATTTGGGAAAATATAGAGCTAAAGGAAATAAGACAACTAGGAAATTTGTTGTTTTTAGACAAAGAAATTAATATAAAAGGAATTAAAAACAAAATGCTAAGAACATTACTGGAAGAATGGAAAAAAGTAAAGCAAGAATTAGTACCGGATATCTCCCCTATTATCGAACTTCAAGACATTAAAATTTTTCCTATAAAGATCGACACAAAAATGGACATCTTAGAGGAAAATGGAGTAACATTAGTCAAGGATTGGATACAGAAATGTAAAGATAAGACAAAAAAAGAAGAGATATTTACACAGTTAGGCCTAAATTGGTTCCAACGTATTGCGATAGAGAACTGGAACAAGAAATATATACAAGAGAAATCCTTAGAAAGATCAAAAACAGAAATGGAGGAAATAATAAGTAAATTAAGAAAAGGAGAGATAGTAATTAAAGGACTGGTTAGTAAAATTTACAAAATATTAAGTAAAGGGACCAGAGCCCAAGAAATATTAAAAAATATATGGGAAGAGGAGTTGAAGGTGGAAATTTCAAATCAAGAATGGAGGAAAAAATGGAAGAGAAGAATCATGAAAAATATGTCAATAAGAGTGAAAGAGCACAATTACAAACTATTATGGAAATGGTATCTGACCCCGGTGAAGTTGCACCAGATTGACGATAAAAAAAGTAACAAATGTTGGAGGTGCAATCAAGCACTGGGCTCATACGAGCATATGTGGTGGTCATGTAAGGTGGTCAATGCATTTTGGGGGAAAATCGAAAAAGAAATAGGAAATATTATGGGAATGCGACCAAAACTGGGTTCAGATACTGTGCTACTAACAAATGTTGAAAAAATGAATGTGAATAATGATAAGAAAGAGTTGATATCAATAATGTTGTCATCAGCAAGGCATATTATTGCGAGAAATTGGAAGAAGGATGTTCAACTAAACATGGAAGATTGGTACAGAGAGATATGGGAATTAGCGTTGAATGACAAACTAACATGGGAGGTGATGGTCAGGAAAGGTGCAATTCGTGAGAATAGATTTTGGAAGATATGGCATCCCCTGATAGAACATTCATTGTATAAGGGTAAAGGGAATCAACCAGAACCAGATCAACTGAGTTTTTGGAAAAACAAATGAATAAGGATAACCGTAGTTTCTCCGGATATTGTAAATAACACAGGGTGATTTCTTTTTTTTTTCCTTTTCTTTTCTTTTTTTCTTTTATACATATATATATATATATATTTATATAGATGTACTTATACTTTCATGTCTGTTTTCATGTCTGTTTTCATATTATTATTATTTTTGATTTTTGTGTATTGAAAAGTATAAATAAAAATTTATACAAAAAGAAAAAAAAAAAAGAATTCAGCCTGGGAAATTCTTGGAGAATTCTGGGAGTTTAAATCCAAATTGATAGCCGTGTTAGTCTGTGCAAGCATATCAGAGATCAAACTAACCCTAATCAAACTAACTCCAGTCAGGGATCTTTTGTTATTACTGTTGTAAATAGTCACACTGATTTGCAAACATATCTGTTCTTCCAACCAACCATTCTGTGGCTTTGTACCTAATCTGTATAAATTGATACCATGAAAACTCACTCTATTGTCGGGCAAAGTGGACATGATCCACAAAAGCTAACATTAAAATATGGGCATTAGTCTTTAAGGTGCCACAACATTTTTGTCTCTTTTTCTTTTGTTTTGTTTACTCTCTGATATAAATCCAAAAAGAAAATGATGGAATCTGGCTAGGATTTTCTTCCTTTAGTATCACAAGGGTCTGCCTCTTGGTTTAGTCATGTTTGAACCCTGGCATTTTAGGGGATGGGACTCTACTTATGTCCCATTTTCCTTCAGGTTTAGGAGTGGAGGAAGAGGGGATTTTATTATATTTCCAACCCTCCTACAATGTCCCCATTATCTGTTTTATTCCAATGAAAATACTTATTTACTTTTTGTTGTTCAGTCGCACAGTCGATTCCGACCCTCTGCGACCCCCATGGACCACTATCCGCCAGGCACTCCTGTTCTCCACCATCCCCCTCAACTCGCTCAGCTCTGTGCCCATTGTCTCCACAATACCATCTAGCCATCTCATCTTGGGCCGGCCCCTTCCTCTTTTGCCCTTGACCTTTCCAAGCATCAAGGCTTTCTCAAGTGAATGCTCTCTTCTCATCTGATGTCCAAAGTACTTTAGCTTCATCTTTATTATTTGACCTTCTAATGAGCAGTCAGGGTTGATTTCTTCTAAGATTGACCTATTTGTTCTCCTCGCTGTCCAGGGGACTCTCAAAACCCTTCTCCAACACCACATCTCAAAGGCGTCTATTCTTCTGTGCTCAGTTTTCCTAATGGTCCAGCTCTCACAACCATACATTGCCACAGGGAATACCATTGCTTTGACTATGCGAATCTTTGGTTGCAATGTGATGTCTCTACTTTTCACTATGCTCCCCAGGTTTCTCATTGCTTCCCTCCCAAGAATCAGTCGCCTTTTTATTTCATGGCTGCATTCTCCATCTGCAGTGAGGTTTGATCCTAAGAAAGTAAAATCTGTCACTGCTTCTATTTCTTTTCCATCTATTTACTTATTTACTACCAGATTTCTAAACTGACACTTAAAGCCCCACAAAGTACTATGAATGTATTCAATTCAGTTTTGACAGCCATGTACCACTGTGTAATATCATTCTCCCTGGTTTCAAGAAATGGTGTTTGAAAACTGGTATAAATTCCCCATCAGTTCTCTTGCCACTTACAGATAATTCACACTTCCCCCGTAGGCATACGGTGCTGCTTCAATCAGCCCTTAGTCATCTGTCTCTGACGCTTTTAGGACATGGCTTAGTATATGTGTCTGTTTTAACATAACACCAAAGAAAAACAAAGACGTTGATGCCCTTGGCAAGCAACTAGTTGCTTGCTATTTATTTAACTTAAGAGAAGGGAAGTTACATAGTGACACAATCTGTTCCAAAATCTTCTGGCCCCATTAGTGAATTCCTGGGAGCACTAGAGCAGGGGTGCCTAAACATTTTTGGGCCATGGGCTGGTCATGTGGTTCAGGAGGCCAGTCTCCCATGGGCCAGATCTGGCCCCAACATAGATTCATCCGCCCTGCGAAGCCCTCATTGCTCCTGGAAGCGGAGTATGGGCGCATTTTACTTCCGCTTTCAGGAGCAACTAGAGCTTTGTGGGCCAGATGAATTGGTGTTGAAGGCCAGATCTGGCCAACAGGCCATAGTTTGGGCACCCCTGCACTAGAGGAAGCTTCCAGCTACCATTCAGCGTCATCCAATGTCTTGTTATGCCCACATTCAAAGCAATTGCCACCGAGAGTGACAATTTAGTCCGTTGGGCAGTATAGAAATAAAATAAAATAATAGGCAAAGAAGGCCAAGTTCCATGTGGTCCACCATTTGTTTTTGACAATGGACTCCCCTGGAAGATCAGAAATATGAAGGGTCTGGTTTGCAAACAGTATCTTGCCATTTGAGATGATGGTAATTCTGTACATCAGGTGCTGGCTACCTATTATGATTGATAGCAATGATAGACCCATTCTCTGTTGTGTTCTTCCTTTTAAATGCCAATTAAGCTGAAATGGCATCATATGAAAATGAATTCAGGAAATCTGGTGGAAGTACTCTCCTTTTATAAATCCTCACTGTATGCCAGGAGTTCCCAACCTATGGCCCACAGGCCAGCCCCAGCCCCCAATGCGATTCCATCTGCCCCATCCCTGCCTCCACCGCACCCAGAAGTGGAAACAGGAGCATTTACGTCATCAATAAAACACACCCATGCTTGCGCAAACACGCCCATGGTTGGCATAAATGTGGAAGTGGGTGCATTTATGTCAGCCGTAAATGCACCCACTTCTAGGTGGCATGGTCCAGCCCGCGATGCTGTCCAGGGGTGTGGTCAGGCCCGTGATGTAAAAGTTTGGCCACCCCTTCTGTATGCCTTTCTTGATAGATCGGGTACCAGTGTGGATGAGGGACTGTTGATTAATGCAACTAAGATGAGTTTTTTCTCTTTCTTTTTTGCACTACAGTTGTCTTCTCATTTTGGGACTGGTACAAGATCTTTTGCTGCCTGAGGCAGAGCAACAAATGGTACCCAGTTCCTGAAATCATAGAGCCTTGTATCCATTGTTTTGGCACCTGTGGCAGACCCCAGATGTTAGGACCAGAATTTCATGTTGCTGAAAGTACATTCCAAAGTAGCTTATAATTCCAAATCCACTCCAAATAATGACAGGTATTTTTCTCACTTTTAGACAACTTTTTAAAGAGTAATTTGTCTCAATTATTATTCTTTGCCACCTGCAAATAGTTAATTAGAAGTACAGTGTTTCAAGACTTACTTCCCATTTCTTAAATGCTCAGGTAGCTTGTGATGAGATTCAGAAGGGTAAAATATTTGAAGCAAAGCAACCTCCTGCTCAGACCAAAAAGCCACTTCTACTTGAAGATATCTAGAATATTGATTTTAAGAAAATCAGTACTAAATGACTAATGTTTGGTCCAAAATACAACGAGGAAGTGCTCTCATGGTGCAGTGATTAAGCTGCAGCACTGCAGTCAAAATGAGCTGAACTCAGTCCTAAGGGGACCGAGGTTGACTCTGCTCTCCATCCATCTGGGATTGGTAAAATGACTGCCCAACTTCTGGGGGACAAGCATAATTACCCTATTTGCTGGCATATAAGACCCACTCCTCCCCTAAAATACACTGGAAAAATGGGGTGCGTCTTTTATATATTGGTCTATGGGGTGCATCTTATACTCTGATGCATCTTATACACCAGCAAATACAGTATCTTTTGAATCACCAAGAGAGTGTTGAGGACTATGGGGTGATTATATAAATGGAAACAATAGCAACAACAACAATCTTCTTCTGTCTGCCTCTGTTGGATCAGTTCAACACCCACAACAGAAGACAAGGCAACAGGACAAGACAGCACCTAAATCTTGAGATAGTCCACCATCACCATTTATTAAGTCGGCACCTCTAGAATTATATAAATAACTAAAATTTCACAGCTATTCCACAAAAGGACTGACATCACCCTTGTTCATGTAGTGTAATGTAATCTAATGTATGGGCTGCAGACAAGCCTGGCTTTTGAACAAGGGAGACATTTGCATAATGTAATGTTATACCTCTTTAATGGAATTAATGGAAAGTAGCTAATTATTAGCAACTATTTTCTTCTATGCTCTGGACCATGCATAGACCATCAAATATGGGGGTGCCTTCTGTGAAACAGAGAAGTTCTGGCAATTACAAGCCACACATTACACAATGTAATTCTGTTCTGAAAGGGGAGGCTCTGTTGATTAGATTTTAGGCAATGTGGTATGAATGTAGAAGGAGGAAAAATACATATCCTTTCACTTAGGATCTGTTTATAACTTGATATAGACACCTTGTCTTTCAACCCTTCATGTTGGTTTTGGGCGAGAGCCATTTTGAGTCAACAGCTCAGCCCCTATATCCTTATCCAACCTTTCTAAGACGATCCTCTGTTTGAAACCCAAGTCACCTGGCTTTCAGGTCTTGAGAAATGATGGACTCTGACATACAGCCTCCTCTCAAGGTAGCTCGGGATCATAGAAGGAGTCATTTAAGGCTGTGATGGACAATCCACAGGCCACATGTATCAGCAATGAGAGCCTGCTTTTATAGAGGTGGCCAAAACTTGCCTTCTTGTTTGACTGGCTCAGTAGGGAGGTTGAAGCTCTGGGGAAAGCCTGGTAATTTTGGGTAGCTCAGAGCTTGGAAAAATCTCTCTCCCTCCTCCCCCCCCCTCTCTCTCTCTCTGTCTCTCTCTCTCTCTCTGTGTGTGTGTGTGTGTGTGTGTGTGGTATAGCTGCAGTAGCCCTTTGCAGCAAACATAAGAAATCTTATCATGCCTGAAAGAGCAACAGTTTTTTCTACAGATGCTTGGGGGGAAAGAGCTAAAGTCAGCAACAGCATATGACACGTAAAACATATTAATTGAGAGGATGTTCCAAGACTCTTTAGGGCAGGTGTTCACAACCCCTGGCCCATGGGCCTAATCTGGCCCATGCATATCATTAATCTGGCCTGTGGTGGCCACCCAGGCACCTCTAGACCTGCCCACCCCCTGCCCCCAGAGGTTGTGTCACTGTGGCAGTGGCAGAGATTGCACCATTTTCACTGCTTCTTTCCACAGCCTCTGCCACTTCCCAGGGTGGCGGGATGCTTTACGGAGCAATTTCACTCCATTTGGATCATTTTCCGATGCTTCCACACTTTGTTTCGGCTGCTCAAACGCACCGATGGGCAACTTCCAGTGCCAGGCAGAGCTTGCGTCATTGGCTTGGTTCCTAGCGTGGAACCATGAAGTTACCCAGTGGCGTGTTCAAGCAGCTGAAATGAAGTTGGGAAATATCTGAAAATTATCCAGATGGCGCGAAATTGCTCTGAAAATTCTCCTGCCGCCTTGAGAAGCGGGAGAGGCTGTGGGAAAAGCCATGAAAATTGTGCTATCGCCGCCGCTGATGACAACGAAAACATAAGCAGTGGGCGCCAACATGCCTCCAGCCCCTGGTGGGGAGTGTCGGGGTGGTTCCAACCCCTGGTGGAAAAACATTGTAAAAGCCTGCTTTAGGGACTGCAGGCTAAGTGGTTAAGATGGAAAACTTGCTGCATGTTGGAGTGAGCTCCTGTTTCTGATGCATGGGAAACTGGGGAATTTGTGAGCAGTGCTTATGGCAGGGGTGGCCAACCTTTGGTGCGCCGAGTGGTCTTGAACTTCAATTCCCAGTAGCAGCACACCTGCTGATTAGGGCTTCTGGGAATTAAAGTTCAAGAACACCTGGAGCACCAAGGTTGACCACCTCGGTTTATGTTTTTTTGAGTTGTCCATCAAGAGCAAAGCTTACAGCATTTAACAGCAGGAGTGGTGTCAGTGAGAATATGACCGTGTTGTCAACTAGGGGATAGTATAGGAAATTAAAATGACTTATCTAAAGAAATTCCAGTATTAGCTTTGTTCTCTGTTAATAAAAACCATTGTGTTGATTAGATGGATATGCTCTGTGGTAACATTGTTAAAAAGAGCGTCCAAAACATCTGGAATGGTCATACATTTAGGGTAATGGGGTTAAAGGTCTGAAGAGGAGTATCATTCAGTATGACCTCCAGTCAACTTTGACCTGAATGAATGCATTCAACATGATGAGTGATTTTTGTGTTTCCAGCTGAGTACTTTGAATGTAAAGACAAAGAACTTAGTCTGATTTATTTCATTTCATTGATTCATGTCAGAATCAAGGTAGAAGAAGGTTTCAGAAGGGTAAAAGCACGTCTAAATCAGGCTTCAGAAGGATGCATAGCAAACAACTCTCAACGGATTCAGTCATGTTTCAGTGGCTGATTTAACAACTGTAGTGAATCCAGATACAGCAATATTTTTTTTTCACTACTACAGTGCTCGTACTGACTAGAGAACTCTGGGAAGTCTAATATCCAAAGAAGCAATTTCCCCAAACTCTGGCAGAATAGCAGATGAAACCCTGGAGTCTTACTATCTGTCAGAAATAAGGCAAGATAACCAAACTGGTCTGGGATAAGACAGCTTTTTCCGCATAAGAAGTGGAACTGGGAAACCAAGTTTATGACTAAACTCAATTCTTACTCCTGTCACATTTACAATTTCAGAGAAAGTAATAAAACCATAATTTAACAGAGTTTTCCTGGAATATGGAGATTTAGGATATAATCCCCACTAAACCATGAAAACACATTGAGGAACCTTGAGCCTGTCACATTTTCTTAGCCTGATCAACCTCAGTGGATTTTTGTGAAGATAAAGTAGGGCAGGAAAAGGCCAAGAAGACCACTTTGAGCTCACTGGCAGGAGGGGAGGGTAGAAATGTAAAAAACAAACAAACAAACAGCACTCTGCTTGTGCTTTAGATAAACTCTTTGCTAATAGCTCTTATATGGAATTTCCTAAATGAAGCCTTCCATTTCCTCCACCCAGTAAAATATTTATGGTAATCCAGTGGTTCAACAACAGAATATGGACATCATTTTGGTCCAACATAGCTGCTAAGTATCCCATTGAACGTTCACAGTTTTCTTATAACAACCATTCGTTTCATTCCATATCAGTTTGGAATGTACCTTGCTGGGAGAAGGAACACACTGTTCAATTTCTAAGTGTTGGAGACTTTGGCCTTCTGTGTGAACTCTGAGCATACAGTGTCTTACATAGAGATGCACAGACCCCAAAATAATCACATTGGTCAAAACTTCTTTAAATTGTCTTTTTTTAGCCATCTTTGCCTGCCATTACAGCTCTTGTAGAAAACTAACATCTTGTGTGAGCCGGGCTGTGCCTTAAGTTTGCACAGAACATTTTTGTATGTACTGCAGTATAGTACTAAAAAAAGTATCAGAAGAAAGATTCCTTGATTGGCAAAAGCAGTTTCTAAGATACATATCTAGACCCAGGAAGGCTGTGTAGGAAGCAACAGCTTTCCAAAAATCTTCACTGTAATTTTCCTTAAAAATGGTAACATCTCACTCCGCAATGCTTCCTTGGTTACAGTTAAACTGATGCTGCCCACTTATCAAGCTTAAATTTTAATATTGCAGCTAGCTTTATTTTTCAGGTAAAAATCATTATTGGGACTGTGGTGGCTCAAGTGGTTAAGGCACCGAACTCACTGACTGGAAGGTCGGAGTTCGATTCCCGGATACTGCATGATGGAGTGAGCTCCCGTCTCTGTCCCAGCTCCTGCCAGCCTAGCAGTTCGAAAGCAATAAATTGCAAGTAGATAAATAGGGACCACTTTGGTGGGAAGGTAAATAGTGTTCCGTGCACTCCGGTGTTGAGGCATGCATGCCACATGTCCACTGAAACATCTGTAGATGCAGACAGTGTAGGCTCTTTGGCTATAAACAGAGATGAGCATTAAATCCTAGAGTCAGATACGAATGGCTTTAGAGCAAGGGTGACCTTACTAAAAATCATTTACAGTAATACCCCGGATAACGATTGCATCGGATAACGCTAGAATCAGATAACGATGCAAGTTTTTTCCAAAAAACTTGCATCGGATATCGATTCTGGATAATGATTCTTAGCATTATCCGAGGCAATGATCTGTGGGTGTGGGGTGGTTTGGGTAGAACTACCCAATCCACCCCTCACCCTCAGTGGTCTCTGTGACTGCAGTAGGGTCGGGGAAAAGCACGCGCCTTTCCCCCGACCCTACTGCAGTCGCAGAGACTGCTTGTGTCTCTTTCCCTCCCTATATTTAAACTACAGGGAGGGGGAAAGAGAGAGACGTGATTGGGTCTCTAGAGAACCAATCACGTCTCTCTTCCCTTTCCTGTACTTTAAATACAGGGAGGGAAAGAGACACAAGCAGTGTCTCTCTCCCTGTAGTTTAAATACAGGGAGGAAAAGAGTAAGACGCGATCGCGAAAGACTGAAGGAACTGGGTATGTTTAGCCTTGAGAAAAGGAGGTTGAGAGGGGATATGAAAACACTCTTCAAATACCTTAAAGATAATCATAAAGAGGAAGGAAAGGTTCTCTTCTCCATCATCCCAGAGTGCAGGGCATGTAATAATGGGCTCAAACTAAAGGAAGCTGGACATAGGCTGACTATGAGGGAAATCTTCTTGATGGTTAGAGCAGTACAACAGTGGATCAGTTGGTTAGAGCAGTACAGCAGTACAACAGTGGATCAGTACAACAGTACAGTACAGTGGAGCAGTACAACAGTACAGATCACTCTCAAAACTTGGAAGCACTGAAGAGAGAATTGGACAATCAAAGATCTACTTTGACTCAGATTCTCGCATTGAGCAGGGGGTTGGACCCAATGGCCTGTAAAATGTTTCTGTAAAACGTTTTGTTTGGGGCTATTGTATATTTTTCAAATTTTTGGTTTTAGTGCTAACATATTGTACAGGTTGATAGCATTATTGGTTATAACAAATAACACTTACCTATTTCTCCTAACACCATTGAAGAGTTGGGAGGCTTAAATGGCAATATCTCTGTTTGTTTTTAAGGCTTTAAAAATTAAAGATATAGCTCGTGGATCAAGCGGGAGATCACCCCGAAATCTCACACACCACCTGGGTATTTACTCCTGTGTATCTTATGAGAATAGTTTCCAGGGTGTAACACCCGCGCTAGTTTGGTGCAGTAAAAGCAATAATAAATGACACTTTAAATACCAGTGTTTTCTTGGACCAAAACTTTTGGGAACTGCAGCCCACTACATGCATCAAAGGAAACAGAAAACTTCTCCCAAATAAAATTTGTTGGTCTTCTAGGTGCCACAAGTCCCCTGGCCTTGTAAAATCATGAGAAATCTTCCTGTTGATACATTACAGGTACAGTATATGAACTTAAAAGCCATGGCTTTTGGGTAGGGGGAGTAGCTGTTTCATTATTCTCTCTCGCTCACTAGCTTGAGGTGGGGAGAAAAAGAAAGAATGGAAGGAAGGATATCCTCCCCAATGCCATTTAATATTTAGTTTGATTGAGTATGGGACTATGGTGGTTTCGTGGTTAAGACACTGAACTTGATGACTGGAAGGTCGGCAGGTCAGCAGTTCAAGACCCGAGTACTGCCTGACAGAGTGAGCTGCCGTCTGTCCCAGTTCCTGCCAACCTAGCAGTTCAAAAGCAAGAAATTGCAAGTAGATAATTAGGTTCTACTTCAGTGGGAAGGTAAATAGTGTTCCATGCACTCCAGTGTCTAGCCATGCCTGCCACATGTCCATAGAAACCAGAGGCGTAGCTACCGCCGTATCTGCCGTATCAATTATATGGGGGCCCCGGGCCACAGGGGCCCCCAACGTGCGTAAGCAAAACAAATCTTTACCCTTCCTAAGGCCCCCCAAACAAATTTTTATACGGGGCCCCGCCAAGGCACGCTACTCTTCTGATAGAAATGTCTGCAGAAGTAGACAGAGCTGGCTCTTTGGCTGAAAACAGAGATGAGCACTGGACTCTAGAGTTGGATATGACTGGACCAAAGGAAGGTTGACCTTTACCTTGATTTAATATTATTTAATTTGGTTCCCAGACATCACTATTGGAGTGTTTTGTTCATCATTTTTATTGTTGATTTTGCAAATCTTGTATTTTCCTATTGTTGTACACTGCCCAGAGTTGGTAGACCACCCAGATGGATGATATATAAGTGTAAATAATAAATAATACATAGAATAGAACATTGTGGCAGAGCGGGAAAGAGAAAGAAAGCAGTGACAGAAAGTGTGTGTGTTTGTGTGTGAAAGAGAGATGTACGAAGAAGTAGTTGTTCCATTCATTTACGCAATGCCTTGCCCACTGAAGGTATTCATTTTTTTTCCAATTTTTATACCGCCCTACTCAGTTGCACCGACTCAGAGCGGTTTACATACAAAGAAAAACAGCGAGTTCATAAATACAACATATAAATATCAAAAGTAATCAATGTAAATACCAAAAAACATCTCAACATCATTACAGCATCACTACAGCATCAAAAAATTCAGTAAACATCAGTTTTAAACAACAATCCAATTTACAAAGTTATCAAATTCAGAGAAAAATTACAACAGTACCAAAAGACCTGACGCCACTGCAGCTTTTTAAGCCCCGGCCTGGCGGAGCCTCTGGGAGCAGGTGGAAGCGTCCCGGGCTGGAGGGGTGTGTGTGGCCTCCTCCCCGACCCACAGGTGTTGCTGGCGGCGGCTCCGAAGTCCTGCCACCACTCCGACTTTTAAGCCCCGGCTGGGTGGAACCTCTGGGAGCAGGTGGAAGCGTCCCGGGCTGGATGGGGGTGTGTGGCCTCCTCCCCGACCCGCAGGTGTTGCTGGCGGCGGCTCCGAAGTCCTGCCACCACTCCGACTTTTAAGCCCCGGCCTGGCGGAGCCTCCGACTTTTAAGCCCCGGCCTGCCGGAGCCTCTCATCCCCTTGCCAAATAAAGAACTTTTGCTCATCTCTAGGCAAGAGTGTTAGATTAATCCTGATATAATCATAAAGCTCACTTTCTGTCTCTCATCCTAATGCCTTCACCAAATTGTTGTAGTAATGCAATGGGACAAGATAATCTTGTATGATGCCCTGAATCTCTTGGAGGAACAAGAAAATAGCAACAAAATAATAAATAATAATAAAATGGCCCTAATCCCAAAGGCCTCTGGAATTTTGCCTATACAGTGGTACCTCATACAACTATTTTAATCCATTCCATGGGGTTCGTTGTTGTACAAAACAATTGCTATATGATGCATGCATCATACAACTTTTTTTTTTGCTAAGTGGTTTTTCCCATTGAAAAATTGTTGTATGTTTTTTTCCATAGGGAAAATTGTTATGCAGGATGCCATTTCCCCCCAAAACCTAATTGTTTGCGATTTCATTTCTATATGGGGCTATTGTTGTATGAGGTTCCACTGTATAATAGAAAGGTGGTCACTAATTCTCCTTCTTTGTCCCCAGTATCTTAAGATCAGTTATCCCTTAGTCCTATGGCTGGCATAGGCAATATCTACAACGTCCATCAATCTATCCCCTCCTAAAGTGATCTAAATGTTTTAATATGTTTGTTTATGGCAGAGATGAAGAACTTGTGGCCTCAACAAAATTCTGTTGCTGATATACACCTTTGACTATTGACCAGGCTGTCTAATAGGAACGAGAGACTTTCTGAGGCTAGAATAGATTTTACTTATCCTTCAGTGTTTGCATTTGACTTTTACTATATTAAAATGCATCTAAAATGTATGTTTTAAATTAAAATGCTTATAAAATGGATATTTCAAGACAACATTCATGAATAGACTGGAACTAGTGCATAAACAAACACCCACAAAACTGATACAGACCACAAAAATTCTTCCAACCCTGCCTTTACAGAACTAACATACTGGAAAGCCCTTTTTAGGAGAGATTAGCTCAGTGGCTGATATTTCCACCTGGTTAGAAGAAGAGGATCCAGTGAAGCGTTCAGACTACAACAAAATGAAGCAGAGGGGAGCACTTTCCCACAGACTGTGCTCTGTCAGCAAGTGTTATGTCACTGTCACCAAATGATAAAGTTCCACTAGAAAGGTTTGTGACAACTGTGATACTTAAACAACGCGTGAAGGCAGCCCAGTGGGAGGAAGAAAGGTATGGGTCATTAGATTTATGTGTAGAGCCCTCAGGCTGTACAATTAGACATCAAGCACAGGTTTTCACTAGCTTATCACGGATGGCTTGTCCAGTTGAGTAACAGTATTGGGGGAAGTTTGTATCAAATCCCTTGCAAGTGTGTGCGAGGGAGTGTTAATACCAGTGACGTGAGAACTCTCCAGCAGCTTGATTCACAAAGTCATATACTGTACAAGAGGTAGTTTGCTTGGCAGGTAGTGGAATGAGAAGGGCTTTCTGTAGTGTAGTGTTTACCAAGCTATGTTCCGTGGAACACTGGTGATCTTCAATTCCCAGAAGCCTAAATCAGTACATTGGCTGATCAATGGTTTGGGGAATTGAAGTCCCAAAACCAAGATTGGGGGACACTGTCCCTAGTGACTGGGCCAGGATAAATTTTTAAAAATTAAGGATTTGGATATGTTCTTTTTTTTAAAAAAAAGCAGTGAACATACCAGTAAGTCTCTTAGCCAACCTGGCCACTGTCTAAAGATTGAGCTGTATGTAATCCTGAAGCAAGGAGAAGGTCTCATGGACCAGAATCTTGGAGATTCAGCAATAAACTAAATTCATTACTGAATCAGGAAAAGGAATTCTACTAACTAGTCAATACTTAAGAACGAGTATAATTAGACAGTGGCCAAGCTGGCTGAGGGACTTATGTTCATTGATTACATTGGGGCTCAATGGTTAAGAAGTGCGCCTTGTTTGCTGGAAGGCTGGCAAGTCGGCCGTTCAAGACCCAGGTACTGCATGACAGTTTGAGCACCCATCTCTGTCCCAGCTCCTGCCAACTTAGCAGTTTGAAAGCAAGAAATTGCAAGTAGATTAATAAGGATCACTTCAGTGGGAAAAGATCTTAGAGAAATGAAAGGAGCCTCATTCGGGCATCCCCTGAGTGGAGTTTCTCCAGCAAAAATCATTTCAACCCAGAATAATTTCTGACACAAAATTATTATTATTAAATACATAATCAGTTTTAACATTATAAGAATAGAGACATAACTATTGAAAAATTGAGAATTTTAAAAAAGCAATATTAAAATGATTAAAAGAACATAAACTCCCATGAGAAGGGGGGGGAAATGTAAAGAATCCTGCAATGAAATACAATTGTTTTCAGGTTTTAAAACCCTGTCCCAAAAGATGGGTTTTGGCCTGCTGCTTGAAAGATAGTAAAGAGGGAACGCTTGGCATCCTGAAAGAGGGTGTTTCGTAACATGGGATCAACCTCAGAAAAAGTGGGCACCACACCCTAGAGTCGGTTACAACTGGCTTTTGAGCAAGAGTGGCCTTTACCTAACTGTAGGAGCCAGTGATGGGCATCAGCAGGTTTGCATCAGTTCGCCAGAACTGGCAGCAGAAATTCTGGCTAGCCCCACCCATCCTAGTTTTGAAATAAAGTACTGTAGTCCTAATTTGGGTGCAATGGAGGGCTTTTCCTCTGTCCATGCCCACATACCACGCCCACAGTGTGGTAGTAAAAGTTTTTGGAGTCCACCACTAGAAGGAGCCATTGTAAATGATCTCATGGAAATTGCTAATAAATTGCTAGAGCAAGTGATTTGTGCTGCCAAAGGCAGGAATAACTAAGAATAGTGTAATCAGCAAAGTCTGACTACGTTCATATTTCTTATGACCAGACTTTTCAAGTTCCCATGCACTTTGTTGGGAAATAGGATTAATTAATTTCATGTCAGAAATTATTCTGGGTTGAAAGGATTTTTGTGGAATAAACTCCGCTCAGGGAACACCCAAATGAGGCTCCTTTCATGTCCCCAAGAGCTGGGACAGAGACGGGTGCTCAATCCATCATGTGGTACCTGGGTCTCGAAGTGCTGACTTGCCAGCCTTCCAGCTAACAAGGTGAGCTTCTTAACCCCTGAGCCACCGCAGTCCCTGAGAAATAGGATAACAAGTATAGATGAATGCAGAGTATGTGGTATTTTGGGAAACTGGAGCCAAATCTATTTGATATAAAAGAAGAAAAATGGTCCTTGCTGTGGGTCTGTGAATGAATAGTGCATAGGCTAAAGATTAAAACTGAAGTGGAAGTAACTGTCATTATCACCTTTTCAGTTTATATCATTATTGAGTCTTTTTGGCTCTCAAGAGTTACAAAAGAAACACTGACATTTCCTGTTTTTAGAAAGTTGAGCTGGAAGGTTTTCAGTCTAGATTAATCGCCGCCGCCCCCCCCTTCCCCTTTGCAATGTAAGCACAGGGAATAATGTCACATTTACTGTGTAATGTGACTTAACCTTAGAGTTTCCTTTTCCTGGGAGTTTCATTATTTCAACTATTTATTTATTTATTCATACACTTAATCACTAAATATTCAGTCAGCAGTGTGAAACCTTGACTCAAAAGGCATTTGATTTAATTCAAAAACTTAATAATTAGTGTTTTAAAACGGAAAGACATAGGGGAAGAAATGTGCAGAAACTCTTTCCACATTGAGAGATTCTATGACTTACTGAGCTGCATGAATGTCAGCATTTGGTGAAGTGAATGAAAACAATAAATTACTGTGTGCCATTTTTATTGTTATAGCAATGGAACAATTACAGAGCTGATCTACTTACTTACTTACTTACTTACTTACTTCAATTTATGTTGCCGCCCCACTTCAAGGAATCTGGGCAGCTCACAAAAAATCAAAAGATTAAAAGGATTACACGATTACAAGATTAAAACATATAGGATTTTTTTAAAAAATAAAATAATTAAAAGGTTAAAAGAGACAGAGAGTTATTGGATCAGCTGACAGGCTGGGGTTACAACATTAGTGGTACCCCTTACTTATAAGATTGATTGAGCCCTCAGGTTATCCTGCTATGGTAATAGAGTAGATCATACTGCCAACACCTCAACACTGAGTGTCAGGCAGCGGTTGACTAACCTGACCACCCTGAGGACTAACGGCCTTGAGCCCCAAATCCTCAGCGAACGGCGATGGTCCCCGGTCCCCAAGTGGATTATTAAATCCCACTTGAATCCATATTGATGGAAGACAGTAGCTTCATCAATACTGGCCAGAAGGGCGCAGGACCAGAAAGTGACTCGCAGAACTGGATCAGTGGTATAGGGGTCATGTTGTGATGAAGAAGAAAGACAAAAGGCCACTCCATTATATTCTCAGGACAGTCTCCACGGCTGATCGCAATGATGATCGCCAATATTTGGATTCAGAAAAAGAAAAAGTTCGCTGTTAAACCAACCAGTCTGGATTCTTAGGGAAATTTCTACTAGTACTTTGGATAAGCAATAGGATGAAGGTTCTAGAGACTTCCTTTCTTTCATGCTATCCTTTCCATGGCCAGGTGATACAGACGCTTTGTCTCCCATCAAACTTGGCAATTGCTATCTCTGATTTTCTCTCTTTGTGTCAAAACGTTGTGTAATATACTGCAATGCTTCTTGATCAGAAAGATTGGCCAGCAATACACCATTGCCTATGCGGTGCCTGGGTGTATTTGTAATACTTTCCACTCTTTGTCGAGGCTCCTTCTATCTTCCATATGTTCTCCAACAGACAATGAAAGAACAACCTTCCACTAGCTCATTTTCCTTGGGCTTCATTTGTAACTTCTTCTCTTTGCATTTATTTGGTTAGGCAACACTGCTTCTAGCCCATCTTCCAAGTTTCAGCAGCCACTTAAACAACCAGCCCATGTCACAAATTGTGTAAGAAGCAAACAGAGAAAAACAAGAATCAGTCACATGTGTTGATGGAAGCTAGGGTTGTGGATATTTTATAGCCTCTCTTTTTCCTCTGGTGCCAAAGGCATCCTGCAAGTAAATGAGGTTGAGAGGAGAACAGGGCCCAGAGATATTGTAGATATGTTTCTCCTTGCCTGGCCCACAAAATATGGACTACCTATGGAAGAAATGACCAGAAAAGTTATCTATGCTCAGGTACTTATCCATGAAATCTGGACCAGATAAATCATCTACCTGGTGGTCCACACAGGCTGTTCTCTTATTTATCCTTGCAGACAGTTGGGCTAGAGTGGCATCTGATATAATCTGAGGAAGATGCCTCAGCAGGTAAATATTCAGTTGGCTATTGTGCTGAGAACAACCAAATATTGTTCACCTGTTCCAAGGCTTTTCAAACTGCTTTTCTTTCAATAAGACTGATGTGAAATAGATGGGTGTCACCTTAGAGCCGTGAACTCCAAGTGTTCTTGGACTTCAATTACCAAAAGCCAAAGTCAGCATTCCTTCTGATCAGGGTTTCTGGGAATTGAAGTCAAGAACAGCTGGAGTACCAAGGTTCACCATCACTGCCTTAGAGCTATTAAGTAGTGGAAGAGATGGCTGTCAATTTGAAGCACCTCTGTTTATGGTAGGCTAGTTTACCTTAATGCTTGGCTAGTAGTAATGGTATTGTTGACGCAATGAGCACAGAGCTGGGTGGATTGAGGAGGATAGTGGAGGACAGAAGTGCCTAGCAGGCAGTGGTCCATGGGGTCACAAAGGGTCAGAATCAACTGTGAGACTGAACAACAAGTAGTATCCAGTCTTTAAATCTTACAACAACAAAGAAAGAGAGGGGGGTAAATGCTGCAGATGACTAGCTGAGGCCCCTCTTATACAAGAAAGCAGAATCCAGGAGCTCTTAAAACAGATTAATGATGCCTTTCAGCTGTAAAAGGCATAATTAATCTGTAAAAGTTCGTGGACCTTGTTATATGTGGTTCCATTGTGCAGACTTTATGCATTAGGGCCAGGAACAATTCTTTGGCTTGGGTTGTTTGCAGAGTCTTAGGGAAGAGGGTTCTGCTAGCATCGTGCAAGTTAATCACAATTGCATTGGCAGCTGGTCTGTTGACATTTCATTAATCGTTTCATGATCTCAGGGATCTTAGACTCCGTTTAGGATTCATTAAATCTGTGCACAGATCTGTGAAAGAGAGAAAGACATAAAGGATGAGAGGGGTGTCTTGTTTTTAATAAGACATTACTAGATGGCCACATCTAGTTTTTAATAAGACATTACAAGATGGCCAGATCAAGGAAAACTGCAAACAATTGCATTTCTTAGAATACCAGCAAAAAATGTTTTGAGTCTCACTATCATTGCAGTCTCTCTACGACCCCCTTGTCTGTCCTTAGCTGCTAAGTTTTTAAAAGCCTCCATAAAACCCAAACGTGTATCAATCCATCTGAATTCTGACAGGTTTATTCATCCTTCTGTGTTTGTGTTTGCACAGTGCGGAGGTGTTTTATGATTTTGCTTTATGCTGAGACTTGAGGGGAAGCTTCTTTCCACCAGTTTCTGCTAGTTATCTGCAACAATATTTTCCTCTTTGCTGGAAGCTGTAGAGAGCTCCTTAGACAGAAATTGAAAGTCTCCCTGTACAATTGTAAGCACAAATATTCCTTCAAAAGACCTTAAGCTGTGGGGAAGCTGGAGTAGGACCTTTGAGAAAAATCCTAAAAATGGGTAGGAACATGTGAAGGTCAGAAGGTCGGCAGTCCACAATAGATAGGACTTTTGAGGTCCTTTTGCCAGCACCACTAATTGAACACAAAGATTGTCTGGGAGCTAGTGGGAGAGTTCTAGAATGGATATCCTATTCTTTCTGGTCCAACTTTGTCAATATCTTGTCAACTGACTTTGATTGCCAATTTAAGATGTTTTCTGCTGTAGTTAAATGTGGTATGGACACGATAAAGATTTAAGACCTTGTCTGTTGCTTGTGAGAATTGGGTTATTGGTCTTGTGAATGAAAAAGAGTAGACTTTCCAGAAGCTACAGACTGTGGGCTACTATGACCACTGAGGAGCTTTGCCTCTCAGTAAAAAAAGAAGCCTCACCTACATTTTAAATAACTTAACTTCAACAGTTTCCTGCTATCTATTTTCGTAAGTTTATAGACTGGGTTTTTGTTTCAAATTGCGCTTAGAAGGGAAGCTACTCAGAGGGGAACTACTGTATATGCTGGCGTATAAGACTGTTAGGACAATTTTCTTTTGTGGGGTATTGTACAAAGATTGCTGCCCAGTGGAATAGTACAACTTTAAGGCCCTCCATGTGTTCTAAACACAGGTGTACATAATAGAGCCACAGACTGATTGCCCGGCTGTGCATGCCTCGTCCACGTGCTCCTGAAACAGCCCAGCTGTGGCTGATTAGAGAATCTGACCAGCAACAGCAGGGTATAACTGTGGCCCTCTGGGAAGGGTCTACGGAGGAGGTTGTCATTTTGAGAAGGTTATCATTTGGAGGAGGTCATCATACTGAGAAGGCTGTCATACTGAAGAGAAGGACTGAGACTACACAGAGAGAGACTGCTGAAAGAGGTCATGCTGGTGATGAGAGTTTCCTTCAACTGAGAAGGAAGAACTACTGAAGATTGCCAGGACTCTGTGCATGCTCTTGGGATTGGAGCCAACAGAGGAATCCAAGCTGTGTACCAACTGAGGGGCTTGGAGAGAGAGAGACTGTTGTATATAGTCCTGTGTATGTCTGTCTTCCCCTCACTGTTAAGTAAAGCGCACCTTTCACTGAAGGCATATGTGTTTCCCCCCCTGAAAAACATGCCTCCAAGTGGGGGGGGGGGTCATCTTATATGCTGGGTGCACTTCAGTTGGGATAGACATAGCTGCCCATAGTGGCCTCCCGGTGCCTGCCTGGTGCCCATAGTGGCCTCCCGATGCCCACCCACCTCAGTCTACATACCATCCACTATTGTGTGGTATCCAGCGTGGCTGCGGCAAGCATCAGCAGCGAGACAGGGGTGCCAGCCTTTTCTGCATGACTGGCCTGTTCTGCTCGGTGGGAAGCAGCGGTGCTCTGCCCCGCCCCTTGTCTACGCAGAGCTCGCACATGCACACTTGCGTACTAGTGCCGGCCACAGGGAGATGTTGAAATCAAATCTGATGTTCTTTTATGTTTTATTTGGTGTGTGGAAGGTGTGCGGAAGAGGGGGTAGTCTTATACGGCAAGTATATAACAAAGTATATTTTGAGTGGAAATGTTGGGGGGTCGTCTTATACGACCAGTCCTCTTATACGCCAGCATATACGGTAGTTTCTTACTAACACAAGGCTGAGGTAAGTTTGTGTGTCTCATCCTTAATATATTTGTGTCATTTCTTCCTTTGTCCTCATTTGCATTTCATACATTTTAATTTACTGGGCTAGTTTCTCAGCAGCTTGTGTTCTTCTTACGCTTTTCAGCTCTTCATTTTGCCTTTCCCCTCTTTGTGCCAGATGTTGCTCAGTGCCTGTGTAAGCTCACACATTTGCTCCAGGATACTCATGCACTGTCTGACTGTCTTTCTCTTTGTTATATCTTTCAGCCATTCAAGGATCCTTCTCTCTTATTTTATCATTCATGATCAGTTTTCCTTGAAGGCCCTTTGCTCACTTGCTGTTGTGTAGTCCACTCTTGGGGCTTCATTATTGGCTAAGCCATCCTTTTAATGTTGGTTTCATGCACCAGCACTTTTTTTAAGATGAAAGAAAAATGTTCAAGTGTCTGACTATACTGGAGGACACTTCGTAACTTGTCATTACACTCACTTTCTACAGCTTCCCCCTTTTTGCATGTATGTAGACATTTTCCTGTAACAAAAGACCTTCCGCTTCATTTCAGATCTATCTTTAATGTAGAAAGTGCATAATGTTCCCTGTATTCTTGGTTGAGACATTTGTCCTTAGGTTAAGCCCATGTTCGAACACTTTGTGGTGAGTAACTGACCAATATTTTAGCATGACTGAGAGGAGAAAATTAAGGAATTAAAATGTTCACAAGCTAAATAAGTAAAATGCTTCTCTGAACTTCTGTAGGCTAAAGACTTTTTATGATATAGGACAAGTGTAATGTTGATGTTAAAGGAAGTAAAAGTACCATTCTATTCTGCTTTAGTTAGATATCATCTGGAGTATTGTGTCCAGTTCTGGGCATCACAATTTAAGAAGGATATGGAGTAGCTGGAATGTGTCCGGAGGATGGCAACCAAAATACTTAAAGGATAGGAAGGAGGAGGTAGAGGAAGTTCGATGTACAGTATTTATTTTGGACAAAAGATTGAATTAGAGGTGATTTAGTAGCTATCTTTGAATATCTAAAGTAGGGGTTCTCAACCTACGGCCTGTGGGCGCAAATAATCTGGCCCCTGCTCGTGCTCTAGCCGCCGCCGCCAGAATCAGCCACAAACTCATTTACTGATATAATCTTAATATGTGGAAATATGGACCTGGACCCAGGCCATATAGTTCATAACTGGCACTTAATTGTACCTGGAGACAGACTGTAGGCAGAGAAGCTGTTGTCGCATAAAATCTATGTTCCTTGTTGTCACAAGGAATCTACACAGCCCTAGACAGCAGTTAATCTGCAGTGTTTTGGACTTGATGGAGCTTCTGAACAAAATGTCAGGGGGGGGGGGATCAAACTACAGAAATAAGCAAGCCTGGGACGTTGACCTTGCTCCCTGGAATTCTGCTTAGTTTTACTGTACTTTACAGACTCCATGTTTTTCTCTTGTCTGCCAAGGGATTTGTAATTGTGGTTCACAGAAGACACAAAGCCATTGAATTGTTTCTAATAATAGATATTTTTGTGCTGAGCTGGTAAGTAGGCTGCAGATGTGGGTGTTCCTGGATACATGAGGAGAAGGTTAAAACATGAATGGGCACTCTTCCCCTCCATCTTGCCTGATCAGCAGCCTAAATAAGGATTCACAGACCTGTGGACCCTCCAGATGTTGTTGAGCTCCATTTCCCATCAGCTCTAACCACCCTGGTCTGTGGTGAGACGTCATAAGAGGAATTCTCAGCATCTAGTCTAGACAAGGATTTCAAAATGAACTTTAAAGAGATGAGTAACTATATGGCCCTTTCCAAGCACTGGTTAGTAGACAGTATGAACATGTGAGATTATAGAATGACATCATGGCAGCAGGCTGCATTCCTGATCTGTGTGCACTGAACAGCAGAAGTTCATCTCCCAAGGTTTCCAATCATGCAAAGAAGTCCTGGCACATGTCCATTTGAATGTTTGTAGCCCTTCACTTTGAATATTTAACTGAAGACATTGGTTGGGGCAGAGCTTGAAAAAGTTACTTTTTGCTGTGCAAATTGGGACAAATGGTGTGTCTAGGGCAATGCAACCCTCTCCATTCACTTTCTGTCTTCCAGAAGAAATCTCTAAACCACTGTGTTAAAGGATAAAACTATACAGTCATACCTCCCATAATGAATTCAATGCGGTATGCGAGGCTGCTTGCTATGCGAAAAATTCGCTATGCAAGTCAGACTCACATAATGAATTTTTCGCTATGCGAGTCGGACTTTTCCCTGTGGAAAAACTCGCATAACGAGCGTTTCTATGGAGAAATTTTTCGCTATGCGAGTTTTCCCCATAGAAACACTCATTATACCAGTTTTTCCATTGGGAAAAGTCCGACTCACATAGCGAAAAATTCGTTATGTGAGTCGGACCGCTTAGCAAAAAACTTGCTCGTTATGTGAGTTTTTCGCTAAGCGAAACGCTCGTTATGCGAGGTTTGACTGTATATGTTAAAACTCCTGTTCAAGTGGTCTGTTGGATTAGGTGCTTGTGGAGTGTGTTATTTCACCACAGGTGTTGAAATAAGAGCTTGCTAGTACAGTACAATCATCTGAATTGGTTAGACAGCTCCCTCTGGTTCTTCAGTTCAGGCCTCAAATTGGTAAAGGTAAAGGTCTTCCTTGCTTTAAAGCCAGTCGTAGGGTTCCATACTCCTCTCCGTTTATAGCCAAAGAGCCAGTGCTATCTGCATCTGCAGATGTTTCCATGGATATGTGGCAGGCATGATTAGACACCAGAGACCACGGAACACTGTTGCCTTCCCGCCAAAGTGGTACTTATTTATCTACTTGCAATTTCTTGCTTTTGAACTGCTAGGTTGGGAGGAGCTGGGACAGAGATAGGTCTCGAACTGCTGACTTGCCAACCTTCCAGTCGTCAAGATCATTGTCTTAACCACTAAGCCACCACAGTTCCTAAGGGGTTAAATACAGAGTGGGGAAATTCCATCTCTGCATTCTTCACTTGAACTTGGAGTCTGCTGGCATTCTTTCCAAATCTTCAGCTGAGCATGGCAGGAATTCCCAGCAAGGGGACAATCTAGTTTCCCATTTACATCCCTCCCATGCTTCCCCCACCTTTGCTTCCTGGTTGCAGACTCTTGTTGCAAGAGAAGAGAAATGATTAAAACCTAAGTAGGAGCAGATGTTTTGCATCAGGTTTAAAGCTGAACTGCAGTAGCAACATTATCTTAATCCTCCAAGTAGGATATGTACTGTAGGGGAAACTTTTATTATTCCTGTTTAACTTTTCAGCCTTACTACTGTATACAAATGTTTTTCTTCCTCCTCCTTCCCCCACCCCATAAGGTTGAAACCTTGGATTAATAGGTTCACGCTGACCTTGGGGGAGAAATCAGCAGGAGCTTAAAAGTAAACCCAAACTGTGGCTCATGTACTTGGAAATATGTTTACTGTCATAGATCCTTCCTGAGCATTTTTGGACAAGGCAGGAGCAGATGTACAAAAACCTCTTGGAGTTTAGTGTGGCTTCTTTCAAGAAGGAGTGGAATTATACTCCACTTGAACAACTACAATGTCTTTCACCATCTCTTATCCTCCCCCCCCCCCAATCAAAAAACCTTACTTTGGGAAAGGGTTCCTTCCCAACATTCAAATACATAGAGAACATCATTTACTGCTGGAAATAATGGGATTTGGGCCTTTTCCATTACTGCTACTGCTACTATTGATAGCAGTTGTTGTTCAAATTCCCTTTATTTTAAGAGTGAGTACTAAGGTGGTCACAATGACTCTTTTACTAGACAATTACCTGACAGCTTCAGTATAACTCAAAGTCTTCAAGAATGCTTGGGACATGTTCAAAATACAACAAAAGGACAAACACACCCTTCAAACCATATGACAGAGAAAAGGCAGTGGAGAAGTTTGCAATCTGGATCAAGGAAATGGCTTTCTGAGCAAGGGTGAAATATCCTATTCCTCTCTTGCTACTCTTCTGTTTTGATTCTCTTCCTGTCTTAAAAAAAAAGTGTAGATTTTTAATTTGCCCCAAGTTGTTTTTTTTTTTACCAACTGTAGATCCAGATATTAGCCTGCCATTTGTAGAGGAGGTCTCATGAGGTGGAGTCTAGAGATTTTCTCTCCACAGAACTATTAAAGTTGCTAGTATCCTGTCTTCAATAGAGTGACTGTAGGTACTTGGCTAAACGATAATATTTGAACTTTGGCTTCTTTGCCTCTTGAGAATCGAAGGTATCTATTTTTGCATTTAATGTCCCAGTAAAGTTGGTTTTTAGCAAGACTGCTATAGAGTTTGTGGGCAATAAAGCCCCCTAAATAATAACCTTAACAATAATAATTCAAGGATGAAAACCATTTCTCCAGTGCTTCGGCCAAAAAAACCTCCCCACAGACCTGTTAAAAAAAGATGAGGAAAGCAGGTATGCTTCACCATAAAGTAATTTTAATCTGCTTCCTCTAAATCAGGGGTTCCCAACATTTTCCCTCCAGGGGCCATTCCTGTCCCCGACACTCAGCTGTGGGAGCCAGAAGCATGGTTGCTCCCAGTGCTTATTTATTTGGCACCAGTGGCGGTGGCAATTGCATTGTTTTTTCAGCTTCTTGCACAGACTCCACCATTCCCCACGGCGGTGGGAGGCTTTTTGGAGCATTTTCTCTCCATTTTGGGAATTTTTTGCCATGTATCCGATGTGTTTTGGCAGCCAGAACACAATGTTTGGGCACTTCCTGATGCTGCTCTGGAAATACAGGCATTGCTGGAAGATCCATCCGGCACCAGAAGTGCCCAAATGTCATGTTCTAGCTGCTGAAGCACAGCAGATACCCAGCGAAAGATTCCCAAAATTGAGCGAAAATGCTCTGAAAAGTCTTCGGCCACCTGTGCAAGACGCTGGACAAAATGATGCAATTGCTGTCACCACCGTAAGTGATGTTTTTGAACTTCCAGTGGTGGGTGAGCTTCTGGCAGTGCCTAGGTGGCCACCATGGGCCATATTAATGAGCTCCGCAGGCTGTATTAATTCCACAGGCTGTAGGTTGGGAACCCCTGCTCTAAATTGTAAGTTGCAATATTCAAGAGTGCATGAAAATTATGGCAATTTCAGAGTGACTTGAAATTTCAACATTTTGTTTCAACATATGTTATTTTCAGCCAAGCTAAAGTATGGGGGTGAGATAGCAGTTTAATTACAAGAAACAGCACTGACAAGAGCATTGCCTTTGTTGATGTTTTTTAAAGGGGAAAACCTTGTGCATGAATAGGAGCAAGTGTCTCTAATCAAAAGACAGCTGACTATCCATTTCCCCCCTTTTATGTCTTTTGAAATATGGCTTCCTGAGAGCTGAAGGCTCATACATTACCTATCACACACACATGGCTTTCATTTTATGTTTCTGTTTGATATTATCTGCACTGTGAGTGGCAAGGAGAAAATGAGCACCTTCTTGTGAGGAAAAACAAAGCAATGTGAGGAAGGTAAAAATGCAGAGGAAAATACAATATGGAAACCTGTTCCAGATGTGTCTAATTAGAAGCAAGCTGAAGAGTCTCCTAAGAAGTAGTGCCTTTTGGAAGTCATAAAAATTGAAAAGAAGTACTGGGGAGGTTTTGATATCAAACTGTTAATTGCACCTGCATTGATAAAGCAGCTGCAAATGTTATTTGTTCATGTATATGTAATGTGCTGACTTATAGCAAACCTGATAAGGCATTCATAGTAAGTGATATATTTAAGGAGTGGTTTTACCTGTTCCTTTCTTTAAGTCAATTTTTATGAACAAGTGGGGATTTGAACCCCAGTTTCCAGAGTCCTAGCCCTTCATTCTATACACTACACTACACTACACACAGTACTCTTTTTAGTGAAGAGGCAGAAAGCCAGTCTTATCCCACTCTAGGGAGCGGTGCTCATCTCTATTTACAGCCAAAGAGCCATCGGCGTCTGCATATGCAGACATTTCTAGATGCATTCCAGCCATGACTAGACGCTGGAATGCACAGAATACTGTTACCTTTTCCCCTGAAGCTGTACCTATTTAGCCACTTGCAATTTCTTGCTTTACAAGCTGCTAGTTTGGCAGGAGCTGGGACAGATGACAGACGCTCACTCTATCATTCAGTACTTGGGTCTCAAACTGCTGACCTGCCAACCTTCTGGTTATCAGGTTCAGCATCTTAACCACTAAGCTAGATTCAAATAAACTTAACCAGGACAACCTCCTCCCTTCATCCCAAGTCCACAAACTTTATTGAAGACTCAGAATCATTTATTTTTCTGTTCCCATTTTAGTCCTCATTATTGTTACACGTGCTCAAAAAGATGGCAAAAGCTCGCTGCTCTGAAACCACAGTGTTTTCCAGTATTTTGAGTTGAAGACAAATACAGCATTAAAAACAACTGGTTTATTGTGTATTCGTCACCCACAGTGTGAGCTCCGTTTCACAAACCGAGCAGACAGATGGCTGGTGTTTGCTACCTCCTGCTCTCTGAGGAGAATTAACAAACTACAGTATCTCGCAGCCAGGTACCTGAGATAAGAAGTACTGTAAGTCAAACCTGCAGTAGTTGAATGTTTTCTCAGCCTTTTATCCAAATAGTTAAGACAGAAGTACAGTACTAGCATGCAACCCGAGCGGCTCAAGCTGATGTTCAGCTTGCTGCCATGGTCATTGATCTGTTTAATTGTAAAGTTGAGAAGAACACACTTGGAGTGTTGTTTTTTTTTTAAAGGCTGTGCTTCCCAAAGCAAGCTGTGCAATAATAAACTAGGCACTTGCCCAAATGTCAAAATGGAGGAAATCTCAACATAAGCTTATGGCTTGCTGTTGATTTACTATCTACAAGGAGATGATGATGGTGATTGTGCACTATCCAAGTCAGTTTTTAGTAACGGGAACTCTTTCCAGGGTTTTCTAGGTAGAGAATACATAGAAGTTGTTTACCATTCCCATTTTCGGGGAACATTTTTGGGACTGTGTAGCTTGACCATGACTACACAGGGTGACTCTTCTCTTTGGAGACAATAGGGAATCAGACTCTCTACCTTTGGCTACACAATGAGATACTTAAACCACCAAGTGATCCAGCCAGTGAGAACAGTGGGAGTACAGAGAGGAGGGAAGGAAAGGTCAGTGCCTCTCTCCCCCATTCTGCCTTTCATTATTAATGCAAAGCTCATTTTGGTGCTAGCCAGTGGTGGGATGTCAAAAATTTTACTACCCCACCGTGATGTCATCACAGTGTGGGCGGAGCTAATGTCATAACATCATGACATGGGCAGAGCCAACATCATGACACCATGATGTTGTGGGCATGGCCAAAGAAAAAATAAAAATAAAATAATAATAATAAAATAAAATAAAAATATGCATGCGTGCACACACACACCCTGGGGAGCAGGCTATAGGGAGCTTCAGGCTAACAGCTTCTCTTCCTCCTCCCCACTTGGGAGGACAGCAAGGAGGCCATGCACATGCGCCAAGCACTGTAGGCATGCATGCACACCAAGTGCTTGGCGCACATGTGCAGTGGGGGAACCCGTGAAAAGGTAAGCCCCGAAGGTGGTTCCCCCCAAAAGCTGCTACCGGTTCTCTGGGACACTGGGGAAAATTACTACCGGTTCCAGAGAACTGGTGAGAACCTGTTACATCCCATCACTGGTGCTAGCCACAAAAATGAACCTGCTTAAAAATTGTTTTCCATTGGCCAAATTGAAAGCATGTTTCTTTTTCAGTTTCTGGATAGATTACCATTGTTAAAACCAGCAGAACAGGGATTTATCTTAAGACAACAAAATACTATAGGTATAATTGTTGTAAACATCACGAGCACCACCTGCCAAATCTGAGGTTGAATGTGGAACTCATCTATCCTATAATTACCTAGGGCTGGCACTGGTATTACCCTTAAAAATGGCTGTGGAACCTTTGTTCTTCCTGTGTCAGATCCCTAAGACCAAGGGTTTCTCAGCCTTTTCAAGTCGGGGGCTGGGTCACGCTCCCTCAAAAGTTGAGGAGGCCAGAGACTAGTTGTACCCCACCATTTATGGCTTTTATAAATGCATTTAGGACAGCAGCAGACCATTTACAGCTGTTGTAAACCCATTTACAATGGCTGTAAATGAGTCTGCAACCAATTCCAGCCTCAGAGGTAGCTGGAGTGAGGGTGGGGACCGGATTATTTGGTGCCATGGGCCAGATCCGCCCCATGGGCTATAGGTTGAGAACCCCTGCCTTAGTCAGAGCAGTGTTTCCCAACCTTTGGTTTTTGGACTTCAATCCCAGAAGCCTAAGTTAGTACATTGGCTGACCAGTGCTTTGTGGAATTGACTTAGGCTTCTGGGAATTGAAGTCCAAAAATCAACCGTTGGGAAACGGTGCCTTAGAAGGCTGCTCTTAACATTTTCTTTTGAAGGTCAGCAATGATTGCAGACCTAAAAGAGCAAAATTCAGAAACCTAGATTATTCACATCTGACAGAAATATTTTAAAATGCAGCATGTTCCCCAATGGTTCCTTGTACCTTTTTATTCTTTTTCTTGGAATATCCTTTTACCTTTTGTAAAACTATGATTCTAACATAATTCATCTGTGTATCTGGTCTTTTCACCATTGCCGTAATTCAAGGCAAGATCAGCCAGTCTATTAACTATAAGCTTTGATTCTTTACAATGCTTCTACATATCAAAATCTCCCAAGGTACTTCAAAGCATAACAGGTGCCTTATTCTAAAACTCTCGACATCTTCTTACAGTCATGATGAATTGTAGGTATATCAGGAACTTAGGTACAGTAAAACCTCGTATAACGTTAAAACCTGGTTCCACAAGTCTTGGTGTTATCCGATTTTTAGTGTTATCCGATGCATGTTAAAATCCTATGGGATCCATGGAGATACATTGTAACCACACAGGCTTTAGCGGTTGTTATCCGATGCATCCCATAGGATCTTAATGTTATCCGATGCAATTCTCCCCCCCAGATTGCTTAATGTTATGCGATTTTAGTGTTATCCGATACTAATGTTATCCGAGGTATTACTGTATATGGATGAATCTTACAAAATTAAAAAGCTTATAGCCTAAATAGGCACTTTTAAAAAGCATAGAACACTTCTCTTAAAGCATTAAAAGATCCCAAAAATTAAAGTAAAATATGTTGTGGCATCCTAATTTCCACCAATTTTGCCAACATGGCCAGTTATGAAAGCTGATGGGACTGTCTGTCTTTCAACATCAATTTGTCTTTCACCATCTGGAGGGTCATGGGTTCCCCTGCTCTGTGCTGTCCTAAGAGAAGATTCTGGCAAAGAAGAAACCAACTGGATTAGGTAGATACAGAAATCAGTGCTAGATAACTTCTCATTTGATGTGAATAAATTGCTGGTGGAAGAGGCATCCCCTTTGTCAAGAGCAACCCATTCTGTTCACAAAGCCCCATTCCGGTACAGTTTTATCCTCTTCTGTTCCCATCGCTACTGTAACTATTCCTCACCACTGATCTCTTTGAAGGTTTTCTTAATTCCACTTTGGATGGTTAGCACGCCCCAGTAGTGCTAGATACCCCTCCCTAGAAGGTTATGGGCAGGCTTCCCACCTTGAAACAAAGGAGGAAAGCATATTGTAGGGTGTCCCCCCCCCCAATCTGTGGTTGAAAAAGCATGGTAAGCAGGAGTTGAGATGTGCTTTTAGATTGTAATTCAATGAGCACATTAACCTGACCCATAGCTTAATGTCACAGTAATAGCAGTGATGTGTTGAGATTTGTGTGTGGAGGAGTCAGAAAGGAGGAGTATTTGATGGCAGATATCTCAAAAGATACCTGGGAGCTGTTTCCTTGCTTTCTTTGCTGAAATCCTTTAGGCACCAGGTGGAACAGGAAATCTGACAAGTATGCAGAAGCAACAAAAACTGGAGCAGACCTCCTCAAGCGAATTAACAGAGTGAAACAATTAGGACCTGGCAAAGGTTCAGAATTGATGAAAGGGCTATAACAGGCAAGGCAGACAGTGACTGTCTGCGACTGGAAAAAGAATAATGAGCACATACAATAAAAGGGCTTTCTGAAGACAATATGTACTTGAAGGCGTGCAATAGTGCCAGGGAAATAGAAATAAATATTCTCTTGAGTTAGAAGAAAGGTGTGTGATGGAACCTTCCCTTAAAACAAATGTAGATAGAGGACGTGTGTTGGCTGGGATGTATCTTTGCAAAGAGATCTGAGGGAATAATTTCATCTGATGTTAAATATGTTGTCAGTAGCAGTGCTCTGTCTCTGGGCAGATATGAACTGGGAGAGAAATTGTTCTGATTCAAGGGCACAGAGCATAGGTAATGGTCGCCCTTGCTCGAAAGCCAGTCGTATGACTCCAGGGTTCAGTGCTCATCTCTGTTTATAGCCAAAGAGCCAGTGCTGCCTCTGTCTGCAGACATTTCCATGGACATGTGGCAGGCATGACTAAACACCAGAGTGCACAGAACGCTGTTTCCCTTCCCAACAAAGTGGTACCTATTTATGTGCTTGGGACAGGAGCTGGGACAGAGATGGGAGTTGACTCAGGTCTCGAACTGCTGACCTGCCAACCTTCCAGTCTTCAGTTCAGCATCTTAACCACTAAGTTAAGTCAGTTAAGGACAGTTGAGTCTAAGATGGCTACTGACCATGTCTGAGGGAAGAGGAAGCCCACCTTGAATTTTTGGAGAGAAGTGCCCTTCCTGCTCAGACCACAAGGCACCACTGGGTTTCACCCTGTCCATGCACATACAGGATTTCAGGCAGGAGTAGTTCCAATCCTACCTGAGGATGTTACAATTAGAATGTAGGGCCTTCTGCTATCTAAGCATGAGGTCTGGCAATGAGACCCGGGTCTTGTCCTACATCTGGAAAGCTTTCTTTCCCTGACTCAGACTCTGGGTCCATTTAGCCCAGTGTTGTTGACACAGACTAGCTGTCACTTCCCAAGGTTTCAGACAAGATTTTCCCCAGCCCTGTCAGGAATTTGCGGAGATGGGACATTTTGCGTGCAAATGGAAAACCTTTTGTGTAATGGCTTTACCTCCTCTATCATTGTGAATCTGAAGTCTCAGTCAGAGACTCCTTTTGAGAGTCTTACATCCATTTGTTTTCACAACTTGCAAGCCACTTGAGCTCTGGCGCAGCCTCCGATGACTTTGAGGGAAACAACAATGTCATTTTAGCACAGTAAAGCAAAACACGTTTCTGCCTTTATCTCATTGTATTATTGGTGTCACTTTCAGAGACTTATGGGTTGTCCTGGAAATGTACTGAACAGTGGCAGAGGGCAATAGCTTTGTGGGTACACTGACTTTCTGAAGGTGCATATAAAAGTACTCACTTTGCACACTGATGGAATCTACTCGTTCATTAGTCTAATGCAGGGGTTCCCAACCTTTTCAAGCCAAATCAAGCAAGATCACATTCTCTAAGTCAGCTTTGATGGCCAGATGGCCATTTTGCCTGCCTGCATGATGGGGGTGGCCATTTTGCCCCAACAGTTTCAAAGGAGTGTCCATTTTGGTGTTTTTTTAAATGCCCTTGGAGGGGGTGAGAGGCCACATGAAATGGCACCATGAGCCAGATCCAGCCCACGAGCCTTAGGTTGGGAACCCCTGGTCTAATGTATCAGAATTATTGCCCTAAAGTTTTAGTCTAAAAGTACTTGCTTGCTAGTAATATTTTTAATAACATTTTTACATTGCTACAGATGTCTGTTGTGAGATTTAAGGCTTGGTTTTTGTTTGTTTTTTATTGTCAGAATCACTAGTTATAACAGTAGCGAATATAAAAAGTAAATTTGCAGTTGCAGTTTGAGGCAGGAGTATCTTTCAAGTCTCTTTTACTGCAAGAATGTGAAGGAGTGAAGAAATAAAATATCATCAAAACTGTTCCGGTATTGCCAGTTTTTCAAAAGAATTTTTCTTCATCAGGATATAATCTTAAGTATTTTTCTGTAGACAATAAAATGAAAACAAAATCGTACACTCTGACAACACATTTTAGTTTGGCTGTGAGCCTTAAACCAAGATATCTAAACATAATACATACTGAGAGTTTTTTACGCGTCTACTAGCTTCAGGGAGGAAAACATCCTATCACTATGAGCTTAAATATGTTAAAACATATGGTACAACATTTGCAACATATATATTGTGTGTCGAGTAATGTGTTCATGAGAAATAATTTTCTTTTTCTTTTAAAGATACAGTTGTACCTCGCTTAAAGAGCATAATGCATTCCACAGGATTGCTCTTTAAGCGAGTTTGCTCTTTAAGCGAAACACCATTGTAAATGACCAATTGTGGGAGGGATTGCGAACCCTGAATTATTTGTTAAGCGAGTTTTTGGTTGGTTTTATTTGTTAAGTGAAGTGAACATTCAGAGAAAATTCTGCTCTTTAAGCAAGTTACTCTTTAAGCGAAGTGCTCTTTATGCGAGGTTTGACTGTACAGTAAGGAGGAAGAAATGGTTTGATTATTTAAAGTGACAACATGTTCAGAATTATAAACCATACAAATGATTATAAAAATCAAGAAAGGTCCAACTCATTATTCAAATCTGATGGAACCAAAGTCTTCAGACACTGAATATAAAATGCTTCTCTCTGCAACAACAATTTATCAATATTATTTTTTTTTCAAAATTGGTTTTTTCAGAAGGTTTAAGTTGCACAACTTCAAGAACTACAAACTTGAAATGCTCATCTGTGTGACTCTCCTTGATATAGTGCATGACTAATGGTGCTTGTAATACTTGGATTCTAATTCTGGAGCTATGTTTTCCAATTCGTATCTTAATGGGTCTTGAAGATTTTCCAACATATTTCTTTCCACAAGGACAAATCCATAAATAAATGCAATTAATGCTATTACAGTTTGAAATTTTTTTGAGTTTAAGATGGAAATCAACTTCTGGAAAGGATACAGCCTTTGTTTCCCAGACAAATTTGCATATGACACAGTTGTGACATTTGTAATGACCACATATGATATTCTGTGTTAGTCCCTGTCTGGCCATGCACTCAGGATGTGTTACTCTATTGGCCAGGGAGCTGTTCCTTCTAAAACCTATACAGTAACTGGTTTATCATTGCATCCTGGTATATCACCAGTGTTTATGCCAGTGTTTATGTATAATCTTTTTAATATCATTGGCCAATGGAGAGAGCCCAAGAGACCAATTGATTCCAAATTTGCTGGTTTCTTTCTTTCTTTCTTTCTTTCTTTTTTTTTTTTTTTTTTTTGTCAAAAGTACATTTCTGGGTATTTTTTGAATCTTTCAAAGGAACTATCGATGATGTGATGGGGTAGCCTCTTTGATGTAATGCCTTCCTGACATACAAAAATAAAAAAGCATAAATTTTGAATGAATAGTGAGACATCTTCAAAACAGCATTTGTCAGCTAGCTTTCTTTCCAAATATAGAGGAGGTCTTGCAGATTTCTTTGGCATTTTGATTGTGGTGCAGCAACAACTGCCAAAAGCAGCTGTTTTTTAAACAGTGATGGAGCACTACATGGAGGGGAAAGAAAAACAAAACACTACAAAGGACCTCTAATTTGGCCTTTTGTCAACTGAAACAACTGATCTCTGACAACATCACACATTCCACAATACAACGTCCATAATGTCCTGGGAAGGAAATATATGTGGGAAGTAGAACTGGATTTTTAATTTATTTTTATGTTTAGTTTTCTTTCCATTTTACAATCTTCCTATTCCTTGGAGCCTTAGGGAAGTGTCAAGAAACTTTGGGGCTCCTTTAAAATACAATGTGCTCTTTTTCTAATTAACAAATCAGGTAGTATTTGACAATTCATCAGCTATCTCTATCCTTGTGAGTTGTGGGGAAGAATGATTGCTTCACTCAACTGGAGCAGCTAAATTTTACTAATACAGTATTGTATAGGAGGTGTCTGGACATTGGACTTCTTGTCATTCAAAGTGTGCTCTGGAACTAGAAGATGTAGGGTTGGCCTTACCACTAGACAGAGTAAAGCAATTGTTTAAGAAGTCAAATGGTAGAAGATGGCAAGAAGAGATAACAGGAGACATGTATTGCCTAAACCAGCCTGCTTTCCTCTGGTTTAGTGGAAGATTCTGGCCCATCACTACATCTGAAGAAAAGGTTCAGTCCAATTGGCTTTTATACATGGAATTAAAGCACTATCTTGTTCTTTCGTTCTTGCAAATTGCCTTAGGCTGTCTCTGAAAGGTTGAAATTATAGAGGAAGTATCAAAATATCACCTTCAGAGAAATCTAAATTGAATTGGGGAGTCGCAGTGTACCTCAGTGAAAATTCCTAAGGAATTCTGAAGTGTTTAGGATTTTGATCACACTGGCAAAGTTTCTCAAGCAGGTCTGGCAAACAAGCTGGTGGTGGTGGTCATGCTCTGATCTGGCTTTGTCATTTTCTGTGTGAGAAAATTCAAAAATGCCTTCGGCAAAAAGGCTGTTTCATCTCACTGTGTGGGTTCAGAGTCTGTCACATGCCTTGGTAATGTTCAAATACAAAACGGGACAGAAGAGAAGTTAGAACAAAAGCGGTTCCGAGCTGTTTTGTAAGCTTGGAATCAGCTTTTGTAATTGAGTAAGCTATGACACCAAACCGAAGAGGGCAGAACCTGACCATTTCTTACAGCCCTATAGCCTTGGTTCCCAACATGGAGCACAGGGGGAGCAATTCGATTTTTAAGGGGGACAATTCAAGATTGTTAAGACCAGAGGTTCTCAACCTTTTTAAGCTGCATGCCGGACCATGCCTCATCAGACAGCTGAGCAGGCTGGACTAGTGGTTCCCTCCCCTAGCAGAGCCCTACTCTCTTTGTGGCCGAGCAGGGACTTACAGGCCACCCTGTAATTTTGACATTCTACTCTAAGCATCAGGATTTCAGCTGAGAAGTAGAAACTGCAGGAGAAGAATGCTCGTTAACTTTGTAAACCACCCAGAACGTGCACTAAGCACTATGGGGCAGTATGTAAGGGTAATTGCTATTGCTAAGAAACGTCAGTTGAACACTAGGAGAATCTTCATCATGCTAAAATCTGTTTGAAAGACAGATTGCCTCAGGAGGTGGTGGACTGTCCCTCAGTGGACATAATTAACCAGAAGCTAGTTCACCATCTGGCATTCATGCTGTAGATACATCTGTGCATGGTGAACTAGATGGTCTCCCAAGGTATACTTCCTGCTAGTGTAGAAAAGCCATAAGTTTTATAAATTTGGATTAAGGAAAAAGGTCAGGAGAAAGCCAATAACTGCCAATAAAACTTAAAGTATTCAGACAGCTCTCCTCAGTTATCTTCTGGCAATAAATGTTTCCTTGCTGTTTTCCCTCCCTCAAGGCAGCAATTTGATTTGTATTTAGCGTACAGATAATAACATAAAATTTAAAACTACATTAATTTGCTTTATGCAGCTTTTCCTGAATGTTTACCTCTGTGATTACAAGTTTATTGACTTAAATATCAGAAATGTTGTTAGCTTCTTCTTTCACTGCAGGCTACAGGAATAGCAGGGCATACTTTGCCTATGAGCAATAAATTCAGTAGTCAGTTCCAACATCACTGGTACAGGGAATTGTATGTAATGCCTTCCTGACTGGTTTGAACCTGACTGGTTCCATATATGGTACCCTTGGCTAGGACAGGGTAGTCAAAGTGTGGTCCTCCAGATATTTGTCATTCCATGGTGTGGAAGTGTTGCCTGAGACTGATGGGATTTATATTAATCTGGAAGCCAAAACTCTACCCAGCTTGTATTAAAATCCCTCTTGCAGAGATGCATAAAATCTCATTAGCAAACCTGTTGGTTAATCAACACATGCATTCTATAGTCAAGGATCAAGATAAACTAAGGTGTCTTTGCAGTTGAGTTTGACAAGTTAATACAGCTAAGAGCATACAGATGTTTGTGCCTGAGGTCTATAACTATGGCCCTACCAGTAGACAGAGTGAGGCAGCCAAGCTTGAATGTTATACTTGTATACTTGTGTCTGATACGGAGATTACAATGGGCCCAGAATGCAGCAGCCAGGCTGGTGAGAGATTTAAAGAAATCTGATCATATGTCCCCAGCAATACCTCGGATAATGATTGGCTCAGATAACGATTGCCTCGGATAACGTCAGGGAATTTGAGGCAAACATTTGCATTGCACAACGTTAAGCTAACATTGTGCGATGCAATTGTTTGCCTCAAATTCCCCGACGTTGATCTCTGCCCCAAAGCCCACAGGGCTAGAGACCAGCTCTGTGGACTTTGAGGCATAGATCTACCGAGGCTTAGACCCACTGGTTTGGTTGAAAGGAGATCGGGCATGCCTGTCCGTCCCCCATCCCCCCCACCAAACCAGAGCTACAGGCTCTCTGCTTTGGGATCCGGGTGGCTGGGGGTGGAAAGCAGCTCCAGCCACCCTGATGCCAAAGCAGGCAACCCATGCAGGCTGCCTGCCGGGCTGCGTGCTTTGGGATCGTGTTGGCTGGGGTTGGAAGGATACTTTGACAATTTTCCAGCCAAGATAGTTAAATGGACAGACAGACAAATAACATAATTATGGCATAGAGTAGAATTTTTATATATTTTAGTCATTTTGTGCATTTTGAAATGGAGTGGAAAGCAGAGGAACAGGAAACAGTTGGGTAAGGAAGAGTGGGTGCTGAAGTCCACCATATTTATGAGAGGGGAGAGGAAAGTGGCTTGTGGAGTTTTAAAGATATTCAGTAGTTCTGTGGTTTACAACCTAGCAAGCTTATTTGTTGGCTAGAAGACAGAGGGGGCATTACAGTGGGTTGCCCCAGGAGCCAGGTTTAATCTTTTCTTTTCCAGGAAAGGAATGCTTAATCATTTCTTTTTCAATGCAAGCTTCCCTCACCTTTTTCTGGATTATCCCAGTTAGCAATAGTATAAAAGGTTCTCCTTTATACCTGGATTTTGGGTTTGAGTCTTGTAACTCTTAACCTGTACACTCAAGTCATTCTACCAATGCTATCAAAGAAGTCACTTCCACAAATTTATCCTGAGAAACTCTTAAGAAACATATTCATTCTTACATGCCATCAAGCCACTTTTGGCTAAACAAGATACAGGAGATGTGCCAGGAATGATTCAGTGTTGCCACCCTTCTTGTGGCCAATCAAAATTTGAACCCAGGTCTCCTGCCTCCTATTCCTAGCCCAGGAGTAGCCAACCTTGGTGCTCCAAATGTTCTTGGATTTCAATTCCCAGAAGCTCTGATCAGCAGGTCTTCTGACTCGGGCTTCTGATAATTGAAGTCCAAGAACAACTGGAGCACAAGGTTGGCAACCCCTTCTCTAGCCTCTAGAGCAGGGTTTTTCAACCTTGGGCCTCCAGGTGTTCTTGGACTTCAATTCCCAGAAGCCCTAATAAGCAGGGCCATATCAGACACATCAGGGAGGCCCAGTTTGAGAAACCCTGCTCTAGACTAGACCATGCCGGCGCTCCTAAAAGATGTGTAATAATCATATACATCTAGAAATAAATAGTAGCAATAGAAGTCAATATCTTTTTCAATGGTTGCATACCCTTGACTTCTTATTGAATAAGATGGCATCAAAAGCCAGTGTGTCAAAAGCTAAAAATTCCTTCAAGGCATTACTTTGGAGTGCCTGCCCTCCTGTGAGAATAGCAGAAAAATGTCCACATGTTTTATTTCACTTGTCAAGGTCATTGTCACTGAGGAAGACAAGACAATTAATCCTAGAGTGAGACAGACACCAGCAGCAAGAGCACATATTGTGTTCATTTTCCAAGTGCCCTCCTGCTGTGTTTCAGCAGGGAAGGTCAGCCTGAATTCTGTGCTTCTTTATAAATGACCTTGACAGTAGGAGCAGGGAGATTCTTTCTCTATATATAACTAAGAAGGTTAACAGTGATTCAGATAAGTTTTGTTGAAAATAAATTGATATTCCAGGATATCATTCTACTGTTGTAAAATATTTTAGTGGAATAAGAACCAGTAGGCTACATCTGCTTGCAGCCAATTCCTTTGACTTTAGTGATTGTAACAAAAGAAAACAGCCTTGACTTTGAGAGTTGAAAATAGAACCTTCTGGCTCAGGGGCACAATATACAGTACCTGTGTTATGAGATCCGGGGGGCGGATATCCAGTTTGATTACTTCTTTCATGAATTGCTTGTGAGCTTTTTTAAAAAGCAACTAGTTGGACTAGAACCCTGGTTGCTAACCTTGCCACGCCAGCTGTTCTTGGACTTCAGTTCCCAGAAGCTCAAGTCAGCAATCATGTGATCAGGGCTTCTGGGAATTGAAGTTCCACAACAGCTGGAGTGGCAAGGGTTAACCATCACTGCACTAGAATGACTTTAGGACTGAACTAATAAGGCAATTCTCATATGGGGTATGTTTCATTATTTGTTAATCCCTCCTAGTTCACATTACTGGTAAAGATCAGGAGGTCAGGAGATGTTTTCTCTGCAGTACAATTACGTGACCAGTCCAGAGATCTAGATCTCTATTTTTTTTCCTTAGTAGGTTGCTTGTTCTGCAGTAAAATGAGGTATGTGTTTTTGAAGTAATTTTTACATCCTAAATGCTAGAGAATATTGATACAGTAGAGCAGTGATGGCGAACCTTCGCACTCCAGGTGTTCTTGGACTTCAATTCCCAGAAGCCCACATCAGTACACCTGCTGATCAGGGCTTCTGGGAATTAAAGTTCAAGAACAGCTGGAGTGCCAAGGTTCACCATCACTGCAGTAGAGTAATATGGGTGTTGAGAAGTCTAAACTGTCCTGAGTTATTCACCTTTATGCTTTGTTTACACAGTTGGAACTATCCAGCACAGCAGTTCTTCATCAGTTTCGAAGAGACCAAGTCACAGATACATGCCAAGCCAACAGTATATCCAGCAGAAAGCGCCGTGTGCTGACTCCCAATGACCTCAAACACTTGGTGGTTGATGAAGATCATGAATTGATATATTGCTATGTCCCCAAAGTGGCTTGTACCAATTGGAAGAGAGTCATGATGGTCTTGACTGGGAGGGGTAAATATAGTGACCCCATGGAGATACCAGCTAATGAAGCCCACATCTCATCAAATCTGAAGACGCTCAACCAGTACAGCATCCCGGAGATCAACCACCGCTTGAAAAACTACATGAAATTCCTTTTTGTCCGTGAACCGTTTGAGAGACTGGTGTCAGCCTATAGAAACAAATTTACCCAGAAGTACAACACTTCTTTTCACAAGAGATATGGTACCAAAATCGTGAAACGCCAAAGGAAGAATGCAACCCAGGAGGCACTGCACAAAGGTGATGATGTGAAATTTGAAGAATTTGTGGCTTATCTCATAGACCCACACACCCAAAGGGAAGAGCCATTCAATGAACACTGGCAAACTGTTTACTCTCTGTGCCATCCTTGTCACATCCATTATGACCTCATAGGGAAATACGAGACCCTGGAAGAGGATTCTAACTATATCCTTCAACTTGCGGGTGTTGGGAATTATCTCAAGTTCCCTACCTATGCAAAGTCTACAAGAACTACTGATGAAATGACCACAGAGTTCTTCCAGAACATCAGCTCAGAGCACCAAACACAGCTGTATGAAGTCTACAAACTTGATTTTTTAATGTTCAATTATTCAATCCCAAGCTATCTGAAATTGGAATAAGGTGGGAAGAGCCAGAGAGAGGTGGGGGTGGGGGTAGGGAGAGAGAGAATGAAAATGAAACCTGATTTATTTAAGATTTTTTGTCACATTTACTTATGAAGAAGGGGTTATTTTGTAAGTTAATATTTGCTCTTTTTTGAATGATGCTGCGAGCAGCATAGCTGGAAATGTATTATTTAAATTGTTGGTATGAAAACACAACTCTGTTTGCAGGGTAAGAAAATTGCAGTGACTAGTAAATGCTACACTGTTCAGAGAAAAAAATGTTCTAATTGTCCTGATGGATTTCTTTTTGCATTTTTATCAACTCCTGCCTTTTTGTTATTTATGCTTATTTAAGAACACAATAGATTTTTCATTAGAAGCTAAAATATGACACTGTGTGGACAAACAAAATGTTTCCTGTGCTCTCCTTCCTAGGGTGTGCCTATGTTCCTAATGTCCATTCATGACGGAATGTTTCACAAGTGCTGGATATGTACGTATCATTGGAAGTGCTGACACAGTGCTGGTTGTCCCTAAGCAGGAATATAATTTATCATGATTCTCTGACACAATCTTCTTCTGATGATCACATGCCCAGAGTTTATGCAATGGGAGTCAATGGGTTGGAAGTTTGGAACCCCTTGAGTTATTATGTTTTACACAATCCTCAATTGCACAAGCAGATTTTACCTTTCTGGTGGTTATAGTTTCCTCTTCCTCAGTCATGGCTTTGCCCCAAAGCTAAGGTGGCCACTGATTCGCTAGGAGAGAATTGGAGGCTTCCAGTTGACTTAGTTGATGTTCAACCAGCCTGATCTGAGATCTTTCATTGAGGCATCCAAGCACATTGAAGTTCATTGGCATACATTTTTGCTTCACCCAAATTATGTAGGATTCTGTCCAAGATGACTTAAACCTTCAACTTAGTGAGTGTGTTAAAAGAGCGCCGATACATACATTCAGAATTCCCAGGAAAGGAAAGAAGAAGAATACAGAGAAAAGACTGCCTGTTTCAACTTTTCCTCCTCCAAATAGTCTAGACCCTTGGTCTGCAAATGTGGCTCTCCAGATGTTCTTGGACTTCAATTCCCAGAAGCCCCAATCAGCAGGAGTGCTGACTTGGGCTCCTGATAATTCAAGTCCAAGAACATCTGGAGAGCCACGTTTGCAGACCACTGGTCTAGACCAGGGATAAATAACCTGCGATCTTGAGGGAAGCTTGGACTTCTGGGAAATTAAGTCCAGATACACCTGGAGGCCCAAGGAGGAAACATTTTCCAAGTGTTCTAGAACTTCAATTCCCAGAAGCCAGTGGTGGGATGTCAAAAATTTTACTACCCCACTGTGATGTATTCACAGTGTGGGTGAAGCTAACGTCATAATGTCATGACATGGGCGGAGCCAAAGAAAAAAATAATAAAATAAAAAGCACGCACACACACACACACACACACACACACACACACACACACACACACCTCAACCCACCCACCCACAACACAAGGAGGCCATGCATACGCGCCAAGCACTGTAGGCATGCATGCACACCAAGTGAAAAGGTAAGCCCCGAAGGTGGTTCCCCCAAAAAGCTGCTACCGGTTCTCTGGGACACTGGGAAATGTTACTACCAGTTCTGGAGAACTGGTGAGAACCTGTTACATCCCATCACTGCCAGAAGCCCAGGCTTTCCTCATGGCTGCAGGTTTCCCACTCCTGGTCTAGACCCATCCAAGCTAGAGTCGCCAGAGCATGAGTACCACTCTCATACCACCATTAAAGAAGAAACCAGAGTGAAATAGACAAAACATACCCTATGAAATGAATGTGTTTATTGCCTTCTGGCCTTTTCTGATGGCCTTGTCTTATCTTGACCCTTCAGATAATGGCACTGGGAGCCAACAGGCAGTCTTCAGTTAGCCAGGCAGTCTTGTTAACTCTCATGATGCTGAGAGCTGACATTCTTTCCAGAGAGATCTGGAACATTCAAGATGCTTTGCAACCTTTGTCTCCTTTCCTGGTTCTGAGCAACAGAAGCCACATTGGACCAAGAAAAGGTCCCTCTGACCTGTATGTTTGGTCTTGGCATCTTTGTTCAGTCCAGAAAACCCCTCAAAAATGGTGCCAACCTTGACATTTGCTCTTTGCCCTGAAACAGAATATTTGCTTTCCTGTGAGACAATGAACAAGAAAAACACCATGTTTAGAGCTGTAGAGAATTTTAAAGAGCTTATTTTCAAAAAATGATGACATCAAGTGGCAGCATCTCCTTTTGTTCAGGTGGGTCCCTGTGCTCTAGAAAATGATTGTAGAATATAATACCCCAGGTAACGTCAAAGGCCGCCCTTGCTCAAAAGCCAGTTGTATCAGACTCTAGGGTGTGGTGCTCATCTCTGTTTACACTTTACAGCCAAAGAGCCTGTGCTGTCTACATCTGCAAACATGTCTGTGGTCATATGGCAGGCATTACTAGATGCTGGAGTACACAGAATGCTGTTACCTTTTCTGCCAAAGCAGTATCTATTTACTTGCAATTTCTTGCTGTCAAACTGCTAGGTTGGCAGGAACTGGGACAGAGATGGGAGTTCATTCCATCATGCAGCATTCGGGTCTCAAACTGCTGACCTGCCTACCTTCCAGGCCTCAAGTTCAGCACCTTAACCACTAAGCCACTGCAGCCCCTTACAATAATACCCTACAATGCAGCGATTTCATCCTAAATACTATGTGTTTTCTGCACTTGCAGCAATCATTTTGAAAAGAGGTGTATTCTCATACTTTTAACTTTCAGATTGGGAGAAGAAATGGTAACATTTTCATACACACACACACACACACACACACACACACATCTGTGATGGGGGGGAAATTTATATGGAACTTGTTGAGACAAACATCTTTAAGCTTTGTTGACATGCTCTTTGTAACAATTTTGCCTTTGTACTTGGCAATCCTGCATTTGATGAATCGATATGCATCCATCATATGTGGTGACAGCAATGCTGATATTTTGGACTGCAGTGTTTGGTTGATTAATTGATAAGACTGGACCCAAAGTTTGTTAATTTAAAATGTGTCCCTAATTAATTGGGCAACAGGTTTTAAAAGGTTGGTTAATACTGTAACTTTAAATAAAGGTACTTGGGCAAAATGTAGGAGGCAATCTTAGGAATGAAAATGGGAAGTTCACACACAGACGGTATCTTAGAGTCAAATTAGGTAAAGGTTGCCCTTGCTTGAAAGCCAGTCGTGTCCAACTCTAGGTTCCAGTTCTCATCTCTGTTTACAGCCAAAGAGCCAGCGCTGCCTACGTCTGAGACATTTCCATTGTCATGTGACAGACACAACTAGACACTTGAGCACATAGAACGCTGTTACCTTCCCACTGAAGCAGTACCTATTTATCTAGTTGTAATTTCTTGCTTTCAAACTGCTAGGTTGGCAGGAGCTAGGACAGAGATGGGAGCTCATTCCATCATGCAGCACTCAGATATCAAACTGCTGACCTGCAGACTGCCAAGTCCAGCGTCTTAATCACTAAGCCACCACAGTCCCTTTGGGTCAAGTTACATGTTTCACTAAAGAGATATCCTACAGCTAAAGATACCTCTTTTTACACTAAAATAAGAATGTGCAACCCTTATCAGGACAGAGGAGGAGTTTAAATTTTCTCACCAAGCAGACTCTCAAAACTCTCTTCCAACACCACATCTCAAAGGCATCTACTCTTCTGCGCTCAGCTTTTCTAATGGTTCAGCTCTCACAACCATACATTGCCACAGGGAATACCATTGCTTTGACTAGACAAAATTTTGTTTGCAATGTGATGTCTCTACTTTTCACTATGTTCACCAGGTTTCTCATCGCTTGCCTCCCAAGAATCAGTCGCCTTTTTATTTCATGGCTGCAATCACCATCTACAGTGAGCTTTGCTCCTAAGAAAGTGAAATCTGTCACTGCTTCTACTTCTTCCCCATCTATTTTCCCAGGACTGATAGGGCCTGTTGCCATGATCTTGGTTTTCTTTATATTGAGTGATGTTTACTCACTGAAAAGAAAAGGGTAATTTGAATAACTATGCACTCAAGGGGAATTTTGACTTTTGTTCCCTAAACACTAGCCCTTTTCTTCATCTTTTCATATGGCTAACTATTCTTTTGAAGGCAATTTTCAAAACCAAATTGTGGTAGTACAAGGGGTACCGGTGCCAATCTTAGATTTTGCATGTCCTGTGAGCATCGTACTGCCGGTGGAGATGGTGAGTGTCACTCCTTTCTGGTACCAACTCAAGTGAATCTTATTTGAGTCAAAAAAGAACCACCTCCCAGATGGTCCATGAGTGATTACCTCTTCTGGAGAATAAGATACCCATAGGTTACTCTTTTTTTAAAAAAATATATATTTTTTATTAACACATGTATATTGTGACAAACATATAAGACAATATTATAACATAAAATAAATGAATAAACAATAAACAAAAACCAAAATTATACATCTGATAACAACTGCGAATACACCCACCCATTCCCATACTAACTTGTAAACAAAGCACATAAATCATGCCAGCTCATATTGTACATATAATCCCAGATAAGTTGAGTACAGTATCTTGTAGATATTGAAATCTCAATTCTGCCAAAACTTCAACATTTCTTGGCTTGGTTTAATGCCTTCATTACTAGTCATACCAAATATAACAAATGGTTCCCAAATTTCCCAAAATACATTCTTAATGTTTAAACCTCTTCTAATCTTTATTTCATTTGTTAATTTGTCATTGAGAGCTAAACGTCATGCCATATTATACCATTTCCCTTTTTCAATTATAAACTTATTTTTCCATTCAGCAGCAATTAATTGTCTCGCCACAGATAGTAAGGTGATCATTAACTCTTTCTTATTCTCACTTATCTTCACTTCATCTGTTTCCCCCAGTAACACAGCTTTAGCAGATAACCTAATCTCAGAAGACATAATCTTTCCTAGCTCTTTTTCTATCATTTTCCAAAATTTGTTTGCGAATTCGCACGACCACCACATATGAGTATACGTTCCAGGTTCTTTACCACACCTCCAACATAGGTTTGTTTCAGCCTTTCCCATTTGCCATAAGCGTATAGGGGTGGTGTACCATTTCCATAATATTTTACAGTTGTGTTCTTTCTCTTTTATAGAAAGTACTTTCATTAGTCTTTGGTTCCATTTCCGTTTCCATTCTTTATCACATATTACAATACCTAAGTCCTTTTCCCATGATTCTTTTAGTATTTTTTGCGGTTGTTCGTTTTTATTAATTATCCTATACATTTTGCCAACTAATCCTTTTTCCGGGGTTAACCCCTTCTTTAGTTTGTGTATAATCTCCTCAAAAGGAGTTATTTCTCTCCCTATGTAATTTTTTAATCTCTGTTTCCTATCCCATTCTTCCATTTGTTTTTCCTGAAACCAATTCAGATTTAAACTGGTATATATCATTTTTCTTCTTTGCTGTTCCCCGCAGGATGCAATCCACTGGCTTAAAAGCAATACCTTCTCCTGAGTTAATTTTGTTTTCTTTTCAATGTTTAAGGTTAATGGAAAATCCGGTAAATCTACAAGTTCTAATACTGGAGAATCCCCTGGTGACATAGTTTTTTTCATTCCTTTCCAGAATAAATATAAATCTTTTAAAGTTTTACTATTGATCTTGACTTTTTTCTCTTGATTTGTTAGAAACAGGCTTCCTTTATATCTATTGTATTCTAACCTGTCTCTCTCTACTGTCTTTACAAAATCCTGTGTTAACAAATTTGCTATACGTTGCAATTGAAAGGCCTTATAATAATTAGTTATATTTGGGATACCCAATCCACCGTCTTTCTGATGTTGATACCATAATGATTTCGCTATCCTGGGTTTTTTTCTTCATTACAAAACCTGTCTATTATTTTTTGCCATTCCTTCAGCTCTTTTTCATTTATCTTAATTGGGAGGTTCCCTAATAAAAAATTTATTTTTGGTACAATTTTCATTTTGCTGATGTTTACCCTTCCAAACCATGATAGGTTTAATTTCCTCAGCTTTGTTATGATTAATTTAACCTCATTCTTAAGTTTTTCAAAATTTATTTTTTTAATTTGTTTAAAATCATCCACTATGTAGATCCCTAAATATTTTAGTCTATTCTTAATTTGTAGATTATATAATTTCTTTATTTCTTCCTTTTTCCTTTTGCTATGGTTGCATGCTATTATTTCTGTTTTCTCCCAATTAATTTTTAGACCTGAAATCTTTTCAAAGCTATTTAAATGCTCTTTAACCAAACCTATAGCATTTCTAGGATCTTTTAGTACCAGAAGGGTATCGTCAGCATACATATTTATCTTCTTGTTATCTACCCCTTTAATCCTATCATCATTTCTAATTGCATTTGCTAGAGCTTCCATAGCAAAAATGAACAAGGCAGGGGACAGTGGGCATCCCTGTCTAGTGCCTGCTTGAATCTCAACATTTTCTGTAAAATTTTGATTTATTTTTATCCTTGTTTGAGCCCGATTATAAAGTTGATTAATAGTGTGTATGAATTTTCCTCCAAATCCCATGATTTTTATTATTTCTTTGATTGTTTGCCACTGGATGGAGTCAAAAGCTTTGTAGATATCCAAAGACAAAAAACATGTTTTTTCTTTCTTTTGTTTAATTGAATTTAGAATATTCAATACTCTAGTAATTAATGTTTCCATGTGTCTGCCCTTCACAAATCCTGCTTGATCTTCATGCAGGTAGTAATGTATAAATTTATTCATTCTGTTCACCAAAATGGAGGAAAAAATCTTGGCTTCCTGATTTAAAAGGGCAATTGGTCTATATGACTCCATCTTCTCTTCATTTTTGTTGGGTTTTAATAGTAACACAATAATTGAATGGGTCCAGGAATCTGGAATTTCACCACCCTCTAAAATATAATTATATAATCTTTTTAATTTTGGGATAATCAGATCCTTAAATCCTCTGTAAAACTCATTTGTGAAACCATCCTCACCTGGTGTTTTTCCCAATTTCAATTTCATAATAACCGCCTCTATCTCTGCTTCTTCAATCTTTTCTTCCATTAAATTTTTGTGTGTTTCTTTTATTTTCATTTTTAAATGCCTAGTCAAGTAATCCTTTAGCTTTGTTGAATCAATTCGTATACAAATCCTTATAGAAGTCCTCCACTATCTTTAGTTTTTCCTCCATTTTATTGCATCTTTTCCCTCCTTTGTCCACTAAAACCTTTATTTCTCTTTTAGTTTTCTTCTCTCTAGCTGCTTTAACTAATCTCTTAGTGTTTTTATTATTGAACTCAAAGTTATCTCTTCCCAAATATATTAAATCTTTTCTGACCTTTTCCATCTCCTGCCCTAATAATTCCTTCCTCAAAATCTGTAATTTTTGGTATAAATCATTTCTCAACGTCCTCGCGTGTTCACCTTCCAATTGTTTTATCTTATTCTCTAAATCCTCTTGACTCTTTCTCATGTTTCTATTTTCTGTTATTGATTCCTTGATGCAGTCCCCTCTAAAAGTTGCCTTCATAGCATCCCATAAAATATGGAAGCTAACCTCGCCTGTATCATTGATGTCCCAGTTTTCTATCCATTTTTTCCTCAACCTTTCTTTTATCTTTTCATTCTTGATTAATCTCTCGTCAAACCTCCAGACCCTTTGTTGTTTATGGTCTAATTTAAACTTCATTTCTACTATGAACATCGAGTGATCAGAAACCTTAAAAATTCCACTGGATGCATCTTCTAAACAATTTACTAAGCTATTAGACACAAATATATAATCTAGCCTTGAATAGGATTTATGTGATTGTGAATAAAAGGTGTATAATTGTTCACTACCTTTTAATGTTCTCCATGAATCATTCATACCTAAAGTCTCCAACCATTGATCTAGGGCCGATTTCTTCTGTTCTCTACCTCTTCTTGTTATATTGGAAGTATCAATGTCTGCTCTTATAAGATTCATATCTCCAGCTATTATCCCATTCTTGCTAGACACATTTTGTATTATATTTTTCATTTTTTCCAAAAACACTTCTTGAGCTGAATTAGGTGCATACATGTTCACAAGTGTACATTCTTCTTCCCCCAGTTTCCCTTTTAAAATTAAATATCTTCCTTGTTCATCTTTTACACCTTTATCTATTGAGAAACCAGCCTTTTTTGATATAAGGATCGCCACCCCCCTTGATTTGGAGGTGCCAAAAGCTTTCTCATATATATCTATATCTTTTAAAAATAAATTATTGTTATGATCAGTTTTCTGGTGCGTTTCCTGAAGAAAGATGATGTCTGCGTTCTGTTTCTTAAGACTATGTTCTATGCGCTTTCTCTTGATCTGGGAAGAAGTACCCTTCACATTCCAGGTTACAATTTTTATTCTTTTTGACATTTTGAACCAAATTATGATAGGTGCTCTTAACCGCCTCCAACCAAATCTTTTCCTCACCCGGAGGGTTACCTAAAAGCTTCAGCACCAATTCTTAATTACAACAAAACCAATAACAGCAAAACAACTAACACAACAGTGGCAACAAATTTCAAACTTATAGCCCCCTACCTTCTATACTTCTTTGAAGGTTACCTCCTATATGGAGTATGGGGGGTTTGGACTTCACAATGACGGCTTTCCCTCTATACCAAATTGGTATAAAGAGAATGAGAAAGTTGGGACGCTAATGAGGTCGGCGCTATTATTTTAACAAACGCTTTAAACCTTGTTTGCAGTGAGCGAGCATAAAATAGAGACTAAAATGGAGCAGGAACTAAATACTTCTTAATGTCCTTAATTATTACTTAGGGCTTTGTCCCCCTGAACCTATCAATTCTTCTTTTAGCTTGTTCCATTCCTCTGATCCTTCCTTAATCAAACCACTTGATTCCAAGATATCTAATGCATCAATTTGTTTACTAATAACTGAAATTTTCCCTGAGTAAAAAAACTTAAGTTTTTGCGGTGGAATCCAATTATACTTTACTCCTTTGCTTATCAGAAAACCAGTTAAAGATTTTAATTTTTTTTCTCCACATCCTTTCCTCCTGGGGTAAATCATGGAACACAACTAGTCCATTACCTTCATAATTTAGTGCATCATTACCCAGTCTTCGTATGTATCCCATGACCCGTATTTTAACCTCAAGATTAGAGAATTTTAACACTATATGTCTAGGAGCACTCCCTTTTAATGTTTTTCCTATTCTAAATACCGTCATAATGTCCTCTTCTTGTACTGTCCTTTCCAATTTTAGTTCCTGCAACCATTTCAATACTCTCGATCTTAAGTGTTCTGATTTTGATTCTGGGAAGCCCTTAATAATAATGTTTTTCTGTCAAACAGAATTTTCCAAAGTATATAACCTGTCATCTTGTTGTTGAATCCTAACATCCCTTTCTCTATCCTTCTCTCTTATAGCCTTTAGGTCTGTTTGAACCGAGCTTGCTTTCATTGATTCTTCCTCCAATTTTTTTATCCTGTCTTCTACCATTTCAAGTTTTGTCCCAATGGCCTTAGTAAAATTAGCTATGAGATCTCTCATCTCCTGCTGACCTTTCAATAAATCCTCTTTATCTTGCTTCCTAAACTTATCAGTTTGATGAAGATAACTTTCCATCCTATCCATTCTTTGCTCTATTTTTATTAAGGCCTCAATTGTTCCCCCTTGAATATCTTGACCCATCGATTCCTTAACTTTCCCTTTATCACTTTGAGCTTTCCCTTTCATCATTTCCTTATCCATATCAGTATCTGTATCACAGTCCATTCGGGTCAATCTATTAAAGTTTCTGTCAGATGATTTCTCTCTGGGCAATCTCTTCCAAATAGTTTTGGGATCTTTTGGGTGGCGTCGGCTCATTCACTCCCCTTCCTTTCACTCCACTTATTGCATCACTTTCCTGGTAATGTCTTTTAGGTGTTCCAATCAAAGTCACAAACTTAGTACCTTCAGCTCTTAAAAGAGGCTGCTATTAAATAAACTACTACAAGTCTGCTAGAGTACTTTGTCTTTTCAGTTAAATAATTCTTTTTAACCAATTATAATTCTTCTTTTCAATCAGTTATGTCCATTATCTGCCTCTGGCTACTCCCAGCATCCACTGCTTATTAGTTATAGAACAAAACCACTGGCAGCGATGAGTTCCCTTTAACCACCGTGATATTAATAATGAACCAAACCACCTGCAGGGCTTCAAACTCCTGGTACTGTGAGTAACAGATGATGGTTTCCACCAGTTCCAAATTGCATAGGATTGCCTTTACTCTTCTCTTATTCCTTCTGCAAAGTTCAAACAAACCCAAGCATTACTCAGGCAGGACTTAAGAGGGACTTGCTCTCTATTTCCACAAGAGGGCCTCGTTGTACAAGCCTGAGGTCTGGGCGTCTGATTTTCCGTCTCTCCAATTTCAAACACTCCAAACGCCTTCGTTCCTTCGTTCCTCGGCGATGCCCCAAAGGAGCCCTCTCAAGCTCTACCCTGGTCCGACTCCTCCTGTTTGAATTTCCAAGTAACCCACAGCTTCCCTCCTTGTCCCGTCGCATCTGAGACCCTCTCCTTGTGAGGACTCGCAACGGCCGGTAACCAAAGGGAATATAGGATTATACCTCCAACGCTGCCAGGGACCGAGTTGTTTAGTTACTTTGCTGTAATGCCCACCTCCACGAATGCTCTGCGAACTCCGGTCTGTTCCCTTTCTTCTGTTGTTTGTACACCTCCGTTCGCCTTTGCTGCCCAGCAACTCTCGTTTTCTCCGGCTCCTCTCTCTGTTTATTCTGCTTTACTTTACTTTCTGTGTTGAACTTTATGAGTCCCAATCCTAATCCAACTCTGACCTCACTTATTACTTTTTCTATGCACATTAACATTATTTAATCACACCTTTTCTTTCGCCTTCTCCTCGAGCTCTCAATAACGCGTCCTCTCACTCCGACATCTTGACCGGAAGTCCTCCATAGGTTACTCTTCACTCCTCTCACCACTTAGTTGGAGAGGGCAAGTAAATCAGCAATGACAGCACAGAAATGGGAGAATTGGGCCTAGCATGGACATATATTTTACTTCAACTTCAGCAAATGGCTAATAAACTCATCATACCTAGGCAGCAAACCCTATGGCAGTAATGGCCAACCTTAGGTGTTCTTGAACTTCAATTTCCAGAAACCTTGATCAGCAAGAGTGCTGACTTTGGCTTTTGGTAACTGAAGTCCAAGAACAGCTGGAGTGCAAAGGTTGTGCCATCAGTGCCTATGGTGACAGATTGTAAGAGCTGCACTCAAAAATCGAAAAGTCTGTTTGCAGAGCAGTAAGAGCAGCACTATGTTTGAGTCTGAGTTTGGTTTAATGATGGTAGAAGGAGAAAAAGGTCTTGGTGAACATGTGGTACTCCTACAATAGACTGAGAAGAGGTAGTCATCTGGTTTCGGTCTCACAATGGTGAGATTATTTCCATTTCAATTGTTGGGAGTTATTCCTAAATTAGCCTCTAGGTCCATGATGGCAAACCTATGATGTGCGCTCCAGAAGTGGTACGCAGAAGCCTTTCTGCTGGTACACGTGCCATTAAGGGGAAGCCCCCCCCCCAATCCATCCCGGCTGGCACCACTTCCCCACCCAGCTCTCTTCCTCCACTAAAGAGGACCAGACACCACCAGAAAACCCCTCCTAGGAGTGAGGAGCACCCATGGAGGGTGGGAAGTGCCCACAAGGGGGTAAAGCGCCCACAAGGGCGGGGAGCACCCACAGGGGGCAGCCACACCCATGTGACTTCACCAGAGGTGCCCCGGCAGCATCACATGGGTGTGTCGGCACTCTGCCTGCCTGCCTGCTGCCTCCTCCTCCTTGGGCTTGTGGTCGCTAAAAGGTTCGCCATCTCTGATCTTGGCTACATCACGTGCAAATCTGCACCACTTTCATCCTCATTTTTGCTCTGACACAAATGCCCATTGGCAAGGGACTGTCAGTAGTCAATTACTGGAGTGTGCGTTGTGTCAAGTTCCAGGCAGAACTGGCCCTAAGCCTTAAATTCAGAGAAAACAAAATACATGATTTTTAGCACCCCTGCCAATCCACTGGCATTCCTAAAATAGCTCCTCAGCCTGTGCCCAAGTTTCTGGGTGACTCCATGAGATGTGAAACAGCTACGTTTACAAAACATCAACAACACAGAACATATGAGTTTAAAAGTAAAGTACAGTAATACCTCGGATAACATTATGACTTGGTTCCACAAGTCATGAGGTTATCTGATTTTTAGCGTTGTCCGATGCATGCATCAAACAATGCTAAAAAAAAAAAACCCTGACTTCAGGGACAAACCGCTTTAAAGGCAGGCAGGGAAAGAGACTCGATCGGGTCTCTTTCTTTTCCTCCCTGCCTTTAAAGCCACCCCCCACCCGCAGCGGTCTCTACGACTGCAGTAGATTCGGTGAAAGGCCTTCCCCCGACCCTACTGCAGTCGCAGAGGCTGCTTGTGTCTCTTTCCCTCCCTGTATTTAAACTAGAGAGAGACGTGATTGGGTCTCTCTCTCTTCCCTCCCTCTCTGTAGTTCAAATGCAGGGAGGGAAGAGAGAGAGAACCAGTAAGGTCTCTCTCTCCCCCCCCCCTTCCATGAAGTTTAAATACAGGGAGGGAAAGAGTGAGATGCAATTGTGATCATGTCTCACTCTTTCCCTCCCTGTATTTAAACTACATGGAGGGGGGGAAGAGAGAGACATGATTGGTTCTCTCTCTCTTCCCTCCCTGCATTTGAACTAGAGGGAGGGAGGGAAGAGAGAGAGACCCAATCACGTCTCTCTCTTTCCCCCCTCCCTGTAGTTTAAATACAAGGAGGGAAAGAGGCACAAGCAGTCTCTGCGACTGCAGTAGGGTCGGGGGAAAGGCGCATGCCTTTCCCTGACCCTACTGCAGTCGCAGAGACCGCTGCGGGTGGGGGTGGATTGGGTAGTTCTACCCAAACCACCCCACACCCACAGACTATTGCCTCGGATAATGCTAAGAATCATTATCCAGAATCGTTATCCGATGCAAGTTTTCCCCAAAAAACTTGCATCGTTATCCAATTCTAGCGTTATCTGATGCAATCGTTATCTGGGGTATTACTGTAATAGTTTAAACATTGCATGGGCAATTTTTTTTAAAAAAACCCCAGAGATTCCTAATACACTGGTCTTAATAACTTTGATTTTGGGCAACATAAAGAGGCAGTCCTGAAAGCAAGCTTACTGTGTGGCTGGCTGGCCATCACGTTCCTCTACCCCAGGAGTTCTCAACCTTTTTAAGCCGGTGGCTGGGTCACACTCCCTCAGACAGCTTTTGGACCCAGATGACCATTTTACCCTTCCTCCACACATGACACTTCCCTGTTGTGGTGGAGGCAATGGGGGGGCACATGAATTGGCATTGCGGGCTGCAGGATGAGAATCCCTGTTCTATTCCCTGGATCAAGGAAGCTCTCATGGGGACTCAGTCATGCAAGAGGTGAGAAGTGAAGGGAGAAGAACACTCATTCTCCTTCGTGTTGTTTGGGGATGCACACTGATGGGTTCTGCGCCTGCGCTGAATCCGGAGCGGAGCTGGAAAGCTGATTGGATAAAGAGTTTTGAATGTGGGACCGCCCACCATGCCCAACCCCTTTAGGCGCCATTTCGCGCTCTCCCCTCAGTTTGCTTTTTTCCGCTGCGCAAGCAGGAGCCTGGAAAAAAAGCTGTGAGTACTTTGCTGAGATTGTCTCAGAATCTTCCAATTTTTCCTACCTTACAATTTTTCTCGGACTAGGGGACTTGTTCCCTTGGTCCTCGTGTGGCTGGGGCTCGCCCTCAGCCGCCGTTTAAAAAAAAAAAAAAAAAAAAAGACCAACATCTCGTGTCGGGGCCTCCCGGCCGGGATAATTTTTTCTCTTCGGCCATCTACTTCGGTGGATGGCCTCAGCGGCAGCGTTCAAGCAGTGTCCGTCCTGCAAGAGAAAGTTCCCTAGCTCGGACGGGCACGTGCGTTGTCTTCGCTGCCTCGGGGAGAGTCACCAGGTCCAGACCTGCGAAGTCTGTCGCGGCTTCTCGAAGGCCGCCATCAAGAACCGCCAGTACCGCCTTCAAGCCTACCTCATGGAGGCCGCACTGGCACCACCGGCTCCCCCAGCTCCAGAGCAGGCCGCTTCCACGTCTGCTCCTTCAACCTCCGCTTCTTCTTCCAGGCCCTCGGCCTCTGAACTGTTCAGGCGGAAGAAGGAGCAGGAGAAGAAGAAGAAGGACAAAAAAGAGAAAAAGAAGCGCCGTAGCTCTTCGTCTTCTCTTCCTCCGACCCCGGCACCGGCTCACCTTTCGCCGCCACGCTCCCTAGCATCCGCCCCGGTCGCAGCTCCACCTACGCCGGGTAGGATGTCGACCGAGGCCCGGGACGCCACGCCGGAGAGGGCCCACAGCCCTCCACCGCCGCCGGAGACTCCTCCACCTGTACCACCGCACAGGTCTTCCTCCCTCCGCAGCCCTTCCGTGGTTCCTGGTCCGGCTACCGAACCGCCGCCCCAGTTGAGCCTCATCGCCCCGTACATCGAGGCGATGGTGCGGAAACTGCACGCCGAGCTCCACGGCCCGCAGACGACACCGTGGGAGCGCCCTCTGCCCTCACCACCAGCCACGGAGGCACCACCGCCCCGTGAGGAGGGCCCCGCACCGAAGCGGCAGAGGGTGGAACAGGCGCGGTCGGAGGCCTCTCTCCCTCCGTACCAGCTGCCTTTGCCGGGGAGCGATCCGAGATCCGCCAGGCCGTACTGGTCGGACTCGGACCCCGAGGTCTACCTGCCACCGCCCAGCGTCTCGGAGCGGTCAGGAGACTCCGACTCGTCGGATCAGGAGGAGGAGCAGCATCAGCCACCGCCGGTTGCGGTCGACAAGTCCCCGGACGACAACATCGGCGCCGTCCACGGGTCCCAGCCGGAGGATTTGAAGACCTACACCGGACTGATCACTCGCCTCGGATCCACCCTTGGGATTCGGGCGGAGGCTCCCCTGGACGACTGTGAGGATGTCGTCTGCGGCTTGGCCGACCGCAAGGAGTTGGTCCCCGTCCGCCTCGGACTGCTCCCTAAGATTGCTAAAGCGGCCAAGGAGGTGTGGAAGAAGCCGGTTTCTTCGCACTCCGTATCCAACAGAGTGGACTCTATGTACAGACTGCTGGACGATTCCAACTTTCTGCACATTCACCCGGCACCGAACTCCCGAGTGGTCAAGGGCTCCCAACACCGGACGCCGATCAGCAGCACTCCCATCCCGTCGACCCAGGAAGGGAAGAAGCTGGACGCACTGGGCAGGAGGTTCTACGCCAATGCCTCCTTGTCCTTCCGTGCGTCCAACTACGCGACGGCCATGGGAGGCTACCAGTGTCGACTCTGGGAGCAAGCGGAGTCGTTCAAGTCCCTGCTGCCACCTGATCGACAAGCGGACTTTGAAAAACTCTGCATGGAGGGCAACCACCTCGCCCTCCAGCAAATCCGCACCGGCCGCCACGTCACCGAGTCGGAGGCAAAAAACTTGGCCTCCGCCATCCAGCTCCGTCGCCACGCCTGGCTCCGTTCGGCTAACCTGCAGGACGACGTCAAGCGGCTCGTGGAGGAGCTTCCCTTCGATGGCGAGGGCCTCTTCGCCAAGGAGACCGACACCTCCTTGGGAGAGCTGAAAGGGGACTACGCCACGATAAAACAGCTCCGCCCTCCACACCGTGGGTCCGGCCGTTACCATCAGGACCAGCCGTCGACGTCTCAGGCGGGCCCGTCCTATCAACCTCGCCCGCCACAGAGACAAGGGGACTACTCCCGGTACCAGCCCTACCGGCAGCGCCAACAACCCAACCGTCCACGCTACCAGCAACGGCCTCAGACTGGCAAGCGTACGGAACGGAAGGGCAAACAACGTGTTTGACTCTTCCGTGACCGAGACTCTACCCTACCGCCCCCTTTCCGACTACCTATCGGCGTGGTCTGCCATCACCACAGACCGATGGGTTTTAACCATCTTAGACTCTGGCTACGCGATCGAGTTCGAGAGATGCCCTACTGTCGGACGGATCCGCATCACCGATCCATCCCCACCGCTCCAGGAGGAACTAACAGCTCTCCTAGAGAAGGGCGCCATAGAGCCGGTCGCAGCGTCGGAGTCTCACGAAGGGTTCTTCTCCCGATACTTCCTTGTGGACAAAAAAGACGGGGGGGCACGCCCCATCCTGGACCTCCGTCTTCTCAACAAGCATATCGACGCGAGGAAGTTCCGGATGGTAACCCTTCACTCCATCCTCCCGCTGATCAACCACGGGGACTGGTTCACCGTCATCGACCTGAAGGACGCCTACTTTCACGTGTCCATCAGGAGGGAACATCGTCGTTTCCTCCGATTCCAGGTGGGCGGCAACATCTACCAGTACACATGCCTACCCTTCGGCCTCTCCACCGCTCCGAGGGTATTCACGAAGTGCATGGCACCGGTGGCTGCTCATCTGCGACTGCAAGGCGTCCAAGTGTTCCCGTACATAGACGATTGGTTGATCTGCTCCCCGACCCAACAAAAAGCCAAGGACGACGTTTCACATTGCCTCGCCCTTATGCAGAGCCTCGGTCTGCGGGTCAACTTCAAGAAATCCCAGTTGACCCCCACTCAACGAATAGAATACATCGGAGCCGTTCTAGACTCTCTGGCTCTAAGAGCCTACGCTCCAACCAAACGTCTGCTCGACATCCGCACAGTGGTGGCACGGATCCAGGGCAGACGTCGGGTCCGTGCGAGGGACGCCCTCCGTTTGCTAGGACTCATGGCGTCGACCACGGCGGTGGTCTCGCACGCCAAACTCAAGATGCGCTCCCTCCAGTCGTGGTTCCTCTCCTCCTTCAACGGCACCCACGACAACCTCGGGAAGTGGCTCACACCGACTCCCGAACTCCGAGACCAGTTAAACTGGTGGACAATGGACCAGAATGTGACCGCGGGGAGACTCTTCACCCTTCCCGCACCGTCCATCCAAGTCACCACCGACGCGAGCACCCACGGATGGGGTGCGTGCTGCCGCGGACTACGGATCCACGGCATATGGACGCCCGAGGAAGCCGACCACCATATCAACTTCCTCGAGCTGCTAGCGGTGTGGAAGGCGATGAGGTCCTTCAGACCGTCGATCGCGGGCAGTGTGGTGCAGATCGCCTCGGACAACACCACGACACTAGCCTATCTCAACCGGCAAGGAGGGACCAAGTCTCTCTCCCTCCTCTACCTGACCGTCCAGATGTGGGAGTGGTGCCTGAAGGTACACGTGTTCCCCATAGGTGTCCACATCCAGGGCACCCTGAACTCAGATGCAGACACCCTGAGCCGCAAAGGGACGGCAATGCACGAGTGGGAACTGGACGAATCGGTGTTCGACCGCCTGTGCCGACGGTGGGGCACACCGACCCTAGACGTCTTCGCGTCACAGACCAACTCCAAGTGCTGCCGTTACTGCTCCCGAGCAGGGATCGGCCACGGATCGGAGGGCGATGCCTTCATGGTGCCGTGGCACCAGGAACTGCTGTACATGTTTCCACCGATCCCTCTCATCCAACGGGTCCTGATACGGATCCGTGCGGAGAACGCCTGGACGATCCTGGTTGCCCCGTCCTGGCCGCGCCAGCCGTGGTTCCCACTACTCCAAACCCTGGCTTGCGATCGTCTCCGCCTACCCACCGATCCGAATCTCCTCCGCATGGAAGACGGTCGGATCCTTCACTCGGATCTGCCGAGCCTACACCTGACGGCCTGGCTTATCCGCCCAACATAACACGGATCCTTGATCTGTCCAGGAAACCTTCCACACGGAAGTCCTACGATGCCAAGTACCGTCGCTTCACTGACTTCCTAGCATCCAGCGACCGCACCGTGGACTCCGCATCCCTGCAGGATGTCATGTCCTACCTCCTGCACCTAGCCGAGTTGGGATCCGCACATTCATCATTGAAGGTCCACCTAGCTGCTGTGGTCGCCAAGGCCCCACCTTCTTCAGTATTGTCCTCCGCCTTCAGAGACAAAACTGTTAAAAGGTTCCTTCAAGGGCTACGCAACGCCTATCCTCCAGTGAAGATACCACCCCCTCAGTGGTCCCTCACTACAGTGCTCACCGCACTCACGAAGGCACCCTTTGAACCCATGGCTTCGGTGGACATTAAGTTTGTCTCCTACAAGACTGCTTTCCTTGTAGCTATCACTTCTGCCCGACGGGCAGGGGAGCTGGCAGCCCTTCGGTCTGACCCTCCTTTTCTCAAGTTCTACCCCGACAGGGCAGTGTTGCACCCAGATCTGACATTCCTGCCCAAGGTCCTGACTGAATTTCACCTGGCCCAAGCCATCACGCTTCCAGCATTCTTCCTGAATCCCTCGTCTCCACAAGAGAGAGTGTGGCACTCGTTGGATGTCAGGAGGGCTTTGCTGTTTTACACCCAGAGGACTGCGTCCTTCAGGAGAGCAAAACAACTGTTTGTGGCTTATGGTGGCAAGACTAAGGGACAGCCTCTGTCTGCCCAGAGACTATCTAAATGGATCTCAGGTACCATTTACCTGGCCTATCAGATGTCATCCCTGCCACCTCCGCCTCATGTCCGGGCTCACTCCACCAGGACACTGGCTTCCTCCACTGCATTCCTAGAGGGCATCCCGATGGAGGATATCTGCAAGGCTGCCACTTGGTCCAGGTCCTCCACCTTCATCACCCACTACCGGGTTGATACAAGGTCCGCCCCTGATGTCAGACGGGGCAGGTCCATCCTGACGGCTGGTCTCCGATCTTCTTCGTTGATGACCGCCCATCCATGATGACATCGCGCTCTCCTACATCTCAGGACGCCGGCTGCCCACCATCCAAGTAAGTGAGCTTGTTAGTCACCCATCAGTGTGCATCCCCAAACAACACGAAGGAGAAGGACAGGTTTCACTTACCAGTAACTGTCGTTCTCCGAGTATGTTGTTTGGGGATTCACACAACCCAACCCTGCCTCCCCTCAGGGCTGCCGGCCTGAGATGGCCTTAGGCTTAGCGGGCAGCTTTAATATCAAACTGAGGGGAGAGCGCGAAATGGCGCCTAAAGGGGTTGGGCATGGTGGGCGGTCCCACATTCAAAACTCTTTATCCAATCAGCTTTCCAGCTCCGCTCCGGATTCAGCGCAGGCGCAGAACCCATCAGTGTGAATCCCCAAACAACATACTCGGAGAACGACAGTTACTGGTAAGTGAAACCTGTCCTTGTCTTTACATGCATGGTTCCCCACACCACACCCCGGCAGGATTCCGGCCATTGTAAATGCAATATACAGTACCTTGCAATTGAAACCTAAAAAATAAAGTGAGTTTTCCCAACTGAATCTATGTTTTTTCCAAGTGCTGATTTCAACATTCACTGGTCAAAACCACTGGTGAAGTGTAGAACAAGGAATAGAGTTGCACATGTTAAACATTTCAGGCACTAAAACTTAAGGAAATAATCAAAGGTTTGGTGAATCAGACAAAAGATTTCACTAGTCCAACAAAGTTCTTCCCACAGTGGCCAACAAAAAAACCCTATGGAAAATCTTCAAACAGGCCATAAGGGCAATAATCCCAACCTCCTGTTGTTCCCTTGCACCTGGCCCATAAGAGTGACAAAGGAAAGCCATATAACCAGCATGAATGGGAGCTATGGGCAGCCGCCTTCTCCGTTATTGAATTTCATTCCCTTCTAGGCTGTCAGCCATTTACATGGCCAGCCTGGTAACAAGTGCCATAGTTTCATTGTGGGTTTGTTGATTTATTTATTTATTTATTTATTCTTCATACTTCTCTACCGCCCTCCTCGCCAGGGCATCCCAGGGTGGTCTAGAACACCATAAAAAACCACACAATACAATCCCAGGATCCTAACGATAAAAATTTAAATTTTCAAGATTTTAAAATTTTAAAAAATCAGTTGATTATCATAATTAAAAGATTAAAAATTAAGTTCCAAGGATAAGATTAAAAAATTAAATTAAAAGACCAGGGGAGAGAGGGAGCTCAAACTAACCAGCGAGCTAAGGTCATGGTACCACCAGGACCCCATACCTGTCCCGCCAGCCATGTTTTTAAGTTCTTCCTAAAAGACAGCAAGTCCATCTGTAGAGGTAGCCCAGTTGGTAGGAGGTTCCATAAGGCTGGAGCGGACACAGAGAAGGCCCTCCGTCTAGTGCCAGAGAGATGTGCCTCTCTGGCAGATGGAACAACTAGAGAGCCTCTCCGGTCTGCTCTGGTGGGACGGACAGATGTTCTTGGGGTGAGGCGGTCTCTTAAGTATCCTGGCCCACTACCATATAGGGCTTTAAAGGTAATAACCAGCACCCTGAATTGCACCCAGAGGCAAACCGGCAACCAGTGCAGCTCCTGAAGCAGAGGCGAGGCATGTGCATACCGCCCACAGCCCATCACCACCCTGGCAGCCGCATTCTGGACTAGTTGAAACTTCCGAATGGTATTCAAGGGCAGCCCCATGTAGAGTGCATTGCAATAATCAAGTCTGGAGGTGACCAGAGCATGTGTGATCATGAAGCACACATTTTTTGCTTGTCCTGAAACATTTGCATAATAAGTTATTTTTCCCCAGGGGAGTGTCACTTTCTGTTTAGGACCCAGCTTGTTAAAAAAATTGTGAATTGGGTTTTTTATTATTATTATTTAAATTGTATTAATTATGCAATTTAAGCATTAAATTTGACAGGTGAGTTTGACTCCTCATGGTAAGGTGATTCTGTAGAAGCAATTGCCCTATGTATGTTGTCTAAGATGGCAAATTGTGATTGAATAAGTAGCATATTGTGTAGAAATTGTTTTAAGCAGATATATATTAATCATTTATTCACCTTAAATTGAAGGAAACATGAATTCTGACATAGCCTCCACAAGCTCAAAAAACAGCATGGCAAACTTGAAAGTTATGATGGTTTGTTATTTTATTTTTGTTTATTTTTACTTATGGGATGCACACCTGAGTAGGCAAACCAGAGAACTATTCATGACACAATACAGTGATTTTTATCTATAAAGCTGTTCCAGTGGAGGTGGGCAGAATATACCACATGAAAAATAAATTGAATTTTTCCCTTTTACATTTCTCATCTATCTTATTTACTCTGACTGGAAAGGAGAAAAGAATTCCATTTCTGAACCGCAGGGTGTTAATCAAACCCTTTTCACTTGTCAGTGGAGTACTAGATTGTTAGTAGAATTGGTGGTGAGGCATGGGAGGAATAGATAGTCTGAATGAAAGGTAGATTTTTGTTATTTGAACAATGCTATATTATTTGAGGATTTGAGGAGAAAAATGTTTGTTTACCACTTTAAATTGCCTGAATCAAATCATCCAAATTCTAGTGGGTTAGGGAGGAAATAAACAGAATACTGCACAGTGGTACCTCGGTTAACATAATTAATGCATTTCTAGGACATTTCTTACAGCTAAAATTACTTCACTTGAATTTCCCACAGGAATGCATTGAATGCAACTTCCCATAGGAATGCATTGAAAACCAAAATGCATTAGCCGAAATGCGTTTTCCTATAGGAATGCACTGAAAACCAATTAATCCATGGGGAGGGTGGGAATCTGTAAACCGAGCCACTATTTTTTATGGATCTCCTTTTGTTATGCGATTTCTATGTTAACCGAGCCATTTGTTAACCGAGGCTCCACTGTTTATCTAACCCCCAGGCTGCTGAAGATAGATATATGTCAGAGAATGCCCCACATGAAATGGAGAAAAATTATTTGGTTTGCAAGTGGATGAGAATTTCTTAAATTCACATGTCTCAAAATCATGCAAAATAACTAACATGGCTACTATTCCAAAAAGTGCAAAATAAAGTTATTTAGTACTTGGCCTTCTCCATATTTTGCAAGGCAATCTGCTGGATCAAAAACACATGTTCAGAGAAATTGCACATAATATATATATATTTATTGGGGGAATGCACACACAGAAAAGTAAATTTTGAAAAACGAAATATATGGGTGGGAGGTACTATTTGGAAAAATCTGCTTATGAAACAAAGACTGAAATCCAGTAAAACATCTGAACTAGAGTAGTCCCATTGAATTGGAAGGATTTACAGAGGAGTTGACACACCAAATATTTACTGATTCAATGGGCCTACTCTAGTTGCAACTTACTACTAGATTTCAGCCAAAGTAAGTAGAAAAAATGTGCGCAAAATGAATATATTCAGAGAAATATATATAAAAACACTAAAACTTGAGAACATAATCAAAGCTCCTCACCAACACCAACACCAACACCAACACCAACACCAACACCAACACCAACACCAACACCAACACCACCATCTGGTCTTTTTTCACTAAATGAAGAATTCAGACAGTAAGAACTTCTCCATTAAATTTAGCGCCAGTCCAATAAATTCCATTCTTAAATTTTAAAAACCCCACAAAAAGGTAACAAGATAACCACAACCTTTTAGCTTGCCAGACTGTTGTTTCATTTTAATCTATGAGTTATTCTGATTCAAAAATTTCTACAAAATTAATAAGAAAGTTGTGTAAAAACTCAGCAATGCTTCATTAAAAAGCAGCCTCGTGAGACTTAAAAGAAATTCCATTCAAGAACCAGGAGTTTACAATGTAATCAATCCTACATATCTGCAGTGAGGAGCAAGTCCCACTAACGTTGGAGAGATTAAATTCCTAAGTAAATGTGCTGATTAATCCAGAACATGAATAAGTAAAACACAATCCAGCAGGAGAGCTTTTTCACAAAACCATTTCTCCTTGAATTACTGGGTCAATTTCATGAATTTTTGATTGAATCACGGTTACTTACTCACTCGCCCAGCTGTAAACCGCTGTGCTTTGCATGAGAAATGAGTTTCAGGAAGGACCTCAATGTACTCATACTCAGTTCTCTGTTTCTAGCTTGTTCCCTGGTCACCTCTTTTGCTCTCCCATCAGTTCCCATTTGGGTCTTCTTATGGCCCTGCTGGTGCAGTGGCTTAGTGGTTAAGATGCTGAACTTGACGACTGGAAAGTCAGCTGTTCAAGACCCGAGTGCTGCACAATGGAGTGTGCTCCTGTCATCTGGCCCAGCTCCTGCCAATTTAGCAGTTCGAAAGCAAGAAATTGCAAGTAGATAAAAAGGTACCACTTTGGTGGGAAAAGTAACAGCATTCCATGCCTGCCACATGACCATGGAAACATCTGCAAACGCATCTACTGCTCTTTGGAAGTAAACAGAGATGAGCACTGCACCCTAGATTTGGATACGACTGGCTTTCAAGCAAGGACGACCTTTATCTTTACCTATGGCCCTGCTACACGACCATTTTGTCCAGTCACAGGTGCTCGCAAGTGATTTTAAATAGCAAAATTAGTACCATTGTGACAAAAACAGTTGCAAGGAGGTGAAGTACCATAGGTAAGTATCAAACAACCAAATCTTGTTTTCTTCTTCACCTGTTTCTGGAGTTCATCATGGTTGACATACATAACCAGAATCATGATGCTTATTTTGTTGAAAATATATCTGACATTTTACTTGACAGAGCTCACAAGGCATTTTATAACATGATGCAAAATAATGTACCGGCCAAAAATCCTCAACATGATTGCTCAACATCAGTTCTCAACTTTTTTAACCTGGGTCATGCTCCTTCAGACACCTTTGGGGGCCGGACAGTCATTTTGCCCTTTTTCAACCATATGGCACTTCCTGGTGTGTTGGAGGCAGTGGGGGACCACATGAAATGGTGCAGTGGGCCGCAGTTGAGAATCCCTGCTCTACATGACCACAAGTACAGCCTTGAAAAGAGCAAGTACTGTAAATGTAAACTTCCTGTAACTTCCAGTGAAAGCCCATTGAAATAAATGTAAAATATCCATAATCTGAAGATTATCTCATTCATTCTGAGACCTACATGTTTTATTATTCTATTATGACTGCACAGAAGGGGAGAGAATGGAAAATATTTATGAGCTTTATAAGTACAGTGTATTACTTGAAGCCAGTTGCCTCCTTATCTTTTATATCTCAAGACATTTTGTTTTCATTACAAAGATAGAAATCTACTGCAACTACACCACACAAATTGTGGCTCCCCCCTCTCCCCCCCACCTGACCTCTTAAATTGCAATGTTAATTACTTTATTTTAACAAAAACAGACACCTAGTGATGCCATTTTCCCTCTTGTGTTCTTCAACAAATACTGTATACAGATAAGGTTATAAATGTGTGTGGAACTGTGCTGGAGGTGTTTTATCAGTGCTGTGTAGCTTTCATTTTGTAAGTTTCATGTGTTTTTATAAGAAGAAAAGAGCTTTCATTTTGGCTCTCAGTGTCCCCTGGGTGTGGGTGGGTGGGTGTTTGTTTGTTTTTTAAACACCAGAAAATACTACAAAAAGAAATCATTTAACACATAACATGTAAGTACAGATACACTGTAAACCCATCACCCCAGGAAACAATACCTCTTGTCTAAGATTGTTACTTAAACCAATTATACAAATTACATAGATTCTTTCCCCCTATTTCCAAAATGTCTTATAGTCCCTTTGGTGTATGTGAGATACAGTATTTGCAGGGATGTGGTCATGGAGTCCAGGATGCTAAGGGTAACTTAAGTTGCTCTTTGACTCAAGAAACTATTATACTTACTGGGTGAGCGAAACATAAGCAAGAAGAAAGAGTAAGGATGACAAGGATGATGAAAATGCAGGAGCACTCCTTTCCTCCATTCCTCAGAAACCTCCAAATATTATTGGATTCCAACTCCCATCTGCCCCAGTCAGCATAGATACTGTTCATGGGATTTGTAGTCCAACAATATCTGGAAAAATGCACAGTGCAATCCAGTGTATTTATACTGAGATTGGTGAGTCTTGCATTCAGTAAAATATTCTACCACTCAGCTGCATACAAAATTGTGGCCTTGGGTGTCGAATTGCTTTTACAAGAAGACAGCCAAAGGAGGCTGTCATTGATATTGCATTTTTGTCAATTACTGTCTTTTGCTGATATCCATGGAAACTTATTGGATTAGCTAAAAACGATGGGAATGACCCAAGCAAAGTCAAACACTTTTAAGTCTCATATGTTTCAATTTTAACAATAAGTACCTGTAGATATTATTTTAGCCTCAACAGGAAACAAACAGAGAAATTTAAAATCAAGGTCATTTTATACATTTTTTCCAAGGTGTATGCTTGAAATCACTACGCATTTTTAGTGCAGCATACTTATTTTGCTTCAACCTGACCAACATTATCTGTTTATTCCCCAGGATTTGTATATCAGTTACTGAGTTTTGTAATGCATTTAAAGAAGAGATTCTGAGAAATAGACTATAGAAACATTTTTTTAAATAGCAGATTTCCCAGCTTCTGCCTTGCTCTTTTGGAAACTGCTATCTACAATATCAGGAAGGCTAAAAATTTCCCTGTCTCTGCTCCAACTATGTAATTATGTAGAGGCTGAGCCTTGTTAAGGCAACCTTATAAATAGGTCCACACAGCAGATACAAGCAAAAGAAAACTAGATTAAATTGTTTCTCCAAACATACCTAAGTGATTCATCAAGCATACTGATGAGTTGGCACATTGTGAGGAGAAAGAACTTTAAAAAGTCTAGCTGGTTTTCCAGAAACAGCTCTCATTTGCTACAGCAGATGTGTCGAGATGTATTCCCACTTGAGACAGATGTCTAGACACCATTTCCCTGTCTACACAGAGCAATGAGCAGGCATGAAGTTGAATCAGCATCAGTGTATACCGGAAGTGGTTGCTTCTCAGTAGTGTATGCCCAGGTTACCTGGAGACAGGGGGACTCTCATAAAGATGTACCAGCGAGGAGAACAAATAGGTTGATTCTAGAAGAAATTAACCCTGACTGCTCTTTAGTCAAATAGTAGAGATGAAGCTAAAGTATTTTGGACATCAAATGAGAAGAAAGGATTCACTTGAGAAAGCCTTGATGCTGGGGAAGGTGGAGGGCAAAAGAAGAAGGGGTGGCCAACAATGAGATGGCTAGATGTTATTGTAGATGCAATGGGCACACAGCTGGGCAGGTTGAGGAGGATGGTGGGGGACAGAGGTGGCTGAAGGGCAATGGTCCATGGGGTCACAAAGGGTCAGAATCTGCACGACTGAACAACAACAAACTTCAGGATTTTGAATCAAGTTGCTTGTTACAGATAGCCTGTTATTACAGCTGAAATCATTCAAATGTTTTAGAGAGGTGATTCAGGCAGACTTTCATGTCTGTGAAATCAGACTTGTAAATGAAACTGTACTTAGCTCCCAAAGACCAATCTCAAATCACAGCAAGCTAATTTACAATGTTGTTGTTACTGTAACATGTCATCAAGCTGGACTCCCTCAGGCCTCCTAGGTCTGAATCTGTCACTCTATCCAAAAAACCATACTGGGTATCTACACTGTAACACACTGTAAAAGAAGATCTTGTTATGATGATCATCTTTTCTGCCATTAAACGACTCCCTTTCTTAATGACAAATCATTTATAATGTATAGCAACTTCAGTCTATGTTTTACTTACTATCAGGACAATACAACTGTTAGGTAAAGGTAAAAAGGTAAAGGTAAATGTCTCCCTTGTTCAAAAGCCAGTCTGTCCGACTCTAGGGGACAGTGCTCATCTCCAATTATAGACAAAGAGCCAGCGCTGTCTGTATCTGCATATGTTTCTGTGGCAGGCATGACTTGATGCCAGAGCACATGGAACACCTATTTGTCTAATTGCAATTTCTTCCTTTTGAACTGCTGGGTTGAGAGAAGCTGGGACAGATGATGGATGTTCATTTTGCACAGCACTCGAGTCTCAAACTGCTGATCTTCCAGAATCAAGATCAACATCTTAACCACTAAGCCACCATGGCCCCTAAAACATATTTGAATATCTCTTATATGTTGTAGGATAGTAAGACTAGCCCATTGTCATCATACTTATACTGGCGATGCAGTCATACATAGACATACAGCCCTACTCAGGGGAAGGCATTTTGAACCCACACTCCTTGTACCCATTCATTAACACTTAACCACTTCCTTACATGATTGCTCCATGCATGTTATGAAGTCCCTCCATTATCAAGGAACCCAGTTAATACAATAAAGGAGTATTAAGAAGCAATTGGAGAAATTCCATATCCCTTTCTCCATCATTGGGAAACTGGCACTGTGTGTTGCTTCAGAACTTCTCCATTTTGTTATGAAAAGAAGAAAGAAAAGAGAAAGCAAAAGAGGGGGAAGTTGGGGGACCAGAAGAAATTTCCTAATGCTGTGAGTTTCACCTCATTGATAAGCATAGCCAAATGTCAGCATTTCAAAATGATTGTATCAAATGTTATTCACTATAGCAAGTGTATAAAAGCAAAGAATAGATGTAGAGCATCTACAAACTGACTGACTCTTGGTCTTTCAATGTAAGCTGTAAAAAGATGCACTACAGCAGGGATGCCCAAACTTTTTGGGCCGTTGGCTGGTTATGTGATTCAGTGGGCCAGTCACTGTGGTTCCTCCCAATGGAAGCAGAAGTAAAACACACCTCGCAATCTGTTTTGCGACAGGATGAGATAGATTTTAAGCTACCATTTTCTCTGCTTAAATCGGGGTGCCCAAATTATGGGCCATGGACCAGATCTGGCACCCAACGCCAATTCATCCGGTCCATGCCACCAGAAGTGGAAGTAAAATACACCTGCACGGGCACATTTTACTTCCACTTCTGGGAGCAACTGGGCAGCACGGGCTGGATGAATTGGCATCAGGGCTGGATCTGGCCAGCAGGCTGGAGTTTGGGCACCCTTGCATTACAGATTGCTTCCCACCTCCATATCTACAGGTTCAGTATCTATGGGTTCATTTATCCACTCATCTAAAAATATTCAGTGAACAATCATTGAATTACATCATCTATATTTCCAAGGTATACTTGGCTAAAAGGCTGAGGTTCTTACACCAGTAAGAGGAGAGGCTTATAGGCTGACATTTAAATTGTCCTGGCAAACCACACACTTTTCTCCATTCATATTTCATATCTATGTAGGGGGAAATGAGACAGTCTACAGGCTGAATGATAGCAGCACTCTGTTCATATTTATCTTGATGAGTGAAAATAGTAATTTATAAATGTTCCTGCCATGCCTAAGTTATTGCTACATTTGTCTTCAATCAGAGCTGCATAACAACCCAGCCATCTCATATTAAATGCACATTATTATTTTGGTATAAAAACATTATTAAAGTGAGTGCCAGGGGCGTAGCTACCGCCGTATCTGCCGTATCAATTATACGGGGCCCCCAGGCCACGGGGGCCCCCAACATGAGTAAGCAAAACAAATCTTTACCCTTCCTAAGGGCCCCCAAACAAATTTTTATACGGGGCCCCGCCAAGGCATGCTACGCTTCTGGTGAGTGCAGCAAGCTTTTGTGCACAATTTGTATCACGGAAGGTAATTTTAAAAATATAATTCAGCTTTGCAGTAAGGAAAAAGAGTAATGAGATCAATTGTGCTGATCCAATATTTTCCTAAGGAAATGAAAGTTTAACAGTTTTTAAGGTGGGATTCCAATGTAAGTCAGACATGGAGAATCACAGAAGTAGCATACTCTATGTATCCATTGTTCTTAAGTAGCCTTAGCTTTGAATGTTACACTGATGCCTAATCATGGTTGGCCTTAGGCAAGGGATGTTGGCTCCCACCACCCAGCCCCTCATCAGTAGTGTGGTCAGCTTTTCAAGGCCACCCAGAGGGTTTATGAAGACTGCAACAAATGTGTTGTTGAGAGTGTGCTGCCATCCCCTAGGAAAACCCATGAACATGTGCCCAAACACAGAGATGCATATGAGAATTGTTGTACTGAATGTGAGTATTCTCATCTGTTGATCCTCTGTGCCCTAACATCAAGCAGACAGGCAGATAGCTGTCATCTGTGCTTCATTTTTTGTTTCATGGGGACAAAAGAATAGGACCAGGGTTCTGTTTCTCTTGACCAGCTCAACCAAATTCCAAAGCCCTGCTAGCACATCCATCTGCTTCCTGCTGCTCAGTCTCCCAGGTCTTCTAGTTGTGACCTGTCTCTGGCCTTCTTCTCTACATATGCAGTTAAGATTCCTCCCCAGAGGCCTGATTTCACATCAATTCTACACCCTTCCCTATATTGTTATACTATTGGAAATGCTCGAAACACTAAGAAATATTACTGCAAAGTAAAGTATATTCTACTGATTTTAACTTAGCATATGTTACATCAGACTGAAAACTGGAGAAAGATATATACATAAATTAAAAGAGCTTTCCCATAGTTCATACCTGAAACATCTGTAAAAACTTCACAGTGGATTATTGGAAGGATAGTAGACACTTGTTTTTTCTCATTGTATGTTATTGGAGTTACTATGCTTTAAAATACTGCAACCTTGGCCACAGCTTAGCTCAGTTCTTTCTTCCTGTTCCCTGGGTGATTACCCAGCTCACTTGAACCCCAAGTATAGCTGTGTACCCAATAATAGAATACTAGACTATGAGGAAATCAAGAATCATCTAGCCCAAGGGTCAGCAAACCTGGCTCTCCAGGTGTTCTTGGACTTCAATTACCAGAAGCCCAAGTCAGTACACCTGCTGATCAGGGCTTCTGGGAATTGAAGTCTAAGAACATCTGGAGAGCCAAGGGTGGGGAACCTGTGGCCTTGATGGGAGGCTAGGCTTCTGGGGATAGAAGTTGTAGAACACCTGGAGGACTAGTCTGTTTCCTCCAGGCCAGGGTTTCTCAACCTTGGCCCTCCAGGTGTACTTGGACTTCAACTCCCAGAAGCCCAGGCTCCCCTCAACGCCACCAGTTCACCACCCCTGAGTCCAGTTTCTCAAGGAATGTCTCCTGATTCCCTACATGTCAGCTTATTTTTTACATTTTTAATGATCACATATTCATAGTCACATATTCTAAAGTATGTACAGTAATCTGATTCTATTTTCTCCTACTCCCAATGCTATATGAATCAAAACCTAATACCGTTTATAGAAGTGGCCAACCTTTTTGCACTGTGGGCCTAACCACACCCCCATAACAGCTGAGTGGGGTGGACCACATCCCCTGGAAGCAGAAGTGGGCACATTCATGGCTGACATTTATGGCTTACTTCCACATTTAAATTAACAGTGGGCATGTTTGCGCATGCTCAGGTGTTTTATGGCTGATGTAAATGCACCCTCTTCTACTTCTGGGTGTAGGGGAGATGACGAGGGGCCAGTTGTAATGGACTCATGGGCGGGGGCAAGCTCACAGGCTGTAGGCTGGGAATTCCTGCTTTATGGTCTTCTTTGACTGAAACCCTTTCACTTCATATAGTTAATTGTATCTATATTAAGTTGCAATTACACTAGGCCTATTTAAATCAATGGAATTGATTCGTCAAATCCCCACTGACTCAAGGAGCTATTCTAGATAATACTTGTTATACTAAGCAAGAGAATTTCAACCTTTGTGTACGAGAATGACACTGCATATGTGGAATGTTTGACTATTCATTTCTGAATCCCTGCTACATCCTTTCTCGTGTTTCCATGTGGTCTACTCCACATATTATACCCTTGTTATTGCACTGCTTTGCCGCTGGCAGTCCTTCTACAGTCTTGGAGAGCTGTGATCATGGAAAAGCTACAAGCACATGTCAACTGCTCTGCCTGAAGGCCAAAATGCTGTATCTTTTTAAGTGCTAATGAGCTTTTATTGCCATCACTATTTTCCCCATATCCTTTGGCACAATTCCAATTTGCAGCTCTTGTCCATATACTAAGGACGTGTCCAATTAGATGTGCACCACCCTCTTTATGGTACTATTTTGCTTCTTTGAGAACCACTGATAAGTTTTCCATTGCTCTCCCTTCCATTCTGCAAGAAAGATGTTTTCTAGCTTTACCTAGAAATCCTTTCATATTCCCATGTAGACTGTCCATTCCCTGCATATCATCTGTTCAGTAGAGACTGCAGTGGCTCAGTGGTTAAGAAGCTTGCCTTGTTAGCTGGAAGGTTGGCAAGTTGGCAGTTCAAGGCCCGAGTACTGCATGATGGAATGAGCACCTGTCTCGGTCCCAGCTCCTGCCAACTTAGCAGTTTGGAAGCAAGAAACTGCAAGTAGATAAATGGGGACCACTTTGGTGAGAAAAAATCTTGGAGACATGAAAGGAGCCTCATTCGGGTGTCCCCTGAGCAGAGTTCCTCCAGCAAAAATCCTTTCAACCCAGAAAACACCTTTGTGTGATTCTGTCAGAAAAAAGTTCAGTACAGTATCTTCATCTCTTTCTTCTTCTGCTGCTGTTACCTGGCAACAGAAATGTGCCAGGCTGGACAGAGAAGCTTCTGGGTGCCTGCCAGACCAATGTTGCCAGTGTCAATGTAGTTAGGTGAGATAAGGGACCTTTGGGAGACCCATGTAAATAAAACGTTTATGGCCCATGATAACCTATGTGTAGCTGTGTAGTTGGGACATTTGCCAATACAGTAATACCTCGCATAACGAATTTAATTCATTCTGCGAGGCTGCTCGCCAAGCAAGTTTTTCGCTATGCAAGTCAGACTCGCATAGAGAAAATTCCTATGGAAAAATTTGCATAACAAGCTATTTTCGCTATGCGAGTCGGACTTGTATAGTGAAAATTTTTTCGTTATGCGAGTTTTCCCCCATAGAAACGCTCACTATCCAAGTGTTTCCATAGGGGAAGTCTGACTCGCATAGCGAAAATTTTCACTATGCGAGTCGGATCGCTTTTTGAAAAACCCGCTCATTATGCGAGTTTTTTGCAAAGTGAAACACTTGTTAAGCGAGGTTTGACTGTATGTTATTAATGTCAATGTACTTTTCTCATTTCGAGTGTGCAATATTTCAAAGAGTTGGGTCTGATCATCCAATATTTTTCCTGTATCAAGTCCCATACAGAGTGGAAGCCAAGCATCAACACAAGTTTTTTGAGATTCATTTGATTAAATAATGATTATACTAACACTTGCAATGTCGCCATGTTCCATGAGTTAACATTAAAAAGGACAAAACACTGGCAGAACTATTTCTTTGTTTTTTCCAGCAGTCCTATTAATTAACTGTAAACAGCAGGGTTTGCAATAAAATAAATGCTGTTGGACATATCTTTCTGTGATACTGAAACAATGCTCCAATCCTTGTTATGGAAGCTCCAATATAAAATGCAGCTCTCTTTCCATCACGTGTTACCTAATATTTCCCAAAGGTGCATATTAGCTGGGATGATGCAAGTTCCAATTATGGAATTGTATTGTATTAAACATTAATGTAATGTAATAATCTCTTAGCCGAAAAAGCTTTTAAAAATGTATTAATACATGTAAATATTTAAAGTACAATTTTAATACCAAACCACCAAACCTGATCTGCTCTCCTGGGTTGCTTCTTCTGCATAAGATTGTAGTATTTTACCATCTTGATGGAGAATACATTTGCTCTGAAACTGGACTGCACTGGATTCTTTTATTCACTTACATATCCGACGTGTTTGATAAATCAGAAACAAAAGATACGTGAAATGAAGCAAAGAAAATAATATGTTACTTACCAGTGGTGGGCTCCAAAAAAAGTACTACCACACTGTGGGCGTGGTATGGTGGGTGTGGCCAGGGGGAAAGTCCTGCATTGCACCCAAATTAGGACTACTGTACTTTATTTCAAAACTTGGGTGGGCAGGGCCAGCCATAATTTCTGCTACCGGTTCTGGCAAATTTTGTGCAACCCTGCTGATGCCCACCACTATTACTTACACAAAACTGTGATACACAGAAAATCTATATGTGCAAGCCACAGAGATAATGAAAGTAACAGTTATTCAGAATTATTCTATCCAAATCTCTGGCCAACCAAATAGCAATATTTGCTACGGATGGGTTTAACCATGTAGGCACCTGTGTCCATTCTGGGGTAAAATCTTTTCAACAGTGGACATTTGTGTGTAGAAGTCTGTTCAAATTGACAAAGTTTAAGACAGGCTCTTTTGAATGTCCCCGTGTAGATCGCACTAGCTGGTTTTACTTATTAGCATTAGCAAAGCCATGCTGAAATGGACCCAAAGACTAACAACAAAAAGTGCAACATTCAAGTCCACACAACCACCAGCATGTTGTCAATGGGAAAGCCTGCAGAACTTTAAAAACTTGATTTATTGTTACTATTACTGTAGTTTTTATCGTTGCTTTGTTGAGTTTTGTAGGGGAGAGGTCTGGTCACAGTTCCAATACAATTGCAACTGAAGAACTGCACTTTATTCTTATCCTCTTAAATAAATATTCTATGGTGTGATAACACAATTAATGCTAATTTGGATGACTGTGTAGTCTTGAAACTGACTTCTAGAAGAAATCTCCCAATGTACAGTACAGTATATTGAAATTTCCCAGCACAAAGACGTTGTGCAACTAGGACACTAACCTAAGGATCAAAATATGTTAATTGCCTTCTGATTACTACTTATTTTTCCTCATATTGAAAGGTGCATCTGTTCTGTAAAGTGTGGATACAGCTTGGCATAAGCATATACAAATTTTAGGACATAAACTAATTACATTAGCAAGCATGTAAAGGATAGACAAGAAACAGAACACACACAAAAATAAAGACAATGAAAGTATTGTGGCACCTTAAAGCCGAACAGCTATATTTTAATGTTAGCTTTCATGGATCCAATGCACTTTCTCAGATGGCTATCACTTCAAAAATAAAGGGTATTTATTACATTAAAAAGAGACAAAATTTTATTTATTTCATTTTGTTCTGAAGAATTTTTAAATGCCAGTGTATAGAAATATTAAAATGTTTTCCATTAAACCATAATTCAGCAAGATAACCTGATCAGAATTAAAAACTTAGCCATATCCAGATCTATATCCCCCAAGTGTTAGTTATTTAGACTTATAACCAACTTTTTCTAAAAACAAAGTGAATGGGTATGTTACTCACAATACCATAGCCAAGATATCTTCTTTTATGTTTATATAGGTTAAGAAGAATAAGGGGACCTTGACTAACTGGCTTTACTTCAGTGTTATAAAACAATATTATCCATGCAAGCCTGCCAATAATTATACAAAGGTTCATAATTCTTTTAATATACAAGAAAAGATATTTACATAAGGTTTTGCTTTGGAAGTTTAAGAATTGTTAGTACCTTGAAGGTGAGGAAGAAAACATGCTTCTCCTATATTAACAGAAATCAGAAGGTCAAGCCAACACATATATGGGACCTTTTGTATCAATAGATCCACTCCAGTTAAGACTAACAAGTACTGTATAGTAAAACACTGGATAACAATTGGATTGGATAACACTAAAATTGCATAACGTTAAGTAATCTGGGGAGGAGAATTGGATCGAATAACGATAAGTCCTATGGGATGGATCGGATAACAACCGCTAAAGCCTGTGCAGTTACAATGTATCTCTATGGAGCTTTAACATTATCCGATTCATCCCATAGGATTTTAACATGGATCGGATAATACTAAAAATGGGATAGCATCAAGACTTGTGGAACCAGGTTTTAGCGTTATCCGGTGTTTTACTATACAATGGAACCTTGGTTAATCTAATTAATGCATTCTTAGAGTGCTGTTTCTTACAGCGAAAATTACTTTAACCAAATTTCCCATAGGAATGCATTGAATGCAATTTCCCATAGGAATGCATTGAGAACCAAAATACTTTAACCGAAATGTGGTTTCCCATAGGAATTCATTGAAAACCAATCAATCCGTTCTGGAAAAAATTCTGTAAACTAAGCCACTATTTTCTATGGATTTCCTTTTGTTGTCTGGTTTTTATGTTAACTGAGCTGTTTGCTAACCAAGGTTCCACTGTATATTTATCCCTCTGTGACCTAGTGTTATATCCCCATATTTAGAAATAATTAGCTAGGCCACCTCATGTCTTCTGAGCATACAAAATAAGACCAGAAGTGTGCAAATTCCATTGATATTAATGAGAAGTTCAGAATACCCATTCACTATAGTTAAAATTATACAGCTTAATTGGTGGTTTCTAGGAAAACTGGGATAAGGAACTGCATTGCCATGATATAAAAAGGTGCTTGTTTTATTTAAAGAACACCCAAGGAAGTATACAACACTTGCTGTTATTTGCAGCCAATGGTGGCTCTATGAATTAATGATCTCAAGCCATCTCATCTAAGTTTTGCTATTTTCTTAATGTCTTCATCTTTTTCTGGTATTATTGGTTTTTCCAGTTACTCTTATCTTCATATGATCTGTCTAAATTGCAAAAGTCTCAAGTTAGTTATTTTAGCTTCTATTCCAAATTCATAGTTGAATTTGATTAAGAACCCATTTATTTATCTTTCTGTCAGTCCATGGTATCAACAAAGCCCTCTTCCAACACATTTTAATGGTCTTGACTCCCCCTCATGCTTAACAAGCTATAAACTGAAACAATAAGTTATGTAAACACTTGCATACTCTATTCTCAAATGCCTAATTTCCAAATACCTGCAAAAGTTTTCAAGTACAGAACCTAATTTCTAATGCTGCCATGCCACCCTTCATAAATGAAGGTTTTGCGACACTTGGCTGGCATGGCATCAAATTGTACCTAGCTTGTGACCATAACTAATAAAGTTATGGCCATTTTAAATCCATCCTTTACTCTTCTATATGTACCCATACCACTAGAGAGACCTTCTTCCTTCCTTCCTTCCTTAACACTGCCAGCACCACTAGCTACCACTATTAACTCACAGTAGGCAAAAGGGTCCCTGCATTTGAAGTGCTACAGCTGGGAAGCACACACTTTAATAAATAATAGATTAGTTCATGAAAGCAAAGCACCTACAGCTGTGATGACAAGCCTTGGCAACTCAGGTGTTCTTGGATTTCAATTACCAGAAGCCCAAGTCAATACTCCTGCTGATCAGGGCATCTGGGAATTGATGTCCAAGAACAGCTGGAGTGTCAAGGTTCACCATGGTATATCCCCTGGTGGCCAACCTTGGCACACCAGCTGTTCTTGGACTTCAATTACGAGAATCGCAAGTCAGCACACCTGCTGATTAGGGCTTTGGAAACTGATGTCCAAGAACAGCTGGAGTGCCAAGGTTCACCATCACTGGATGCACTCTTACAGATGTTTCATGTAGATTATATTACCCATCACCAGTGTGCTACAAGTACTGGATATGAACACACTATTTTGCTGTAAGTGCTGAGAAAATTCAGTTTTCTTACAGCAGCAGTGTTAGATCTGAAAAAAGGTCTGAATCCTAGTCTAGAATAAAGAACTGTGCTGTTACTGCACAATAAAATGTCAATTTGGAAAAGTGCTTAAAGTTTCAAAATAATCATTTACTGTACATCACCCTGCAGGAGTATGCTAGGTAGAATTTCCCTAAATCTTCCTCTTTTTTCAATAGCATTTCCAAAATTTTAAAAAGCAAACCACTCTTTCAATCACTGATCTCTTCAAGAAACATATACAGTATAAGCAAGGTTTTCCATAATAGCACATCTAAAGCTGCTTTCCCCCTTCTTGTAGTTAGCAAAGTAGGGTCTATAATTAAAAATAAATTATGAAGAAACTGAACATTTGAAAACTATATGTCAATGTACCATGTGAAATGCAATGATTAATATAACATTAATGTCCAAGCGTGCTCATGCCTGACTATCTCCTTCATAAACTTTCCATTTCCAGCTGATGAAACTTATTCTCAACCAAGTCCTTGTTCTCTACTTCCTCTGCAACAACTAAAAAGGAGTGCAGATATCATGGTATGTCTTGTCTGAATTTCCCCCCTTAATTCTATGCATAAATTATTCACTTTACCTACCTAAGTTCTATTAAGGTATAATTCCTGAAACCATTGGAAATAGCACTAAATAGATGGTGAATACCAAGGGGACTAATGTTAGCACCACCCTCTATATCCACACCCAGAAACCAGAAAGACCTTTGCATGCTTAATGTCCGCCTCTAGAAAGGTCCCTGCAAAGGAGCCTTTAAGAGCATTTAGTTGAATGCACTTACAGGGCTCTTGTGAACAGGAACCTAATAAGGTAAATGCATCTGATTCCAAAAGTAAAAAAAATAATGAAAAATTGGTGGGGGGAGAGAGCTTTGGAGCAGTTATAGTGTGTGAGTCAAATCAGTTGAACTCCACAACTGATCTATTGGTGGACCGACAGGTCAGCAGTTAAATCACACAGTTCATTATTCATTGCCTCTTGGAGTTGTTTTGTTCTTTGGCACAATAGTTGCTGATATTACTCTTTCTGTGATCCTTTGTTGCCCACAAGAAACAGCCACACTTCCTTGCAGTGTTAAAATATTTAAAGCCTGTCCTTCCAGTTCCATCTTTTATTTTTAAAATGTTAAGGCCATTTCATTTAGTGTGAAGGCTCAGGCAAGAATCCTAAACACCTTTACCTGAGAGTAAGTTCCCATGAACTCAGTGGGACTTATTTCTAAGTAGATGTGTATAGGACTGCATTGTAGGGTTGTACCTAAAAAAAATACAGCAGCTTTGTTGATGAGTCAAGTGGTTGTCTCCTGCTTGTCATTTTCACCTCATAGGATCAGCCTTATGCTATCTTGATTATTAGTCACCGACGTCCCCATCTCTATCGCCGATAAGCCACAGAAAATGGAAACTCATTGCAAGTAAGGCAGTTCCAAGAAGATCCCCAAGTGCAGTAAGATAAGGGATAGAAAAACTATCTGGATCTTTCCCTTTTTTCCAGAAGTGGAGCACCATCCAGTCAGCAATCCATAACAAAGTAAATACCTATGGAAGAAAGGAAGAATACAAGCATTATTTAAATTTAAATACCTGGAGAGAAGAAACCATAGTTCTTATTAATGCATTTTAATCCAATAACTGAGAGTGTGACCAGAAGGTCCAATTGTCTCAGTCTAGATTAGTCTAGATCAGGGGTCTGAAAGCTTGGCACTCCAGATGTTCTTGGACTTCAAATAATAGAAGTCCTAGTCCAGTGATGGCCCACCTTGGCACTCTGGGTGTTCTTGGACTTCAATTACCAGAAGCCCAAGTCAACACTCCAGAGCTGTAGCCAGGGGGTGGCCAGGGTGGGCATTGCCCACCCTGAGTTATCAGTTTGCCCACCCTCAACTCCTGGCTGCTTATATATATGACAGCACCCGAGTAAGTCAAGGAACATCAGAAACAGTGCGGAAAGAACCCTGGCGTTTTGCCTTGTAGCACCGCCCGGATAAGTCGGGGGACATCGGAAACTGCATTTCCTTCACAACCAAAGGGCTATCAGACATTGGGATAACCCTTTGCTTGCAAAGGGAACCCCTGCACCCGCAGCTGCGGGGTGACCCCACCCCTGTGTCCACAGCAGCAGCATGTCTGGGAAGCCGAACGGGGAGCCCCTGCTTGACTTCCCAGCCACGCCGCCGCTATGAACGATTACCTTGGATAACGCTAACAGATTGTTATCTGATGCACAATGCAATTTTTTTTACAAAATTTTGCATTGTTATCCGATTTTAGTGTTATCCGCTGTAATCGTTATCCAAGGTATTACTGTAAATTACTTCTTTGCCTTGAAAGGTAAAAAGAAACAAAAACATTTTAAACCATTCTATCTCTTCCTCTGTACTTTGCGAAACTGCTTAACAATAATGAGAAATTGAAAGCTTCCTTTCCAATCCCAGCAGAAGATAGAGGAAGATTTTAATTTCTTTTAAATTGTTGCTAATTGATACAGCATTGCTGATGTTTTTGAAACAATTTAAAAGAAATGGAAAACTTCCTCTCCCTTCTCTTCCACATGTTTGCAGAAACAAAGCTCTTCATTTCTCAAGATGTCATGTAGCTAAAACAAAGGAACAGCTTAGGGCAGTTTCTTTGATTCCACCTCAGTGATCAAACATGTTGGAACGAAACCAAAATCTAGTGCCCCCCCTTAAAAAAAACCCAACAACAACAACCACTAGCCTGTTAGAAGGACCAAAAAAAGAAGGGATGGACTGGTTTGCAAAGGCATGTCTGTTGTGTGGTTGCCAGAAAAAGCATAACCCATCCCAAACTGAACAAAATACCTGTCTGATTTTACTCCCAGTTTATTGTTCTTTATTTTGGCAGAATTGCCTAGGCTAAATAATTCATACACAAGGCTAGGAATTTAAATAATTTGAACCTTCAGAATATAAGTTTTACCACCCATGGTCTTCTTATGTCAAAATTTTTTCCAGAATCAGAAACAATTATTTAAAATATACACCTACTAATAGGTAAAGGGCACCCTTGCTCGGAAGCCAGTCATATCTGACTCTAGGGTACAGTGCTCATCTCCATTTGTAACCAAAGAGTGTCTGCAGACATTTCAGTGGACATGTGACAGGTATGCCAAGACACTGGCGTACATGGAACACTGTTTACCTTCCCACCAAAGTGGTACCTATTTATCTACTTGCAATTTCTTGCTTTAATTCTACTAGGTTGACAGGAGCTGGGACAGAAACAGAAGCTCACTTCATCATGCAGCACTCAAGTCTCGAACTGCTGACCTGCCGACCTTCCAGACATCTAGGGTTCAATGCTCATCTCTGTTTATAGTCCAAAAGCCAGCACTGTCTAAGTTTGCAGACATTTCTGTGGGCATGTAGCAGACATACCTAGACACCAAAGTGCATGGACACACTGTTTGCCTTCCCACCAAAGTGGTATCTATTTATCTACTTGCAATTTCTTGCTTTCATTCTACTAGGTTGGCAGGAGCTGGGACAGAAACAGAAGCTCACTTCATCATGCAGCACTCAAGTCTTGAACTGCTGACCTGCCGACCTTCCAGACATCAAATTCAGTGTCTTAACCACTAAAGCCACTGCGGTCCCCTACACCTACTAATAGAATTATACTGTAATATGAGGCCATTGAGCCAAACACCCTGATCAATGGAGGAATCCAAAGCAAAGCAGATCTGACAGATAGTTGCGCAATTTGCTTTTGAGCTCCTTCAGCTACTGGAGCGCTTACCACCTTCCAGGACAATTGGCTACATTTTCCTAGCAGTTAAGACTTTCCCCCTTGATATTCAGCCTCTGTCTGGTTTCCTGTAACTTGAGGACATTATTGCGTGTCCTGCACTTTGAGTTGATCAAGAACAAATTCTGCCTCTGCCCCTCCTCTTTATAACTCTCTTTCAAGGACATTTCAAAAGTGGGATCATATCCCATCTCAGTCTCATTTTCTCAAGGTTGCCTATGCCCAGTTTCTTCCGTCTTTCCTCATAGAGCTTGGTTTCCAGTCATCCAATCATCCTTGTTATCCTCCTCTGAACTTGTTCCAATTGTGGCAACCTTCTTAAAGTGCAGTACTGTACTGTATTTAGAATTTCACACAGTATTCTAGATGAGGCCTAACTTAACTAGTACCAAACATATACCACATGGGTTTCGGAAATTTCTCATTAATACAATGTCACGTATCTTTACATTCTTGTAATATGTTCAACAACTTGAAACATCAACAACTTGAGATATGTAGATGATACCACCCTAATGGCGGAAAGTGAGGAGGACCTAAAGAAGCTCCTGATTAGGTTAAAAGAAGAGAGTGAAAAAGCTGGCTTGAGACTAAATATCAAGAAAACCAAGATCATGGCAACAGGCCCTATCAGTCCCTGGAAAATAGATGGGGAAGAAGTAGAGGCAGTTACAGATTTTACTTTCCTAGGATCAAAGCTCACTGCAGATGGTGATTGCAGCCATGAAATAAAAAGGCGACTGATTCTCGGGAGGCAAGCGATGAGAAACCTGGGGAACATAGTGAAAAGTAGAGACATTAAATTGCAAACAAAGATTCGCATAGTCAGGGCAATGGTATTCCCTGTGGCAATGTATGGTTGTGAGAGCTGGACCATTAGGAAAGCGGAGCGCAGAAAAATAGACGCCTTTGAGATGTGGTGTTGGAGGAGAGTTTTGAGAGTACCCTGGACAGCGAGGAGAACAAATGGGTCAATCTTAGAAGAAATCAAGCCTGACTGCTCCTTAGAAGGTCAAATAATAAAGATGAAGCTAAAATACTTTGGACATCAAATGAGAAGAGAGGATTCACTTGAGAAAGCCTTGATGCTTGGAAGGGTAGAGGGCAAAAGAAGAAGGGGACGGCCCAAGATGAGATGGCTAGATGGTATTGTGGAGATAATGGGCACAGAGCTGAGCGAGTTGAGGGGGATGGTGGAGGACAGGAGTGCCTGGAGGACAGTGGTCCATGGGGTCGCAGAGGGTTGGAATCGACTGTGCGACTGAACAACAAAAAATATGTTCTTCAAAGGTTTCATCCACATCTTCTCCTTGATTGGGCAGTCAGTAGTTTGAAAGCAAGAAATTGCAAGTAGAGAAATAGGCACCACTTTGGTGGGAAGGTAAACAGCATCCTGTGCACTTTGGTGTCTAGGCATGCCTGCCACATGTCCATGGAAATGTCTGCAGATGTAGACCGCGCTGGCTCTTCGGCTATAAACAGAGATGAGCACTGAACCCTAAAATCGGATACGACTGGCTTTTGAGCAAGGGTGACCTTTACCTTTAGTATACTCCAAATATAGTATTGCTTTTGGTTTTTTTGCCCCAATTATACTGGTCCAGACACGGGGATAGGTGTTTTTGATACACACAGCTGTTCTACCCTTCTTTCTATTCTTTCTGTTCTATTTGAACAATTTATCTTTCTACTGCTATATTCCAGTCATGGCAACCATCCTGCCAAGCTAGAGTTATCTCTATTAATTTATGTTTACCCTCCTGAATTAAGATTTCTCTTTTTTTGTTTCCCACACTCATGAATATACTCATTCGTATATAAACATGGGAGATTGTGTGATTTGTGGCCTGCTTTACTACATTTTAATGAAAATTATTATTATTGTTCCCCATTAAAGGTGCTTGATCTGTTCCTCTTATCGTACATAAACCTTCATCTGTTTATACCTCTGTTTATGTCTCCCTCCCCTTTGCAATTCAGTTTAAACCACTATGTTAGCATATCTTTAGCATATTAACTCAGTATTTTAAATTGCTTTTTGAAAGTTCATATTTCCTTAAAGATTCATTACATAACTAAAATGAAAATTACAAAGGTGTAACTGCATTGAGCACACTGAAATAATTTAATACTTCTAAGAGAATCTCTACCTTTGATTTTTACTACAAAAGAATATTTAAAATGTAACCATATGGTTTTCAACTAAGCAAATGCCTTTCTGCTTTTCCCATTATGGAACATGCATAAGTTATTTCAATAAATATGCTTATTGAAAAAAATGACTCCGTAGTCTAAACTAATTATGCATGTGCTAGGTGTGCTACTCTGCTGTCCAAATAAATATATTTGAAAGCACATATTTTCTTTGGAGCAGCCCGCTAGATGCTTTGAGACAGCTCGTCTTTGTCCATGTCAATATACAATGATGCTGGTCATTAAAATTTCTCATGCAGAATTGGTCAACCTTTAGACCTCCAGAGAAAAACCAAGCATACTCCAAAATAGCTGTATAAGACCAATGCTCTGCCAAACCACATCACATGGGGAGTTATTATCTAGTTCTACAATCTCAGTTGCCCAAGAGCACAGCATGGAGGTCAGAGACAAAGGTCTCACCAACCCTAGGATTCCGAGAGGATTGCTCATCATCTTCTCATCTTTTCTCTAACTATACGCTGGCCCAGACTGTGGTTGTTCATACTGCCAATTACCAAAGATTTAACTGTGAGGAAGCAAGAAGAGGGTAGGAAGGGGTGTGTAGATGGTACAAATTCTACAGTCAAATGTGATAAGTGAGTAAAATGTGCAGTGAATCTTGTCACTGCTTTGTATTACTTACTTTAAAAGGGAAATGATTGACTGGAGATACCCATTTTAAATAATAAACTCGAAGGGTGCCACTAAACAGTGAAGTTGTCCTGGATCAGATTGGGGTAAACAAGATCACTTGAAAGTTTACTCTGATATTTAGAATGATCTCTGCATACACAAGCAAGACTCAGGTGGTTTGGGGGAAGGAACTCACACTGCATCTGAAAATACAGGGGAACCTCATACAACAATCACTCCATATAACAACAAAATTGCATAACAATTAGGTTGGAGGAGGGGGGGATGGCGTCCCGCATAACAATTTTCCTTATGGAAAAAAATCATACAACAATTTTTCAATGGGAAAAACCACTTAGCAAAAAAAAATAGTTGTACGATGCATCTCATAGGGAAAATCGCTATACGATGCATGTATCGTATAGCAATTGTTTCGTACAACAACGAGCCCCATGGGACAGATTAAATTCGTTGTATGAGGTACCACTGTAATCCTATTTAGCTTGTTCTTCCCTGTCACAGTCTTCACACTCCTGTATCCTTTTTATCTAGAGAGTCTCCACACTCCTGTATCCTCCACACTCCTGTATTCCCCTACATAGGCAAGCAAGGGAAAGTTGAAAATCTTTTTCCCCCTTTCATTTATTGGATAGTTACATAACAATTGGGCTTTTTTTTTTTAAAAAAAATCATACATCATGTGATTGATGGGGAAAGGAGCAAAGCAGCCAGTTCCTAAAGCAGTCAAAAATGTGAGACAAAGCAACATTTGATCATGGCCTAACTAAAAACATATGCCACTTTGTATTTGAAAAAGACAATTTGTATGGAATGTAGTCTCTTACTATTCTCCTAAAGCATGGAAAGCCTAAAGAAATAGATGCCTCTGTAGCAACTTACTGGCTTATTCTACGTGCAGCCAACATAGGTAAAGGTAAAGGTAAAGGTAAAGGTTGCCCTTGTTCAAAAGCCAGTTGGATCCAACTCTAGAGTTCAATGCTCATCTCCATTTATAGCTAAAGAGCCAGCGCTGTCTGCATCTACAGATGTTTCCATGGACATATGGCAGGCATGTCTAGTCACCGGAGTGCACAGAACACCGTTACCTTCCCACTGAAGTGGCACCTATTTACTGACCTGCAATTCCTTGCTTTAGAACTGCTAGGTTGGCAGGAGCTGGGACAGAAACAGGAGCTCATTCCACCATGCAGTACTTGGGTCTTGAACTGCTAACCTGCCAACCTTCCAGTAATCAAGTTCAGCATCTTAACCACTAAGCCACCACAGCCCTGCAGCCAACATAGCCTTTTGTAAAAAATTTATTGAGATATGTTTCTGAATATGTTGAGACACATATAATCATGTCATGCCATGGGATATATGAGAAGAGAAACAAATGAAAACATTGAAAATAAGACATCCTTTGAATAGAAGGTAATTGTTCTTTGAAAATGGCACAAAGTAAAAAGATATTTGAAGAAAGGGAATTGATTAATATCATGGCAGGGTTTCACACCTGCTGTATAGGGATGACTTTAAACTACATGGGAAGCCAATGCAGGAAATTGAATCATTTGAGCAATATTCAGCAATGATACTACAATGGATTTTGGAATATAAAAGTGTCCAACTTCATCAGTAAGAACCAAAAACGTGTTGCATCAGAAAGAATGCGGTTGGCATAGGGAAGAACCATACATAACCTTGGATGGGATGAAAACTACAAGTGTCTGAGGATTTTACAAGCAAGTGATATAAACCATGCAATAATGAAAAAGACTAGTGCTGAGTAGCACTACTAGGTACCAGCCCCATTATCAAGCCATACCTCACTGTTAAATCCAAGACAAGGACTGGTTCAGAAACTCTGGTCTAAACATCTGGTGGACCAGATGTACCTTTAATGGTGGTGGTGGTGGTAGTGTGCTGACAAGTCAATTCTGACTTATTCCCAAGATTTCCCAGATCAGCATTTCCCAAACTATGTTCCACGGAACACTAGTGGACTTCAATTCCCAGAAGCCTCAGTCAGTACATTGGCTGATCAGTACTTTGGGGAATTGACCTAGGCTTCTGGAATTGAGTTGCAAAAAGTTTGAGAAACACCATTCTAGATAAAAAGTACCCTGAAATGGTTTTTCGTCCCCTTCTTCTGGGGGTCCCTTGGGACTATGCAGCTTGCTCATGGCCACACAGGCTGGCTCTTCTGGGATGCACAGTGGAGAACTTAACTCCTCACCTCTACCTCTACAATCTCTGGTTTAAATTTCAGCTCAGCAATTTCCCCCCTTCAGAACTCAACCTTAAAACGGTTTCAGCTAAAGATTTGTTATAACATTGTAAATTCCCAGAAACCAATTTTAAGAAACAGATTTCTCCCCATTAAATCAAACGGTCTAAATGGGTTGTACACCTTACTTACGGAAAAATAAGTATATATTGGAAAAATCTCATTAGGACAATTTACTTAAAAATAAACAGTCCTCACATTTTAGAGAAGGGAAAGGCCAGCATAAATGTGTTTCTTACAATGTTTTCATTAATTTCTCCTCTCAAAATCTATTAATGTCTGATGTTCTTTTTCTGCTTTGAGCTATTTTTGCCTCTCTAATATTAAGGGATAAATGCTCCCAAACAGTAATTAACCGCAAGGGGTCCGGAGTGTTGTTTTTAGGAGGGAAGGGTCAGCAACTAATCTAATGAAATCTGATTTACAAGAGGAGGAAAACTCAAAATGTGCTATTTTGCAGAGCAACAATTCTGATTCTTAAGGGATACAATCAATTTTATTTTACCTTGGCAAATTTATTGGGCAATAACGTGTAGAGTTTCCCATTACTTGTTTATTCCCAGAGCCCTTAACACAACTGTGTTCTGAGATTTGCCTTGGAGGTGTGAAAATGCCAGAGAGCTCTTTACCGGCTCAGTAGGATCCTGGAACACAGAGGCAGTCTTTGACAGTCAGAAACACCAAATTGCAAAACCGACAGCCTGGTTACTTCAGTCTGGCCTCTACTCTGATCACTGCTGACAAGTCTGCCAAATGAACCCCTTTTCTTTATACTCAGCTGAATTGTTCCTGCAGCCTGTACTTTACTATTACTTTAACAGGTATCATTCAGGCACATGCACGTAGCTGTCTCGGAGCAAGATTATCCTTTTCTAAGAACACGCCAATTGCTTGAAATTGTATCATTTTCTGAGATTAGTTCATCAGCACACACCAGAATCTAGACAGATCTGGCTTAAATTAAGTTGTTATCAAGAAATACAGACTTCAGCAGAACATAACATTGAACTACCATATATACTCGAGTATAAGTCGGGTTTTTTAGCCTTCAAAATAAGGTCCAAAAATGGGAGTCTAATTATACTCGGGTCAATCTAAACACTCAAAAACATACCCAAACAAATGTCTACATTAATTAATTTTACCATATTTCCATGTATTTTAATTATTGACACTCACTAGCAGCTGCTGCATTTTCCACCCCGACTTATACTCGGGTCAATCTATTTTCCTAGTTTTAGAGGTCCAAATTAGGTACCACGACTTATATTAGAGATGGCTTATAGTCGACTATATACGAGTACACCAAGAAAGTATCCAATGTCCAAATATATGTGAGAGCAACACATATGCTATAGTACAGGGATTCTCAACCAGTGGCCTGTGGGACGGATGTGGCCCACAGCGCCATTTCATGTGGTTCCCCCACTGCTTCCACCACATCAGGAAGTGCCATGTGGTGGAGGAAGGGCAAGATGGCCATCCAGCCCCTGAAGCTGTCTGAGGGAGTGTGACCCGGCCCCCAGCTTTAAAAGGTTGAGAACTCCTGCTATAGTACCTAAACTATGATCCTCTCTGGGCTATCCCTGAAGTTGTGATGGAAATGAACCAAGAATTGGGGCTGCTATACACTGTTACTAAAATACACAAGTAAATAAAGGAAGCAGACAAACTTGCTACAATATATTTTGAACAACATACCAACCATCTAAAGATTCTTATCCAGAAAAAGGTTGGTTAAATCTAGTCAAAGGTAACGGTTGCCCTTGCTCGAAAGCTAGTCATATCTGACTCTAGGGGGCAGTACTCATCTCTGTTCACATCCAAAGAGCCAATACTGTCTGTGTCTACAGACATTTCCCTGTTCATGTGGCAGGCACGGCTGGGTGCCAGAATGAATGGAATGCTGTTACCTTCTCACTAAAGTGGTAACTATTTATTGACTTGCAATTTCTTGCTTTTGAACTGGTAGGTTGTGGCAGTTGTGACAGAGACAGGAGCTCACTCCGTCATGGCAGGCCCGTGCTGGCCATTTGGGACACAGGGACAAGTCCTGGTGCGCCCCAGTGTTTGGCATCCCCCAGAGTTGGGTAGACAAGGGGACTCTCAAAACTCTCCAAGACCACATCTCAAAGGCATCTATTCTTCTGCGCTCAGCTTTCCTAATGGTCCAGCTCTCACAACCATACATTGCCACAGGGAATACCATTGCTTTGACCATGCAAATTTTTGTTTTCAATGTGATGTCTCTACTTTTCACTATGCTCCCCAGGTTTCTCATCGCTTGCCTCCCAAGAATCAGTCGCCTTTTTATTTCATGGCTGCAGTCACCATCTGCAGTGAGCTTTGATCCTAAGAAAGTAAAATCTGTCACTGCTTCTACTTCTTCCCCATCTATTTTCCAGGGACTGAATAACTAGGGATTAGATTTTTTTTTTCAGATGACCTCAACTTTTATTTTAATTGTTGAGCTGTTCTAGTCTAGTCTCTCCATATTTATTATTAATAAAGTTCTATTTTCTATGACAAGCAATGTTAAGATATCTAAAACGTTTCAATATTACATGTATGAAAAGCAAATTGAAGCAAAGTACATAACATGAACATTTGGGACTTTCATTGATAATTTTCCTGTCCTATCAACAGGAAACTAATGCATGCCTGAAGAAGTGATGTTGAATCATGAAAGCTCATTCAATGATTGTGTTTTAAAGTGATCCAATAAAGGTATCATCTTCCTACTCCACTTTCTTCTAAGATGTTAAAGGGCCTTGATAATTAACAACACGGAGATTCCCTGTTACTCTTTCCTTTTTTCATGTAGTAAGCAACCTTTATGAATCAAGAGAATGCCCATTGGGATTCACATACCTCCGCTACTGCTGAAATTAAAAGTTATAGTGTAATGAACCTAAGAAGACGCCTTATATTTTCTTTCTTTCTGTCCTTCCTTGAGAGCATCTGTCCAATGCAGCTGTGGTGGCTCAGTGGTTAAAAAGCTCACCTTGTTAGCTGGAAGGCCAGCAAGTTGGCAGTTCAAGACCTGGGTACTGCATCACAGATTGAGCACCCGTCTCTGTCCATTATTATTATTATTATTATTATTATTATTATTATTATTATTATTATTATTATTATTATTATTATTATTATTATTATTATTATTATTATTATTATTATTATTATTATTATTATTATTATATAAACCAGCCATTTGGTTCACAGTCAAGGACTGAAATAAAATTAACAGTTCAAGCCCCCCTAACCAAGGACCTAAGAGCTGATAAGGTAACATCTGAGTATATATGCAGTCCCCAGTAGAGTTTTTTTTTTTTTTTTTTTGAAGAGTTAGGATGTTCAAATCAGGTAAGTCAAAAATTTCCAAATATCTAGGGAGGTCTTTAGATACTGCTCCAAGGGCTCTGATCATCATCATCATCATTACAATTTAAAAGTTTGGATCTATATAAAATATAGGAGAATTCAAAACAAATTAAAATAATTAGACTTTTTTTTTATCAGAATTGGGCTATTTCAATAGTATTATCTCAGCCATTTGCAAGACCTTCTTTTATATATGTGGTGGGCATAATTTATATGTAGAGAAATGTTGTATTGATTGAATTTCTCCACAATCACAGAAAATATGTTCTACATCCAAAGAGCCCTCTTTAAATTTAGCAGAGGTGTGGGAATCCCAATGGATCTGGGGAGAAGCACATTCCCCTGATCCATGGACACTGCTCACCCTATATTACAAGAAAAAGAAAAAAAGTGTGGCATGGGCATTAAAAAAGATGTTTAAAAATGTGAAAGAGAAAAGGGGGAAAGCCTGGGCATAGGAGATACAGAGGTGAGGAAAAGGGAAGAAATACCAGCCAGATGAATGGAAGGGTTAGAGCCATCACGCGGGTTGGGGCCTTCTAAGCTATGCAGAGCTGAATACTTCTACTGGTTAAGAATATAATAGAGCAGGGGTGGCCAAATCATCCAGGCCAGCCTGGCCTCACTACTCCTGGAAGCAGAAGTAAAACACGCCCACGCATGTGCAAAATGCTGCAGTAAATGCACCTGCAGGCCATCGTAAACACGCTTATGATAGCCGTGGGTGCATTTATGGAAGCATTTTGCCCATGGGCGGGTTTGTTTTACTTACGCATCTGGTGGGAGGAACCACGTGACTAACCCACTGAACCACATGACTGGCCCGAAATGTTTGGCCACCCCTGTAATAGAGGATGCACAGCATATGTTATGTTAATAGCTTTTTTCTACGCTTAGAAAGTCCTACCTTTTTCTTAATGAAGCAATTTGAACATGCTATAAAGAAGAGGTTCACAATGTCATCATAATAATCACAAGAGAAGGAAAATGCAAATCCTGAGCAGAGGAGCCCCCCCCCCAAAAAAAAAAATCACTTCAATGAATTATAAATTAGAGAGGACAACGCTATATTATATCAAATCAACTCACATTTGAGGAAGTTCATAGCAGACTATTATTGCTTTGGGTCATTATTCTGGCTTTCCAGAGATATTAATTTCTACATCAAACACAAAATATTTAAACTTATTTGCTCAAATGCTGGTGGGGTGAGATAAAAGAATGTGGCCTCAGTACAAAGCCGGAAGTACAAGGATTAATAATTCAGTACCAGTGAAGCTATGTTGGCAAGCTTGTATTGCTGAAGGACCTGACATGTAACTTATTTTGCAGGGAATTAAAATGACAGTAATAGTCCGTATATAATACACTTATATATCACAAGGCAAAGGAGATTTGGCTATTTAAAATTCTTATTAAAGTCACAGCAACTTTAAAACAACCAGCCTCATTCATGAGGCTCTCAAGGTGTTTAAGAAACAGCAGCCCAGTATTTCCCTAAAAAAGATACAGGGATAAAAGAAGTAAACTATTTGTAAATAGTGACATTCCAAGTTGTCCCATGCAGTCAAGCACAAAGGGGCACTTTTAACGTTGCCAAAAATTTTGGGCGTGGGTTAAACAGCCTCCTCTCTTCTACCTTATGATGCAATTTTCTCAGCAGAATTTCCATTCCAGCTGGAAATTAAAAGATCTGAAGAGGGGATCAGAGTGTTAAAAATAGGAAATACAAGGCCTGGAAAATCAGATGAAGTGGATTTACTCAGATAGGATATTTGGAGCTCAGTAAGAGGGAGGAGAGAGAAATAAATATTTGTCTATTATGTCAGGCTGCAATCTAAAACATATGTACAATTTTACCTTGGTTTATGAATTTAATGCATTCTCTGGGACATTTCTTATTGTGAAAAATTTGTAAACCAAAACGTGGTTTCCCATAGGAGTGCATTGAAAACAAAAAAATTCGTAAACCGAAGAATTATTTTCAATGGATTCTCATTCGTAAACCGAAAATTACATTAACCGAGGTATTCGTAAATGGAGGTACCACTGTACCCCACTAAATTTGGTGGGGTTTACTATGAACATAATTGCACTGCAAGGTTTTCAAAAGCAGTATATCAGAACTAAGTTATGTGCCAATTAGAGATTCTACTTGGCCTGCGCAGATTGCAATTCATGCACACATAGACTGGGATACAAATTGAAACTGAAGTATGCGTCTCCTCTTAATAAATAAATGATGAAATATGTGTGTGTGGGGTATAAATTGTCATTCTCAAGGACAGCACTGGTCTGGGACTGAGGAGGACTTTGTGTGCCAAAAGGGCACAGGACCAGAAAGTGACTCATGGAACTGGATCAGTGGTATGGGTATCATGTTGCAATGCAGAAGGCAGACGAAGGGCCACTGCATTATGTTTTCAGGACAGTCTTCATGGTACAGGTACACAGAAAGATCCTCCTCAAAGACTGTGGTATTTCTGAAACATAATTGAGTGTACCCTGGTAATTGTAACCTTCTGTCACTGGCTAATCTTTCTCACACTAGGTCAGGACAAAGGAACTGCAGAATGGACTCATGAATAGGTGGCTTCGCTTTGGCAGTTTCACATCTGACCTAGACATGGAAGGAGGAGAAAAATGGGAGGAAGAGTTGTGAAAGCCTCCAGAGGTAGAACACCTTCCTAGTATTAAAAGCTATATGTAGCCCACAGACTGCATGAAACCCACCCTTGACAATAAGAGTGAAATACAAAACATTGCAGTGATGGACTATTCCTCATACAATGTGATCCTTCCCTGTAATTTCTAGCTCTTTTCATTCTTACCTGTAGAAGGGCTGTGAACAAATATACCACTACGAAGACTGGGGTTAAGGAGGTGTGTCCACTCTTCATTAAATGAATGGTGTAAAGGAAAATTAAATGCCCAGGAATCACCAAAAGGAGAAGAACTTGAGCAGATTTGTTGTTTATTCCTGTAAATAATAATAAATAATAACATGTTAAACATCCCACTTTTTCTAAACCAGAGAGTAATGTTGATGTATTCTTTTAGTAACAAGATTATCATTAGGTTAATAAATAAATCATCCTATCCACTACAGTAGGCTCTGAAATCACTCATAATTACTAATCATCATAACCATTATTCTAGATGTTAAACCAGGAGATCCCAACCTATGGCCCGAATCCAGCCTGTAGTGTCATTTCATGTGGCCTGGCACGCTCGCTCCCACCACCACTGGAAGTGAGATTAACAGCTGTAAATATGCCCACTGCTATTGTAAACGTGTTTATGATAGCCATGGATGTGTTTTACAGCAGTGTTTATGGCAGGGGAACCACCAGTCCGGCCAGCTCAACTGTCTGAGTGAGCGTGACCCAGCCTGCAGCTTTAAAAGGTTGAGAACCCCTGCCTTAAACTATTTACCCTTCCATAACTGGCTATCCTCCATTGAATATCACCGCCTTGCAATGTATCCCAAAAATGCTAATGCTCAGGCTTTGCTATGTTTTTAAGGCCAGAGGATGTTAGAGTTACTGATCACAGACTTAATCATGCCTTTACACACTATGGGTTGATCTAATTTGCCACACAATATTATTAAACAAAACAGAACACAAAGAGACAGGAGGTCCTATTTCCCTGAGGCCTCATCCATTCCCCTGTATGTATACAATTCTGTCCCAGCTCTTGGGGACATGAAAGGAGCCTCATTTGGGTGTTCCCTAAGTGGAATTTCTTCTGCAAAAATCCTTTCAACCCAGAATAATTTCTGACATGAAATTATTATTATTATTCTATACTGATATCAGTATTTTCTCCAACATCCAAACAATGCAAGGTTTCATTTAGTACCAATAGTGAAAGAGAGTGATAAAAAAATCTGGCTTTCTATTCCATTTTTTAAAAGCTTCCAATAAATTGGTGCACTTTGTTTCACTCTGCCCCAAGTGAGACGTATTATTGGTAAGATTTTCCCATACCAGAACCTTTCGGGTTATTACTAATCTACTGAAACAGCAACAATAACAAAAGAAACATCCAGAAGAGAAGATCATATATACTGTATATGGGGTTTTATAAGTATTTTTGAAAGAGATGTTGTGAAAAAGTGAGTTCTGAAGTTGGTTCTCACTTTTAATTCTGAAGTGAATTAGAAAGCCTCCATTGCAAAGGAATGAGATTTATTTATTTATTGTATGATGATTATCTACATCAGTGTTGATATAACAGCAAGCACAAATTGACCATTTCAAGTTCGGGCAACGTGACATAGTCATGACTAAATAGTCTACACATTAGAATAATATGAGACCGAACTGCTGCTTGCAGCCTCCTGGTCAAAAGCTACCTAGAAGAAGAAAGGACTGAGATCAGAAGCATACAATGTTAGTGCTAATTCCACCAAAAACCTGAAAACATTATCAGTACATAGGTCCATTTAAAGTACCGTATTTTCGGACCATAAGACGCACCTGACCATAAGACGCACCCAGTTTTTAGAGAAGGAAAACAAGAAAAACTATTCTGAGCCTTTGGACCATACTGTAGTAGCTTCCATTATTTAAAAAAATCCAGAAACAGGCAATGAAATACTGTATGGTGTAACTTTTGCTAAAGATAACTTAGCTATCTTATAGTTTCTAGTTGAGTCTAATAAAGTTACAGTGTTACATAGTTTAGGAAAAGATGAACAGCTTGGTTGAATTCACAAAGCAGTACAGTACTGGATAATAATTTGCTTTTAAAGATATTAAAGTATTTGCTGAATACATGAAATAAAAATGACTGACTGTACATAACACACACCTGTACCACAATATGTTCTGCATGGGTAATGGCAGCCTTTGGCTTCTTCTGGTAGTTCTCCGGGAACACTGTGTAAATGCAAATATGTAGAAATCCTGCTTGCTTGAATTGCCACTAGGTTGCCCCCAATACCTAAACAATATGAAGTTGAAGGGGGAAAGTCACTTTTTGTTAACAGTTGGGCATCATGGTAAATAATTTGATATCAATCTACAACTCTATCATTTTGTATTTGTCACACACAGTAAAAAGACTTCCACCTCCCGTTTCCCAGTGGTTAACCTGTTAACTGCTATTACTGCTTCTTCTGTTGCATCTTCTTCCGTGTCTAGGCCAGACGTGAAACTGCCAAAATGAAGCCACCTTTTCGTTAACTTAGTCCAAAGTTCCTTTCGCCTGATCTAGTTTGAGAGAGATTAGCTGGCACAAGGTGGTCGTTCCCTGTGGTATGCCCAATTGTGGTTCAAAAGAGGAGGCTCTTTCTGTGTACCCCACAATTCTGCTAATACATGTATTTACTGCCAACAAAATTGTGCTGGTGGGACTTCACGGAAAGATGGATGTAATACATCCAAAACAATCAAACACAGTCATATCTCACATAACGAATTTAATTCGTTCTGCGAGACTGTTCGTTATGCGAGTTTTTCGCTATGCGAAACAAACTCGCATTGCGAAAATTCCTGTGAAATAACTCACATAACGAGCATTTTTAGGGGGAAACTCGCATAGCAAATTTTTTTCATTATGCAAGTTTTCTCCATAGAATGTTTCCATAGGGAAAGTCTGATTCACATAGCGAAAATTTCTGCTATGCGAGTCAGACCGGTTAGCGAAAAACCCACTTGTTATGCGAATTTTTCACTAAGAGAGTCACTCGTTAAGTGAGGTTTGACTGTAGGTTTAAAAATCAGTACCTACTCTAGTAGGTGCAAAATCAAGATATTTTTGAAATCAACTATGACAGTGATGGTGAACTTTTTAGATACTGAGTGCCAACAAGGAGAAGTGAACTCTGTACTGGGGGGAGGGAGGAAGTGCTCCCATTGGGCTGCTGGAAAGAGGGACGGGATGAACTCTGTGCTGGGGGAGGGAGGAAGTGCTCCTATTGGGCTGCTGAAAAGAGGGGCGGGGCAAACTCTGTGCAGGGGCAACAGTGTGCATGCCCATAGAGAGGGCTCTGAGTGCATTTAACACCTATGTATGTAAAATTGATCATGCCATTCAGTACTCCCTATAGCTGGGGTGCCCAAAATTTTCGGGCTACAGGCCAGTCATGTGGTTGAGCATGCCGGTCATGTGATTCCTCCCACCAGAAGCAGAAGAAAAATACACATGCTCATGTGCATAACACTGCCATAAATGGCCCGCAGCTGTTGTAAATGTGTTTATGACAGCTGCGGATCATTTACGGCGACATTATGCACGTGCACATGTGTTTCTAAAGAATCCTTCTGAATGGCAAATGTAGCAATATACTTTCTTCCATTTAGAAACAAAGAGCTATACTATACGGCAGAGGTGCCCAAACTACGGCCCGTGGCACCAAATCATCCAACTGGAATGATTTGGTGCCATGGGCTGTAGTTTGGGCACCCCTGCCCTATAGTATAGCTCTTTGTTTCTAAATGGAAGAAAGTATGTCACAGTAAGTCTTTTTAGTACCTTTTCAAGAGGCTACAGAAGGAAAGCCAGCATTGCCCAATGTGAATTTACTGAAAAGAGTCTTGAGATTGCTAGCATTTTTCTTAAAACCACAGTTCCTGTGCTATGTACATAATCAAGACTCTGCGTTTTACTGACTGTTGCTACATTTACCATTCAGAAGGACTGTTTAGAAACACAACCCTTAACAACTCACATATAAAGCTAACAACAAAATGAAGTGTCCCTAAGGCAGGAAGTTGGAAAAATCCAGAATTTAAAATGTTACTTCTTTTGCATGCTTTGAACGTAAAATACAGTATGTAGGCTAAAAATGGGCAAAAAGCAACAGAAGGTGAAAATGTTGCCATATGGAAAGCCATGGAAGATAAGCACAAAAGAAGAAATCATTCCTGAAACTATGCAACAGTGATTTGTTTCATAATACTCATAATGTTAAACTGGGGACACATGGCAAACACATACAGTATACTAGTACCCCGGACAACGTTATGACATGGTTCCACAAGTCATGACGTTGTCCGGTTTTTCGCGTTGTCCGATCAATTCTAAAAAAACCTGAGAAGAGGCGCTCGCACGCGCGCGAAAAGGCGCGCCAGCGGGAGCCTCTTCTACCAAATGGGTATAGCAACGGGGATCGCACGTCAAGGCAAGGGATCAAAGCGGGGGGTGGCTCCCCCCGCTTTGACCCATTGCCATGAAGTGCGATCCCCGTTTAGGCGCTTTGCGATGGGAGTTTGGGGAATTCGGAAAAGCCGAGCCTTGTTTAGGCGAGCGAAACGGGGATCGCACGTCAAGGCAATTGCCTTGATATGCGATCCTCGTTGCTATAGCGTGCCTGGGAAAGAGGCGGCTTGGTCGAAATCCTCACCCCCGCGCAGGGGGAGGGAATTTCGGCCAAGCCGCCTCTTTCCCAAGCCGGGGAGACCTCACGGAGAGGCGCCTCTCCTCTCCTGATGTTCCGAAAGGGTAAAGATCCTTATCCTTTGGGAACATCGGGTGGCTTGCAGGCATGTGTGCGTCTGTAGGGGTTAGCGCAGGATACGAAGGTCCCCCCCGTATCCTGCGCTAACCCCCACCAACCCGCACCGCGCGCCTGAAGTTTCGAAAGGGTAAAGATCCTTATTCTTTGGGAACATCGGGTGGCTTGGAGGCGCGCGTGTGTCGGTGGGGGTTAGCGCAGGATACGGAGGGGGGGCCCGTATCCTGCGCTAACCCCCACCGACCCGCGCTGGTAGCCCAAAGTTTCAAAAGGGTAAGGATCCCCGTACCCTTTCCAAACATCGTGGGGGCGGGCGCTGGGGGGGTGGTTGGATTGGGTAGATGTTCTACCCAATCCAACTCCCACACACACACATACGCTTGTTCTGAATAACGTGAAAATCGCGTTATTCGATACAAGATTTTTCACGCTATACGGTACTCGCGTTACCTGGGGTATTACTGTATCAATGTTTTTTGCCTTAGTCTCCAATGACACAAAGCTGCCCTTCCAAGTTTCAGTAAAGTTTGATTTCTCGGTTGCAGTCTCCATTATGAATGATGACTGAATCAAGATAATGAACACACACAAAATCTTCATTATTAACCACAAAGTTATATTATTCTCCTGCAATCACAATTTCCATTTTCTTAAGTTTCAGTTTCTTTTGTGCTTTCTTGCATCAATTTCTTCAGTAGTTGTTTCAAGTATTTGCTGCTTTCTAATAGTAATTTTTGTCATTTGCATATCTTAAGTCATTATATTTCTTTCACCAGTATTCACTCCACAATGTAGTATGTCTTATTCCATATCTTGACATCAGTTCACTAGATCTTTCCCTAACTCCTTTAGCCAATTATGTAAATTGTGATGAGAAAACACACAGCACAATTAATATCAGGACAGAAAGTAAGTTAGCTGTTCATTAGGGTCTCCAATATGGGGTTGCCCAGATCCCAAAAAAGAACTTGGACAAAAGGGGCTACACAAGAAATGATGCACCTTCTGGCGTAGTAGAGAACTAATGCTTACTAGAGTAAAATGGATATACTCAGTAGGGTCAGACATATATTAAACACATAGTATGTTGCTAATGCTCAACTTTTCACTCAGTTTCCCACCATTTGTTTTCTTTAATCTAAATTTCTCTGTCTCACACAGAGATGAAAGAAAGAAAAGGAAACACAGGACTTTTCTCTCCTTTGGAAATCCACCTGTAGCCATACTAATATGGATAACAAGTGTAATACATACTAGTGTGGGTGGGTGGGTGGGTGTAACCCACCCCGGGCAGCACTTTTTGGGGGGTGGCAAAATTTCACAATAAATAGGACTTCGCCGCTGCCCCTGGACTTCCTAGCTGCTGGGGCAAAGAGGCCGCTGTGGGGACAGGCACCAGGACCCTCCACCACCACTGACATCCTGGGTCCTGCCCAGGGAGCAGCAAATCTGGCCTATGCGCCAAGCGGCTGAAACCCACGCTACACCACTGATACATACCTTTTTTATAGTTAACAAACTATATCCACTTGCATACTACATGTTCAATGTAAGATCTGGTCTAAATTTAAATAGGAAGAATTAGAAGCATAGCTAGGGTGATATATTTTATGGGTGGAGATCCATCACATTAGACAACAGTGCTGAAAACCTGATGCTTAGTGTAAGAGAATTCATAATTGTCAGACCATTCCTAACCAGAAAATAAACAATCCCTGCTGCTATTTCTAGAGCCAGCACGCATGCTGGTAAAAACTTACTTTTATTGCCTTGATCATTTTTTCTTCCAATGAAGGGGGGAGGAAATCACATGTTGAATTGTGATGGAGACGGTTTATTTGCTGATTAAGAATGACATAACAGTTACAAATTTTCTTATACCTAAGCAAAGAGATCTCAGCCAGCAATAAACAACTGTGACCTCGATAAGGGGTACACAGGAAAAAGCCTCCTTGAAGATTGTGGTATTTTTGAACCGTAATCAGGCATGACCTGTTGACGACAACCTTGTGTTGCCGGCTAATGTTTCTCACACTGGATTAGGTAAGAGGAACTGCAGAGTGAACTCACCAAAAGGTAGCTTCATTTTGGCAGTTTCACGTCTGTCCTAGACACAGAAGAAGCAGCAGCTTGATAAGACATATTTCTAACCGTTTAACATAATGGGATATTAACAGAACAGATTTCTTATAAAATTTGTTGGGCAATAAGATTTTAGAGAATGCCTACATTTAAATACTTGGAAGGCTTTCAGTGGAATAATCCATATGCCTTTAAAGTGTGTGTATAAAGAAAAATCGATACAATTTCATTCACTCATCAACAATAATTGTAGCTATATTCTATCATACTGCTTTATTGTCACATTCTATTATCTGTTATCCAATAAACTGTAGATGAAATACAAAGGGAAGGTATAAATGACTTTTCCATTTCCAATTTACTCATTTACTGGTCTGCCAATTACTGCCAGAAACATACACCGATGAGGACTTAAGTTTGGCCAACAACAATGACAAGAAAGTGGCTTCATTTTGGCAGTCCAGGGTTTGAAAGAAGAAGTGTACTACAATGTTATTGCTGAAGTGTGTTCTTCAAAGTCAAAAATCTAAGAGAGTAGAATATTATGACAATAGCAATTATACTTATATACCACCCCATGGCACTTAAAGCACTCTCTGGGAACTCTCCAGTTTACTAAGAAACTTAGCATTTTGCAACAAATAAACCAGGTACCCATTTTACCAACCTCGGAAAGATGGAAGACTTAGTCAAACTTGAACCCATCAAGATCGAACTTAGGTTGCAAGAAGAGCTTTGGCTACAATACTGCAGCTTAACCAATGGGCTTTTCTACTTATGAAAATATGTACATGTATTTACATACACACATTTGCAAGATAATTTTTAAAACATATTGCAACAATCTGGATGTACAAACAATGATAGGTTGATTTTTTTCCCATTCTCAGACATATCGTAAATATATATATTTATCTTTTCCCTCTGGCACAATGTAAAACCAGGAATTGTTTTTACTCTCAAATTATAGTGTGATTTTACAGTAGTAGATACCCACCCACATATGTCTCTATTTGGTCTGAAATATTTCTTTTATCTAAATGGAATGCACTGAGCCACAACAGTTTTAAGAAATCCTGTGTCTGCCTTACCGTTTATTACAGGAGTATAAACAACAATTCCAGCCAAATTAGGATCAGATACTGTTGTGTCCAGAATAAGGCCACCAATACTGGAAAAGAGTTCAAAGTGTCAAACACAGGCAGAATGAATGCAACAAATATTCTGACTTTCTATGAACAATGTCATTTTGTTAGTTTCACTATTGTGGAAATCACACAACTCTAGTTTCTTCCTGAAGCTTGTAACATTTTTGCTAAATGAGATTCTTACTACAGTATTTTCAGAAATGAGTCTAAACAATGAGAAATGTTGTTGCCATTAATATATCTCTATCTAGAAGAGGTATAAAAAAGAGCAGTTTGGGCATACAACATATACATAATTATAATCCTGCGTAAAATTTCCTACCATGTCCTATAAATTCACTGTATGGTCCAGCACATAAGTACAATATGCAGGATAGTAGCTGAGATGAACACAAATTGACTACAAGTAAAACATAACTATTCAAACTTAGACCAGTTTGAGCCCCACAGATTTAAAGAAACAATATCCCACTAATTACCTAATGCCTTGGTCTGCAAATAGTGGCTCTCCAGGTGTTTTGGACTTCAATTCCCAGAAGCCTCGATCAACAGTAGTGCTGACTTGGGCTTCTGGGAATTGAAGTCCAAAACACCTGGAGAGCCACTATTTGCAGACCACTGACCTAATGGATAATGTTCCACGAATTATCTAAATTCTGAATAGTTTGGGATCTAAATACCTGGTGTGCCCCTTATCATAACACTTCATAATCTTCTACAGCCTTCTTTGACTGCCTTTATTAGGAAGGTATATTACATGCCTATAGTAAAAGGACATTTTCTAGGGTAATGTCAAGGTTGCAATGTACAGATAGGTACATCTGCAATGGACAATGTAGCTTTTGAAGCTTCAGACTTTTAAATTTGCCAAAGCATGTGTAAATGCTGTCTCTGGCTGCTTTTAGTTTTTCTAGTTATATTTGCCTCATTTATTCTAATAGTTAGCTATGTTTTATTTTATTTACATTGGCATTATTAATTTCATTCATCCTTTGTACACTGCTCTGAACTCATCTAGATGATGAATAGCATAGAAATATTGGGCAGAATCCTTTTGGTGATTTATGCATGCATTACGTCAAATTGCATAATTGCACTAACTAACAAGGTGCCAGTTGCATTACTAAGCATGTGTGTTTCTCATAATGTGACTAGTGCCTTGTTAATTAGTAGCAATTCACTTTGTATATTTATTGTGCATCAATAGTGATGCAAGTCACTTACCTGCTTATGACCATGGCGGTTATAACAGGCTCCCACCCTGAATGGAGAACAGTTCTTGTAGCAGGATGTTTAGCAGCTATTACAATCCACATAGGAGTCATAGCCAAGAAAAAGGCACCAACTAAAGGAGATATATAATAATATTTATCTGCAATAAAAACAAGATGTGCACTGTTATCTTCTGTGGTCTTCTTCAATATTCCAGAACTACAATTGGCAAAATCATTTACTTACAGATATTCAAACATCAGCAACCTACATTTCACTAAGCAGAATTCTTAGCAGCACCACAGATTTGGGGAACTTCCCCTAGCTAGCTAATATTCCTAATTGACTTTGATTTGGCTACTGTTGGCATACCTAGTAGGTAAAGTAAATTTTGTTACCCAATTCCTTGGATGGAGGGTCAGTTTGGATTGACCTTCCCTCTGGCCACAAAGTTTTTTAGCTTAAGAAAGAAAAGGGCCATCTGGGAATGTAATATGCAAATACCTGGCTTTGTGTTTGTGAAATGGGGATTGTAAAAAGATGCAGTCTGCTGTTTTCCCCACAAAACATCTAAGATACACCACTTGGCTGAACATCATGCCATTCATATTGAGACTTTTCTTTATAATTTCCCTACTCTGCCTGAAGAAGTTATCTTGAATCATGAAAGCTCGCAGTGTTTGATTTTTAAATGATCCCATAAAGCAGGGGTTCTCAATGTTTTTCAGTCATGGGCTGGACCACACCCCCTCAGACAACTGAGTGGGCCAGACTGGCAGTTTCCCCTGCCATAAATGCTGCATTAAAACACATCCATGGCTGTCATAAACACGTTTATGACGGTTGTGGACTCATTTACGGCTCTAGTAAACATGTTCATGATGGCTGCAGACTCATTTACTGGAGTGAAGTTGCAGGCCAGATTATTTGGCACCTTGGGCTGTATCTGGCTCATGGGCCATAGGTTGCAAACCCCTGCTATAAAGGTACAACGTCGTCTTCCTCCTGCATTTATTTTATTCTATATTTCACTGACTTACTGTTCATTTCTTATCAAATGACCTGAGAATGATTCCTACTGTTATTAATCATCTCTATGACAGGACCTTTTTTATAAAGCAGTTTGAGAATGTATCATTTCTACCTGAATAACTACAAATTTGTCACTTGCTGTTTCTATAAATAGTCATTCTTGTCCTTATCTTACATCCCAAGGCAACATCAGTTCACACTTCTATATATTATTGATATATAAACCAGTGATCAGCATGTTCATACATTAACAATTATCTTTTTTATTGTAGAATGGTGAAATATAACCTCACTATTAAAAACAGCTTCATGTCTCACCTTGAAATAATCCCATAAGACAAAGGGAAAGACATTAAATTCACAGGAGACAGCTATAGACTCAATTGAGATGTACTGTACATTATCTCTCTTTTTTAAAAAAGTATCAAATATACCCTGAATGTATATTTCAGATATTCTTCTGCATCTTTTTGATTCATACTTACATCATAAATTCATTTCATTTGGTAGTTTCCCCTACTAATTTTACTAGAAGTTCTTCAACCATATACATATAATATATATATAAAGCTATAATGCCTGGTTTTTAATGCTAAGTCTTTAAGCTTTTTAAAAACTTTTAATTTCTAAATTGGTTTTAAATTGTTGTCTTGATGATTGTGTTGGGAATCGCCCTGGGTCCCTTCGGGGAGGAGGGCAATAAACAAATTTAAATAAATAAATAAATAAATAAATAAATAAACCATTTAAAATACACAAGGCTCAAAAGTCTCTTTCACGATATCCAAACTACAGCTCAACAGAACCCCCTCGTGTTCTAAACAGGTATTATCACATTATTACTTTGCACTGAACAGGATCAAAAGCAGTAATATGTGCAAGTTTTTAACTTTTTATCTGCTAGCTAAAACGATATATGGTTAATCTGTCCCAGTATGTCACACTCACTCAAAAGAGCCCTGGAGATTTCTTAGATAGCAGATTGTTCAAGAGGCCAGGTTTCAAACTAAAGACCTTGAGTTGAAGACCTAGATACCATGCTTGCAGAACTGGTATTTTAGCTTGACGCAGAAATTAGCTACAAGCTAGGTTCCAGTACAAACAGGAAGTCCAAAAGAAGGAAGTGAGAAAACTTGTGCTAGGACCCTTAGTTTAATCTGTTCTTACTCTTTATGACATTGTTTTAATCTATATCATGCTTTTATCATTGCTCTTGAATTAAATTGTTTTGTTTTGTGTTATAAGCTGCCCCAAAAACCCTATTATGAGACAACACATATACCGTAAATGAAAATTAAGTAAAACACTTTCCAGCTGGAGCATAATATTTATTAAGGAACCAGGGCCACTGCCAGGATTCTAGAGGGGGGGGGTGTCAGAAGGGGCAAAAAAATTTCAGGAGGGGCAACAATGTTAAACTCACATATATAACATTGGCGTCATGGGATGGGGTGGGGTGGGGCTGTTAGCCCAGCTACGCCCCTGTGAGAAACCCATGCTATACAGACATCTAACTTCAAACAAATCAAGTTATGTAACTTCTGGATTAAATGAGAGTTGGAACTGGGATCTTTGTGGGAGGTACAGGGATAAGGGAAGAAGGCAGAACAAGATAGCTGGAATATTATCTACTTTCTAAGAAATATCCCTTCAGAAGATTACGGTAGCTACAAATGTGGGAAGCTATATAAAGAATGGTTGCAGTCATTAACATGATGTACGGACGACAGGAGCTCACTCCATTATACAGTACAGTACCAGGGTCTCCAACTGCCAACCTTCCTGTCATCAAGCTCAGCATCTTAACCGCTAAGCTACTGTGGTCCCTTCACACGGGGGAATATTTTCTTGCAACTTGTTATAAGGTACTCAGGTATCTTCTAACACAGGGTGCCCAAACTTTTTGGGCCGATCATGTGGTTCAGGATGCCGGTCACTAAGGCCCAGGGGCCGGGTGCAGCCCCCGACGCCAATTCACCCGGCCTGCGAAGCCCTCGTCACTCCTGGAAGTGGAAGTAAAACGCGCCCGTATGGCCTTAGTTTGGGCACCACTGTTCTAACACAATACCAGTTATTCTTGAAAGACAAGCTTCTACCTCAAGGCCCAGGATAAGAATCTTACTTTAATACCCAACTACTTTTATTTACAGAAAACTCTGACATACAAATGAATATTCTGTGCTGCCTTTTCTGTGGATAGAAAGTACTTCAGACATTCAAAACCAGTTAATTATGAACCACATGCACTTGAAAAGGAAGGATACTCACCAAGGCAATTGTAAAGACCCTGACTTATCCAAGCAAGTATGGCAAGTGTGATAAGATCTCCAAAGCTCGCGGCAATTGGTGTCGCAACATTGTCCGGATTTATGCCAGTCTTCTTAGACCCAACAATAACTCCAACCATTATTATTCCTAGGCCCATCATGAATACAGAAAAGTCAATTTCATGCTATATTTCTGAAGGAGGAAACCTTAGCAAGAGCTTTTATTTAAGTTGCATCTTCTTCATTATCATGGGAAAAGCAACTCTGCTTTCTAAGGCCTTTACAATGACTTCAGTGTGGCAGGATACATTAAATGTATAATCAATTTAAAAAACCTGTGTAAAGTTTGCTCAACTTATTAAGCAAGCATTTCTATTTACAGAAACAGATTAGGTAGACTTCTGTCTACCTAATTGAATTCATTTCTGATTTACTTTGGAATGTGTTGACTGTAGAGCTGTGCCAGGCCCCATCTCTGGCCATTAAAAAAATAATAATCTGAAAACTACTCTTTTAAAGAGGCATTTAAGGATATTCTCCTCAGTGATAATTAGTAGTTGTTTTAATATTTGGAATGCCAGCTTCGGACATTGCCAGTTGTCATTGATTGATTTATTGCTGTTGTTAGATTTCAATTGTATGTTTATCGTTTTTAAACTACTGTATGGGTGGTATATAAACCTGATAAATAAATAAAAATTCAGATCTCAAGATGGTATATCAAGGATCCAGTGTTACACCTGCTGGTTTCTACTGCTTCGCTAGCATCAGTGCATCATCAAATTTTCATACCAGCAACATAATTTTAAAAAGTTAGGAAAAAACAATTACAGTGAAACCTCACTTAACAAATGGCTCGGTTAACACAAAAATCACATAACAGAAGGAAATCCATAAAAATAGTGGCTCAGTTCATTTTGTTGTTGTTGTTGTTTTCAATGCATTCTTATGGGAAACCAAGTTTCGGTTAACAAATTTTGGTTTTCAATGCATTCCTATGGGAAATTCACTTTAAAAATTTGTTGTCATACAAAAGGTCCCAGAGAACGCATTAAATTTGTTAAGTGAAGTTCCATTGTATATTAAAACAATCCATTGCATAGTGTTCTGTGTCATACAAATAATCACTCAGATTTACCTTTGAGTAAACACTTTTGAAAAACTAATGTCCCGAAACTGACCATTGATCTAGATCAGGGGTTCCCAACCTTTTTTCCCCATGCCCCACCTAAGCATCTCTAAAATCCTGATGCCAACCCCCACCCCCGTGACATATAATTCTTATTATTCAAAAAGTGAACTCCTAGTCACATGGAGGAAGCCTAAAAGGCCATTAACTTGGTATCTAATTCGTTCTCGAATTGCCCACCTTAAAAATCAAATTGCCCCCGTGTGGGGGGTGCCCCATGTTGGGAACCACGGATCTAGATACTGTGCAGTCTCTGACTGGTGATTTTATACTTAAGTGTCTTTGCCTTTATGGAAATGTTATACAGTAATTAATATTTTTTTTACCCTGTAAAAGAGATGCTATGAAGGCTGTTGCCACGCTGCTCGAACACAAGAGAACAGAATGATTAAGGCTGTATTTGCCTTCAGGGATCCAGCCCAGTACAACTGCTGCTACTGCTGCCAGGAAACCAACAACTGTCGCCTGCACCTGCAAAACCAAAAACATTTAGCATTAGAAAAGTTTGTTTTTGCATCTCGGTGGCCATTTAAATGCATGGACTATGAATCATGAAAGCTCCCAGCTGTGCAACTGAGCATGCAGTCAGGTGCATAAGTGACACGTGATCAACATTGTAGCCACACCATCTTCCTCTTTTCCTCCTGTGCACATGTAGATATCCCCTAGGACAGGGGTGCCCAAACTTTTCAGGCCACGGGCAGGTCACATGGTTCAGTGGGCCAGTCACGTGGTTCCTCCCACTGGAAGCTGAAGTAAAATGTGCCTTGCAATCTGTTTTGCAACAGGATGAGATAGATTTTAAGCTGGCATTTTCTCTACTTACACCAGGGGTGCTCAAACTATGACCCATGGGCTGGATCTGGCCCCCAATGACAATTCATCTGGCCCATGCCACCCTCATCGTTCCCGGAAATGCCCATAAGGGGACATTTTACTTCCGCTTCTAGGAGCAATGAGGGCAACGTGGGCTGGATGAATTGGCATTGGGGGCCAGATCCGGCCCATGGGCTGTAGTTTAGGCACTCCTGCCCTAGGATTTTGACCGCTCTATAACAAAACTTACAAAAGTGACCATGAAATACAACCAGCTCTTCAGAATATTATGAAACATGCAGAGCACATTTATTCATGAGTGTTATTCTCTTCTGCTCCAGCTTCCACAATGGGTAGTAACAGAGTAGGGATATTCTCTGTTAACTACTTCATTATTTTTATTTATTTATGATTAGGTTTAAATTCCATGGCTCCTAGGAGGGCAAACTGACCTGCACTCTATTCTGTAAAAATACTCTACACAACCACAGCGTAGCAACCGCAATGTTGACTGAGGGCAGGCAGCAGCACCAAAAAATGCCACAGAGAAGCTGTAATGAAAGAGGAGTGACTGAGGTGTGGCAGAGGCTGGAATTATGCTTGCCTCAAACCATTGCCAGTGAAAAGTGAAAAGTTACACACTGAACGCTTTACTGTACTCTAATGCAGTGCCCACTGGGGACCATTTCAAAGCACAGTAAGGCTTCAGCCAGGCAAGAAAGCCCGTCCTTTTCCACAGTGCTTACTTGTCTATCTTGTCTGGCAAGTGGCTAGACCAGTGGTTCACAACTTTTTTGGGCCATGCCCCACCTAAGCATCTCTAAAACCTTAATGCCACCCACCACCCTGGTGACATATAATTCTTATTACTGGTGTTCAGAAAGTGAACTCCTACTCATGTGGATGTGGAGGAAGCCTAAAAGGCTATTAACTTGGTCTCTAACTCATTCTTGAATTGCCCCCCTTAGAAATCAAGTTGCCCCCTGTAAGGCATGTGCCCCACATTGGGAACCATGGGGCTAGAACCAGTGGTGGCCAAGGGGCGTGGAGGCAGTCAAAACAGCTGGAGCCTCTTTTGAGGGGTGGAGAAGTCAACATCATGTACTCGCCAGCCATTGTTGTCCAGCTGCCCACTGGGCAAGCCAGCTTTGAGGAAGAAGATGGCAACCTGCTTCAAGACTGGTGGAAACAGTCACTGAAGCTGACCCATTGCTGGGTGGGCAGTGCTGGGAGGCTTCCCGGCTACTTTGGCACTGGATGGCTAGCATTATTCTTGCCTGGGTGATGGGGGTCAGCCAGTGACTCTGTTTTCACTGCATTAAAACATGCATGAGACAGGAGCGATTTGGAGATAGCCCAGTTTAGAAAGGTTTACTGTGTGTTTTCTGCAATGTGAAGGGTCTAAGAGGGGGAGACAGGTTTGGCAAAATAAAGAGGGAAGAAACAAAGTCAAAGCAGCAGCAGTAGGGACCTTTCCAAAGGGAGGAGGTGGCACAAGTTGGCATTCTGCTACCTGAGGCAGCCAGTTTACTCTGCTCTGGCCACAGAATAAAGTGAATCTACCTCACTGCCCATCAAACTGGAATCCTTGTTTTCCTTTCAGCCCACCACCCACCCGCTCACCCACCACAACACTGCTTCTGCCCTGCCAGTGCAAGCTCAGCAGGGCTTGGGGTATGAGGTTTTGCCACCATGAAATTCTACCCATCTTTGGATTGTTCTGTTAACTCCTCAAAAAGCAGCGAGACAATCATATTTTCATGTAATGAATTAAAAAAGAAGAAAAACCCTCAGCCATCGTTTCTCCATTTCATTTATATTCCCAGGTAAAGAATCCATGAGTTAGGGTGCAGTCAGATGGCTACAAAGAACCTTATCACATGGAAATAATACTTTAATGGGAGTGCAAAATCTATCTCATCCTTGTGCCTTCCATCTGCTGGGGAATTGCTTCAGCCTGACCCACAACCAGGGCCGGATTTTTCTATAGCCTAACTAGGCTTCAGCCTAGGGCCTCAAGATCAAGAGGGGCCTATATTCAAATAAATGTTCTTGACTTTTTTTTTTTACTTATTATCTGTGCCACATTTTTTATAAAGGTTAGTACCAATCACAACATGTTTCATTTAACATATTGATATATATCACAGTAATGATGTATTTTATTATCTCTCATGTAATTTACAAACTTAAAAATGGGAGGTGAAAGGGCCACATAAGTCGAATAGCCTAGGGCCTCTTTTCATGTAAATCCGGCCCTGCCCACAACAGTAGAAGCCCAATGGGGGTACTGTATATTTCTACTCATACAGTATGACTGCCAAAGAATGCAACAGACCTGTACACAAGTGGTCACAAGTGATCACCCTTTTAGTAACTAAGAAGCTTTCTTATACTGGATCAGGCTCTTGATCTCAGTAGCTTAGAATTGTTAGTTCTGACTTACAGCATCTCTCCAGGGTTTCAGGAACTTTTTATGCCTACTAGAAGATGCCAAGAACACAACCTGAGATTTTTCACATGAAAAACATGAGCCCTATATTTTCAGTTCATCAAAAGCCCAGGATTGTCAAGTGACTAATGGCTTTCCAGAATCTCAGGTACAATTTGTTCTGAGCTCCACCTAGAGACCTTTGGTCTCTCATATCCAGTACTAAAGAGATCCAGCTCTAAATAATTGCCAACATCAGATGTACTCACTATGATCAGGGTGGTTATGAATTAATTGCTAACTTCCTTTTTTGTAGATGCAAAGGCAACACATGCCAGGCCTTTCGTTTTCTTGCTTTGCTCTTGTTTTTGGAAATGTTTCACTATCAAGTTTTAAGACCTCTATTCAACTACCAAATGTTATTTTTCTGTGACTGGAACAGAGGTCACTATGAATGCAGCAAACTAAAGTGAAGAGTTATGCAGGTGAAGAGGAAGTAATTTATTAATACAGAGCACAATTCTAACTCCAATTTAATAAACATGAGAGAGGTTTGGATAGGGCACAAGCCCCTTGTGCCAGCACAAGTGCCCTTAAGCCAGTTGGCTGCTAGCTGCTGATTGATAGCTGCCCATTCAATGTTCATAGTGATTGTTCTGGAGTTGAAGTTTTTAATTTTTTCCCTTGTGCTATTTCCCCTTAGGCCAGGGGTGCCCTAACTATGGGTCGTGGGCCAGATATGGCCCAATGCCAATTTGTCTGGCCTGTGCCACCCTTGCCGTTTCTGGAAGCGGAAGTAAAACGCACCCACACATGTGCAGAAAACTGCCATAAATGCACCCATGGCTGTCATAAACGTGTTTACGGCAGCCATGGTGTAATTACAGTAGTGTTCTTTGCATGTGCGTGTGCATTTTACTTCTGCTTCCATTGGGAGAAACCACACGACCGGCCCACTGAACCACATGACCAGCCTGTGGCCCAAAAAGTTTGGGCACCCTTGCCTTAGGCCATCTCACATTGGCTGGTCATGTGGTTCCATGGGCTGGTCACGTGGTTCCTCCCACCAGAAATGAAGTAAAACGTGCCTGCGTATGCACAGAATGCTGCTGGAAATACACCCGTGGCTTTTTAAAATGCATTTACGACAGCCATGGGTGCATTTATGGCAGTGTTCTGCACACATGCAGGTGCATTTTACTACCACTTCCAGAAGCAGCAAGGGCAGCATGGGCCAGAAGGATTGGTGTTAGGGGCCGGATACATCCCATGGGCCATAGTTTGGCCATCCCTGTGTTACAACCTAACCACAGACAGCCTAAATCTATTCAGCCAACCTAAAGTTGTCATCCTAGTGAGTTAGGATTGTACCCATAGTTGGTTTAAATATACTATTTTAACACTATTTTAACACAGATTTATGGATACACAATTCAGCATACAAAGCTAAAAAAACATGTACAGCACAGTCCTAAATATTCATAATCAGGAATAAATCCCACTGAGTTCACTGGAGTTTACTCCTTAGGGATTAAGAATGAATCCTAAAGCATTTAATATAAGTGGCAAATAAAAATCAAAGTGTCTAAAACAGCAGCAGGTAAAAATAATTTGGAATACAACCTGATAATTTATTTTGAAATAAGGTCAAATTTTAAGAATGGCAGATACATTAAACCAGGGGTGCCCAGACTTTTCAGGCCATGGGATGGTCACATGGTTCAGAGGCGTGTTTATTCCATACTGGCGTATTTTACTTCTGCTTCTGGGAGCGACGAAGGCTTTGTGGGCTGGATGACTAATTGTCATTGGGAGCCGGATCTGGGCCCTGAGCCGCAGTTTGGGCACCCCTCCATGAAACCCTATGTAACAGAAAAATCTCCAGGATTGCCGCATCTTTAGTAATTGTGTTTCAGAGACTTGCTATAAATTGGTGTTACACAGCTCTGAGGAGGGAAATCCTCAAGTCTGGTTATTTCATATATATATATACTCTAAAAATCCTATGAAAAGTCACTTTTATACACAGTAATTCACCTGGGTAAAACAGTTTTGTGAATATAGCTCTTTAATAATAATCCATCTATTGTATAGACTTTCTATGAGCTGTTTATTGAGTCACCAGAGACACATCCATCAACTGTGAAAATGACTTCCAGGGGAAATGTATACTTGGATATGAGTAGCTCCCACCTCCGACAATAGACTTTCTAATGCTCTAATGAATTCTTACCTGTTTTAAGGCCAAATTGCCGATTATTAGATTCCACTTCTCAATTGGTGAATCCATTTTCCCAACATTTACCTGTAAAAAAGCAATAATGGGTTTCTCACAATTGGAAGTCCTTAATACATTATCTTGCTAGTCATGGGAAGAGTGTAACAGCAATTTAGGGACAATAAGCAAATTGTGCTAATGGTATCAAATTTTCTTCAGCAATTTTGAGCACTATGCAGATTAATTCAATTGTTGACCCCAACTGGAATAGACACAATGCAGCTAGGTGACTCCAAGATATCCTATTGATTAAATGGGCATTCTCTAATTGGAAGGAACTGCTTGCAGCCTGAAAGTCATATGTCAGTGGTTGTCCTTCTGTTCAAAAATTATTCTGCTCTGGATAAATATTTAGATGCTCCCCTTAAATCCCCACTATATGGTTTCACCTGTTCAACATAACTCCTAGCTAGCATCATTAGAGCACACATGCTTGAAATGTTTCTGAAATGTTTTTGATACCATGTAATTGTGATATTTTGTTTCTTTGTTAGTCGCCCAAAGTCACCCTGTGAGTGGGGCAGCATACAAGTTGAACAATTAAATTAAATTAAAATTAAATGCTCCTCCACCATGACCAGGTACTGTTCCATTTGGAGGGGATTGTTATTGTTGTCATTGTTACAGGGTGTCCCAAAAGTCACCACACATAGAAAAAATTGCATAACATCAATATCTTGGAACATGTCTGCCATAAGTAAGGGAGAAGGCTTCCTATGCATGTGTGTAGAAAGATAATATTTTGTAAATATTTTATAAAATTTTGAAATGAATATTTTGTACATAAAAATACTTTTAGCTATGATTTCCCAATACCCCTATGTTATGTGACATTCGGGACACTCTGTATTGTTATTAATAGGCTGTGACAGAGGTGCCCAAACTATGGCCCATGGGCTGGATTTCTGCCGACGCCGGAAGTGCCCTAACATCACCAGAAGTGCCAAAAACACTGAAATGCAATGAAAATGCAGCAAAAAATTCAAAAACAATGCCAACATGTTCCTCCATCGCTCCCTCCTCCAAGGGAAGCAATGGAGGAGAGGGAAAAACCTGGAAATGCAGCACAAATTCACACACTGCCACTGCCAGAAGGAACCACATGACTGGCCCTCTCAGCTGTTTGAGAGGGCATGGTCAGGTGCCTGGTGGGAAATGTTTGGGTACCCCTGGTGCTATGAGGTAAGTAGCACATTGTGTTCACCAGTTAGATATTGTTTGCTTCTAACAACTGATCAGGAATGGTCAGTAAAAGAACTAATTGAACTATCAATTCTGAAACCATTTAAAAGTGAATGTTTCTAACCTCTTCTTTTCAGGTATCTGTGAAAGTCTGTTAAAAGCTAAAGGAACTACAGTGGTACTTCACGTAAACAGCATAATGCGTTCCACGGGATTGCTCTTTAAGCAAGTTTGCTCTGTAAGTGAAACACCATTTTAAGTGACCAATTGTGACTTCTGGCGTGGGGGGAGATGGTGAAACCTGATTTACCGTATTTGTTAAGCGAGTTTTTGGTTGGTTTTAGTTGTTAAGCGAGGCAACCATTCAGAGAAAATTCTGCTCTTCAAGTGAGTTAGTCTCTAAGTGAGGCACTCTTTATGCGAGGTTTTACTGTACTACAGAAAATGGTGAATATAAATAATATGCACCAGCTTACAAATACTTACAGCTGTTGACAGTCGGGATGCCAAAGTCATTTCCAGATTTCCCTTCAAACCCAACAATGCAGGAACCAAGATGAAAACTTCAGTTATATTTTTGAAAACTTCCCAATGCTATTGCACAAATGAAAAACATAAAACATTAAAAAAAAAACCTGAAATAGACATTTTAAAAATAATGACTTAAGACAGGGATGCCCAAACTTTAAGGCTACGGGCCAGTCACATGGTTCAGGGAGCCAGTCACTTTGGCCCGGGGCCCGGATGCAGCCCCCGATGCCAATTCATCTGACCCACAAAGCCCTTGTTCCTCTTGGAAGTGGAAAACATGCCCGTATGGGCGCATTTTACTTTGTGGGCCGGATGAATTGGCATCGGGGGCCGCATCTGGCCCCGGGCCTTAGTTTGGGCACCCCTGACTTAAGAAATGTAAAGTACTTTCAGCAGGTCAGGAACACTTCTGTAATGACTCACAGCAGATTTAGAAGCTTTTCCTCATTTCTTACCTTGCACAGAGATCAAATGCCTCCTTATTTCACTCGGTCACTGTCACTACTTCCCCATAGAACCACTTTTTACTCCTTTTCTGTTATAAAGCATCTGTTTTGTAACGGAACCAGAAGTTTCATGTACAGAAAAGCAAGTGCTAAAGATCCACCCCCCGCAAGGAGAATTTGCATTCATAATTTTGCATTCAGAGTAACTAAAGCACTAAGAGCAGGCTTGATTTACTTAAAAAGGTAAGTGTTGCTATATAAAAGGTAATTTTTTAAAATCCACAGAAAGACAGAAAATAAATTCAGGGCTCCTTCCTTGGCCATGGTTGAAGTAAAAAAACAACACAGGTTGTTATCTTCTGAATACCCAGCCGTTAGTCTTTAAAATGCCACAACACTTTGTATTCTTTTTTATTTGTTTCTTGTCAAAGGAAACATAATTTTCTCCTAAATAACTCACTTAAATATATCCCTAATTAATCAAAACCATAACAATTCTCCTGTTTTCTTAGAGTTATGTCAAATGAAGGAAGGAAGGAAGGAAAGGTTTAAACATCCATGAGTCTAAGGAGGTACTCTTTCATACAGTGAGGTCAAAAACAAAGGATTATTAGAATCATTTATTTATTTATTTATTTATTTATTTTAATTTACATTTTTATACCACCCTTCTCACCATTTATTAAATAAATGGATGCTTTGCTCTTACATATAGAGGACGTTGGCAAAAAGAAGTATCTTGCTTCTTTTGCTCCCCTTGAGTTACCTGCTCTGCTATTACAGTGAGTCTGTTTTCTTTTGGCTAGTCCTAGGAAGACATAGGCAAAAAAAAAAATCATTATGAGAGGTATATGCTGTTTTTACTACACTCTGACTGCAGTGGCTCAAGTAGCTAAGACGCTGACTGGAAGGCAGCAGGTGAGCAGTTCAATACTTGAAATACTGCAGGATGAAATGGGTTCCTGTCTTTGGCCCAGCTCCTGCCAGCCTAACAGTTTGAAAGTAAGAAATTGCAAGTAGATAAATAGGGACCACTTCGGTGGGAAGGTAAAAAGTGTTCCGCACATTCCAGTGTCTAGTCATGCCTGCCACATGACCACAGAAATGTCTGCAGAAGCAGAGAGTGCTGGCTCTTCGGCTATGGAACAGAGATGAGCACTGAACCCTAGAGTCGGATACAACTGGCTTTCAAGCAAAGGTGACCTTTACCTTTACTATATAATATAGTCTCCCCACTGCAACCTTTCAAATTATACTTTGGTGATTCAGAGCTATTGGAGCTTTTGATAGAAATAAAATAGGTGAAGATAAAGACTTTAGCAAAAAATCAAAGTAGTGGTATACAAACAGAAGATAAATTATGCACATAATAAGAGCTCTGTTTATTCTTTTCATTTCAGCTTAACCACTATGCAACAAAATAATAATGACTGCTAAAATGGAAATTCATTTGGCTTGCAACTTATTTTCCATTGATGTTTCTCATTCATCAGCTTTAAAAGCAGTGTGCAGGTTTAACAGAGAAAAAGCTGTTTGATGGGAATACTGTATTTAAATATAACTTTGGAGTTTGTTACTTATTAATTACTTAAATTGTTACATTTATTCCCCTGCCTTTCCATTAACATACAATGCTCAAGATAGGCTAAAATCTTCTGGGAAAAAAAAACACAAATAAAACCACATGCAGCTTTCTTAAAAAATCATATAACCAAACCCACTGTAAAATCATCATAATGGAGTTAAAACTTAAAATCAACAAAAATGCATTTAAAACAACACTACAGGGTAAGTCAGAAATCATATGACAGTATGAAAAAATGTGTTTTTACTTCCTTCTTAAAATCAGTATCCTGGGGCACACAGAAAGGGCCTCCTCGAAGATTGCTGTATTTTTGAACAACAACCGGGCATAGCCTGGGCAATGGCAACCTTGTGCTGGCTAATTTTTCTCAGAACAGGTCAGGCGGAAGGAACTGCAGAATGAATTCACCAAAAGGTGGTTTCATTTTGGCAGTTTCATGTCTGGCCTAGACATGGAAGAGGAAGAAGAAGGAAATGGAGGAGGAGGAGGAGGAGATCAGTCTACCTTTAGTGTAAATTTAAAGTAAGCCCTATGCAACAGGATACAGGATGGGAGCTTAAGATCGGGAAAACTGTCCATTTTAGTCTAGATTCAATCCATTCCAAGAACATTGTCCTACCTGAAATAAAACTGAGGGTGAAACTATTTTGCGATTTACTACATAGTTTGTGTTGGAATTGCCAGAGTTGAAACCAAAGCCTTTACCAGCAATTACATGACATAAAGCTAAATCTAGGAAAGCCTCCCATCACCCCGGACGTTTGATGTATTTTGATCTGCCAGGAGGAACAATTAATATTATCTGCTGATTATGTGCACATGGATTCCCTTTGGTTTCTGCCATGTGATGCCTACTTTAATCTAAGTGGGGTATGGAGGAGATGCCAAGGTCCCGTTGGAGATAGCTGGAAGGAACCGGAGCAGCTGTACAGAAATGGCTTTGCCAAAATTGCTCTATCTTCCAACCCAATCCCCTACCCAAATGTGTCCTCTTTTTTTAAATACAGTATTACTAGTTTACTACTGACTTGACAGATTAAGTCAAATCAGTACTATATCATCTGTCAAAACATTGTTTTTGAGAAAGGAAGACACCCACAGATGAAGCGGAAAGGTGACGAGGGCAGTGTTAACTACTTTCTGGGGATAATCAAACATTTCCAATGTGGACAACAAGACAACTTACAGTAGAGGAAACTGCAAGGAGCTTGGGACAGAAAACTCCAAATCAACTCACACTAAACTCCTTATCTAGTCTCACCCTGAGAAAGATATACTGCACATACATTGAACTCAGTCATAAGCCAACTAAGTTTCCTTTCCCACTCAACTCTTATTTACTCACTCTGTGCCATCAGTGGTGCATCTTTGCAGGTAGAAGTTGATGCTGTACTTAGTTGTGTAACTGTCCTGGAATTTCTGCATGTCTTTGCCATTGGCAAAATGGCCATCCAGCCCTCAAAGCTGACTGAGAGAGCATGACCCGGACTCCAACTTAAAAAGGTTGGGAATCCCTGCTCTACATCAACTGGGATTTCAACATTGCTTCTGGCAGTAAATAGGGCATCATCTTTTTATATCATCTTCACCTTCAGTGAAGTGGCCATCTTGGGCTGAATCACAGAACTGTAGACAGAGTTGGTGTATGATTACATAAGGGCAGTATAAAAATCAAATCTTGCATTTGAGCTGCCCCAGGTTTCATCTCTGCCTATATTTAAAAAATAGCTAAAAATATTCCTTTTAAAAGAGGCTTATAAAGATATATTGCCAATGGCTGAGAATTGGTGTTTTTTCTCCATGTCACCAATGTTTTTTGTTTCTGGCATTGTTTAAAATGTGTGGGTATTATTTTTGCTTTCTTGATATGTATAATTTTATTCAATTTGTCTACATTTTTTACTGTAAAGATTTTTTATTATGTTGTTATTGTTGTATACTGACCAGAGTGGGAAAATGTCCCAGATGGGCAGGATAGAATTGTAATAAATAAAATAAATCATAGATGTGAAATGTTTAATTATACATAGAACTGTTTTCCTCTACTCCTTTCTTCAGTGTATATCAGGGGTTCCCTGATATACACATCACAGGCCTTTTTACGCCTCAGGCCTGACCACGCCCCCAGACAGCTGAGCCAGCCAAACCACGGCCCCTGGAAGCAGAAGTAAATGTGCCTACTTCTGCATTTACGACAGCTTTGGGTACGGTTTTGCATGCATGGGCACATTTTATGGCTGACATAAATGCGTCCACTTCCACTTCCAAGTGCAGCGGAGATGGTGGCAGGCTATATGAAATGGTGCCATGGGCAGGGCCGGCCTGCGGGCCATAGGTTGGGTTGGGAACCCCTGATGTATATGTTCAAGAAGTAAATAAAGTGAAATTAAGATGTAACAGAGTAGTAGAATATGATACATTTGTATGGAAATTACAAGCCTGCATGGAAATATACTACCCTTGAAATTTATAACACACAATTTCCTATACAGAGGAGCAGTAACTTTTCTACTTCTAGTCCGACAGTGCCAAAAATAATGAAAACTGTTTTATCAAGATTGTAACAAATTAAATAACCAACCTTAATTTAATTTCCTACTGGCAAAACTGAGGAATTTGACCATAAGATCCTGGCAACTATAATAAAATATCCTGCTTTGTGCCTAAAATAGTATAATTTAACTTAGCTTTGAAAATTCTCTTCTGCTTTCTTCTGCCCTCACCATTTTAATGTCTATAAAATCTAAAGCAACAGAAATGTATTTTAGGGATACAATGAAACATAAACTATTAGTTAGTATGCTTCCAGATTAAGGTCTTCTATGATACAGATTAAAAGATATTTTACGTGTCCCTTCCTAAATAATCTGTAGTGGTAAGCAAAATGCTGGAAAAAGCAGGAAATTGAAAAATGGAAGATGAGGATATATAGACAATCCACTTAGCTGACCAATTGCAACAACCATGACACCACTCTCAAATTCGCCCACCACGCATCCACAGTAAAAATTTCTTTTTTTCCAAATGCATTCTTAAATGCACTTATTGGACATTTCACTGTATAAATATAATGGAGGCGTGAAAAAGCATGGCTTTTCTAATAATAATTTATAATCCCTTGCTTCTGTACATGCTTTTGAATATTTTAGTTTATCTGGTATTGATATACTTGCAACAGCCAGTGTCTAGAAGCAATTGATATACAGTACAGTACTTGCAACTGCCAGTGTCTAGAAGCCACCCTGAGTCACTCGTGAGGAGGGTGGCATATAAATATGATTAAATAAATAAATAAATGTACTGGCACCTTAGAGCAGGTGTATTGGCTTATGTAAGGATTGACTTGAGAAGTCCCATTCATTCAGTTCATCTCTTGTCCTTAGGACAAGCAAGACAGGAAACATTCCAAAACGTGGAAGTGAGGTGGGGGGATTGTTTCATGGAGCTGAGAGCAAGTATGTATGAAAGCAGATAGGTGGAAATGGGTGAAGCCCAATCTCACTTAAAGAAAACAGCTGCAACTCAAAGTGAAAGCTATATCTGCAAACACCTTTATTCTGTTTTTTCCCTCTTACCTGGACATTTAAAGTATTGAACTGTTCAATAAGTGCCTTTTTTCTGCTATGGTAATAGAATAGGCCATACTGCCAGTGACTCAACACTGAGTGTCAGGTGGGGGTTAACTAACCTGACAACCACAAGGACTAACGACCTTGGACGCCAAAGTCCACAGGGAAGGGTGATGGTCCCCAAGTGGATTAAATCCCACTTGAATCCATCTTGATGGAGGGCATCAGCTTCATCAATAATGGGTTGGAGCTGTTGAGGACTTTGCTTGCCAAAACAGCTCAGGACCAGAAAGTGACTCGCAGAAATGGATCAGTGGTAGGTGTGTCACGCTGCAATGCAGATGAAAGGCCACTGAAGTATATTCTCAGGACAGTCTTCATGGCTGATTGCCATGAAGATCACCAATATTTGGATTCGGAAGAAGACCAGAAGAAAGGAAACATCATGACTATTTGGGCTAAACAACGATGTTGTGCTGCATCCAAACCACTCTCTAAAACTTTCCAACTGATAAATTCTTTCTCCTCTTGCACTTCCCCCCAACAATTTATTTTATACAGGATGATCAGCTATAACACTCTGTACTTTTCACTTCTCATTAAATGGCCAAAGTACTCTAACTTTCTGTAATTTTGTGGGACAAAATTATGTTGGCTCACATGACTGTATAAGGATTCCAACCTTCGATTTTTTTATTCATTCACTTTTGCACTTCTTCACTGAACACACGGGCATCCTTAACATCCTATAAAAAAACCACATTTCACATTCTGGTATCCTTTTACATTCCTCCAAAAAAGAAATGTAAAAATAACTAATCTCAGGCCTTACTGATACTAAATATTAAGTGCAAAGAAAGAATCAAAACATTTACATCAAAAGCTGTACCAGGCAAATACAAACCTGAACAATATCGAGAACCATTCCAGCCGACACAGTTCCAAATCCTGCTAGCAAAAAGGGAACAAGTATCTGCAATGCCATGACACTACTAGATTCTTTAGGTTGCTTTCTGGTCCTTTCCACAACTGTATCTTCATCAGCATCACCAGATGTGTCATTGTCTTTAAGCATAGCCTCAGTTTCTGATGCATCAATTCCATCGGAATAATTATAGCTTGCAAAGTCATCATACTTTGGACTACAGCTTGATGAATTATGTCCATTACTGCCATGATGAAAAGCTGATTCCGAAAATGGATGATAATCCACGTGTGGATCAGGCCTAACGCTGAAATTGTGTGTTGATGGTTGCAATCCATCTTGCCAGACACCATTCACTTTCTTGTGTCTCTCTTCTTGGTTTTTGTGATAAACGATTGGAACCATACTCAGCAGTAGGTTCAAGAACTTGTCAGATTGAATTGTATTCAGATTTATAGTCCAATTCACAAACTCTTCTCTGTGATAGGCTTTCTCATTTACTTTCTTGCTGACAGATCTTCCTTTGCAATTAGTCATGCTGTTTTAGATAGTTTGTTCTTATGAGGTCTTGCAGCTGCATCAAATCTTTGATCTGATATGCTTACTTTCTCAGCTAAGTTGTTTGTTATGTAGAAGGTTTTCTTTTCACTAAGTTTCGGTCTTGAGTAATTCCACAACAAATCATGGATCTGAAAAACAACATTGTAAAAGTATTTTGAAATGTTTGTTAAGGAATGGCTTCTTTTAATCATTATACATTGGAACCTCAGTTAACATGATTAATGCGTTCTCCAAGACATTTCTTACAGTGAAAATTACTTTTACCAAATTTCCCATAGGAATTCATTGAATGCAATTTCCCATAGGACTGCATTGAAAACCAAAATACATTAACCGAAACACGGTTTCCCATAGGAATATAATGAAAACCAATTAATCTGTTCAAAAAAAAAAAATCTGTAAACCAAGCCACTATTTTCTATGGATTTCTTTTTGTTATGCAATTTTTATGTTAACTGAGCTGTTTGTTAACCAAGGTTCTACTGTACTATACTTTTCTTTCTTTATTCATGTCAGACGCACCACCAGCATATAACAACATACAAAGCTAAAATGAACACATCTTTTAAAAAAATAGAATTAAAAGGACTAAATGACATCCACCCAATATTGGGCCACATGATTTCTAATCCAGAAGCACCTTATTAAGTAGAAATCATTATACTAATAGGAAAACTATACCCTTGACTTCCATGCTATTAATTTTTTTGTATAAATGTAGCTTATGATAGCATATAGGTATTATTACCCTGTTATAGATTCAAAGGGTTAGCAAAAACATTCAGATCATATTCTTTCCAAACATAACCCCATGACAAACTATTGCAAATTACACATCAATTGAAGTTAATGGTTGCCTTTGTTTTCATCCTTCAAAGGAGAACTATTTCCATATTCATTTAAAGCAAATTACCAACACTAAGAAATACCCAGGAGGACAACATACACGCTTAAGTATGCATGGGACTTTTGTTGTTGTTCATTCACACAGTTGAGTCCAACCCTTTGCAACTCCATGGATCATTGCACGCCAGGCTCCTCTGTCATCTGCCATCCTCCATAGCCGCCCAAGTCTTCGCCCACTGTGTCAATGATGCCATCTAGCCATCTCATCTTCTGCACATGTAATTCTCCTGTGTCAGAGAGGTTTCATCAAAATTTGTTCCTGATAAAAGGTTGCTCTCCAACTGTTTATGCTTAACTTGGCTCTTGAAGAAACCTTAGAGCTCCTGGCTCTCAGTAAGTATAACTCTTCCCAGTAAACTGGTCACCAAAGAAATGAGATGTCTGAGGAAGGCTGCTGGAGTGACTAGATGGTGAAAAATTAGGAATGAGATCGTAAGAGAAAGAACAGGAATAGAACCTATCTTAAACTATATACACTTTGTATCTCCCTCAACACCCAAAGTGGTAAAAGAGGAAGTAAAGAAGAAGAGAAGAAGACCCACATTCTATTTTGTGGGGGGTGGGATACTGACAACAAGGCTTAATAACTGATGAAATGGAGTGAAAATGATTTTTGTTTCTTTGTTTGATGCTTAAGTGGCATGGTAGACAATTTCTTGTTGGAAGTGTAAGCATATAACAGTGATGGTGAACCTTGGCACTCCAGATGTTCTTGAACTTCAATTCCCAGAAACCTTGATCTGCAGGAGTACTGACTTGGGCTTCTGGTAATTGAAGTCCAAGAACACCTGAAGTGCCAGGGTTCATCATTACTGGCATAAGATCATCGACAGCCTGGATATTTGGATTAGGGAATGAATAAAATGTCAGATAAAGAGTTGCTGTGTTGACAAGACCTTGGCCACATTAAGTAGAACAGCACAGAGAAGAGACAAAGCTGGTTACTTTGAGTGGTTGTGTGCCCAGAGTGAATCATAAGACCATAGGATCACGTTATTCCCTCTAAAACAAAGGGATGCTGTTTCTGGTCAATAGAAAAAAATGACACAATGCACTTTTCCTACTAATTTGCCATCTACTGGTATACAACTGGATTTTAGTAATATTGGACAAGATGCCAATTGGAAAGCAAAGCATTTGGGGGTGTCAGTAGATAAAAAAGAATTGCACCTCAAGAGCAGGAGAAGAACTCACTATTTTTTAACCACCTCAATTATTTTTCAATCTTTTGTTATATATTTTATTTGTTTTCAGACTTTGCTTATTCTGGATCCATTGGGCCTTGCAGGGTAATTAATGTGGAAAGGTTCTGGGACTGGGATAGCAAAAGTCACATTATTTTCCATCAATGTATGAGTCTATGTGAGTCATCCCAGGATCTTCTTGTCTAGCATACCTACATTTCAAAGGTTTGATCCTTTATTTATATTATGTGGCCTTTAATAAAACTTCGATTAAAGTTCATTTGCGAATATCCTTGGGCCACCTATGGGTACACCCTCTTGACCTCCAGGGGAATTTATTCACTAAAATTCAGTATACTCTACACTGAATTTTCCTACTTAAATATATAAATAAATGGTGAAGCAAAAACTCAGCAATTTTCTTAGAAATTAAGCACTATAACCTTTCATACTGATTTCATAATTGAAGCTAAAATCCAGCGTATCTTTTCCAGGTAAAATCAATGCCTATTAAATCAATATTTAAAAATCTCTTCAGAACACTCTTCAGTTCTGCTCAAATTATCTTAATTTTTACTTTCCACACAACAAGCACTTTGGCTAACAGCAGAGTTAGGAACTTGTGGAACCACTTTTAAAACCTGTTCATCAAAATACTGTATAAATACCAACACATTCTGTTTTTTGGTTTTTAAAAAATCCCAAACTAACTGGTTATCCCTTTAAAGTCTCTTTAAATCTCCTCATTTCTAGCAAGTGGAGTCAGTTGTATCAAAACCATAAATTAAGGGATTTTTCTTGTTTTGTAAAACGAATTATACTTTTCAATTATTTTCGGAGTGCATAGCTGAACAGTAGTTCAAATTATTCCATACCTGCCTTGACCTAGATCATGTGACTAATAGATCCTGTTAATCCTTTCTTCTTCTTAACTGCCAAATTGGATTATCAATAATTACATTGTCTTCACTAAGTATATATCACGCATAGTTTAAAGATCTTAACTGATTTGCTTAGTCAGAGATTGCCACAGTTCTTAGGTTAACTAAATCTGCTATAGCTGTTTAGTATGAGACATAAAGACTTCTACATTTGTGCAGTCGGGAAAAATATTTGATCAAAAGTTAAGAGGAGGTATATAATCATACAATCATCTAGATAGAATAATAATAATAATAATTTCGTGTCAGAAATTATTCTGGGTTGGAGAAACTTTGCTCAGGGGACACCCAAATGAGGCTCCTTTCGTGTCCCCAAGATCTTTTCCCATCAAAGTTGTCCCTTTTTATCTACAGTTGTACCTCGCTTAAAGAGCATAATGTGTTCCACAGGATTGCTCTTTAAGCGAGTTTGCTCTTTAAGGAAAACACCATCGTAAGTGACCAATTGTGACTTCTGGTGGGAGGGACTGCGAACCCCGATTTATTTGTTAAGCGAGTTTTTGGTTGGTTTTATTTGTTAAACGAAGCGAACATTCAGAGAAAATTATGTTCTTTAAGCGAGTTACTCTTTAAGCGAGGCGCTCTTTATGCAAGGTATGACTGTATTTGCAAAGTCTTGCTTTCGGTCTGCTAGGCTAGCAGGAACTGGGACAGAGATGGGCGCTCATTCCATCATGCAGTACCTGGGTCTTGAACTTCTGACTTGTTGGCCTTCTAGCTAACAAGACAAGCTTCCTAACCACTGAGCCACTGCGGCCAAATAATCCAAATAATATTGATTCAATTTGTTGTAGCTCCAGTTCTTGTTGCATATACAGTATATATATTTCTTTTATTCATCTGCATCAGGGGTTCCCAACCTTTTCCTGCCAGGGACCTGACTATGCCCCCTAAAAGCCATAGATTAGGAACCCCAGATCTACATCATACCAACCTATCCTAGCTATAGTGTTAACTCAAAAAAATATCTTAAGATACGCGCTTTAATATCAAGCTCTATACAGGCATTTTGAGCACAGGTGTTATGTTAACTAAATGATCTCTGCCCGGCATTTTTATATTATAAAATTCCAGTGAAAACTCAATAGATCTGTTTAATAGCAACTACTGATTCAATTAAAAGATCACACAAAACTACAGTTGAGAAACCAAGTCACAATTTGAGTTTTGAAATGTACAGACAAATCAAGATTTAGAGTGGCTTTTATTGTTCTTTTTCAGTTCAATCTGCTCCTCAAGCCATGCTATTAGTTTGTTTTCATTTTCTATTTTGTCAGTTTTCTTATTTATTTGTTACAAGCACAACAGTCATAAGTATGGTTTTCACAATCAGACATCGCAAAAAACAAAGTGAACAGAAACCATACTTTGCATATCAACTTTGTGTCGTCATGTCTAGATTGTCAGTTGGTATCTAATTATGTTTTTAGTTCAGACACCACAGCAAACCACAGTTAAGTGTTTTAAACTTAACTGGGGGTTGTCCTGGCAATGATTTTGCCCAATATCTAAACTGCACTGGTGAGCAGAATCCTGTACAATCTTGTACTGCTAATTTTGTTTATGTAAGAATGAAGTGCACATATCTGTACATTTTAAAATTTAATCAGTTCTAAAGGTTTGATCTCTAACTATGTCAGCAGAAAGTAATCATTTACTGCAATAATTTAGGTTGCACACACAAGATGAAAACACACACAGGAATGAGACACTCCTTGTTTTGATATATTCACAAAAAAGATATTGAATAAAAACCATTACAATCATAGACATAATAGTAAAATCCTCCTAGTGTTTATTCTTAGGTCATCCTTGCTCAGATGCCAGTCGCAGATGCCAGTCATCTCTGTTTATAGCCAAAGAGGCAGCAGTTGTCTGTGTCTGCAGATATTTCTGTGGTGGTGTGGCAGGCATGACTAGACACCGGAATGCACGGAACATTGTTTACCTTCCAACCAAAGTGGTACCTATTTATCTTCTTGCAATTTCTTGCTTTCAAACTGCTAAGTTGGCAGGAACCTGGACAGAGACAGGAGCTCACTCCGTCATGCAGCACTCAGGTCTCGAACTGTTGACCTACCAACCTTCCAATCATCAAGTTCAGCACCTTAACCACTAACCCACCACTTTCTGGCCCTGAGCCCTTTTGGCACACAACGTTTTCATCAGGCCCAGGCTAGTATTGATGAAGCTGCTGCCCTCCATCAAGATGGATTCAAGTGGGATTTAATCCACTTGGAGACCAGCTCCCTTCTCTGTGGACTTTGACACCGAAGACCATTAGTCCTCAGGGATGTCAGATTAGTTAACCACCCCCTGACGTTAAGTCACTGGCAGTGTAGTGTTTATTACCATAGCAGGATAAGCTGGCCAAACTGGTTGGACTAAATATATCCAACCTTAATAACAGAGAGTAAATCAACAAATTACCAGTAGTTTGTTGATTACTTTAAAACAAAGGAAACAAGGTATATTTTTCTTACACAATCAAAACACAAGAGTGGGCAATACCTTTATTAGACCACAAAGATACTGTAGCTCAGTTAGAGGCATGCTGGCTCTGCTAAAAGGTTACTAGACAGAGAGTGATAAGGGTCTTTAACCTTAACAAAATATATATGTTCCCACTCGCCTTCTAATTTCAACCGACAACCTCTTGCTTACAAGGCAAAATTGCAACCTCCAAGCCACAGCAGACACACTGTATGCAGGGCTGTTTTTGTAACTTTATCTTTGGCGGCAAAGGAGGAGAAGGAGCCCTGCTCATTTGCTCGATTATTTGAGGCATCAAGCTTGGCACAGCTCTTTGGATTGGCACCCAAGGGAGGCGCCATGATACCGGGGGGGGGGGGCAGGCTGACAGCGCTGGCTCTTCGGCTTAGAAACAGAGATGAGCACTGACCCCTAGAGTCAGATACGACTGGCTTTCGAGCAAGGGAAACCTTTTCCTATGAAGAATTGGACTAGAGCTAGAAGCAGAAGGAAAAGTAAGTCAAAAGTGTGTGTTTATACCATACATATTTCCCTTTATGACTCTGCCACAAAACATGACATTAAAATAAGAAATACATGAAATTAAACCATATCTGCCATATACAACTTTTCTGTTTGTTGACTGCAATTACCTTGTAAAAGATTACTACCAAATACAGTTCAAAACGCCCACACTTATGATACATATATTAAAGCATACTGAAATAGCTTATGATTTGGATGATGGAAAACGGTTATGATACTGACAGTCATTTCTCACATCACAAGCAATTAACTCTCAGCAGAGCACAGAGAGATAAAAATAAACATTGCAATAACTTCAGTCCCCTGCATGTGTGCTTTACTACTATATGTTTTGTTTTCTTTACTCTTGGCTAGTGTTTCAACACAAGCTTTCCCGAAATCAACTTCAGCAAAGTTACTCTGCTTCGCATATTTGAAGGCAGAAAGCAAGAGAGAGAGAAGACCAGAACAAACAAAGGCTTTAACACAGGCAAGCAGGGTTAAGTGACCTATGAGACAGAAAAGAACCTTTCTAATTGTAATTACAGGCAAACAATGCAAAACAACTTCCTTTAGGTCAGACAAGTCTTTCCTGTCTCTGTGGTTACTGCATGTTGAAATGGCCAGGTCGAGTTTCCTATAGGAATGACAAATACTAAATTATAAAAACTGTGCATAATGCTCTTTTGTTGTTGTTCAGTCGCATAGTCAATTCCGACCCTTTGCGCCCGCATGGACCACTGTTTGCCAGGCACTTCTGTCCTCCATCCTCCTCCTCAATTTGCACAGCTCTGTGCCCATTGCGTCTACAATACCATCTAGCCATCTCATTTTTGGCCGCCCCTTCTTCTTTTGCCCTCGACCTTTCCAAGTGTCAAGGCTTTCTCAAGTGAATCCTCTCTTCTCATTTGATGTCCAAAATACTTTAGCTTCATCTCTACTATTTGACTAAAGAGCAGTCAGGGTTAATTTCTTCTAGAATCAACCTATTTGTTCTCCTCGCTGTCCATGGGACTCTCAAAACTCTCCTCCAACACCACATCGCAAAGGCATCTATTCTTTTGCGCTCAGCTTTCCTAATAGTCCAGCTCTCACAACCATACATTGCCACCGGAAATACCATTACTTTGACTATACGAATTTTTGTTTGCAATGTGATGTCTCTACTTTTCACTATGTTCCCCTGGTTTCTCATTGCTTGCCTCCCAACAATCAGTTGCCTTTTTATTTCATGGCTGCAATCACCATCTGCAGTGAGCTCTGATCCTAAGAAAGTAAAATCTGCCACTGCTTCTACATCTTCACCATCTATTTTCCAGGGACTGAGAGGGCCTGTTGCCATTATCTTGGTTTTCTTGATATTGAGTCTCAAGCCAGCTTTTAATATTTTATTAAATTTTATTGCATTTTATTAAATTAAATATTATATTTTATTAAATTTTATTGTATTTTAATATCATTCAAATGTGGCAAAAGTGCAGTTGTTTTTTTAACTTTACAAATGCACCATTGATGAAGTACAGTACTAGTTATGGAGAATTGCTTGTACGAAACCTTGTGTATTATCCAACTCTTTCATGGATTTTCTGCATCTGTTTGCTTACTCCCCAACCCAACCCATGACTCAAGCTTACATCATTAATTTATTGTTCTGCAACATCTTCTAGGTATGAAGTCTTTGAAGCGATAGCCATGTTAGCCTGTGCAAGCATATCAGAGAGTAAACAAAAAATGTTGTGGCACCTTAAAGACTGACCGCTGTATTTTAATGTTAGTTTTTCTTAGACATAAGAGTGAGACATAATGGCATCAATTTATACATATCAGGTACAGATGCTAGCCAACCATTGTGTGCCTCTGTACCTGGTGTGTATAAATTGATGCCATAAAGTCTCACTCTTATGTCTAACGAAGTGGACTTGAGCCACGAAAGCTAACATTAAAATACAGCAATTAGTTTCTAAGATGCCACAACGTTTTTCTCCTTTTTGTTTTGTTTTGCTTACTCTCTGATATATCTTCTAGGTAGGAGATCAAAGAATGATATTAATTCATAATATGTAAAACCATACAGAAATTCAGCATGAGGTTGGAACACAGGGGCCAAACTGCAGAACTGATCCTAAGTTATAGCACAACAAGAGAAAGAAAATGAGCAGTGACCCTTGAAGAACATAAATCTATGTCTAGATGATGACCTATTTTCTAAGAGTCACAAGTCCCTTGGGATGTTCGTTTGTGCCTTTTCGTACAAAGACTCAATCTGACCCCAAGTCCTGAAGAGTCCTGGTGGTACAGTGGTTAAACTGCTGTACTGTAGCCAAAACATTGTGAGTTCAATCCTGATGGGGCTCAAGGCTGACTCAGCCTTCCATCTTTCCGAGATCAGTAAAATGAGTATCCAGTAAGTTGGGGGTAAATCAATGCCAATCAATTTGTGAACCATCCAGAGTGCACTATGGGGCAGTATAGAAGTATCATTGCTATTGAAGACGAAGTGAGTTTTAAAGAGCAATAAAATAACATGGGGCAGTATTAAGGCAAAGCACTCACACTTATATACCTCCCCATAGTGCACTCTCTGGGCAGTTCACAAATCAATTAAGCTGGGAAAGGTGGAGGGCAAAAGAAAAAGGGGGCGGCCCAAAATGAGAGGGCTGGATGGTATTGTGGAGACAATGGGCACAGAGCTCAGCGAGTTGAGGGGGATGGTGGAGGACAGGAGTGCCTGGCGGGCAATGGTCCATGGGGTCACAGAGGGTCGGAATCGACTGTGCGACTGAACAACAACAAAAACCCCATCATGTTGGGTACTACTCATTTTACTGACCTCGGAAGGATGGAAGGCTGAGTCAACCGTGATTTGTAGTCAGGATCGTACTCACAACCTTTTGGTTGCAATACAGTACAGTAGTTTAACCACTGCACCAAATGCATTTGCTGGAAGATCTGCAAGGTATAGGGAAAAGGGGATGCTGCCTGTGGGTGGAAAAGAAACTATGACCCCCATAGACTGATTCTTTTTGGAGGGTGGGCGGAGTAGAGAGACAAGGTGGCTACCTCGACTTGGAGACAGAGGATGGAGCGAAGATTAGTCAAATGGGCCCAGTGGGGGAGGTAAGTGGGGCAGGAGGACCGCCGGGTCACCCCCCCCAAAAAAAAAACATTTCTTTCCCCCCTTCTTTACTTTCCTGGAGAAGGGACCCCCTCCTCCTCCCTCGCCCCATGGGGGAAAGTCTCCCCTCCAGATCCCCCCCCCTCCGCCCCAGGGTCTCCCCACTCCTTACCTGGGCCATGGAGACGGCGAGGCGGTCCCCAGCCTCTCGCAGCCACTGCCCTCCATCCTCGGGGCGAGGGATTCCCCACCACAGCCGCCTCGAACCTGCTGGGCGGCGGCGGAGGCAGTGACAGCTTCTCGGGGTGGGAAGAAATGCCAATGCCGACGACGACGCCCCCACTGAGCAGGCGCGGCAAAAGTCAAGGGGGGGCAGGTCGAAGGAAAGGGGCGGGCTAGAGGGTGGGGCCCAGAGCCCCCCAACCATCCTCCTCAACCCCCGGCGGCAATAGTAGTAGTGATGATGTGGCCATCGTCACCGATGCTTGTCAGCCCCAGCAGCCTCTCAGGCTAGAAGGGAAGAAGGGCCACCACTTCCCTGCAAGGCTGGTCTAAAAAAGCTCGCCCCATAGGGATGTCTCGAGATGTATCCATTCATTCATTTTATTTACTGTATTTTATTTTATTTATTACATTTTTTGTTCCTGCAAATGATTCCAAAAAATAACGCTGACAACATAATTCAGCTTCCTCTTTGCATTTTTAGCAAAAGCATGGATTCTGTTTCATTGATTACACGAAGGCTATTGACTGTGTCGACCACAACAAAATGTGGCAAATTATTAAGGAGATGGGAATTCCGGAACACCTCATAGGCCTCATGAGAAATCTGTACATGAATCAAGAGGCAACAGTTAGGACAGAAAATGGAATGACGGAGTGGTTTGGAATAGGAAAAGGAGTAAGACAAGGCTGCATTTTGTCACCATGCTTATTCAACTTATACACAGAGCACATAATGCGCAATGCAGGGATGGAGGAATCACAATTTGGGATCAAAATTGCTGGGAGAAACATCAACAACTTGAGATATGCAGATGATACCACCCTAATGGCAGAAAGTGAGGAGGACCTAAAGAAGTTCCTGATTAGGTTGAAAGAAGAAAGTGAAAAAGCTGGCTTGAGACTCAATATCAAGAAAACCAAGATAATGGCAACAGGCCCTATCAGTCCATGGAAAATAGATGGGGAAGAAGTAGAAGCAGTGACAGATTTTACTTTCCTAGGATCAAAGCTCACTGCAGATGGGGACTGCAGCCATGAAATAAAAAGGCGACTGATTCTTGGGAGGCAAGCGATGAGAAACCTGGGGAACATAGTGAAAAGTAGAGACATCACATTGAAAACAAAAATTCGCATAGTCAGGGCAATGGTATTCCCTGTGGCAATGTATGGTTGCGAGAGTTGGACCATTAGGAAAGCTGAACGCAGAAGAATAGACGCCTTTGAGATGTGGTGTTGGAGGAGAGTTTTGAGAGTCCCATGGACAGCGAGGAGAACAAATAGGTCAATCTTAGAAGAAATCATCCCTGACTGTTCCTTAGAAGGTCAAATAATAAAGATGAGGCTAAAGTACTTTGGACATCAAATGAGAAGAGAGGATTCACTTGAGAAAGCTTTGATGCTTGGAAGGGTCGAGGACAAAAGAAGAAGGGGACGGCCCAAGATGAGATGGCTAGATGGTATTGTAGAGACAATGGGCACAGAGCTGAGTGAGTTGAGGGGGATGGTGGAGGACAGGAGTGCCTGGCGGACAGTGGTCCATGGGGTCGCAGAGGGTCGGAATCGACTGTGCGACTGAACAACAACAAAGTAGTAAACTAGTCATGCTATGGTCATAGTTAGACCCTACTGCCAACAACTCATTCAGAGGTTAACTAACCTGACCATCCTGAGGGCTAATGGCCTTGGGTGGGGAAGTCCACAGGGAAGAGTGATGGTCCCCAAGTGGATTAAATCCCACTTGGATTCATATTGATGGAGGGCAGCAGCTTCATCAATATTGGTCTGGAGCTGATGACGACTTTGTGTGATAAAAGGGCTCAGGACCACAAAGTGACTCACGGAACTGTATGGGTGGTATGGGTGGCATGCTGCAATGCAGAAGGCAAATGGAAGGCCACAGCATTATATGGCACTGCGGTGGATCAGTGGTTAAGACGCTCACCTTGTTAGCTGGAAGGTTGGCAAGTTGGCAGCTCAAGATCCAAGTACCGCATGATGGAATGAGTGCCTGTCTCTGTCCCAGCTCCTGCCATCCTAGCAGTTTGAAAGCAAGAAATTGCAAGTAGATCAGTAGGGACCACTTTGGTAGGAAAAGAGCTTGGGGACATAAAAGGAGCCTTATTTGGGCATCCCCTGAGCTGAGCAGAGTTCTTCCAGCAAAAATATTTTCAACCCAGAAAGTACCTTTGTGTGCTTCTGGCATGATCTTTAAAAACTGCATTATATTGCTCCCAGGAAACCTGGGGAACATAGTGAAAAGTAGAGACATCACATTGAAAACAAAAATTCGCGTGGTCAAAGCAATGGTATTCCCTGTGGCAATGTATGGTTGTGAGAGCTGGACCATTAGGAAAGCTGACCGCAGAAGAATAGACGCCTTTGAGATGTGGTGTTGGAGGAGAGTTTTGAGAGTCCCCTGGACAGCAAGGAGAACAAATAGGTCAATCTTAGAGGAAATCAAACCTGACTGCTCATTGGAGGGTCAAATAGTAAAGATGAAGCTAAGGTACTTTGGACATCAAATGAGAAGAGAGGATTCACTTGAGAAAGCCTTGATGCTTGGAAGGGTCGAGGGCAGAAGAAGAAGGGGATGGCCCAAGATGAGATGGCTGGATGGTGTTGTAGAGGCAATGGGCGCGGAGCTGGGCGAGTTGAGGGGGATGGTGGAGGACAGGAGTGCCTGGCGGACGGCGGTCCATGGGGTCGCAGAGGGTCGGAATCGACTGTGCGACTGAACAACAACAACAAAAATCACCATGAGGATAGCCAATATTCGGAACTGGATACAGTAATCAAAAAGAAAATAGTAGTAAAGATAAACTAGCAAACGGGTGCACAATGCTTTCTAAAATTAGCAAAGACACACTTGTGGATTAGACGAGTGCTTTAAATAATCCACATACTGTATTAAATTAGCAGCAAAAGAATAGACAGGTAGAATTTTTTTAAGGAGTTCTTAGTACGCAATCACGTAACCTTATGGGACTGTGGTGATTTAGGGGTTAAGGCGCTGAACTTGACAACGGGAAGGTCTGACGAAGTGGACTTGATCCACGAAAGTGAACATTAAAATACAGCTGTTAATCTTTTAAAGTACCACATCTTTTTTGTTGTTGTTTACTCTCTGATATGCTTGAAACACAGACTAACAGGGTTACTATTCCACACACAAAAACCCAATTGTTTCTGTAACTTTTTGAAACTGCTCAAAACTTTTAAAAAAAACTTTACCACCTTTAATAAAACATGAAACTGAACAGTTGTTTGGTTATTTTGGGAAGAGTTTATAGGGAATGGTGGACTCAAAAAAATTTTACTAACATACTGTGGGCGTGGTATAGTGGGTGTGGCCAGGGGGAAAGCCCTGCATTGCACCCGAATTAGGACTTCTGAACTTTATTTCAAAATTTGGATGGGTGGGGGCAGCCAGAATTTCTGCTACCGGTTCTGGTGAACTAGTGAGAACCTGCTGATGCCCACCTTTGTATTCTGGTGCTTTTACCTAGCAGAGATGGCACAAAAGTCGAAGTACTTAACCTTGTGAATTTTTGGTAACTCCCTGAATGTCAATAGGACTGGAGTGTTTGGGGAGGTACTGAGAAGGAAGATTTCCTTAGTGATTAGCACATTTTGCCCCTTGGAGTTTACCCACACCAGTAAAATCTAGGCATAGTGGCTGAGTGACTTGTTTAGTCCTCTCTGTCTTGGCCAAAATCTTGATGTGAAGAATAGTGTTTTCTCTTTACCATAATCAGCCATTTTGTGCATGTCAGTTTATCTCAAAATTGGGCCCAAAGCACTAGCAACACATCAAACCAACACTAATAGATAGAAATATTCAGCAAGATGATTTAACAACTACATTAACAAAATTACAATGTTGACAATAAGTAAGGATATGATAAAACTTAATTTACCAGCATGATCCAATGGAATAAAAACAAATATGACAGAGAACAAAGCCCAGCACAGATGGAAAGATGCATTTTCTGCACAGTCAAATGAATCTCAGAGGCAGGATGTCGTTTTCTACAATTAACCCACAAAACAGTAGCTGTGTCAGACACTGCAAGCATATCAGATAAGAAACAAAAGGGATAAGACAAAAACATTGTAGCACCTTAACAACTAACTGTAATATCTGAGGAAGTGGACTTGATGTATGAACACACACATTAAAATACTATAGAGTCATTTTAAAGGTGCTGCAACATTTTTGTTTCATTTTTAAAATGTTTACTTTTGTTTCTTGCCACATAAATGGATTGACAACCATTGTCTTCATTAGAGACAACCATCCCCCAGGTCTTTCCTGCACTTCAAAAACCACATACAGTTTTGATGCTCCTATTCTCCACACTTAATAAAGCACCTTTTCTATCTAAATTGTCAAGGTAGCCAGCTTTATCAGGCTCTAAAATGATGCTTCTGTGGAGCAAGTCAGATGGAAAATGCTCAGTAGCTTGACAATAGCCTTGTCTCTACAAAGCAACCCAGTGGCATACAAATAGCTTCACAACAAAAATAGGCACCTTAAAAAATAAATATCAGAGAGTAAACAAAGCAAAGCAAAACAAAAAAAGTTGCACATTAAAGACTAACTGCTGATTTTGTTAGCTTTTGTGGATTAGGTCAGACAGATGAACTGAACTTGGTCCATGAAAGCTAACAATAAAAAACAGCAGTTAGTCTTTAAAGTGCTACAACATTTTGTTTTTGTTTTGCTTTGTTTACTCTCTGATATGCTTGAAACATAGACTAACATGGCTACTATTAAAAAAATAAGCATGCATGTTACACAAAAGCTACACTACACAGGTAGTGAAGAATAGATGTTTGGCTGTATGTGTTCTCATTACAATTCCTTTAAACACCTCTAATCCTGTTGCAAGACCTTGATAACCTCAGCTTTATTTCCCCTTCAATTATAGTTGTTCTTACTGCTGTAAGACAAGCACAAGGCAATCCACAACTTGCCCTAGATACTCAAGAGACAAATCAGAAAGTCCATATTTTATAACCTTAAGGGAATGATTTTATTATTTTCTAGTTCTACCTCAGATGAGTTCTCTCAATATTAGTAATCCTAGATATGGAATTTCTGTTAGACGAAAAGAAGGCAGTAAGTCTAATATATCTCAAATCAATAAGAAATTCAGTTCTAGGGGAAACTGAAGAGAAACAAGCCAAAAAACAGTGAGTATGTTTAAAATAAATAGTTAATGGTAGAATAAGAATGCAGAAATAAGAATATTCTTCCTCCATGTCCTTCTTAGGAGAGAGCCCCATGAGAGAACCACATCCATTTTACCCATTTATCGAGCAACAAGAGAAAAACAGTATACTGTATTACAAATTATCTCTAGAATGTCTATTTTAAATTATCCGAAAATACCTAGTGTAGGAAGAGCATGTCCAATTACGTACTTACTGCCTGAAGAGTTGTCCATTGCATTGTCTCTTCCTTCCTTCAGGGAGATAATTTAAATAGCTTTAATCAGTAATTTTTATTGCATGTTTATCTTTGAGAGAAGAGGAGGAACAAGGAAAGTGTTTTAATATGACACACTCATTTTGAAAGGTCATTACAAGAAAAGACTGCGTAAAATCTTTCTCTGTTGGCTAACTTGCAATTCCTTTCTTGCTTCCTTGTTCTTTATTGTATCTTTTTCAAGCCATTTATTTCTCCTCCACTAAAAAGCACAGAAAACAACAGCAAAGGAATTTCCACCTCCGTTTTGCCAAGCAGGATGAATAGCGGGAAACGAAGCAGGAATCAAGTTTAGAATCTTGGTGACTGAAGATGGATTTGCTTGCACTTGTGAATGCTTTCTTGGCAACAAAGAACAAGAGTCAACAATTTTACATATTTTAGATTTGATGTGAACTAAATGTTCTTTGGAAATACCAGCTGCAATAGTGGTGTTTTGTTATTGCCAGCTTTAATTGGATCTGGTCCAGAAACTGAGCTGCAGTATGCTAGGCGCACCTGCCGCTACCTATGAGGGCATGATTAGTATTACTGGCTCAGCATTCATTGTGTGGTTTGGAGAACTGAAATGCTTGGAATCATCACCTTTCCCGAGCCTGAGCGGAGTTTTAAACTCCGTTCTTTGGAGGAACACTTGTACAATCCATACTACGTGACTTATCAAGGCATATGTAGCAAATACAAAATGTGCAATATTTATATAACTGAACTGGACTTTGCAATGTAGATGTATCATATTCCCTTATCATCTCTTAAAATTATGTAATTGCTTTTATTGATTCCATGGTCTCCTTCATAGTAAGCATAGGTAAAGGTCACCCTTGCTTGAAAGCCAGTCATAACCTAATCTCAGTTTCAGTGCTCATCTCTGTTTATAGCCAAAGAGCTGTCTGCATCTGGAGACATTTCCATGGACATGTGGCAGGCATGCCTAGACACTGGAGTGCACAGAACACTGTTTACCTTCCCACCGAAGTGGTTCCTAGTTATTTACTTGCAATTTCTTGCTTTTGAACTGCTAGGTTGGGAGGAGTTGGGACAGAGACAGGAGCTCACTGTTATGCAGTACTCAGGTTTAGACCTGCTGACCTTCCAGTCACCAAGTTCAGAATCTTAACCACTAAGCCACTGCAGTCCCACATAGAAAGCTTGCACAACAATAAAAACACAGAACAAATTATATTAAGTTAGCCTGAGTCAGCTATAGATGTGGGGATAATATTATCAAAAGCTAATTTGAGTGCCCTAAGCGAATTTTTTTAATCGAAGAAGAATCAGCCAAACCTTAACAATTAATACAAGAGAGGTTTCAAAATAGCAGCTAGTCATCTGCTTGCCAGTACCAAGGACGTTACATATTTGTTCAATTGAATTTACTGTTATCACTCTTTTAAAGGGAATGTGTTTTCCATATCAAAGCATCAAATTAATGTACTCCCCCCCCCCAAAAAAAAGACCATCTGTGCCTCCTTAAATCCCGCCCCCCTGCTTTGCCTGGACAGTTTTAATAGTAGAAGTATTTGGGAATCTGTAGGAGCATGAGGAAGCTGTACATGAGTCAAGAAGCAACAGTTAGGGCAGAATATCGAATGACGGAGTGGTTTGGAATAGGAAAAGGAGTAAGACAAGGCTGCATTTTGTCACCCTGCTTATTCAGCTTATACGCAGAGCACATAATGCGCAATGCAGGGATGGAGGAATCACAATTTGGGATCAAAATTGCTGGGAGAAACATCAAAAATTTGAGATATACAGATGATACCACCCTAATGGCAGAAAGTGAGGAGGACTTTAAAAAGCTCCTGATTAGGTTGAAAGAAGAAAGTGAAAAAGCTGCCTTGAGACTCAATATCAAGAAAACCAAAATCATGGCAACAGGCCCTATCAGTCCCTGGAAAATAGAGGGGGAAGAAGTAGAAGCAGTGACAGACTTTACTTTCTTCGGATCAAAGCTCACTGCCAATGGTGATTGCAGCCATGAAATGAAAAGGTGACTGAAAAAAAGCGATGAGAAACCTGGGGAACATAGTGAAAAGTAGAGACATCACATTGCAAACAAAAATTCATATAGTCAAAGCAATGGTATTCCCGGTGGCAACGTATGGTTGTGAGAGCTGGACCATTAGGAGAGCTGAGCGCAGAAGAATAAATGCCTTTGAGATGTGGTGTTGGAGGAGAGCTTTGAGAGTCCCCTGGACAGCGAGGAGAACAAATAGGTCGATTCTAGAAGAAATCAGCCCTGACTGCTCCTTAGAAAGTCAAATAGTAAAGATGAAGCTAAAGTACTTTGGACATCAAATGAGAAGAGAGGATTCACTTGAGAAAGCTTTGATGCTTGGAAGGGTCGAGGGCAAAAGAAGAAGGGGGCAGCCAAAAATGGGATGGCTAGATGGTATTGTAGACACAGTGGGCACAGTTCTGTGCAAGTTGAGGAGGAGGATGGAGGACAGAAGTGCCTAGCAAACAGTGGTCCATGGGGGCACAAAGGGTCAGAATTGACTGTGCGACTGAAGAACAACAAAAGAGCATTATGCACAATTTTTATAATTTAGTATTTGTCATTCCTATAGGAAACCCACTGGAGCAGACCAGAGAGGCTCTCTGGTTGTGCCATCAGCTAGAGAGGCTCATCTCTCTAGCACTAGAAGGAGGGCCTTCTCTGTGTCTGCTCCAGCCCTGCAGAACCTCCTGCCAACTGAGCTGCGCCTCCAGGCAGAGCTGCTGCCCTTTCTGAAGGGTGTAAAAACCTGGCTGGCAGGGCAGGTCTGGGGTACTGGAGACACAACGACCTCAGCCTACTGGCTGGTTTGACCTCCTCCCCTGCTTCCTTAAGTTCTTAAGTTTTTAAATCATACAAAGTTTTAACTGTGGATTTTGCGAACTTTTAGAATTTTAGCCTGTACTGTTTTGATATTTTTTAGGATGTGTTAAACCGCCCTGGGTCACCTTCGGTGAGGAGGTCGGTATAGAAATTTAAATAAATATATAAATAAATAAATAAACTTCACCTGGCCATTTCAATATGGCTCTTAACCTTAAAACACATACTGTTTTATGTGACCCAAAGGAAAACTTTAAAAGTGGAGTTACCTGTTCTGATGATTAGATCTGTGTTCTGCTGTTTGCATTTTAACCCAGAGAAGACTTTGATTAGCTACTGCCAAGGTTCACAGCGTTCCAGATCTCATCAAGATATTGCTGAGTTTTCTATGAGATTGACAGAGATTCATCAACCTTAATAAAGGCAGATCAATCGGCTATGATCTGTGAACCATTTTCAGTTCTGACAGAGGTGAATAGGGTTCACATCTATGTTCTCTTTCTCTCTCTGGACCTCTGGTAATGTTAAAAAAACTCCTACTTGAAACTCTGGAGAGCTGCTTCTAAACAAAGTTAACAAGGTGGTTAAACCCTTGCTCGAAAGCCAGTCGTATCTGACTCTTGGGTTCAGTGCTCATCTCCATTTACAGCAAAAAGAGCCAGTGCTATCTGTGTCTGCAGATGTTCCCGTGGTCATTAGGCAGGCAGGACTAGAGACTGGAGTGCACGGAACACTGCTACCTTTCCCACCAAAACAGTACTTATTTATCTACTTGCAATTTCTTGCTTTTGAACTGCTAGGTTGGCAGGAGCTGGGACAGAGACAGGAGTTCAACCTGTAGTTAAGCACTTGGGCCTCGAACTACTGACCTGCCGACCTTCCAGCCATCAAGTTCAGCATCTTAACCACTAAGCCACCATAGTCCCTATGGATAAACGGTATGACTCAGCATAAAGATGCTTATTTGTTCCTATCAATATAGGAGAGTGTTACATTACACTGAAGCAGGCGCTTTTACATGTTGTCCTTCTCATAACCTTCTCATGATTAGAATAAGCAGAGTGTCTCCTACTTTTTACTGAGATCCATAGCTGTTATAAAGAAAATCTTGTTTCTGCTTCAAAGTATCACCGTCTTCCTTTGTAACAGACCTGGCTTTGATCTTGCTGATAGGCTGTTAACTGCTGTGACTTGATTTTTAGACAATGTTGGCAAGAATACAGAAAGAAAACAGGAGGAAAGAGGTGAAATAATGACTGAAATCCTGCTGCTCAGCATAAGTAAATTCATAACTTTGATTGAACCAAATAGGACTTACATTTGATCATAGCTGCCCAACTTCTTCTGTGCCAAATAAAAACTTCCACTTGTGATTCTCAGGGGCTTGGTGTGTGATGCATGCCCTTGAAAATTACAGCAGGGACTTTTTATTTGCTAGTTAAAGAATGGCCTTAAAGTTACACATGTTCTGCCAAGCAACAAGATATTAACCATCATAGCACTGCAAAGGCTAACAAATTTATTTCAGTGTCAGATTTCATGGATCAAAAATCACTTCTTTTTACACAGGAATGAAAAAAAAAACATGCTTTTTTACTGGATCTTTTGGGACCTTAGTTTCTTTTGAGAGTCCCCTGGACTGCAAGGAGATCAACTCAGCCAATCCTAAAGGAAATCAACCCTGACTGCTCCTTGGAAGGACAGACACTGAAGCTGAAGCTGAAATACTTTGGGCACCAAATAAAAGACGACTCATTGGAGAAGGCCCTGATGCTAGGAAATATAGAAGGCAAAAGGAGAAGGGGGCAGCAGAGAATGAGATGGCTAAACAGTATAGTTGATGTCATGAGCATGGATATTAGCAGACTCCAGAGGATGGCAGATGACAGAGGAGTCTGGCGTGCTGTGGTCCACAGGGTTGCAAAGGGTCAGTCTCGATTGTGCAACTGAACAACAAAAACAGCAACACCACTTATATAGTGCCCCATAGCGCTTAGTGCACTATCTGGATGGTTCACAAGGTAATTGGCATTTTGCCTCCAACATGCTGGGTACTCATTCCCCATCTGCAGTGAGCTTTGATCCTAAGAAAGTAAAGTCTGTCACTGCTTCTACTTCTTCCCCCTCTATTTTCCAGGGACTGATAGGGCCTGTTGCCATGATCTTGGTTTTCTTGATATTGAGTCTCAAGCCAGCTTTTTCACTTTCTTCTTTCAACCTAATCAGGAGCTTCTTTAGGTCCTCCTCACTTTCTGCCATTAGGGTCAGTGATGGGATGTAACAGGTTCTCACCAGTTCGCCAGAACCGGTAGTAACTTTCCCCAGTGTCCCAGAGAACCGGTAGCAGCTTTTGTGGGGAACCACCTTCAGGGCTTACCTTTTCACTGGGTGGGTGTATTTTAATGTATTATTAATTAATTAATTTACGGGTTTGTGTTATGGGTGGGTGGCTGGGTTGAGAGGGGTGTGTGTGTGTGTGTGTGTGTGTGTGCTTATTTTTATTTTATTATTTTGTATTTTTTTTATTTGGCCCCACCCACATCATGATGTTAGCGCCACCCACACTGATGACATCACGGTGGGGTAGTAAATTTTTTGACGTCCCACCACTGATTTAGGGTGGTATCATCTGCATATATCTCAAGTTGTTGATGTTTCTCCCAGCAATTTTGATCCCAAATTGTGATTCCTCCATCCCTGCGTTGCGCATTATGTGTTCTGTGTATAAGTTGAATAAACAGGGTGATAAAATGCAGCTTTGTTTTACTCCTTTTCCTATTCCAAACCACTCCGTCATTCCATTTTCTGTCCTAACTGTTGCCTCTTGATGATTCATGTACAGATTTCTCATCATGAGGCCTATATATTCCAAAAAACTCAACTGTACCTTTACCTACTTAGGTCAGACCCTCCACACTGTAGAGGGCGATGTTGGGCTCGGCAGCGGCCGCTCTGCCCCACGCCTTGTCTCCCACACATTCCCTTAGATTAGAAGAGGTTAGGCGTGGATGTTGCATGCCGGGGAGAAAGAGATGGCGGTGAACGGAGACATCCCTTGCCCGGCTGTATCCCGGGAACTCTTAGCCGCGGGCAACGGAGGAGGTAACGAGCAGTGGAGAAGGGGAGGGACGCTAAAGCCCATGGAAGGTGGAGGCAGCAGCAGAACCCCCTTCTTGGGCTGCCCTCCTCCTTGTGACCCTCCCGTGGAGCTTGTGCATTATTTTGGAGGTGCATTACTTTGCAACCTAATTGTTTTCATGCGCGCGCAGAATGCTGGGAAGGGGGGAAAAATTCAAATTAATTAAAAAAAAAATAACATTTTCAAAAACAAACTTTTATTTTAGTTAGATCTCCCGCAAAGACTTAAAAAAAAAAAGAGGATGAAAATAACGTGCATGAGCTTCACTAGCACCAAATGTCCCAGCGAGTAAAATGTCCAGGATAAGAAAGAAGCAAACAAAATCGAGCATGTACGAGCATGACCAGCCAACAAGGATGATCAGAGGATTAGAAACCAAGCCCTATGAGCAGTGATGGGATGTAACAGGTTCTCACCAGTTCTCCAGAACCGGTAGTAACTTTCCCCAGCGTCCCAGAGAACCGGTTGCAGCTTTTGGGGGGAACCACCTTCAGGGCTTACCTTTTCACTGGTTCCCCCACTGCGCATGCGTGCCAAGCACTTGGTGTGCATGCACGCCTACAGTGCTTGGCGTGTATGCACGGCCTCCTTGCTGTCCTCCCAAGCAGGGAGGAGGAAGAGAAGCTGCTAACCTGAAGCTCCCTATAGCCTGCTCCCCTAGATATCCTAGGGAACTGGTTAGGCAAAGACTTAGTACCTAACTTCATTAACTGTTGAAAAGTTGAAAAGTGCCAAAATGAAGCCATCTTGTGGTGAGTTCATTCTGTAGTTCCTTCCATCTGACCTAGTGTGAGAAAGATTAGCCAGAATAAGGTTTAATCTCTGGTTTAAAAGATCTGGTTGATTTGTGTTGAGAGTTGGTGGGTGTTTGGGTGGGTGGGTGTATTTTAATGTATTTATTTATTTATTTAATTTATTTATGGGTTTGTATTGTGGTGGGTGGGTGTGTTTATTTTTATTTTTTAAATTTGTTTTCTATGGCCCCACCCACAATATCATGATGTCATGACATTGGCTCCACCCATGATGTTAGCTCCACCCACACTGTGATGATGTCATGGTGGGGTAGTAAAAATTTTGACATCCCACCACTGCCTATGAGGAAAGACTGAAGGAACTGGGCGTGCCTAGCCTTGGGAAGAGGAGATGGGGAGGGGGGGTATAGTGATCACACTCTTCAGATAGTAAAGATAAAGGTCACTTTTGCTCGAAAGCCAGTCGTATCCAACTCTAGGGTTCAGTGCTCATCTGTTTCATAGCCGAAGAACCAGCACTGTCTGCTTCTGCAGACGTTTCCATGGTCATACGACAGGCATGAGTGGACACCAGCGTGCACACAATGCTGTTTACCTTCCCACCAAAGTGGTCCCTATTTATCTACTTGCAATTTCTTGCTTTCCAACTGCTAGGTTAGCAGGAGCTGAGACGAAGACGGGAGCTCATTCCAACTGCAGTATTCAGGTATTGAACTGCTGACCTGCCGCCTTCCAGTCAATGTCTTAGCCACTTGAGCCACTGCAGTCACTACCTGAAAGGTAATCATCAGGAGGAAGGGAAGGATCTGTTCTCTATCATACCAGAGTGCAGGATATGTAATAACTAGCTCAAACTTCTTAATGGTTAGAGCAGGAGTTCTCAACCTTTTAAAGGGTTAGAGCAGGGGTCTGCAAACTTGGCTCTCCAGGTGTTCTTGGACTTCAATTCCCAGAAGCCCAAGTCAGCACTCCTGCTGATCAAGGCTTCTGGGAACTGAAGTCCAAGAACAGCTGGAGAGCCAAGTTTGCTGACCACTGGGTTAGAGCATTATGACAGTCGAACCATCTGCCTTGAGAGGTTGTGAGCGCTCGAACACTGGAAGCATTCAAAAGAGAATTGGACAACCATCTGTCACATCTGCTTTGATTCAGATTCCTGCATTGAGCAGGGGCTTGGCCTAAAAGGCCTCTTCTGGCTCAGTGATTCTCTGATTCAGTGGAATTTAGTCTCGGAATGGATTTTACACACCTTTTGCTAGGAATGTGCATTAGGAAGGTTTTTACTGCACATGTTGATCTCCTTCCGGATAGCCTCCCATGCAAATGTAGTTACCACCTAGTGCTTGCTCACTTTTGAAATCCATGTTTTATATACAGTATTGTTACATGTTTCGTGCCATCAGATTGCCTCAGCATCTTTTTACAATGAGGGTGGTAAAAAGTGCAGACTGTTGCTTCCCCCCAACAAAACGTCTAAGAGACACAGCCTGACTGAACATCATGCCATGCATTTTTGGGTTTTCTTTATAATTTCCCTACCCTAGCCACAAAAAACTGATGCATGCCTGAAGAAGTGATCTTAAATCATGAAAGCTTGTAATATTTGACTTTTTAAAAGTGATCCTATAAAGGTATCAGGGAGTGTAGTAGCTTAAGTGGTTAAGACACTGAACTTGATGGTTGGAAGGTCAGCAATTCAAGACCCGAGTATTGCATGATGGAATGAGTTTCCATCTGTCCCAGTTCCTGCCAACCTAGCAGTTCGAAAGCAAGAAATTGCAAGTAGATAAATAGATACTACTTTGGTAAGAATGGGAAGGTAAACAGCATTCCATGCACTCCAGTGTCAGAGCATGCCTGACACATGTTCATGGAAATGTTTGCAGACAGAGACAGTGCTGGCTGTAAACAGAGATGAGCACTGAACCCTAGAATCGGATACGAGTGGCTTTCGAGCAAGTGCGACATATCTCCTTCCTTCTGCATTTATTTTCTTCATAAGAGTGTCATTCTTTAATCTCTTCTGTATAATTCTTCAGTATTCTCTTTATTGTGACAGGTATGTGTGCATATATATGTACTGTATGTGTGTTTGTATTGTCCAGGAAGTTGTGCTATAAGAATGTCATAATGTTTGATGTTTCCAGGTCTTTGTAGAATCAGTTTCCTTGCAATACACCATGCAGTGTATGCTTTGAGAATTAGAGCTGTATAGATTTATAAGTTACATCTTTAGAGGTAGGCCATCTTGTAGCATTTAAAGCAGATTTTTTATCTACCGTATATACTCAAATATAAGCCAACCCGAATATAAGTTGAAGTACCTAATTTTGACCTAAACACCCAGAAAAATAGATTGACTTGAATATAAACTGAGAGTGGGAAATTTTGCAGCTGCTAGTGAGTTTCAGTAATCAAAAGACATGAAAATAATGGTATAATTAATTAAATTGTTGGTGCATCTCAATCTGAAGCGGTCTTGGGAGCAGAGTATAAGCCGTTTCCTCTTCTGGGGGTTCATTTTTGGGACTAAAAAACTGGAAAATAGATGGGGAAGAAGTAGAAGCAGTGACAGATTTTACTTTCTTAGGATCAAAGCTCACTGCAGATGGTGATTGCAGCCATGAAATAAAAAGGCGACTGATTCTTGGGAGGCAAGCAATGAGAAACCTGGGGAACATAGTGAAAAGTAGAGACATTACATTGCAAAGAAAAATTAGTATAGTCAAAGCAATGGTATTTCCGGTGGCAATGTATGGTTGTGATTGCTGGACCATAAGGAATGCTGAGTGCAGAAGAATAGATGCCTTTGAGATGTGGTATTGGAGGAGAGTTTTCAGAGTCTCCTGGACAGCGAGAACAAATAGGTCAATTTTAGAAGAAATTAACCCTGACTGCTCCTTAGAAGGTCAAATAGTAAAGATGAAGCTAAAGTACTTTGGACATCAAATGAGAAAAGAGGATTAATTTGAGAAAGCCTTGATGCTGGGAAGGGTGGAGGGCAAAAGAAGGAGGGGGCGGCCAAAAATGAGATGGCTAGATGGTATTGTAGACACAATGGGCACAGAGCTGAGCGAATTGAGGAGGATAGTGGAGAACAGGAGTGCCTGGTGGACATTGTCCATGGGGTCACAAAGGGTCAGAATCGACTGTGTGAATGAACAACTGAACAACAAAAAACATCTTCACTTTTGTGCCTCTCTTCTCTGCAACATACAGATTATCTGAAATGAGCATGAATAGTTTTTACAGAATACAGGGTATGTGTTCAACCCACTCAGCTAATCTGTACTGTGTGAAATAGAAGAAATGTTATTTCCCAACAAAGAAACAGATGAAACCATTGTGTGCCCTTTCAACTGAGACATAATTTCTGACTTGTAGGTATTCATGCGACGCTGCTGCTTAATTCCAAACAGGCTAAGAAAAAAGCCACAAGCTTACAGACAACCCGGCTGCCAAGAAGTAATCGTAAGTCCTAATGTTCCTACTTTCTGCATATGGCTGCCTATCACAAGCTTAATTTATATTACTCTAGAGCAGGGGTCTGCAAACTTGGCTTTCCAGATGTTCTTGGATTTCAGTTCCCAGAAGCCTTGATCAGCAACTGTGCTGACTTGGGCTTCTGGCAATTGAAGTTCAAGAATACTTGGAGAGCCAAGTTTGCAGACCCCATTCTAGAGTAAAAAGCTCGAGCATTTTCTTTTCTTGGTTTGGGTTATATTTGAATCCCACATTTCCTCCAGTAAGTCTGAAGCAGCTGCATGACTCTTTGAGCAAGGGAGACCTTTACTATTGCAGTAGAAGAGTTCAATAACAGCATATTTATAATTGCTACTTATGCTGTTTTAGTTTTTCTCTCTCATTTCTCTTTTATGCTATGTGTTGCTGCCATCTCCTATAGTTCTTAGAAGTGCACTAATACTAATAGTAGGTCCTTCTCATTGCTGTTTGGTGCCCATCTCCACCACTGCAGCATATTGAACAATGAGATTCCTCATTGCTTCTTCAGCAATAAAGTTTTATGGGGCTGGGGTTCTAACACTACTTTAAAATGTTTTCCTGTGTTAGTTTTGGATAGGGTGCAGAATTTTTTGCCACAGATGGCCAACGCAAATGACCAGCTAAGGAAAGAAATGGACAACACATCTGTTCAAGCATTTGATATTGAACACATCGATCCTTCGACTGAAAACATCATTGAAATGGTGAACATTTTGTTAATTTTAGTCTTTCTTTTTTAAAAAAACAATGTACAAAAAGGACCAGTTTCTTTGCTTCTTTCAATGCCTATAGATTTCAAAAACAATTTATGATTTAATTATTTTGTGGAGGCTGTTATGTAGACCGGTAGCCATATATTATTTAAAAAGTCTTGTGTTTTACTGAAAAGGACTCTTTGCTTTTTAAAAATAGCTATGCAGTTGAAAGTAAAGAAATGTCATGGATTATGTCCTGGATTATGCTGGAGGTCTTAGCCGAGCAACCTATTTCCCTTTTCCCAGTGGTCCACTTGATGCTTCTAGAAAGTAAGAGTGTGAACCCCACAGCTTTTCTTATTGTTTGTCCCTTCTGGTAAGCCTTTAGTGATTCTCAACATGAGAGGTCCATTTGTCTATCATGGTTAGCAACTATGACTACACAGGCTGGCCTACCTGAAGGAGGTCTGGTGGGGAACTGAACTCCCAAACTCTGGCTCTGCAGCCAGATACCTAAACCACTGAGATCGGGTTTATTAACATGTTATTCTTACTATTGCAGAATGTGGCTTTGGTTGAATTGAGTGGCTCTGATACAGAAGATGATGAATCAGACTCAGAAGATGACTCAGAAAGTGAGGATAGCTCTGTTTCTGAAGAACTGACTGTAGACAACATAAAGCTTCCAAAATCAAAAGGAGAAGGCAGAATAGAAGTTTTGGACAGTGGACAGAATGAATAAATAAATAATCAGTTCCAGATTTCTCTTCCTGCTAATGTGTCACATGTTTCTCAAAATCATCTTGGGAGTTTGTTGGCTTTCAGGTTGTATTGTATACACACTGTTCTACTTCCTGTACCTTTTATTAACTTAAACCGGGGTGCCCAAAGTATGACCCACACCGCCAAATCATCTGGACCGCAACACTCCCAGAAGTGGAAGTAAAACATACCTGTGCATGCGCAAAATGCATTTATGACAACCGTGGTTGCATTTATGGCAGCACATTTTGCGCATGCGTGGGCGGTTTTGCTTCCAGTGGGAGGAACCCCTGACTTAAAGGCATGCAAGATCTCTCTTGTCAATCCAGTTACAAGTCAACAGATGTTAATAATACAGTACTACAGTTGTACCTCGCTTAACGAGCATAATGCATTCAACAGGATTGCTCTTTAAGCAAGTTTGCTCTTTAAGCGAAACACCGTTGTAAGTGACTGGTTGTGACTTCTGGTGGGGGGATTGCGAACCCCAATTTATTTGTTAAGTGAGTTTTTGGTTGGTTTTAGTTGTTAAGCGAAGCGACCGTTCAGAGAAAATTCTGCTCTTTAAGTGAGTTACTCTCTAAGCGAGGCGCTCTTTATGCGAGGTTTTACTGTACTGTTTTCTCTGAGAAAGTCAAAATGGAGGGAAAAACAAGACATTGGATTGGAGAAAGACAAAAAATGTTACAAAATACTAACATTTTTAGGTTGTAATTGTTTTCGTAAAAGACTAGTTCTCTGGTTCCAGTTGCTAGATGGAAGCTATTGTGAATACTTCTGTACTGTGAGAAACCCACTCTCCATTTGTATTGTATTAACTTTAGAAGGGTCTTGTCTAATCACCGCTTTCAAATGTGCACAAAGCAAATTAGGGTGGTTGTGAGTGGTAAGCAGCTCATATATTTCAGCTCCCACAGCACAAAAGCATTTCTAAATGCTCCAACACAATAGCTGCAACGTGGGATAAGAAATTTTGGTCCTCTGGATGTTGGCTTAAATTGTTACAAACCCAGACAGTCGACCATGCCTGGGAGACTGATGGAATTGAGGTCCAGCAACATCTACAGGGCCATTGGTAGCCCTTCCATCTGCTTTAAGAAAAAGTTAACATATGCTTCAAAGGGGAGGTTCTTGTTTCAGATAGGTAGTAGTAACAGTAACTGGAATTCTCAATACAGTAATACCTCATATAACATTAGTATCGAATAACACGAAAATCGCATAACATCAAGGAATCTGGGGGGAAGAATTGCATCAGATAACATTAAGATCCTATGGGATGCTTCAGATAACAACCACGAAAGCCTGTGTGGTTACAATGTATCTCTATGGATCCCATAGGGGATCAAATAACACGAAAAATCATATAACACGAAGACTTGTGGAACCAGGTTTTAGTGTTATATGAGGTTTTACTGTACCTGTCTTTGGTATTTATTAGGGAGCATGAAAGATGGCATTGAAAGTCCTGTACACTATTTTTCTAGTATCAGAAATGTATGAATGAATGCCCACATTAAGCCAAGCCTGTTTACTTGTAAATACCTGGTTGTGCAAGACAAGAGTATTTTGGCAGTACTGTCTCTCCTTTGCAGCACTCATGCATTTGGAATTATAATTGACTTTGTGTTTAAAGAGAGAACAGCCATTTTTATTCTGTATTTCCTGTAATACTAAAACTAATGTGAAAGATGCACAATTTTAATCTTAAATTGCCATTTTGCTTTTAATTGACTTGTTAGCAGCTCCCCCGGCGGCTTAGTGATTAAGACACTGAGCTTGGAGACTGGAAGGTCGGGTTTTGATATCCAAGGGCTGAACGGGGACATGAAAAGAGCCTCATTTGGGCGTTCCCTGAGCAGAGTTTCTCCAGCAAAAATCCTTTCAATCCAGACTAATCTCTGACACAAGATTATTATTATCAGTTTGTTGGCTGGCAAGCAATACTATTTTTATCACAGGTATTTCCCCAAACCTGAAACTATGTATCCTCATAGTTCTAAAATATCCTACTACTACTAATAATAATAATTTTGTGTCAGAAATTATTCTGGGTTGAAAGGATTTTTGCTGAAGAAACTCGGCTCAGGGGATGCCTGAATGAAACTCCTTTCATGTCCCCAAGAGCTGGGACAGAGATGGGTACTCAATCCATCATGCAGTACCTGGGTCTCGAACTGCCGACTTGCCGGCCTTCCAGCTAACAAGGCAAGCTTCTTAACCACTGAGTCACTGCAGTCTCAAAGGTCCTACTGAACAAGAAAAGCTTAATTGTGATACAATTAATTTTGGTACAAATTCAAAATATTCAGCAGGAAAACAAGCAATAAGGCTGAATATTCTGGAATTCAGAAATTTTCACCAACATTATTTGAAATGCACAGAAGTCCTTCACTTGCTTGGACTTCAGATCTCATAATTCTCAATGTTTGCTCTGTTGGACTAGAGTTATGAGCACTGAAAGCTACATGATATGTAATAGGAACTATTTCTTGCAGCAGATATGGATGGGTGGGAATATTTTTACAGACATATTTTCAGACTAAAACCAAACAGTGTAATAACCAACGTAAATCTGATTTAATAATAATTGCCACTCAAAGTTCTATGAAGATAATACATTCCTTTCCGTTAAGAAAGCTTATAAAATAGTTCTATAGTTACTGTTATATGCATAGTTTAACAAAGACGATGAGTTCTGCTTCATACAAAACCATAGTAAGTGCACTTCCTTGATTTTCTTTGCAGTATTTTTAGTAAACTGGTTTTCTGTGCTACCTAAAACAGGCTGAACTTGAATCCCTGGTGAAGGAGAAGCATAATGTTAGTTTCAAGCACTTTGTAAAAGAACCCGCACCCCGCAACTTTGGACAAAGAAACATCTAACACAGGGGTTTCCAACCTTTTCAAGCCAGGGGCCAGATCACGCTATCTCAGACAGCTTCGGGGGAGGCGGGGGCGGATGGCCATTTTGCCCTGCTAGCATGATGGGGGCAGCCATTTACCAAACATGGCACTTCCAAGTGCGCCAGAGGGGGTGGGGGCCACATGAAATAGTGCCGTGGGCTACATCTGGCCCACAGGCCTTAGGTTGGGAACCCCTGATCTAATATGTTGCTTCTCATGTAGATAAAATGTGGCTGAAAAGTCATGAATTCAGATATTTTAGTTATGTTTGTCTCCCACTGGATGGCTCAATGCATTATGCTTAAGTATTCAGGCTAAGTGTAGATTGTACCACCCAAATGGTTCAAAGTCAAGTCTAGTACTCGGGACATGAGTCATTCTAGCAAATACAGTTCTCTGCTTCTGGATGCAGATCAAAATAATCAGAACAAATAGCATGGCTTAAAAAGAATATTCTTCCTACTGTGAACAGAAGTATCCATTTGCTCAGGGTAGTGTGTTTCTTTTTTTGCATATTGCAGAATAGCAATTACACTTCTCATAAGGTTGGAGGGCTGAGTCAACCATGTGCTAGTCAGAATCAAACTCAGATTGTGAGCAGAGTTCTGGTTGCCGTACATCGTAACCACTCCACCATGGGGGCGTGCTCTTACATATGGAGACGGTTTCTCCTCAATGTTTCTTCTACTTGTAATTTTGCAGTCTTGCCTTGTTTTCAAGGAAGAGTTTAAAGTTGAGTTTACTGTCAATACAATTGTTTACCAAATTGGAACCACTTAATATTCCACAGTTACAGCTTTTGTTCTGAGATACTCGTTGAGAGCTTCTTCCCCTGAAGGAAAAAAGAGAAATAGATGGAGCATGAACTGGTAACAAGGAACAGCTTAGAACTCAAAACCAACATATGTAAGATTTGGAACTTTGCTTGGAAAGATGAAAACTGCAGTCCCAACACATCAGAAGGGCATAGGATACATTAGTTAGTTTTAAATTCTGAAGCTCTAGAACAGAGGTAGAGACAAACTACTCTCCAGATGTTTGGGCCTGCAAGTCTCTCAATCATGGTCACACTAGCTGAGGTGATGGATAATTAAGATCAGCTCAACTATTCTTTTTTCAAAGAACCTCACATGCCACATCAGCTGGAATATATAGGATGCACATTCATTTAATACACAGTAACATTCAGGATTTGGAGTTCTGCTGTTTTGCAGTAACTTAGAGCATAGTATAGAACACATCAACAGATCAATAGTGGTGCTGATATAGAATGTTGTATAATCCTATCTAAAAGCAACTTGCAAGTTTATTTGACAATATGGAAGCTGATAGAATGTGTGTGTGTGTGTACACATACACACACAAAACATAAAAAGCGCTTTTTAATATATTTATGGATATCAAATAAAAGACAACTTACCTAAATCTTTCCCAAAGCCAGACTGCTTGAATCCACCAAACGGGGCTGCTACATCGGTTTTGTTATAAGTATTGATAAAAACTGTTCCAGCTTCTAGTTTGTCACTGACATACAAAGCTTTGCTTATGTCTTTGGTGAAGACCCCTGAAGCCAAGCCGTATTCTGTTCTGTTGGCTTGTTCTAACACTCCATCGACATCTCTACAGTATAAGAGAGAGAAAATCTGGTAATATATGCAGAATGCACCAGAGATTATTCTGGCCAGATTGGTTTCCATCAACATTACAGCACTGTTTTCTAATGTTACTTTATTGTATGCCTTAAACACCTTGTTTAGAATGCATCATTGCTACCAAAGTGTTGAAAGTGCTGTAAAACCGAACGAATGTTAGCAGAAATACCTGCTGGACCACTACATCTGGAACGTTCTCACAAGTACAGATTTGCACCAATGACATTGTTGGATAGTAGCTATATGGCCAAAATCTAAGCAATAGATCTGACTAACATTACTCATTGGATCAGTGGGATCCATGTAGGTGTAGACCAGGAGTTCTCAACCTTTTTAAGCCAGGGGCTGGGTCACGTTCCCTCAGACAGCTTCGGGAACAGATGGCCATTTTGCCCTTCCTCCACATGGCACTTCCTGGTGTGGAGGCGGCGGCACATGAAATTGTGCCGGGGCCCCAGTCAGCCCATGGACCGCAGGTTGAGAATCCCTGGTGTAGACTCCCCATTCAGTACTTGTTTCAATGATCTCCTGTAATTAGAACGACTAGCTCTTCAAGCCTATCAAGTTAGCAGTGATGCACACTCATTTTGTATGACAGCAGCCAATTGGCATCACATAATGTTAACACTTTCAAGTAAACGTTAGGCAGATGATAATTATTTTGTGTCAGAAATTATTCTGGATTGAAAATATTTTTGCTGGAGAAACTCCGCTCACTTGAATGAGGCTCCTTTCGTGTCCCCAAGATCTCTGTAAGACTATCGCAGAAGATCATTAACTCAATTTTGTTGTTAGGTTTTTTATTGGAAATCAGATCTTTAGCCAGATTGAGGGCTGAGCTACCTGACCTTTGAGATCTTTCCCAGCACCACACTTCAGTGGTTCTAAGCTCATTTTGGATCTTTAGTCTGTATTACAGTACTGGCAATTGTATAGTGCGGAATTGCACCTATTCCATTCACACATTGGAAAGTGACATTAGCAAGATGCCTCCTGTATACATGTGTGCTATCTGAGCAAAAGCCTTGCTCAGACAAGGATTTAATTCACAAGCAGAGCCTAAATGGGTGCAGCAGGCTTGTCTTCATGCCTTTCTCTCTCCCTTGTATGATGAAGTTAGGAATGGGCAGCCTTGTTCTTACTCTCCATTTTTAATCATAGGGAAAGAACCTCTGAAACAGGCTACAACGTATACAGTAACATAACTTATTCACTGGGTAACTACAACGACACTTACCCATCTTTGAACTTGGAAATTACCATTACAGGACCAAAAGATTCTTCATGTGCGATAAACATATGGTCTTCAACATCAGTGAATATGGTAGGTTCCATGAAAAACCCTAATCAAAGAAAGTAGATGGAGTACTGCATGAAAACTAAAAACATCTCAGGCATTTTCTATGTTGATATGTGGGCTGTGTTGTGATATAGCAATCATTCCAGTGAAATTTGTATGGTAGCACCATATGGTAAGGTAAAGGTCACCATATGGTAGCTGGTTAATAATTTACCTCGTGCTGCAAGGTTTACTCAATGTATCATATTAATTGTTAAAACAAATTGTGGTTGATTTAAACTGATGCCTCCAATTTAATTTAAGTAAAATCTGCATTAACATAAAATCTGAAAATGTGATAACAATAATAATTAAGCACCATTAAGTTAATTCTGACTTATGGTGATGCCCTCTCGTGTTTTCTAGGTACACAGTACTCAGAAGTGTTTTTACCATTCCCTTCTGGGCAATGGTGGGATTCAATTTTTTTTACTACCTACTATGTGGGCGTGGTATGATAGGCGTGGCCAGGGGGAAAGCACTGCGTTGCACCCGAATTAGGACTACAGTAATACACCGGATAATGTTATGACTTGGTTCCACAAGTCATGACGTTATCCGATTTTTAGCGTCTTTTTTTCCTCCCTGTATTTAAGCTACAGGGAGAGAGAGAAGTGATTCCATCTTTCTTTCCCTCCCTGTATGTAAACTATAGGGAGGGGGAAAGAGAGATGTGATTGGTTCTCTAGAGAACCAATCACCTCTCTCTCTTTCCCCCTTCCCTGTAGTTTAAATATGGGGAGGAAAATAAAGAGACAAAGTCTCTGCGACTGCAGTAGGGTCGGGGAAAAGGCGGGTGCTTTTCCCCAACCCTACTGCAGTCGCAGAGACCACTGCGGGTGGGAGGTGGATTGGGTAGTTCTACCCAAACCACGCCACACTCGCAGGCCATTGCATCGGATAACGCTAAGAATCATTATCCAGAATCGTTAACTGATGCAAGTTTTTCCCAAAAAACTTGCATCGTTATCCGATTCTAGCATTATCCGATGCAATAGTTATCTGGGGTATTACTGTACTTTATTTCAAAACTTGGATGAGCGGAATCAGCTGGAGTTTCTGCTGTCAGTTCTGGCGAACTGGGGTGAACCTGCTGAACCCCACCACTGCTTCTGGGACCCCAAAGTCTGCTATATAGCCTGGCCCTTTTCCTAGGGTTCACAATGGGAATTCAAACGTCCAGCTTCTGGCTCCACAGCCAAATATTTAACTCATTGAATTTGTAAAGCTGCTGGTATTTTTTTTATTCCGCCTAAGGTGAATGCCCCCAGTGCAAGCCAAGCTGGGAGGTAGTAAGAGGCAGAGATTCAACAACAGGTATGAAGAGTTTGAACTTAAGAATTAGTATGTCTTTTGGTTTGATTGGTTAATACAATCTTCTCCAGTTGCTACTTCCAGACATGCTGAATGCCACTGCCCCCTACAGGCAATGCTACTTGTTTGAGATGGCAGAAGTTCCAGTCAACACATCTGAAGGGTGCCAGGTAAGAGAAGGCTGGGTTAAGACCAGGATGGACAGCAGATGATCGCTAGCAGGGGTGCTCACTTTTTGGGCTGTGGGACAGTCATGCGGTTCAGGGGGCCGGTCACTATGGCCTGTGGACCAGATCCAGCCCCCCGATGCCAATTAATCCGGCCTGCGAAGCCCTCGTTGATCTCAGAAGCAGAAGTAAAACTTGCCCATACGGGTGCGTTTACTTCCACTTCCGAGAGCAAAGAGGGCTTCGTTGGCTGGATGAATTGGCGCTGAGGGCCGGATCTGGCCCACAGGCTGTAGTTTGGGTACCCTGATCTACAGGTTAAATGTATGTCTATTGATATGTGATAATGGAGCACCAAATGCCAAACCTTAAATCAAACGTGTAGGGAGTGTCTCATCTTTTTCTACAGGACAGTAATACTCCTGGAAGCACAATTCTCTATCAGAATGGGACATTCTCCCACTGTGCCCATTTTTGAAAGCTAAAACACAAGTGCTTCTAATCAGAGGAGTAACTATTATACATTTCTGCCACCAAACAAGGCATATGTGAAAACTGAAGGACAAAGAGCATGAGGCAAACGCAGAGGAAGGCAGAGTGATGTCAAAGATATATTACAGCAACACCAAATAATCCCAGTGGAGGGCACTAGAAGTGCCAGAACAAGACCCTTGTATCTCCCTCAACATTCAAAGTGGTAAAATAGGAAGTAAAGAAGAGGAAGAAGCCACCAAACTGCAGTGGTCTGTAATGGCAGCAGGTGGTGTGTGGCTCCTGACAGTTTCCAAAGAGGCCCTGCGTGTTCTGGAAGTGGCTGATCACCTTGTTCAAAGAACTATCTGACCTTTTGAGTGATGATATTTTGGTTGCCTTTGCTGTTTCCCTTTTTTGCCACCAATAATCTTGAATTGCTTGCTTTTAAACCAAACCCTTGTTAGTAGAACATGACAAAGTAATGCTTTGAACTTCTAAATACCTAAGAATTTGTTGTGTTATCTCCCCCCACTTTTACCCGCTGGTCTATTTCTCAAAAAAGTCCCTCTTATTAAAACCAACACTGGAAAAAAACATTTTGAGACACCTTTTTAAAAAGACAAAAATAGAGTATTTTTAGAGTTATGGTTTCAGCCCAATCAAAGATATAACTTGCTTTGATTAATGAACCATTTCATTTAATCAATCAATCAATCAATCAATCAATCAACCAATTAAATCTGCAATGAGAAGAAAATAGTAATCCTAACCAAAAAGTATTCTTCTGACTTGCAATCAATGTTGCATAACTCAGTAGATTATTCCAGTCAAATTCTTCTCCTCCAGAGCTTCCCCAGAAGGCTGAAGGGGCCTATATGTTTATTAGTTGCATCTATATTCCACTTTTCTTCCTGTACAAGGCAGTGCACATAACTTTCTTCTTACAATGTGCAGAAGGCAGAGTATATAGCTGTCCTCCCTCCTGTGGCATCCCTCTTACACTGTGAGGCAGGGCAGGCTAAGAAACTGACTAGGCTGCCCTAGGTCATCCATTGTATTTCATACCTCAATGGAGATCTCCCAGGTTCTAGTCTAACTCTCCCATCAAACCTGCTGAAATTTGGAATCTTGTGCAAGCAGCAAAAGATTACTACACTTGATTTTAGACAATCTTCACCTCTCAATGCAGCTGTGTAAGACACATCTCATGTTGTTCAGTAAAAGTTTCCTGGCCTTCAGAGAAACTTCTTCCTGTGTACCAGAAGGATGCTGGAGAAGGGAAACCTATGTGGTGCAAACTGTCTGGTATAACTCTTTGTTTTTAGATGTTATACGTATAGATCACAGCAAGCACCAGTCCAGAAGAAGTTAAGTTTGTCTTCTGGTATAAGCAGTGTCTATGGATACCTACCTTAATCATTTTTCTTAAACAATTAATGGACATTTATAAGTTAAAGACTTTCGGCCTACAATCTAACAATCCTGGTGAGGGGTCATAAAAATCTTCAAATCTTCCCAAAGATAAACTGAGAGGGGGAGATGTGACGTCAGTTTCCTCCTCCTAAACATCTGTAAAGAAGTCTTCACATCTCATCAATACTGAAATTCCAGTGTCCTGAGGGGAAAACATATGGCAGATTGGAGGCATGGCAACGTGGAGGCATGGCATATATGGAGCAGAAGCAGCTTTGGAGCTGGAGGTTACCAGTCCGTCACAGCCTCTGGAGCAGACATAATGTCTCTTCTCTGCACTTACAGTGTGAGGGAAATAACTAAAAAAAAAAAACCTGACATAAATGTTAAATAGGAGAACAACAAATATCAACAGGTCCTTAAATGCCTCAGAAGCTTTCAGTCAGAGCTCTCTATAGTGGTAAGAAGGGCTATTCTGTTCAGCATAAACTGCTAAACTCAAACTGATGAACTGTATTTCTCATTTTAGTTTACCTGGTCTACATACTTGTCTTCCTCCATATACGAGTGTTGCTCCTTCTTTCACTCCAGCTTCACAGTACTCCAACAGCTTTTCCAAGTGTGCTTTATGGTTTTGTGGACCATGGTCTGTGGATCTGTCAAGAGGATCACCAATTTTCATTTTTCTGGTTTCTTCCACCTACATATTTCCAAAGGAAGAAAAAGAACCCAGCACAACACAAGATAACAGCTGGGACTTATTCTTTGGCAAGTAATAATGTCTCTTACTTCAGGTAGCTTATACAGGTAGTTTGTAAGATTAACCTGCCCTTAAGGGGGAGGGGAAAATATCCTTCCCCTCTCCTTTCTACACAATCCCCATAAAATGGACCCCCAGCACATGTTCCTATATTTTCAACTCAAAGACCAGTCCTCCGAGTTGAATGGTGTGGTGTTCACACTGTCCAATTTCTTAGATCATTCTCTTATTGCTGCACTGGGGCTAGAGAAAGTCAACACATCCATGGCTAACTGTATTTAATATTTGGATAACAACAATCTTGCATGCTGTTAGTGTGTATATAAGTGGGAGGGACTTTTATTACTATCTGTCTTTGCCAATAATCAATTAGTGTTGTGGCCCTGGAACCCAGGTCCGATGAGGAAGACTGTGGCCCTAGAGCCCAGGTCCAATGAGGAAGACTTGCTGCCATATCTCAGCTTGTGGTCAGCATGGAACTGACTCCTGTTGATCAAGACTTGACAGGAGCACAGCCAACAAACGCTGAGGCACCAAGTGTCAGTAAAGAGAAGGCAGAGCCAAGCACATCATAAAGGTGCAGGATGCAGCTGCGGAATCAGCTACAGGTGTGAAGGAGAAAGGCAAGGGTCCTGAGCCTGAACCTTCTTAAGCAGACATGCGTGCCAGCACAAGTCTTGTCAGAACAATCTGTGTTCGTGCTGACTCCATGCCACTCTGACCTGTACCTCTTGCCTGATTACTGACTGCAGACCTTGGACCCACTGCCTGGAAACTCGACTACTCTTCTGGATCAACCTTCTGTCTCAGTTCTCCAACAACTGGCTTCTGAACTCAGCTCCCTGAGTAACAACTCTGCCTTATCCTTCAGGCTGTACTAAGACACTACCTCTTGTCTTTACTCCCTGTGCAGTGGCTGCCAACCAGTCTGCTCTCCTGTGCAAGGTGGGCCACAACAATTACTGACTAGTAATCTTTTGTAACTAAAAAATTATTTTTTAAAAATCCATCTTGAGAATTAGAAGAAAAGCCCTGCTCCCGCTCTACCTGTTTACCCAGTTTGTTTCTATTGTTTGCTGTCTCTCACGGAGCCCAATCTCCTGCACATGAAAAAAGCTGCATTTTCTCCAAACTTTATTTTTTTCTTCTGACTGTAACTAGCCTGCAACTGTAAGTAAAGAAGCCTTATTTCTACTTAAGAATGCTTTAGGAGTAACTTTTTAACTTACAAAGTGCTAGTGAATAAGGGGGATAGGTTAGCAAAGACTTCTCTCCCATGCTTTCTCTGTGCAATTGTCGTTTTGTGCCTGATACTCTGCTACCTATAGAAAAAGGGAATTCACCAAACTATTTTTCCTTTCCAATATTTAACACACTAGTTATCTCTCACATGGACAAACCCAAAAAGCTGCAGCTTCAAAAGAATGTTCCAAAAGTTTCACATAAATAATTTCTCACCACTCTCCTAACAAATTCATCGTGAACCGATTCTTCTACAAAGAGTCTTCCAGCAGCAATGCAATTTTCTCCTTTGTTGAAGAAAACAGCCCCCATGCCCTACATCATAAAGAGTCGGGGTGGGGGAGAGAAGGGCTAGCTTAATAATGTATCTGTTATCTTCAAGTCTTCTTTCTTTTCAGTATTTCAATCATTAAACCTTGTTCTTTAAGTATTAACATACATACAAGTCAAACCTTGCTTAAAGAGCACCTCACTTAAAGAGTAACTCGCTTAAAGAGCAGAATTTTCTCTGAATGTTTGCTTCGCTTAACAAATAAAACCAACCAAAAACTCGCTTAACAAATAAATCGGGGTTCACAATTCCCCCCTTCCCCCGAAACCACAACTGGTCACTTACAATGGTGTTTCACCTAAAGTGCAAACTCGCTTAAAGAGCAATTCTGCGGAACACATTATGCTCTTTAAGTCAGGTACAACTGTACATTTTTCCAAAGAAAAATCCTTTCATCTGGTGCAAATCTAGGTGTGCCTCCACAACAAGGACCTTGATGCTCCTGGAATGCAGTAGAATATGCATGACAAGGCCAGGCCAACCAAAAGGATGAGTGAAATGGCTGCCTCACATACTGACTTTAGATCAGGGATTCTCAACCTGTGGCCCGTGGGCTGGATGCAGCCCATGGTGCCATTTCATGTGGCCCACCACCACCTCCACCACACCAGGAAGAGCCACGTGGTGGAGGAAGAGCAAAATGGCCGTCCAGCCCCCGAAGCTGTCTGAAGGAGCGTGACCCATCCCCCCACTTAAAAAGGTTGAGAACTCCTGCTTTAGATGATATGAACAACAGAATGGCACTTAACACAAATAAGTGCAAACCAAATGTTCAATTGCAAGATAATAATATAATAATTGACTGACTCTTGGGAGGCAAGCTATGAGGAACTTGGGGAACATAGTTAAAAGCAGAGACATCACCTTGCAAACCAAAATTCATGTAGTCAAAGCATTGGTATTCCCAGTGGTAATGTATAGCTGTGAGAGATGGACCATTAGAAAAGCTTAGCGCAGAAGAATAGATGCCTTTGGAATGCGGTGTTGGAGGAGAGTTTTGAGAGTCCCCTGGACAGCGAGGAGAACAAATAGGTCAATCTTAGAAGAAATCAACCCTGACTGCTCCTTAGAAGGTCGAATAGTAAAGCTGAAGTACTTTGGACATCAAATGAGAAGAGAGGACTCATTTGAGAAAGCCTTGATGTTGGGAAAGGTGGAGAGCAAAAGAGGTAGGGGGTGGCCAAGATAGCTAGATTTTGTAGATGCAGTAGGCACAAAGCTAGGAGGATGGTGGAGGACAGAGGTGCCTGGAGGACGGTGGTCCATGGGGTCGTGAAGGGTCGGAATCAACTGTGCAACTGAACAACAACAATATAATAATTATAAGGGAATTATTAACTATATTCAGAGACAACAAATAAAGTGGTTTGCCCATTTGGAGAGAATATCTTGGAATTCCATACCATAAAAGACATATGTGCTTAGTGCACTCTCTGGGCGGTTCACAAGTTAATTAGCATTTTAAATTACTGTGCTTAGAAACAAACTCACCATTCTCACAGCTTTGTCAAGTTCACAGTCATTGAATATGATCAATGGGGATTTCCCACCTAGTTCCAGAGAAACTTTCTTCAGGTTGCTGACAGCACAGCTGTAATAATGATGATGATAATGATAAAAACAGTCAATCAAATCCAATAAAATGAATAAACAGCAAATTTACAGCATTCAGTATTATTTCTCCATAATATCCTGTGAGAGGAAATTCTATAAATAAGTATAGGCTTGACAACTGTGAGTGGGAAACCTTTCAGACTTAGCAATAGTAATGCAGTCATAAAAGCATTACTTGTGCAGAACCCATGCCTTACAAATAGTGTAATGAATGTACAACCTGATGCTGGTAATAAAATGCAAGGAATACACTACCTCTTCATGATCTGTTTCCCAATAGGTGTCGATCCAGTGAAACCCAGTTTACGAATATCTGGGTGTTCAGACAAGTGTTTTCCTACTAAACCACCTGTGTAAATGCAGATAATATTAAATTCCATAAGCTTTGGTGTAACTATGAGTCAATATTTTTGTTGCTACTTCTCACAACTTGGAAAAGTTACTCTTTCTCTTTTTTGTCTGTTAACTCCCAGAATCCCCCACAACCATCATAGATTAGCAACCAAGTTGGCCAAAGGATTCTAAAAGTCATAGTCCTCAAAACTGATTTTTTACAAGCTTGTCCTGCATTCCATCCCATCTGAGCTATTCTTGGAACATAAAAGGAGAATATCAATGTCAATGCTTTACCTGAACCAGGCAGAATATTGATAACACCTTTGGGAAATCCTGCTTTTGCAGAGAGCTCTGCAAACTTTAAGGCAGTTAGTGGAGTGACCTAAGTGAAAACACACAGTTTAACCAGGCAACCCAAATTTTAGGCATGAATGTGGTTTCAGATAATACATTTTAATTTGACTGCAACATACATTTTATCATTACCAAAACTGGAAGAAGCACAGACTTTGTTCTGCAATAGAAGTACCATACTCATTTCCTTATTCCTGAATAAGATCAAAACAGGTTTGCCCGATTGGTATTATTCTGCCACAACACAACGAAAGTGTCTTTTGGGTTCTGGCTTTACACAGCACTTTGCTCTTGAGACTGAAATCTAGCATGTCATGGACTCACTGACCTATTCAGAGTATTATTAACATATGATTTCTGCTGATGAAATATAGTTCTGTTCATCAGCTAATGCATTATCTTGCCTTATCTTTGCATGGGAGCTAAAGCAGGTCAATCAATACACAGCAACCACAGAAACACTGGAGCAAAGGATGGAGAACATGTGGCCTTCCATGCTTTGCGATACAAAAGCCACTGTCTCTCTTCACTGGGTACATCGATGACTGATTCATTATTCATTTATTTATTTTGTATGTCACCTCTCCCCCCCTCCCCCAGGGATCCAAGGTGCCCCACAACAATTAAAACCATACAGCAATCTAAAACTATATATTAAAAATTTTAAGCATTAATCATGATCAGGAACAATGGTAAAACCTTTTAAAAACACTTTAAAAAAATCTATTTTTCATAAATAAAGTGTTCCCTATATCCCCACTTGTTGCTTAAAAGCCTGCCTGAATAGGAAGGTCTTTGCCTGATGATGGGAAGACAAATGGGAGGGGCCCAATCTAGGGAACCACAGCCCAGGAACATCTGGAACACCAGGCATCCTACACTTCTGCCACAGAATGCATGTTCCAAAATATCAAAGCTTGCTTTATGTTACCTGTGCTGGTTTCAGGACTAAAGTATTGCCAGCGGCCAAACATGCTGCGCTCTTCCATGCAAGCATCATCAGGGGATAATTCCAGGGAATAACAATTGCACAGACACTTGATTGAGAATCAGGGAGAGGGGGTGAAAGGAAATAAAATTGATTTGTCAAACTACAGATCTAGGAAACTGGATATTACTAGAATATCAATCTACTCTAGCTTCATTAGCAAAAAGAATTACTCTTACCCTAATGGTTCTTTCTTGGTGAAAGTTAAGTTACGGTTTGGACGAGCATGGTTAATTGGGATGGTAGAACCCTAAAAAAAAAGGGGGGGGGAGAAACCACGCACACTGTTACAAAAATGATGGTGGCATTAGAATAATCAATTAAATAATCAGATTATTTCAAATAAGTTTTTTTTCTTACACTCCTTCTTCTCAAAAGCAGAAAGCTGAGGGAAGTTACTATGCTGGCTGCAAAGTTCTGAGTGTTTTATAGCCAAAGGGTAACTTCTACAAGCTTGGAACACTGCTACTGATAAAGATCCTCCATTACAACTACTGTTATTACTTTTTCACTGTAGTCTTTCTTACACATAGGCTCAAATTCTGTTGCTTAGCATAGTTAATTGTAAGTAAATTAGGTAAAAGTAAAGATCTTCCTTGCTTGAAAGCCAGTTGTATCTGACTTTAGGGTGTAGTGATCATCTCTGTGTACTGCCAAAGAGCCAGCACTGTCTGTGTTTGCAGATGTTTCTGTGGTGATGTGGCAGGAATGACTAGACATCAGAGTGCACAGAATGCTGTTAACCTTCCCACCAAAAAGTACCTATTTATCTATTGCAATTTCTTGCTTTTGAACTGCTAGGTTGGCAGGAGGTAAGTAAAGTTGAACATATAGAGGAGTTGACTCACAAAAGCCCTGCCGATTCAAAAAGCCTACTCTAAAGTACCTTACTATATTAAGCAACAAGATTTCAGCCATGAAGTTGTTATAACCTTGCCGAGCCAAATAAAACAACTTCATAGTTAAGTATGTACCTGTAGTTTAGAAATAGATGAGGACAAGACCCTGCACTCTGAAACTGATAGATTGGCTGTGAATGCTTGGGATAAAAATAATGTATATATTTTTTAAAAAAATCTTGTATGGGAAATTAATGGAATGATCCTATAGTTACTGCAACTTTTTCCTGCCTCCTTTCTTGAGGATTGGAATGCATCCTGAATGTTCCCAGTGGGTCACCATCCTAGCATGGATGTAAGTCTCTGCAAATGAGGCTATGCTCAATGCACCTGATGAAGTGGACAACAGGCCACAAAAACTTACTAATCTTTTAGATCAGAGGTTCCCAACATCAGGCCTGCAGGCTGGATCTGGCCCATGGCACCATTTCATGTCTCCCTCCCCCTTCCAAGGGCATTTGAGAAACAAAATGACCAGCTCTTTGAAGCTGTTGGGACAAAATGGCTGCCCTCATCATGCAGGCAGGGCAAAATAGCTGTCTAGCCCTCTAAGCTGACTGAGAGAGGGTGGCCCAACCCCCAGGTTGAAAAGGTTAGGAACCCTTGTTTTAGATACTATGAAGTTCTTTAATTTTTCTCCAGCAGACTAACATGATTACATCCACAGAAATGACATACATAAGGCTGCTAATCCACATATCTCCTTGTGCTGCAGTGTAAATGTCAAGCTCCTCTTGCTACAGATTGGCCAGTTCATTTACTGTGTATCCCTCTTGCACAAATACTGCCACTCTAAGGGTGAGCAAATGGCACACTGGCTGCGCTGCGTTGCCCACCCACCCCACAAAAGCAATGCCAGGAGTCAGGAGACAGAGTCTGACACAAAACTGGCGCTCCTCTTAAGAAAGAATGGAAGTGTCCAAAAGGACAGTCTTCCTATCATGTTCCTGCAATATCACCATCAAGTCAAATATTGGCTTGCCTGTATTTTGTCACACCATCCAGCAAAGTATCGAAATGTTTGCACTGACATTCCTACATGGGTTTTCAAAGCCAGCGTGTAAACAGCTCCTGAGTCAATCGCCTCAATAGTTGCCAGCTCCTCTTGGTGTTCTTCCATCAGGTCTGCGAGTCTTTTAAACAGATGAGAATGGCATACATGTGATGCATAAAATGAGAGCAGCAGAAATGGACCCCCAAAATTCATCCCCCAAAGCTGTTCAACACTGGCTTCAACAACAATTGGAAGGAGTGATATCTTTTTCCTCCTGGTTCTGCCAAAGGTTTAAAACAGGGGTTCCCAAACTAAGACCTGTGGGCCGGATCTGGCCTGTGGCACCATTTCATGTGGCCCCCACCCCTCCAAGGGCATTTGAGAAACAAAATGGCCACCCCTTTGAAGATGTTGGGACAAAATGGCTGCCCCCATCGTGGAGGCAGGGCAAAATGCTGTCCGTTCATCAAAGCCAACTGAGAGAACGTGACCCAGCCCCCTGCTTGAAAAAGTTGGGAACCCCTAGTTTAAAATACTTAATTTAATTTGTTTTCTTGTTTTCTTTAATTTGTTTAGGCTTTTCTTCAAAGAGTTCAAGGCAGTGAACATCTTATTAGATTATCTAAAAGCTTATGTAGCAGTTGCAGAAGTGTAGTTAGAACAAACCAAGGAATATTGGAACCCTTCACAGTAACATCTGGAGTGAGGCAGGGATGCGTACTATCACCACTATTATTTTTCACCTACATAGACAGCATAAGCAAAAAGAAGTTAAGCTCAAGAATGGAAACAATATCAACAAATTGCTTTTTGCCTGCCTAGACCATGACCTGCCTGCTGTGACCATGACTTCTCTACGAACCCTGACAACACCCCTGGACATCATTTGGACTAGACGCTGCTTGAACTACTGGTAACAAGACCTTGGATTGCTCTTTGGACTTGGCTATTTGGACTCTCCTTGAATAGACTCTCTGTGAATAGACTGCTGTGGAGCGACCGTGCACGCTGGGATAGGTCAGCACACTAAAAGAGATTAAATCAGGAATGAAATTATAAGGGAAAGAATTGGAATAATAATAATAATTTTGTGTCAGAAATTATTCTGGGTCTTAAACTACACACAGAGACAACAAATAAAATGGTTTGTCTATTGAGAGAGAATGACTTGGAATTCTATTCCCCACAAGGCATATGTGGAAAGAGGAGAAAGACAAAGAGTACGAAGCAGACCCAGAGGAAGGTGGAGAGATAACATCAAAGAAATACTACAAGAACACCAAATAATGCTGGTGGAGGCTACCAGAAGAGCCAGAGCAGGAACCTAGTACTGTATCTCCCTCAACACCCAAAGGAGCAAAAGGGGAATTAAAGAAGAAATTCTGCAAAAGCACAGAACTTTAAAAAGCATTTTGTCTTGTCCTGAATTCTTTCAGAAAATCCCGTTTGGTGGCATAACAGACAACATGGCATAGTAGTGTGTCAAATTAAGATAGAAAGATCCAGTTTTAAACTGCACTTCCTCGTAAAACCCACTGAGTGACCCTATGCCAGTCACTCCCATTCAGGGCCGTAGCCAGGATTCTAGATTTGGGGGTGCAAAAAAATTTTCAGGAGGGGCAAAAAAAATTCAGAAGGGGTAACAATGTCACACTCACATATATAACACTGGCACCATGGGCAGGGGCTGTTAGCTTAGGAGGGTTTGTGCCCCCCCCCCCCGGCTAGGGCCCTGCTCCTATTGTCTCAACCTCATGTACCACAAATGATTACAAGCAGAGTTTGAAGAAGTTACTAATTTGAGCAACAATTCCCAACATCTCCTGTGACTGCTGGGAGTAGTAGTTTTAAACACTTCCCAAACCCTTGATAGGCAGGAAACCATGCATGCTGCCTTGAGGTCTTTGAAAAAAGCCTAGATAGAAAACCAATTAAATTAAAGATTTTAAAAGTCAACAGTCTTAGTCATCAGCATCACATTTCTAGGGACATATAGCTACTTATTTATTAATAACATTGTTTGTCACCTTTTCTTATGAAGGGACCCCAAGGCACCATAAATATTAAAAACCTAGGAAGCAACACCATAATAAACAAGTAAAGCACTAAACAAAAAGTCCACCTTCCAACCTATATGAGCACGGCACATTCTGCAGAGAGGAAACAAATGCTAGTGTAACCATAGATATGGTTTGCATCGTCACTGCAGATGTGCACAAACAGAAATTGGTCTATTCATTTGCCCCACAACTTCTTCTTTCCCCCGCATGTCTAGGTCAGACTTTAAGCTGCCAAAATGAAGCCACTTTTTGGAGAACTCATTCTGCAGTTTATTTCACCTGACCTAGTGTGAGAAAGATTTGCCAGGACAACAAGGTTGCCATTGCACAGGGTACACTCGATTGTACTTCAAAAATACCATAATCTTCGAGGTGGCTCTTTCTGTCTACCACACCCTATGACTTGTGGGAGCAGAACAAATATGCCCATGTATACAAACTTCTTTCATTTGCATGAGATCCACAAGATCTGGAATAGTTTTTGTTTCCTATACAACGCCAAACTCCTGAATTTATAGTAGCTGTTTTATTTCTTCTTGAAACCAGATTTTCAGAAAAGACCATTCTACCATGAAACAGAACACATCGTGATGTTTCAGGCAAGACTTACAAGACAGTAAGTGTAGACAGTGAGTGTAACAGGTTTATTAGGAGTGCCATACCTGTACAATAATCTCCCTCGCTCTCTTGCATTCATCTTCCCCCACTCACCATGTTCAAACGCATCTTTTGCCGCCGCAACCGCTTTGTCAGCATCACTTACTGAGGCAAGTGACACTTTGGCTATCTCCTGTCGTAAAGAAGGGGGACATGCTAGCCCAATGTTTAAAAATATACTGTATATATTAGTGATCTCTGAGCAACAAATTCTGTTCTCTCATGTTCTCCCTGCAACCAGTGACAGACATGGCCTACTACCATCACCTTCTACACTTTCATCCTATACCCGTGATGGTGAACCTTGGCACTCCAGATGTTCTTGGACTTCAATTCCCAGAAGCCCAAGCCCTCGTGAATCCACACAGATGGGTTTGCTGCAATTCAACTGGCCCATGTTGCGCTGCCCTCGTCACTCCTGGAAGCGGAAGTAAAACGTGCCCATACGGGCATGTTTTGCTTCCGCTTCCAGGAGCAAGGAGGGTGGTGTGGCTTGGGCAGGATGAATTGTAGCAAACCCATTTGTGTGAATTCACAGGGGCTTGGGCTTCTGGAAATTGAAGTTCAAGAACATCTGGAGTGTTTGCCATCACGGTCCTATACTCTTCTATCATGGGTTTTCATTTAGGGAGGGAGGAGCTGCGGTGGCTCAGTGGTTAAGAAGATCACCTTGTTAGCTGGAAGGCTGGCAAGTTGGCCTTTCAAAACCCAGGTACTGTATGACGGATTGAGCACCCATTTCTGCCCCAGCTCCTGCCAACCTAGCAGTTCAAAAGCAAGTAGATAAATAGGGACCACTTTGGTGGGAGAAAGATCTTGGGGACATGAAATGAGCCTCATTTGGGTGTCCCCTGAGTGGAATTTCTCCAGCAAAAATCCTTTCAACCCGGAATAATTTCTGACATGAAAATATTACTATTAAGGGAGGGCAAATCTGTGGGAAAGGAAAACAGAGGAAGGCGAATCAAACATAGCTAGATGACATCAAGATGGGGAAACCTGATGGAGAACATCTGCTGTGGGCTAGAAATCCCAGAAAGTCCTGGACCCAAATGATATTAATCTCTGCAGTTAAAATCCATTCAGAGACAAAACATTAATAAACAAGGAGCAGACTTTCAGACATTGCTTCCAGGTCTAGATTTTTAGCCAAATCCTTCAAACCAGACTTTGCTGCCATTCCTTCTGTATTAACTACAACCAGTGTAATGTTGGGCATAATGAGGCATGCAGGAGTCAGTCAAAGACAAGATTACCACAGAGTGTTGACTTACTGATCCATCAGTTGGATTTATAGAAGCATATGTTTTTCCATCTTCGGCATCTATAAACTGCCCATTAATGAAACACTGATATGGCATCTTCACTGTCATATTGTTTACTTCTTTAGAAACCTAGCAGCAAGACAAAGCACAAGTTTCTATTTGTCCCACAGATTCATGTAAATAATACTTTGCTGTAAAAAAACTGGAAGTATAAGAAGCTTGAATTTTGCACACGGATAGCACAGTTCTAGCACAGTTCTATTAGCATGCATATGAAATTTCAAATCCCTTACTTTCAGTAAAATTATCTAAATATTGCTTGTTCCTACACTTTCCTGCAGGCATTGAAGATGACATTTGAAACATAAATGAGTGGAAACATCATTATTTTTCAGATTTTACTTAATTATAAAGTGGTTCTATTTTTGCCAGGCTGTCCATATAATATACCAAATATATAAATAAACAATAATGCATTCCATGAGATCAGGGAAGAATTCAACATTCTGTACATTCAGGATGGCACTAGGGGGCACAGAAAGAACCTCCTTGAAGATTGTGATAATTTTTAACCACAATTGGGTGTACCCCTGGCAATGGTAACCTTGTTGTGCAGGCTAATCTTTCTCACACTAGGTCAGGCGAAAGCAACTACAGAATGAATTCACCAAAAGGTGGCTTCATTTTGGCAGTTTAACATCTGACCTGACATGGAAGGGATGACACCTGGCACCCTATTCCTAACTGCATTCTCACACACTCAGAAAAGTGAGACCCTAAATTCCCCAGCATCACTCAATTGGGCCCCACTGAATTCCCCAGGAGGCAGATGAATCAGTAGCGTAGCGTGGGGGGAGGCGGGGCCGGGGCCGGTGTCAGCGGCACTTTTTGGGTGTATGGGTGTTCTTGGACTACAATTCCCAGAAGCCCTAGCGGGAGTGGGTGCCAGCATCCTATGCCCTGTCCAGGGGGCGGCAAATTTGGCTTACGCCCTGGGCGGCTGAGCTGAATGAGTCCTGACACCACAGTGCACAAATATGGAGATCAATACAATGCACCACAATGAATTTGCTACTGGGAATAATACATGTGATTTACATGATATGGAGTGTGCTGATTTCAAATCTGAACTCAGAATTTGCCTATCATGTAGATTTTGAGTTACAAGCTGTTCAAATGGTCAGTAATTGGGTAATATATTTTTACATGGGAACATTGTAACAATTGCAGCTACCACTGAGCCTGCTTCCACCTCAGTTAAATCACGTCTCTTGGTGGCAACCTGTTCCAGCAGCAGCTGGACATGTCTGGACAAGTCAGTGAGCTGACATCAGAAATAGGTATATAAGGCGAGATGGACCAAGGACTTGTCTCTAGTGCAAAACCATCTTATTAGATAGTACAGTTGAGCCATAGTGAGTTAAAGATGAGTAGGCACAGCTGTGTTAATAAACTGGACAGTCGTGTCTATATGTGTAACTTAAGATCCTGACATCCTAGGCAGAATTGGACTTCAGACTTGGATTCAGGACACTTGATTTAGTATAGGACATAAGGATTAAATTAAGTAGCAGATAATATTTATTTTTTTGTGCTGCAGTGATATCAATATATAGCCTTGCACAATAGCAGCTACTACCCTCTGAACTTCAATTCATCTTAATTATCTTAAATGCCTCTGGGCTCCAGTACAGACTGTCATGGAGATTGCTAATTGAATTTGGCAGCAGCTATGACACATGTCAGACATAGACAGCTCTCTGGAAGAAAACCATGACAGGTATGACTAACTTTTGTGGACTTCTGTAGCCTGGTAGAACCCAACTTCTGAATTTTTCCACTGGTAGAATATCTTCTAGATCAGTGGTTCCCAACAAGGGGTACACAGCCCACAGGGGGACTTCAATTCCCAAAAGCCTAAGTCAGAACATTGGCTGATCAGTGCTTTGGGGAAATGACTTAGGCTTCTGGGAATTGAAGTCCAAAAACCAGCATTTGGGAAACACTGTTCTAGACTGTATCTCTACTATCCCCATGTAGGGCTGGAAAAACTCCTGCTTGAAACCTTTGAGAGCTACTGCCAGCCAAAGGTAGCAACAGCGGCCCAGATGGAACTGCGTTCTGCCCCAGTGTAAGGCACCTTCCAATGTTCATAAAGAAGAATGAAATTTTACAATGTATCTTACATAATCTATTACTAATTCCTCTTTGTCTTCTCCCCTGTATTTTCTGACAACCATCTGAATAAAATCTCCAAACTTGGGGGCCATATAGACATCTTCATTCTGTAGCTCTAGTCCACTGCATTTTTGTTTGATCTCTTCAATCATCCTTGAGAAAGAAATGCAAAAAAAAAAAGATCAAAATGGTGAGATTGACAGATTGGCTCTCAATCTATGTACAGTATTGGCATTTTGAACCCTGCTATTTTCATTGGAAGTATCTCAGCTGTCAGACACTATAATTCATGGGGCTAGCCCTAACATGAGGTGGGTGCTTCAGGCAGCATATCTGGTACATCATCAAAGAGCACTAAATTGTTTGTTACTTATTTGTTCTTACAGCATTTTTCCTGCTAAAAAGATGGGAGAGATGCTTGGGAGATTTTTGGCCTCCTGTGCCAAAATACCTTGGCTAGCTTTTGGAATTGTCAGAGGAGGCAATAGTGAAAGAGTGCTAACTCAGAAAACAGAATATTTTAAGACAGCCCTGTTAATTAGAGGCACAAAGTAGTAATTAACAATTCATCTAGACCAATTATGATGAACCTTGGCACTCCAGATGTTCTTGGACTTCAATTCTCAGAACCCTGATCAGCAGGAGTGCTGACTTAGACTTCTGGTAATTGAAGTCCAAGAACACCTGGAGTGCCAAGGTTCACCATCACTGACCTAGGGTGTCAACAGTTTAAAGTTTTTAAATGTCACCCTTGCTCAAAAGCCAGTCATATCTGACTCTAGGGTCTGGTGCTCATCTCTGTTTATAGCCAAAGAGCCAGCGCTGTCTGCATCTGCAGACGTTTCCACAGATATGTGGCAGGCATGTCTAGACACTGGAGTGCACAGAACACTATTTCCTTCCCACCAATGTGGTCTCTATTTATCTACTTACAATTTTATGATTTCGAACTGCTAGGTTGGCAGGAGCTGGCCTCTCATTAACTGATAAAATGCTCTCAGTGAGGAGAGAGAGGACAAAGATAACAATGATATAAAGCCATGATACCCTCTTGGGACTGAAATGGCAGCATAATTTTTTGTAGTGGTGATGGTGCAGGGCAGAGACTAATAGGCCAGCAAATTGCCTTTAGAGTTCAAAAGTTATTATTTCAGCTCCTTGTGTTGGCTAAGAGAGGCTTGAAGCTCTCTTTCAGCTGTTTCCAGTTGACCACAGAAGCACAAGAAGTATTTTTAATATATCTATATTCCACATTTCTATCAGGAAAGTTGGTCAAGGTGGTCAACAATGCAAAATTCTTACCAAAAAATGTCACAGGACACATTCAAAAATATCACAAAAACTATCCAGTGGAAATTACAAGGATAATGGAGCCACAACCTATTACTTAACCTTTTCCAACAACAGATGACAACTCATGCCAAAGACCTATCTGAATAAAAATGTCTGTCTGCTGACAGATAGACAACAGAGAACAAACCAATACAGCTTCTTAAAGCAGGAAGTTCCAGAATCTGGGAGTGGCCACTAAGAAGGATGTCTTTCATGTTCCCTACATATTGTGTCTGCAAGAGTGTTAGAACAAACAGAATGGCCTGATAGACTTGGCTTTGTTTTCACGGTTCTTATGAGACATTTCCACTATCAGTGCCTTCAAGAGAGAGACAAATCCTCATCTCATTCTATTGCATGAAAATGAGAAATAGCAACATTTCTCCTGACCTACAATATGGCAGAAGCAAGATATTTTCTGCTCGTACTGATTTCTCAAATCTGCAAAAACAAATTTTGCAGAAACAATAACAACTGTTTTCTTGTTCTGTAGAGTTTCAGAAGTAGAAACACCAGAATTTTGTAATCAATCAGCTTGTTGTTCTGTTCTTGTTCTCTCTCTCTCTCGTTCCGCCCATAAATGATAATTAGCTTCACATAAAGAGATTTTGCATGAGTTATGAAATGTAGGTTAAAAAGACTCCTTTCATTTTTATACAAAATATAAGACATCTCATCCAATAGCAATTTATGAGGGAACCAGTAATTTAGCAAGAATTCTTTAAGTCCTTTCAGAGATTTTGACTTACCTAACAACATCCATAGAGGAAGCTCCAGACTTAAAGAATTCTGTGGTGTCCTCAATTACAGCCACATTGCTCAAAATTCCCTTCCAAATGGACTGCAAGATATGGGGAAAAAACCTGAGACAATGCCAACAAATCCATCCACGAATAAGGCATGTTAATCCAAAGTTACACATTGCACAGTTTTGGATCTTTGAGCTGCTGTATATTTTCCAACCTGCCCGAAATAGACCCAGCAACTTCTGTATCTTCATTAATGAGTACCCAGATCTGCTGGCTTCTACTGATGCTCCTGGCAGCAAGTGGGGTCTAAATGATGAGTTGCATGCAAATAAGTCACAGGAAGTAGGAATGCTGGGCAAGGTAGCCATCATCTCTCCTACAGCAATCCCTCAGGAAGTTGCTACTTATTTGTCACTGACAACATTCACACTAGCTCTTGCAGTCGAGTAAGACCATATATCTCTGAATACTCATCAAGTAGCATCCTAAATTCTGTTCCGTTTTGCTCTCCCTGATTTTTTTAAGGGGGGGGATGAACATATGATTTAAACATGCTTAAATTACAGAAATAAATTGATTACTATGTATACATGTATGATTATATCCACAGAATACAGTACAGTGTGTACATTACTGTAATCTTGCATTTTCTACTGGCACTTTTCTACAGATCTCTTTCCTTTCTTCCTCCTTATCTACTTATTTAGAAACCTATTGGCAGAGTGATGCAGCTGAGAGAGTGTTGAACTAGGATTCTGAAGACCTAGGTTCAAATTCGCACATGGCCATCATTCACCGAGGTGTAACAATGGTAAAACAACTCATTAAATATCTTACACGTCTTGAAATGCTTATTATAAATGGACCATAATTTGATAGCACACATTAACATTTAAAAAGCATTTGACATTTCTACAAATGCTATTCAATTTTTAAAAAACTATCATTTACCTTGATATCTTCTGCCATCTTCTTTTCCTCTTCAGTAAGTTCTACAACAGACACCTCATCCATGGAGAAATATTTAGAAGCTGGGATCATTCTTCCATCTTCAAACTGGAGATTTCTGACCAACAACTAGAAAAAAAAAGAAATACAAGTATAGGTAGCTAGTAGAATAAGCAAAAGTGCTAGAAGCAGGTATTTAACTATTTTTATTCCTATTATGAATGATTTCCTGTTGGAAGGCCACATTAATTTAGTTGTAATCAAATAAGGCCACATTCAAGAAACTTCAATTAGATACACTTTGTAACATATATTATTTTCAGGGGAAAATCTAACTACTATGTACTTAATAATTTCAAAAAATGAAAACAATCTGTTAATTTTAAAATTACTAAAATAAAAAATACAAAAGATGAACAAAAATGTATTAATATAACTAAAGGGATTTGCTCTGTAAAATTTGGATTCAGTCAAAAGGCCAGACTTAAGGACTTAGAAAGCCACACGTGTTCTAAACACGTATACTTCAGGTTTTTTTATTAAGATATTATGAGATATTATTCTCATAAAATAATATTTATAACTCTTATAAAATAATATTTACTACTGTCACTGTGGTTCTATTATTTTCCCTGGTATAGTTTAGCATTTATTATTCCCGACATTCAGTATAGAGTTTTTTAAATGCTCACCATCTTTCCATCATTGCCAAACATAACTAGGCCATTCTTAGTTACAAGGCTAGGCTTTGCAGCACCTTTCATTAATAACTCTTTGCCAGGAGGTACCGAACCATCAAATAATGATGAACCATACAACGTAACCATCTGTAAAAAGATGTAGATAGTTTTAAAACAAATGTACAGTACTTGACAAACAATACCATTCAGTTCAGCAAAAGAGAAGAACCCATAGTTCAATAGCATAGGGCATGTTCTCCCTATATCAGCTATGGCAAATCTATGGCTCAAGTGCCAGAGGTGGCACGCAGAGGACTCTCTCTGTGCATGTGTGATGGTGCAGGCAAGGTAAGCCCTGCTCTGCCTGGTGCCAATGGGTGCATGGACATGCACAATGTGCACATGGTGGGGGGGGAGGGGCAGTATGGTGGGCTTCCTCAGGGTAGCACTTGCCCTCAGCAAGGCGTGGTGGTCTTGCCAAGCCAAAACACACACAAACCAACTCAGCAGCTTAGCATCACCCATGGCAGGCTCACACCTTGCCGAGCCAAACCACACACACACTGAGACATGCCAGGGTGCCACAGGACTTGGCACCGCCCATGCTGGGCTCACACCTTGCCAAAATAGATTGATTTGTGGTTTTATATTGAGTTGTGGTTTAGCTATGTATTTTTAAATTGTGTATGTAAGCCGCCCAGAGTTGGGTTTTTTACCCGATTGGGCGGGATAATAAGTTGAAGGAAATAAATAAATAAAATGCCACCTCCCTTTTGGCAAGGTGTGGCGAGCCTAGCACAGGTGCGCCAAACCCTGTGGAGCCCAAACACCACCCCTGTTTGGGCTCTGCAGGGCTTGATGCCACCCTGACAGGCCTGCAGCAAAAGGGACAGGGCTTGCCCGTGGGGGTGGTGCAGCACCAAGCCCTGCGAGCAGGGGGGCACTCTCCATGGCTGCATGGGAAGGGGCAGGGGTTTTGCCCACGGCAGCAGGTGGCAGGGCCCATCCAAGGTGGGCTGTAGTTGGCATGGGGGCTTGCCCACAAGGGTGCAGGAAGGGCTATATCAACATCACGTGGGTGGGTGCGCACGCACGCACCCATGTGATGTCACCAGTCCATGTGGTCCCTGCTGCACATCTCCCCCGCCCCCTTGGGCACTCGGTGTCTAAAAGGTTTGCTATCATTGCTCTATAGGGAGACTCGGGTTTGCCCCCATGATCTTTAACTACAACTGGAAAATTCTTGTCTGAGATTTTTGAAAAGCAGCTGCCAATCAGAATCCACAATACTGAGCTAGATAGACCAATCATATAAGGCAGCCTTTTCTGTTTGCATAACTGTGTTTGTATAGCTGGCAAGTGTATATCAAAGCCATCCTCCCTTTCGGTAACATTTTGAGGGGTAAATCCTGACACAAAAGAGAAATATTTTAAAGCACTATCTGACACATGAGAAATACTTCCAAGGTAATATTTAATATTTGCTTGCTTTGCGCAACATTTGATTCAGGAGAGAAATCCAAATTATTAAACTTTTGAAGCAATCAACATACATCCAGAAGGACAGATGGGCAGTCCTGACATGACAGCCTTCTTGCTTTCTTTAGCTGGGATTCTCATTATTCATAAAAGAGTGGCCGCTCATTGACCTTGCGACCAAAGCAAGATAGAGCAGTGTTGTAATCCCCAAAGCTTACCTGACCATCAATCATTGTCCAAGCACCAGGTACTTTATCATGTCCTCGGATCCAATTGTGCAAAGCCTTTGCTGGTTGATCCCATGAAATCTAGGAAAGCAGAAACCATAAAATGACTTGTTCCTACTGACATACAATTTAATATCATCAGACTTGCGATGGCTTAGGTTGCTTATGATAATAATATCCTTCATAATATGATGCAGGACAAGGAAATACAGGAGCATTTGTTGAACTGTGATTACGTAACACAAAAGATGGGCTGATTTAAAATCATAGCAGGAAGAAGCACCCATTCAGAGACTGAGATGGAAAAGGAAAACACTTATCCAAGGAAAGGGCATCTATTTTGTATGAGATGATATTACACTGAAAACGTCATGCTGGTTAATAAATTTCCAAATATAAGCCCTAAAGGATGGCTTTGTTTCCTTGAAATTCATACCCTGCCTGGGCAGATTCAAAGATCAGGCATTTTATGCTACTGATCACTGGAACTCATGGCAATTTAAAATAAAGGCTTAAATCTAGTTGCTAGTCCTAACATGAGGAAAAACCACTGTGGAATTGTGAGTCTAGGCCAGTGATGGTTCTAGACCATCCAGCTGTTCTTGAATTTCAATTCCCAGAAGCCCTGATCAGCAGATGTGTGGACTTGGGCTTCTGGGAATTGAAATCCAAGAACACCTGGAGTGCCAAGGTTTTCCATCACTGGTATAGGCAAAGGTTGCCCTTGCTCGAAAGCCAGTCGTATATGACTCTAGGGTATGGTTGCTCATCTCCGTTTAGAGCCAAAGAGCCAGTACTATCCGCATCTGCAGACATTTCCATGGTCATGTGGCAGACATGACTAGACTCTGTAGCACACAGAACGCTGTTGCCTTTCCCACCGAAGTGGTACCTATTTATCTACTTGCAATTTCTTCCTTTGGAAATGCTAGGTTGTATGTCAATTTTTTTTTTAGCCAGGATTTCTATTTGTATGTCGAAATTTTTGTAAGTCAAACCATTTGTAGGTCGGGGTTCCACTGTACATTAGCACAACATTCAATATGCTACCAGACGAATTCCTAGTATGCTAGAAATCTGGATGAGCAACTTGTAATCTTGTAGTTCCTGGACTCTCACTAATTTTGGATCTATTCAACGTTGCAGGTGGTGAAGAATGAGATATTTGCAGTTCAGCAATATTTGAAGGGTCATAAGTTGCCTGTCTCTGTTGTAAGTCATGGAATGTGACCTCATTTTAAAAATGCACATATGTTTTTAAAAAATCAGGAAAGGTAGAGGCTCTGCCCTTGTTGGATGACATACCCAAACCAATATTCTTTCTGCTTTTAAAAAGCAGGAAAGTCATAGACTTCTTTATATCACCATGTTGCCATTTAATTTGCTTATTAAGATACAAGACAGAAAATTATTGTGTACACTGTATAATAAGTAAATACACAGGGAGAACAAACACCTGTATTTGTATTAGCCTTGTGAACAGAACTTGACTTTGGAGACTGAAAATCCCAAACCCTTGCCTGGTACAATGAAAGGGAAGAACAAGTGATGACTGCTCTTCTCCTATTCTAGGTTTTCTTGGAAGACTGTTCTCATTCTTGTTCCACTATTTTCCCCCTCCCCCGCCCATTACAACTAATAGAATGAAGATTATGTATATTCTGGCTGCTGTACATTATGTCAAAAGAAAGTTTCAGAACCAGCAGATCCAAAGACTTTCCTGATCTGGCCAACATATGCTTCTGATTCACCTCCGCTTCCATTATTACCCCAATTAATGAAAGGCATTCCGATGGCACGGAGGCAAAGACTCCAAGTTTCAAAACTGAAATGGAAACTTTAAGAACAGACCTTTCATTTTGCTCTTAGATGCAAAGTTCCAAACTACCTTTTGGTTCCTGGGGTGACAGTCAAGGGACTAGATCCTGCATATATTGTTAGTGGCAAAATTATAATGGATCCCCACATCTTTTGAAATTACAGTGGTACCTCGCTTAAAGAGCATAATGTGTTCCACAGGATAGCTCTTTAAGCAAGTTTGCACTTTAATCAATACACCATTGTAAGTGACCAATTGTGACTTCTTGGGGGGGGGGGAAAGACTGCAAACCCCGATTTAGATGTTAAGCAAGTTTTTGGTTGGTTTTAGTTGTTAAGCGAGGCGACCATTCAGAAAAAATTCTGCTCTTTAAGCGAGTTAGTCACTAAGCGAGGCACTCTTTATGCAAGGTTTACTGTATCAGAAACTACAGTTGTCAAGCACACCTCTGCATTTTCCTTTTTCTGGATCCCTTCGTATGTTGCCCCCTCCTCAGACTGGGGAATACGAGGAGCTTTACCATCAGCAATGAGCTGCACAGCTTCAACCTAAAGAGAACAATCAAACTGGTCTAGATTGGTCTAGAAAATGAAACATCTCTATTTATCATGTTCAAAACTATGGAGCAAACTTTGGAAAAGTTACAGTTTTGGTCTCTAATTCCCAAAATTACAGCCAACCCAGACCATACTGGCTGGGGGTGAGGAGTTCTGGGAGTTGTAGTAAGGAAAAAAAACTTTTCTAAATGCCTGCTGCTAAAATAACTAGCCCATATTCTCATTGGTCATGCAGCAACCCAGCATAACTCATTTCTTCATATTCATACTGCTTGCCTTACAAGATTTCAGTGGTTTGAATTATGAACAAGGTAGTCCCAGGGTATGCAACAGCACACCCCACCCCATCTGGTCAGGATTCATTTTCTAATGAATCAATTGCCTTCTGAATTACTGAACTTTAGCCCCTGCTCCACAACTGTAACGAATAATTTCCTGCTTTGCAGGATTGTCATGAAGTTTATTAAGACAATGCTTGAAATTCTGTTGTTTGATGTTATTAGAGTAGGCCCACCAAATCAATAGAATTATAGAAGAGTTGACTCACCAAATCTCCACTGATTCTGTAGACCTACTCTAATTATGTTTTACTAGACTAAACTACAGGGATTCATCTGTTGTATCATACAGTAATACCTCATATAACATTAGTATCGAATAACACTAAAATCGCATAACATTAAGCAATCTGGGGGGGAGAATTGCATCAGATAACATTAAGATCCTATGGGATGCATCGGATAACAACCGCTAAAGCCTGTGTGATTACAATGTATCTCTATGGATCCCATAGGATTTTAACATGCATCGGATAACACTAAAAATCGGATAACACCAAGACTTGTGGAACCAGGTTTTAACGTTATCTGAGGTTTTACTGTATATGAAGATTGGAGCTTGGAAATGTTGCTTTTTTAAGACTACAACTCCCAATAGCTCCCAGTTGGAACAACCATTGACTATCCTGACCAGAGAATTCTGGTGCTGAAAGGAATTCCAATTTCAAACCACTTGCTTTTCAACCTAGGTAGCCCCATTCTAATCTGGCGATGGTTTTGAGACATTTCCTAGTGTGCAACTTTTAGATGTTACCCATCAGCAAACTGCAGGTTTCTTGGAGATGTAATGAGACCCAATTCAGAAAGTACCAGATTGAGAAAACAACCTTACCATAGCCTTTATTCCTTCTGGAAAAAGAAACCGATTATACAGGTCATCAACAGTATCATTGGGTCCAACATCACATGACCTCTGCTGGAGAATGGGTCCAGTGTCCAGACCATCATCTGCCCAGAAAATTGTAAAACCAGCTTTTTTATCTCCATGAATTAAAGTCCTGAAAATAAATAAAAAATGAAAAAGATCAATGTGATTGATAAAAGGAGCATCAGATTCCCCCTATATACAACATTTTAATGTTCAGGCAGATAAATGGAGACTCTTGCATAATGTAGGAACAGACTTGGGTCTAAACCAGATCCCAGTGGCTCTCAAGATGTTGCACTTACACAATTCACCTCTTCATTGGCTGTGCAAGCTAAATTGACGTCCAATACCATGAGGCCAGATTTTCCCCAGGCTTGAAAGATGGACTAGAAATGCAATGGCTGGATTCAATTCTCACATGAACTGATCAACTCAGTAACTATGGAACATAGAGTGCTTCCACAGTGATGGTTCCTAGCACTACCAGCCAAAAGATACTATGCATTAATTCCATCTTTTTTTCCTTTCAACAGATTTTTGAGGTAAAGAAAAAAAACCTCCAAAGAAATGGGGAGGATTACGAACAGAAGATCGTATCACCCAGATACGTCCTAAAATTCTAGAAGTGAAAAGAAAAGCTGCACTATAGGAACACAGGAAGTTTGCCTCGTGTTGCCTTAGGCGAGGGGTGCCCAAACTTTTTGGGCTGTGGGCCAGTCATGTGGTTCAGGGAGCCCAAAGTATGGCCTGGGGTCTGGCCCCGGCTCCAATTCATCCAGCCTGTGAAGCCCTTGTCGCTCCTGGAAGCGGAAGTAAAACGCCCCTGCCTTAGGCCATTGGTCCATTTACCCTGCTGCTGTCGATACCAAGTGGCAGCAGGTTTTCAGGGATAATTCCTTTGTAACCCTACTGTGAAAGATTGGAAACCAAGGAACTACTTTACACAGAGTGGTTGTTCTTCAACAGCCCACATTAAAAGCCTCATCTGGAAGCGCACTAAGAATTCAGTGGGATTTACTTCTACCTGGACTATAAAGTTGCCCTATATTAGTGAGGGGGTTGTCTGAGGTCCACTACCTCCCCCAAATTACATCAAAGAGACAGCACTATTGGAAAAAGGCTGATATGCTAGGCAACAGAGCCCCTAGAGCTACCTTTCTGGACTTATAAAGTTACTTGGAAAAGTTACTTTACGGAATTACTACTCTCAGAATAACTTTTTTTTACTACACCTTGGCCTACACAGCCTCGTTCAGTGGCCATAAAGGCTAGGGAATGTTTTGGGTCACTTTAAGTTGGTCCTGACTTGATGACACATAACAATAACAATTTAAGAGTAAAAAAGAGTAACTTTCCAGTGTCTGCTCAGGTATCCTGGAGAATGTTGGCCTGTTGCCAGAGTTGAAGTTTAAAAAAAAATACTCCAAAATGTCCCATAAAATATAGCACTCAAGGCTGCTTGCAAACTTTTTAAAAGAATAAAATCACATTTAGCTAACAGAAAATCATCATAAAATCATATAAACCAGATTCACTGTAAAACTATTTAAATTAAGCAATTTCTTTAAAAACCACTAAAATCAGCTTGGTTGCAGATTAAAACCAAGTAAGGCAAAATGTCTTCGGCAAAGCCTAGCTGGCTAGATGTGTGATATTGACTGTTAATACAAGTACAGTAATTGCCTTGCATTTAAGTCAGGTCACTGGCAAATCAAGTCCAGTGCTGTCACTATAAGTGGTGGCACCTAACTAAGAATTAACAAAAAATACAGAGTCATTCCAACCAGCGCTGACCATACTTTACACAACAGATTGTTAGGAAGCACAGTTGCCATGTCTGTTAAGTACTTAGTCTAAGAATTAGGCAACTATTTGTGACATTTCAGGCAGAGTCACTTAATAAGTATTGGTATGAGAGTAGAGACTTTGTTGGGAATTTATCCCTTAAAAGATTTAAAAGAAATGCTTGGTGAAGAGACTCATACCAGCGACAATCAGATATAATGTCTTGGGTTGAATCAAGTCACTCACAGTAGGAAAACCTCTCATTTAGGGGTACATTTGTACCTCCCCAAAAGCTACTCTGAGGGAAAGGGGTTTACTCTGACCAGAAGGAAAGCTCTTCTATGAGTAGGAATCTTTAGGTCATAAAAATAATGTGCAATTTTACCCAAACAAGATTCAGTGCCTAATATAATGGGGGAACATGCAAAAGGTTGAGCAGGCCTAAATTTTTGGTACAAACCTATCATTATTTACACCCACTGAAGGTGTGATTTTGCCTTCATACAAAATCAACTGCTTATCCTTAACACATCATTATGTGACTACTGTGTCATGCTGCTTTACAGACCTGGGAAAAGTTCTGTTTTGATCTGTGAAATTCTGGAAGCAGCGGTACCCCTAAGTAGCTTTTTAAAGGTAAAGGTCACCCTTCCTCAAAAGCCAGTCGTATCTGACTTTAGGGTTCAGTGCTCATCTGTGTTTACAGCCAAAGAGCCAGCACTGTCTGTGTTTGCAGACATTTCCATGGACATGTGGCAGGCATGACTAGACACTGGATTGTACAGAATATTGTTTACCTTCCCACCAAAGTGGTACCTGTTTATCTACTTGCAATTTATTGCTTTCGAACTGCTAGGTTGGCAGGAGCTGGGACAGAGACAGAAGCTCTCTCCGTTGTGCAGTACTCGGGTCTCGAACTGCTGACCTGACGATCTTTCAGTCATCAAGTTCAGCATCTTAACCACAAAGCATCTTAACCACAGCATCTTAACCACAGTCCCTTTTTTATTATTGTAAAGCAAATAGTAGAAGCATTCCAATGTACCTGGCTTCCTTTCTGGCTCCCAACTCTCCTCTTTGATGTTAAGTTACCCTTTCATCATGGCCTGCTTACCAATTTATGGCTGATGCTCCTCTATGACGGGGAAGGATGGATGGATGGTAAATGATGGAGCCGTGCCTCGGACGATCAATAACATCCATGGGGATAAACTGTGTACAAAATGGAAGGACATTCAGCTCTGCTCCAACTGATTCATAGGCTTCAACAACTTCTTTGATAGGTTTCCCTTTAATTCTCCACCTTGAGAATTTAAACACAGGAGTCCCATCTTTTTCTGCAGCTGATGCTAAAAAAAAGGCAATACAGAACGTTTACAAATAGGTTGTTGACTGTCGACAAAGAACTAAAACGTGTGTGAAAAATCATGCCCTCAAAAGTTACTTTGCCACCGAGTAGTATACAGAATTGGAACATGGGAATCTGCTTTACATGGTGACAGACCAATGTTCCATTAATGTACTGCTGACACTGACTGGCAGCAGCATCCAGGATTTTAGATAGGAGTTTGTTCAAGCCCTCTGGACCTCTATCTGTCTCATTCCAGCCTGATTTAAAAATTTAGGCCAGAACTGGAAAATATTTGGCTTTCTAGATCTTTACAAGCCTTTGGACAATGGCTGCCCACCCCAAGGAAGGCCAGGAAGACAACCACTATCTTCTTGGCAGTGGCAGTGTTATGAAATTCTCTGTTGCCATGTGTCTGACAAGGTCTCTCTCTCTCTTTGTCCTAGAAACTGGTGAAAGTGGAACTCTTTAAAGAAGCATTCATTAACATCTTCCCTCTCAGTTAATTTGCCTTCCAAACTCTGCTGCACTGAAATATTCCTGTTAGGTTGCCATTGCTCAAAAGCCAGTCATATCTGAATCTAGGGTTCGGTGCCCATCTCTGTTTAGCCAAAGAGCGCTGTCTCCATCTACAGATGTTTCTGTGGACATGTGGCAGGCATGGAATGCTGTTTACCTTTCCACCAAAGTGGTCCCTGTTTATCTACTTGCAATTTCTTGCTTTCAAACTGCTAGGTTGGCAGAAGCTGGGGCAGAGCTCACTGTCATTGAGTACCCGGGAATCAAACTCTGACCTTCCAGTCAGTGAGTTCAGCATCTTAACCACTTGAACCACGACAGTCCCACTACAAGTACTGAAATTACTATAGAATATAAAATACTTACCTAAAGGGTCAGCCTTTCCATTTTTATCCGGGACAGTGAAAACTCCTACAACTCTATGTCCTTCTTTTTGTAAGTGTTGATAAACTTCTTGTCCAAAAAGACTCTGACCTATCAAAGCTAGCTTCAGTTTATTTTGATAATACTCCTGTTGGCAAGAAGAAAAATGCAAAATATACTTCCGAAATTGACATACTTTTTGTTCAGTTAATTTATCTGACCAACATAAGAAGACATTCCTCAAACACAACTATAATATTTTACTTTATATTATTTTTTTTGCAGAGTTTTACACTTTGTCTGGCAAGATCTCAGCCAATCATCAGTTCACATGATAAAACTTAAAATACTTATTTTCCTCCTACAGAATCTTATAACAAAAGTATCGTGATGAAACAGCATTTCTATGCTGCCATTCATCAAAGCAGAATCTAGTGTGTTGCAAAATCTGTTGGTAAGAAATCATTCAGAAGCTATCCATTACAATGAAACACTGGCTGAAATCCAATAGTAAGCTGAAACTAGAATAGATCAATTGCCTCAGTGGGGCTCTGGTAAGTTAACTCCACTGTAGTTTCTATGAGTTCAATGCAACTACTCTAGTTGAAATTTACTACAAGATTTCAGCCACAGTAGAGGATTTAAAACTTGACAGATAAAATCTCTTTGAGAAATAGTGAAGTAGTGTGTACACTTGAAAAGACATAATTAGAAAGACAAACATTGTTTGGCCAAATAGGTTACCAACAAACAAATTAAAACCATAAATACATAAAAAGCATTCAACATAAAAGATTTTCTTTTGATTGTTGCCACTGGATACTTTTATCCTAGCCAATGCAAGTTTTTAGAATGGGGGAGAGATATGTCCTACACCATTTTCTAAAAATCCATGATATAGCAAATTATAGCAATCCTAACAAGACTTTCAAGGTAACTGAAATATTTAAGGAGTGGTTTTACTAATTCCACAACTCCAATGAGCTTCCATTCTTGAGCAGAGAATTGAACCTAGGTCTTCTGAGTCCTACTCCATCACTCTATTCGCTACACCACACTAGATATCTTGTTAGGATTGCTATAAATCAGTTCCAACTTGATGGCGGATAACAACAAAAATGTATGTATGTATGTATGCAGCAAAGTATTCACACTTCTATGCCACTTCATAGCGCCTAGTACACTCTCTGGACAGTTCACAAATTAATTAGCATTTTGCCTCAACATGCTGGGTACTCATTTTACCAATCTTGGAAGGATGGAAGGCTGAGTCAACCTTAATCCCTGGTCAGCATCGAACTCACAATATTTTGGTTGAAGTATAGCAGTTTAATCACTGCACCACCAGGGCTCATTATGTATGTGAACTTTTGTGGTTATGATCTTCTTCCTCAGACACAAGTGGATTGTAATCTCTGACAGTTGATGCTAAAATAAATGTTAGTTTTAAGGCACTACATTATTTCTATTAATTGTGCTGAAATAGACTAAGATGACTTTCTTGTTGAAAAGCCCTTCAAAGAAAAATCTTCTATGCTGAACTGGGAAGGGGGGATTAGAGTAGATTAGTAGCATCGCTGAAAGTTTCCATCCCACAAGGTTTTGCTGCCTGAACTCCATACCAGTACAGGGTTGGATGAGCCAAATATGGGAGATAGTTTTAAAAAAACAAAACAGGATTTTTAGCACTTTTGTCACTATTGGTGCCAATTTAATTCAATTTAATCCCTTGTGTTGTCTGGCTATTGGAAAAAATACCAACTTGACCTGTACGCAATTGGGAAGAGATGAGAAAACAAATGCTCTGTCTGGCTGAATCTTAGTACAGTATTTCAATGCAAAAATTAAAAGAAGCAATGAGATCTTTTTAGATCCAGCAGCAATCTATAGCAAAGGCCCTCCTTTTCCATGTGCTAATGTCAGTCATTCATTCTCATATTTACCATTGCTGATGCAATCCAAGGAGCTCAAATTAAGCCTTCCTACTCTATCAATCCTTTGACACATATTTTCCATCAGTTGGCTGACCGGGTGTTGTCAAATACAGTACAGTACTGTATGCTGTCAAACTAACAGAGCCTGTACTGTACATTTCACTACCTGGATATCAAATGTCTTTCCTACTTGTACAGAAATTTAAGAGGCAACTGTTAAACACTAAATTGAATATCTGCATAACTCAGACATGCATTTTAGCCTAGCCTCTACAATCACAATAATACTCACTCACAGTACTCTAACAGTATTGTGCAATTTGTAAATCATAATACTGTAGCAGCAAAATAAAATGGTATGACATTTAGAAACCTGGATTCGGGCAGACCTGGGTTTAGATCTCACCTCAGCAATGAAGTCTGGTGAGAGATCTTGAGTTAGTCATTCATTCTGTTAATCTCTACCTAATCTACTATACAGCTGGATGAATAGCTCAATGATTTAGGCGACTCTGCTGAATAGCTCATTGATTTAGGACCTATTTTAGGTGACTCTGGAGACAGAGGTTGGGAGCTAAATTCCCGGATGTGCATCTCAGAAGAGCCAGCCTGTGTAACCCAGGATTCTCCAGCAGAGGATAATGGTAAACCACTTCTGAGTACAGTACTCTTTAAATAGAAAACCCTGGAAAGAGTCCCCATAAGTCACCTCTGACTTGATTTTGTTGTTGTTCAGTTACACAGTTGACTCCATCCCTTTGCGACCCCATTGACCATTGCCTGCCAGGCACCTCTGTCCTCCACCATCCTCCTCAACACACCCAGCTCTGTGCCCATTGCATCTACAATACCATCTAGCCATCTCATTTTCTGCCGCCCTCTTCTTCTTTTGCCCTCCACCCTTCCCAGCTTCAAGGCTTTCTCAAGTGAATCCTCTCTTCTCATTTGATGTCCAAAGTATTTTAGCTTCATCTTTACTAATTGACCTTCTAAGGAGCAGCCAGGGTTGATTTCTTCTAGGCTCGACCTATTTGTTCTCCTCACTGTCCAGGGGACTCTCAAAACTCTCCTCCAACACCACATCTCAAAGGTATCTATTCTTCTGTGCTCAGGTTTCCTAATTGTCCAGCTCTCGCAACCATACATTACCACCGGGAATACTATTGCTTTGACTATATGAATTTTAGTTTCCAAAGTGATGTCTCTACTTTTCACTATGTTCCCCAGGTTTCTAATAGCTTGTCTGCCAAGCATCAGTCGCCTTTTTATTTCATGGCTGCATTCATCATCTGCAAAGATCTTTGTTCCTAAGAAAGTAAAGTCTGTCACTGCTTCTCCAGGGACTGAATAGGGTATGTTGCCATTATCTTGGTTTTCTTGATGTTGAGTCTCAAGCCACCTTTTGCACTCTCCTCTTTCAACCTAAGCAGGATTTTCTTTAGGTCTTCCTCACTTTCTGCCATTAGAGTAGTATCATCTGCATATCTCAGATTAAGCTGTTGCACAGGCTTGTTATAAAAATAATATAAGAGAACAGTGTGAGATCTGCTCTGGGTTTCTTGAAGGAATAAGGTGCCACGGGCAGTTGAAAATTAAATGAAGGTACTCTAGGTGAAAGCGTATATATATATATATATATATATATAGTAAGAAATGTATTGTTTTATAATGCATTCCCAAGAAAAGTTATAGTTAAAGCTAATACAATACTAACATACTTAAAGCTTTTAACCGCCACAACCATATCAGCAATGCATAATACAATTAAGGCTGAATTGTTACACTCCAGGCATGTCAAGAAATAAACTGCAAGCCATAAAAAATCATGCCATAGTAAATATTTTGGTTTTTATAAAAGGTATTATAAGATTCTTCTCCTTTCATCTCCCCTCCCCCATTTTTTGGTACTCTATAATCTGCAGTGCTCAGAATGAGGAGGAAGAAACAGGACACACTCTATTATTATTATTATTATTATTATTATTATTATTATTATTATTATTATTATTATTATTATTATTATTATTATTATTATCCCGCCCCAATCAGGTAAACCCGACTCTGGGCAGCTTACAATATAAATTAAAATCATAGGTTAAGCCTATAATAATACTAATACTAATTTAAAACTTTAAAAGTTCACAGAAAAAATTAAAACAACGGAAAAATTAAAACAGAAAGGGAGGCTGTCCCTTAGATCAGCCACCCTACCTGGGATCCCACATTCGTGGATCCCCACACTTGCCCTGCCAGCCAGGTTTTTAGGCCCTTCCAGAAGGGCAGGAGCTCTGTCTGTAGGCGCAGCTCAGTTGGCAGGAGGTTCCACTCTATCTCTAAAAGTACTGTACAGTATATGCATCTTGTATAGAAAGTGACATCTGGAGTTCATGAGGTCTGGGGAAAGGAAAAAGTCAACCCCATGCTGTAAATTCCTTTGAGCCCCAATGGCGCAGTGGTTGCACTGCTGTACTGCAGCCAACACATTGTGAGTTTGAAACTGAACAGGAATCAAGGTTGACTCCGCCTCCAAAGGTTGGTAAAATGAGTACCCAGAATGTTGGGGGCAAAATATTAATTAACTTGTGAACCGCCCAGAGAGTGCTGTAAGTGCTATGAGCATGTGTAAATTTGTAATTACTATTGCTATTGTTAACTGCCCAGAAAATACGCCAAGCTCTATGGGGCGATATATAAGTGTAATTCCTATTGCTATTGACAACTGAGAAACCAAACCAATCAGAGAAATTTTTATCTCTTTTTAAAACCCTGCTGAGCGGGCTTTCTCCCCTTCTTGCTCCTTTTTATCTGGTCCTGCAAACTGCATTGGGCTGTTGGTCTCTGTAACAGAATACAGAGCATATTGGGAAAGAGGCTGGTCCTCCCCTCAGCCCCTTTGGTGAAGAAGGGAAGGTGGGCAGAGTCCTGGTGGCGCAGTGATTAAACCAGTGGTGCCCAAACTAAGGCCCGGGGCCCAGATGTGACCCCCGATGCCAATGCATCCGGCCCGCGAAGCCCTCGTCGCTCCTGGAAGCAGAAGTAAAACGCGCCCGTACGGGCGCGTTTTACTTCTGCTTCCAGGAGCGACGAGGGCTTCGCGGGCCGGATGCATTGGCATTGGGGGCCGCCCCCGGGCCTTAGTGACCGGCTTCCTGAACTACATGATCGGCCCATGGCCCAAAATGTTTGGGCACCCCTGGATTAAACTGATGTACTGCAGCCAGAACATTGCGAGTTCGATCCTGACCAGGACGACTCAGCCTTCCATCCTTCCCGAGGTCGGTGCAAAATGAGTACTCAGCATGTTGGGGGCAAAATGCTAATTAACTAGTGAACAGCCCAGAGGATGCACTAATGCATGGGGTCAGCATTTAAGTCTTCATTGCTAGGGGCCGGACACACGATCCTCCTGCTCTGCCTTCTCTACAAATAAATGCATCACTTCGTACTCACGGTGGCTGTGGTGGAGAATCGCCGCAACAACTGGTTGGTTTTGGAGAGCATTCTGGAGAGTTAAAGGGGGGGTGGAGGAGAGATTTTGGGGGAGATCGGGCAAGAACCTGGTCCAGCAGGAATATTCGGCTGCCTTGGAGGCGGCTAAAGCGCAAAGCCAAGCAATTGATGGAGGTCCTGGTGCAGCGGCTGGAAATCTGGCAAGGACACAGAGAGAGAGGCAGGCTGAGCGCGGGAAGCAGGACCAGCGTCTAGTAGTCTGATGCAACCCAGACAGGCTTTTTCTTTGATTCCTGCCCAGGCAAGAGCCAGATCGGCGGGGGCGCGCCGGGGCGCGTGCACGAGGACTCCCCCCCCCCCCCCGCTCCACTGCAGCGGCGCAGTGAAAGCGGGCTTGGCCCTTCTCTGGAAGCCCGGGTGAGAAGCGAGATAGCCACGGTTAGTGCAAAAGCTGGCTTGAGACTCAATATCAAGAAAACCAAGATCATGGCAACAGGCCCTATCAGTCCCTGGAAAATAGATGGGGAAGAAGTAGAAGCAGTGACAGATTTTACTTTCCTAGGATCAAAGCTCACTGCAGATGGTGATTGCAGCCATGAAATAAAAAGGCGATTGATTCTTGGGAGGCAAGCGATGAGAAACCTGGGGAGCATAGTGAAAAGTAGAGAGATCACATTGCAAACAAAGATTCGCATAGTCAAGGCAATGGTATTCCCTGTGGCAATGTATGGTTGCGAGAGCTGGACCATTAGGAAAGCGGAGCCCAGAAAAATAGACGCCTTTGAGATGTGGTGTTGGAGGAGAGTTTTGAGAGTCCCCTGGACAGCGAGGAGAACAAATAGGTCAATCTTAGAAGAAATTAATCCTGACTGCTCCTTAGAAGGTCAAATAATAAAGATGAGGCTAAAGTACTTTGGACATCAAATGAGAAGAGAGGATTCACTTGAGAAAGCCTTGATGCTTGGAAGGGTCGAGGGCAAAAGAAGAAGGGGACGGCCCAAGATGAGATGGCTAGATGGTATCGTGGAGACAATGGGCACAGAGCTGCGTGAGTTGAGGGGGATGGTGGAGGACAGGAGTGCCTGGCGGACAGTGGTCCACGGGGTCGCAGAGAGTTGGAATCGACTGTGCAACTGAACAACAACAAAAAACCCGATCTGGGACAGTTTTGCATCAGGGCTGGCTCTACCGTTAGGCAGAGTAGGGTCACTGGCACAGGTGGACAATGAAAGATCTGGACAGGTTGCACCCGCTACTGGCCTCTTCTTCCCCCAGTTTCTCCAGCTCTCCCTAGGCTATTGTCGAAATCACTGGGAGACGTTCTTATCACAAGTACAGTACAGGACTGCATTACCTTTCAACATGTACAGTATTATACAAGTATCCTGGCGATTGGGTTAAATGGTTAATGTAGACAGTCTGTTGGATTAGGTTAAAAGAAGAGAGTGAAAAAGCTGGCTCGAGACTCAATATCAAGAAAACCAAGATCATGGCAACAGGCCCTTTCAGTCCCTGGAAAATAGATGGGGAAGAATTAGAGGCAGTGACAGATTTTACTTTCCTAGGATCAAAGCTCACTGCAGATGGGGATTGCAGCCATGAAATAAAAAGACGACTGATTCTCGGGAGGCAAGCGATGAGAAACCTGGGGAACATAGTGAAAAGTAGAGACATCACATTGAAAACAAAAATTCGCATAGTCAGGGCAATGGTATTCCCTGTGGCAATGTATGGTTGTGAGAGCTGCACCATTAGGAAAGCGGAGCGCAGAAAAATAGACGCCTTTGAGATGTGGTGTTGGAGGAGAGTTTTGAGAGTCCCCTGAACAGCGAGGAGAACAAATAGGTCAATCTTAGAGGAAATCATCCCTGACTGCTCATTAGAAGGTCAAATAATAAAGATGAAGCTAAAGTACTTTGGACATCATATGAGAGGATTCACTTGAGAAAGCTTTGATGCTTGGAAGGGTCGAGGGCAAAAGAGGAAGGGGAAGGCCCAGGATGAGATGGCTAGATGGTGTTGTGGAGACGGTGGGTGCAGAGCTGAGCGAGTTGAGGGGGATGGTGGAGGACAGGAGTGCCTGGCGGACGGTGGTCCATGGGGTCGCAGAGGGTCGGAATCGACTGTGCAACTGAACAACAACAACAACAACAAAAATACAACAGTACTGTGTCATCAGGAAATTGGGACATACAAACATATGTGGTGGGATTGTAAAATTATTTCCAATTTCTGGCATAAAATGGAACAAGAATTAGAAAAAAATTTAAATATCCGTTTAAAGTTGAATGAAAAAATTGTTTTATTAACGGACTTAAGAGGATTTGAATTTAGAGGAAAATATAAAAGAGTTATTGTCTATCTTTTTGACATTGGCGAGACAACAAGTAGCCAGAAATTGGAAAGGTGATATGAATTTAGAAATTGGTAAATGGTATGTTGATGTTTGGGATATGGCATTAAATGAAAAACTTACATGGGAATTAAATATAAAAAGGGGGTTAATAAAACAAAATAGATTTTGGGACATTTTGAAACCTTTTTTGCAACACACATTGATGGATAATAAAGGAGAAAAACCTGCTCCGAATACAATGTATTTTTGGCAGAATGAATGAGTTGTAAAAGGAGTGGCTGGTAGACTCAAGGGTGCACTGGGTGGTAGGAACCATGTACAAAATAATAAAGTTGTAATATGGTGGTTAAAGAGGAGAGGATATAAAGGTGAAAATATACAGTATAGTAAATGTATAGAAAATAATGTCTGACTACATTATATTATATTGATATGTATTTTTTCTCTCTCTTCCTCTTCTCATCTTTTAACGCTGTAGGATGTACGTGGGAACTACTTTTTTTTCTTTTTTTGTATGTAATTGTTTCTTTTATGTTTTGTAGATTGTTTTGTTAGTTTGTTTTTAATATTGTAAAAACCTTAAAATAAAAATAAAAAAAAGTACTGTATACAACTCTGAAAACTATAGGTTGAGAGAGGGAGGGAAGAAGATATACAAACGTATGAATAAGATGGAACCCTCTACAGCGCTATGTATAACTAAAAAGTTGTCAAGAACCATTTGTGATTTAGGTTGCAATCCTGTACACCTATGTACATTTACATCAGGGATTCTCAACTTGCAGCCCGTGGGCTTCTTCCCCTGGCAGTTGGTATAGGCACAGGGGTAGGGGCGGCAAAGTCCTCATCCTGCCCTGGCTTCTTCCCCCGGCAACTGGCATAGGCACAGGGGAAGGGCGGCAAAGTCCTCAACCTGCCCTCTTGAAGCAACTTGGCAGTCCACAATACCAGTAAGGCCACATGAGTGTTCCATGCACTCCAGTGTCAAGTCATGCCTGCAACATGTTCACGGAAACATCTCGAGATCCTTACTCTTTGGCTATAAATGGCCTTTGAAAAGAGCTGCCTTTATCTTTACTGTAGTGCCACTAAAGGGAGGAGGAAAAGACAACACCAGGATAAATTGGGTCATTTTCAGAGTGGCTTAGTTCATTATGACAGGTAAAGCACTAGTCTTCCTCAGGTTAGCCCCCAGTCCAAGAGTGACTTGCAAGAGGGACAGCTATCACATCTCCCCATTCCAGTCCACTCACCATCTTTGCTCCAGATAGAAAAATTGGGAACATCTCTAAATTGTGGGCAAGGTCCCCCATCTCCACTTCTTAGTTGAGTTGTGGAATTAATGAATGTGGTGAAGTTAAAAAAAAGCCTTTGAGAAGATGTTTGCCACTTCATGTATATGTGTAGAGAGATATGAATGTGTCCCTCCTTGCTTCTGTGTGGATGAATTTATTCACAGGTTTATAAACATCCGCTTTTGTTCCTAGCTCTGTCTGTTACCCTGAATCCACTTGCCATTGGATACTCTGCCTTCTTCTCTCACCATGATCACTGTTCTGCCTACTGTTGAATTTGGATTCAGTTCATTCGGCAGTTCATTTTGGCATTTTTTGAAGCTGTAGCCATGTTATTCTGTTCACTTTGATATGCTTGAAACACAGACTAACACAGCTACCATTTCAAAAATTTCAACAATCTTTGAGCAAACAAAGGAAATTAACCGTGTGATCCATATTCAAATTACAAAAAATAAAATAAAAAATAGAGTAAATGCAGGAGGAAGGTGATATCTTTATTGGATCTCTTAAAAAATAAAATGTTTATTTATTTATACTTCAAATTTGTTTTACTACCCCAATCGCATAATGAACTTCCATTATGCCTGCCTGATGAAGAGATTTTGGACCTCAAAAGCTCACATAACATTTTATTTGTTAAGTGGTTCAGTAAAGCAGGGATGCCCAAACTTTTCTGGCCATGGGCTGGTCATGTGGTTCAGGGCCCCAATACCTATAGCCCATGGGCTGGATCCAGCCCCCAATGCCAATTCATCCGGCTCACTAAACCAGCGATGGGATGTAACAGGTTCTCAGCAGTTCGCCAGAACCAGTAGTAACTTTTCCCAGTGTCCCGGAGAACAGGTAGCAGCCTTTGGGGGGAACCACCTTTGGGGCTTACTTTTTCACTGGTTCACCCACTGTGCATGCGTGCCAAGCACTTGGTGTGTATATACACCTAGTCGACAAGCAGGGAGGAGGAAGAGAACCTGCTAGCCTGAAGGTCCCTGTAGCCTGCTCCCCAGGGTAAGTGACTCACCTTTGGATGTGGTGTGTCTGTGTGTATTTTAATGTGTATTAATACCTTTACCTATATTGACATACTACCACAGTTCCTAAAAATGCCTGGCAGCTGGCAGGCCTGGCCGCCTGGCTTGGGGTTTTTAAGCAAAATCTTGGAGTTACCTCATCAATAAGCTACACCTGTGCTGTTCCAAGTGCTGTTCCAACTGGAGAACCCTTAAGGAGGTACAGCTGTTTTACATTTACATTAAGGCATATTATCCTAGAGAACCGGTACAATGACCATATCCATCTTGCAACATGGTGCTTATACTAACAGGTAAGTGATGGGTTTGTGTTTGGGGTGGGTGGGTGGGTTGATTTGTGTTTGGGGTGGGTGGATGGGTTGATTTGTGTTTGGGGTGGGTGGATGGGTGTTTGGATGTGTGTGTATTTTAATGTGATTTTTATTTATTTATTTATTTTATTTATGGGTTTGTGGGTGGGTGGGTGGGTTGAGGTGTGTGTGTGTGTGCTTATTTTTATTTTATTTGGCCCCACCCATGACATCATGATGTCATGATGTTAGCTCCACCCACACTGTGATGATGTCACAGTGGGGTAGTAAATTTTTTGACATCCCATCACTGCACTAAACCCTTGTCACTCCAGGAAGCGGAAATAAGTGACAGGAGCAACGAGGGCTTCACTGGCTGGATGAATTGGCGTTGGGGGGCCGGATTTGGCCCATGGGCCATACTTTGGACACCCCTGAAATAAAGGTATCGCCTTCCTCTTGCATTTGCTGCATTTTTTTGTAACAATCATCGAGGAGACTTTCTGTGCCACCCCCACTGCTCATATACGCAGCATGGGCGGTTATTTGCGGTTTGCCCGGAAGGGGTCGCTGTGGAACTCCCTCATTTCGCTTCCCAACCGCCTCCGCCGCGCGCCACAAACATTTCCCTCAGCAGGCGAGAGAGAACTACATTTCCCAGAACGCCCTGAGGGCGCGGCAGGAAGTTCCGTGTCTTTCAGTTGTGGGGGGTGGGTTGTGGAGCGGTTGAAGCTACCGCTACCGCCGCCAGTGTAGGGTGCGGGTTTGCCATGGCGCTAGAGACGCTCTCGCCGGACTGGGAGTTCGACCGTGTCGACGACGGCTCTCAGAGTAAGGTGGGGGGAGAGGCGGGAGATGGTTCGTCCCGGGGGAAACTAAAGAAGGGGGGCAGCGGTTCTTCGTGAGGGAAGTAGTGAAGGCTTCTTCCCTGAGGTTGAACTCAACCCCCCCTTTCCCGGTGAAATGGGTCCTTCCGCCCCAGTAACTTCCCAGCTATCGGGGTGGCCCGTATAAGTCCCTACCCGTCCATATGTTATATTACTGTACGTTATATTCAGAGATGAACACTGAACACTGGCTTTCGAACAAGGAAAACCTTTACCTATATTCAATTAAGCATTTTATTATAATTTATTTTATTTTCTTCAGAGAAATATGGCCGATTTAAGTCCATTTACACTGGGATACAATAACGTGAGGACTGCAGTGGCTCAAGTCACTAAGAGGCTGACTGGGAGGCGGAAGGTCAGCAGTTCGATTCCCGAGTACTGCAGGACGGAGTGAGCTCCCGTCTCTGTCCCAGCTCCTGCCAACCTAGCAGTTCGAAAGCAAGAAATTGCAAGTAGATAAATAGGGACCACTTCGGTGGGAAGGTAACAGCGTTCCATGCGCTCCGGTGTCTAGTCATGCCTGCCACATGACCATGGAAACGTCTGCAGAAGCAGACAGCGCTGCCTCTTCGGCTTAGAAACAGAGATGAGCACTGACCCCTAGAGTCGGATACGACTGGCTTTCGAGCAAGGGAAACCTTTATCTTTACTACAATAACGTGGCAAATTTAGAGGGACTTACGGGCCATCTAGCAGTTCGAAAGCAAGAAATTGCAAGTAGATAAATAGGGACCACTTCGGTGAGAAGGTAAACAGCGCTCGTGTGCTCTGGTGTCTAGTCATGCCTGCCACATGACCACGGAAATGCTTGCAGAAGCAGCACAGCGATGGCTCTTCAACTTTGAAACAAATGAGCACTGAACCCTAGAGTCAGATACAACTGGATTTCAAGCAAGGGAAACCTTTAACGGCCACCCTGTATATAATTTAGTGTCAGAAATTATTCTGGGTTGAAAGAGTTTTTGCTGGAGAAACTCCACTCAGGGGACGCCCGAATGAAGCTCCTTTCATATTCCCCAAGATCTTTTCCCACCGAAGTGGTCCTTATTTATCTACTTGCAATTTCTTGCTTTTGAACTGCTAGGTTGGCAGGGGCTGGGACAGAAACAGGAGCTCAAACAATCATGCAGCATCCTGGTTTCGAGCTGCCGACTTGCTGGCCTTCCAGCTAACAAGGCAAGCTTCTTAACCACTGAGCCACCACAGCCCCTACTTCCCAACTAACCTGGCTATATAGAAGGAAGCCCATCAGTCTCCCTTGGGTGGAGATACAAGCCCTGTCATGCACAAACTTTGCACTCCCTCAGGGAAATTAAGGCACTCATTAGTGTCACTTGATCACCTTTCAATAACCATATCCGAGTAAACAAGAAGACAAAAAATGCTGTGGTACCTTAAAGACTAACTCCTGCATTTTAATGGAAGCTAACAGCAACCTTTTCTTAACTGATATACCCATAAACCACTTCTCTGTTCGAGTATATTGATAACATATTTTTGATCTGAAAAGCAAACTTTACAGAAATTCCACCAGGGTTTCAATAACTTTCATCCAAATATCAACCTCAGCTTGGACCAGTCTACACGAGAAGTACATTTCCTAGAAACCACAGTGAAGCTACAAAACTGATTGATATACTGTACCTGCATGCCTCCAGCTTTCATCCAGAACACACAACAAAAAAGCCATTGTCTTCAGCCAAGCTCTCAGGTACAACTGCATTTGCTCAGATACACAAGACAGAGATTCCAAGATCAAGGATCTACAAAATGCATTTCTCAGACTACAACCCCATCCAATATGGTCAAAGAACAGGTCACCAGGGCATGACGAATACCCAGAACCAACTTATTAAAATACTGCTGTTAGTCTTTAAGGTGCTATAACGTTTTTGTCATTTTGTTTTGTTTACTCTCTGTATTTTAATGTTAGTTTTAGTGGGTCAAAGGGACTGTGGTGACTTAGTGGTCAAGATGGTGAACTTGATTACTGGAAGGTCAGCAGTTCGAGACCTGAGTGCTGCATGATGGAGTGAGTACTTGTCTCTGTCCCAGCTCCTGCCAACCTAGCAGTTTGAAAGCAAGAACTTGCAAGTAGATAAATAGGTACTGCTTTGGTAGGTAACAGCATTCAATGCACTCCAGTGTCTGGTCAAGCCTGCCACATGACCAGGAAAAGTCTACAGATGCAGACAACGCTGGCTGTTAAAAGGGAGATAAGCACCACACCCTAGAGTCGGATACGACTGGATTTTGAGCAAGGAAGATCTTTATGTTCATGGCTCAAGTTCACTTTGTCAGACATAAGAGTGAGACTTCGTGGCATCAATTTATACACATCAGGTACAGAGGCAAACTGGCTGGCTAGCATAACAGGTAAGTTTACAAATTGTTTGTAAAATCCCTGATTGATATCCAAATTTATTACTGTGGTGTTTGGTTCTGTTGAGTTGTAAGTGGTTAGTAGATGGATGGAGAAAAAACATTTTAGCATTACACATTTGCTAATGAGTTTATCCATGCTATGTACAGTATAATAAATTGATGCCATGAAATCTCACTCTTATGTCTGATGAAGAGGACTTGATCCACAAACGCTAACATTAAAATACAGGAGTTAGTCTTTAAGGTGCCACAATATTTTTTGTCTTGTTTGGTATTGTTTACTCTCTTACATGCTTGCACAGACGAACACAGCTATCACTTCCAAGAATTTCAAGAATTAATTTCTGTCTCTTCCTAGTAGCTGAGAGGTTAGAAGGATGGGTTGGATATCACCACCCCTCTCCCTCCCTTTTTAAACTATCAAAAAAGTAAAATACATCTTAAAATACATTGATACCTGTCAGAGGGATGTAGAATTCCTGTGGTGAAGTAGGAAAGGGTCTCCTAGAAACTAGTTTTGAAGTCTTGCAGAGTGATGTCAAGAAGCTGGATTTTTTTTCATTTCACTTTCCATTTTGAATGTTCACTACAGTACAGTAAAACCTCATATAACACTAAAACCTGGTTCCACAAGTCTTCGTGTTATATGATTTTTAGTGTTATCTGATCCTCTATGGGATCCATAGAGATACATTGTAACCACACAGGCTTTCGCGGTTGTTATCTGAAGCATCCCATAGGATCTTAATGTTATCTGATGCAATTCTTCCCCCCAGATTCCTTGATGTTATGCGATTTTCGTGTTATTCGATACTAATGTTATATGAGGTATTACTGTATTAGTATTTGGTGTGTTCAAATTCCTCCCATTGATAGAATGGTCTCTCTCTTGAAATTTTATCTAGAAATTAATGTTACCTGGCCAATAGTTAATGCTTTTGGCGTCTTAAAGTATTTAAAAGCATAAGTTCTTGAGAGCTTATGCTGTATTTTTTAAGGGCTATAAAATATTGCTTTTGCTGCAGTAGGCTAACATAACTACAGAATGATGAATATATTTGTGCTTATTTTGAAAGCCATCTTTTTTTGCAGTGAATAATCATGCCTTTCTAGATTAATTGATCTTGGATAAAATACCACCCTCTGGTCCCATTATTAAACTGCCACCACAGTTAAGCAGCTGGCTGGATCTATAACTGTTCATTGGAAATGTATTTTCCCTCCCCTTTTATAGCTTGTCAGCTATAAGTAATTGGGACAATTATTAAAGTTGTAAACTGTTTGTAGTTACATACTCTGTACTATGCAGGTATAGTAATGAAGTGGGAATTGCAGCAGTGGGTAGTAGTTATGGTGATTTTGTGATGAAAGTAGTTCTGCCCTATGTGCCATTTTAATTGGCACCTAAATTCAAGAGGAATAGAGCAACCAAGATATACTGTCTTCCTCGGTCAGTAGAATGTTGTCTACAATAGGTATAGTAGGGAATCAAACTCCCAAACTCTGGCTCTGCAGCCAGATACTTAAATTATTAAGTATCTAGTGAGCTACTTACTTCTTTAGCTGGTAAAATTATGTTATAAGTGTGATCTTATTTCCTTAATTTCAAGAAACTGAAAGTTATAGTTGCTTTCAGTAACATCTGAAACATACCATATTGAGTGCATGGGGAAATGTATATGCAGTAGTGTAAATTGTTCTCGGAGATATTTTTCACAGTCATGTGACATTGTTATACATATCATGGGGTAAACTGTCATGCTAAATATGTCACACAGTAGTTATATAGAAAATGTAATGGGAAGAGTTTTATTTTTCAATCATGCATTCTGTATATTTCCACAAAGTAATGTTTATTCACCCATAAGTCCAGTTTTGTATACAGTATTTACACTTGAGGGGAAAACACTAGCCTGCTTGGTTGCATCTCTTTAAGAACTCCTAGCTATGTCCCAAAGTCTTCCTTCATAATGAAGAAACTTATACATCTGGCAGTTGTAGATTGTTTAAAGGAAATTAGGTGGTTGGACACTTAACGGACAATATTAGGAGAGCTAAAGCGCACAGTAAAGTGGGGCTGGCAAAGAATGTTAAGATTAAGAAAGGCCAGAGGGCTAATTAGCAGTGGCGAGAGGGAGGGAACAGTAAAATGAGGATGTGAAAATAATTTGGTGACAAAGAATTACTCAATTCTTATGTTTCTTCATTCTCCTAAGAAAAAGCAACTTACAGTATTTACATTCTTGATCAAGAAACACAATGAAATGAGCTCATGCTTTTACCTTGGATACTTTGGAGTCGTTATTTCAGCCTTGGTAGACATCTCCATGATGACATTCTGCACATGCAAACAGACTTGAAAAATCAAGTCCATTTGTATGCGTTTTTTAGCTATTTGAATATCACGTCACCTGCTGGCTAGGCAGACCATGACATGTGCCCTCCGCTTTCACCTTTCCCAAGGGATCCAACAGAGGATGCTTTGGTGAGTTTTAGTCCTGGCCTAACATCAATGACAGAGATGAGCAACACTGCCTGGTTAGACTGCTGAAGCCCCCACGCTTCAACAATGCTCTCATCTAGTGGGAATACATAAATTGTATTCTGTGCTAATAAAGGAACTTGCTTGCTCTTTTATAATATCTGTCTATGATCTTTGAGAAAATGAGAGAGTAGATGAAGTATCATAGGACAGGTGATAAAGGAAGATCTTGGGAGGGAGGGCCATGGGTTTGTTAGTCAGGGTTTAGTACCAGGATAATAACAACAGATGATAAATTAATACATTTGTACGTGTCTGAATAACAGCACAGTCTTAAATAGAAATCACTGTGGATTTGTCATGAAAATCCTCCCAGATTAATTTTTCTTTTTGACTGGGATACAAACTTCATTGATAGCTGGGTGGGCTTGATTATCTTTCAGCAGTTATTGTAATACTAGGCTAACAATCTATAAATCTCTGTTTTCCATATTGCTTATTTTTAGAATATAATTATGTTGACCACATTGCAGTCCTTTGGTAAGGCTGCTGAAATATTGAAACTTTGAAGTTAATGGTGACTAATGAATGAATGTACATATCGGGAAGCAGACTAAAATTACTTCTGCTCAAGACTGAAATATTTTTGCTCATCTTTGTCTGATCCTTGGGTATACATCCTAAAAATTTTTTGGTTCAATGATAGTTAGATGTGGGTAAACAAACAGGTGTCAAGCTAGACAAGAGAGTGGTACTGTTGGTCAGTAGATGACAACCTGGATTAGGAGTATAAGCATATCTCTTCTGAAAGATCACATATGCAGACAGTTGTGCTCTTGGTTCCAGTGCTGCTCCTGAAAGCTGAGGTGACAGTGGTGGGCAGTTAATGCAGTGTTATATCCAGATTTTTTTGTTTGAAGGTACTTTAAAATTCATAGAATACTTCTTTTGTGTCCCGATCAAACCCTGGACTGCCAAAATGAAGCCACTTTCTTGGCTTTGTCATTGGCCAAACTTAAGTCCTCATCAGTACACGTTTCAGGCCATAAAGTACTGTCTTATGGCTTTTTTTCAGGCAGAGTTCAAAGTGAAATGACCTTTAAAAACTAAACAATTTGAAGTTGGGTTATATGAAGGACTGGTAAACCTAATACTATAATTTATAGTCATCATTGAAATCTGTGTTGATCTCAGCATGTAAAACATTTTAATGCTAAAAATTCAGTGGCTTACCTCCTAGATTCTACTGCTTTTGTTAGAAGCACCAATTTTTTTACATCATAAAAACTTGCTCTGGGCCTGAGAAATCTTTTGGAACATGTTTTGGATGATTTGGAAGGCTGCTAGTTATGGACTACACAAGTGGATCTTGACCACTGTAGTTTTACTGTACAGTACATTGGTCTGTACCCTTAACAGGCAGAGGATATCATTAATAAAAGTATTGAATAAAGGAATGAATAGGATCTGTGAAATTGTGTTATTTAATTACTTACTATAATTACTGAATTTGATTTACTGTCAAAAAGTGTTGGCAGTATGTTACTTTAGATAAAATTGCTTTTAGTTTTGAACAAAAAAAGATCCTTTGTGAAAAAATTTTCACATGCAACACTCTAATAAGATAAAGGGAAATAAACTAAAAGGGGATACAAAGCAGAATCGCTACCTGGATAGCAATGTTCTCTTGTAGATTTTTCCTGTTATTGAAAACTTAAGAAAAAATAGTTTAATAGTGATTCTAACAAATATTCTGACATAATTAAATACTTCTATTTATTTTTAGAAATCCATGTTGAAGTGCAGTTGAAGAATTATGAGAAATTCCTTGAGACCTATACTTCCCAGTTGAAAAGAATTGAAGATGCACTGGATGACTCTGTAGGGGATGTTTGGGACTTCAGTCTTGATCCCATTGCATTAAACGTATGTTTGAATATAGTGTGTATGCATCTGTTTATTTAATTCTATTGTTGTATGACCCTACATATCATACATAGGATTTTATAGGACGATTTAAATCTTGATGTCTTTCACTTACTGCATATCTGATCTGTGGTTTTTCCACCATCATCTTCCATCTTTTTTAACAGCAAAAATTGGTAAGAAGAGAGTGGTAAGAAGAGGCATTGCCATACCCAGAGCTGAAATTTTCTCAGTTGGTCTGTTTAAGATAGGGGTTCCCAAACTTTTTGTGCTGGAAGCAGAAGCAGGTGCGTTTACAGCTGACATAACTGCATTTACGACAGCCCCGGGCGCATTCATGGCTGAAGTAAATGTGTTTGCTTCCACTTCTGGGTGTGGCAGTGGGCCACATGAAATGGTGCCATGAACTGGGTCCAGCCCGTAGGTTGGGAACCACTGGTTTATGGACTGATGGTATGAGTTACTTGACTCTTAAGAAAAGCGTAGCATAACACACACGAAATAAAATAAGATGAAATATGGAATAGTAATAAAGCACCAATAAACTATTGTGAACTTACAGTGTGATATAAACAAAGATATGCCAGTATGGTGGGTTTGGAATGGAGAGAAGCATCTTGCGGTGACGCAACTCTTTTATGCTGGCTAATCTCAAGTCTACAGATACAACTGGATCAGCTACCACAACTGTTCTGATGCTGAGATCAACTGAAAGAACACATACATCAAAAAGTTTATAGATTGGGAAGGGTTTGAATATGATACAGTCTCAGTTGGCCTACTGTTAACTCAGCCAGCCCACAATCATCTCCACTGGTTCAGATTGATCTTTTAGGCTAAGATCCTAATATCCAATCTGCCTCTTCATTTGTCATTTTTTTTATCCCAACGTAAATTTACGTAAAGTGCTTTGGGAAATTGACTTAGGCTTCTGGGAATTGAAGGTCAAAATCCAAAGGTTGGGAAATCAAGTCTGTAGTTAATATTTTACCAACTATTTAATCAATTATTTACATTCTGTTGCATTATTAAAAAGTTTTGGGGGTGATTCTTCTTCAAGTGCCACATCTGGAATGGACATTGGCGAAAATCTTCCTGTTCTTAACTCTTCGGAACACTTCTTTCAAGGACATGCCACACCAGTCGCTCAGGTTCTTTAGCCATGAAGTCAGTCTATGTTCAGGGCCTCTCTTCCCAGAGATCCTCCCTTGCATAGTGAGTTGGAATATTCTATAATTCATGCCATTCCCCATGATATACCCAGTGTTATTATCTATTGGAATTCAGACTTTCCAGGATCCATCTGTACTTGTTAAAGGGAGCTATCTCATTTAAGAATATAGCTTGGAAAAGTCCCAATAGATTAATTTTTCAGAAGAAGGCTCTGAAAACAGCTAGCAATTTTCCTCCTACTATCTTTCCAGTGGTGATATGCCTGTTATCTTCATAAGCCACATAATTCCTTGCCTGGTAGACTATTTTCCTGTCAGATAACAAATATTTACGTAGTCAAACATTGCATAGCAAAAATAATTCATTCTGCAAAGGTGCTCGCTATGCGAGTTTTTTCACATAGCAAAAATTCCTATGGAAAAACTCACATAACGAAAATTTCTTTGGAAAAACTCATATGGTGAAATTTTTTTTGTTATGCGAGTTTATTCCATAGAAATGCTCATGCGAGTTTTTCCATAGGAAAAGTCTGACTCGCATAGCGAAAATTTTTGTTATGCGAGTCGGATCGCTTTTTGAAATGCCCGCTCGTTATGTGTGGTTTTCGTTAAGCGAGGCACTCGTTAAGTGAGGTTTAAGTGTAGTATGTTCTTTTAATTTTTGAATGGGATTTCATAGCATTCTGTATGTTTTTATGGGAAAATAGGGTAGGGACTTTTAAAAAAGAGAGATTTGATGATTTTTGCATGACAGCATCACAGAACTTTTAAAAAGCCTCATGTAATTGTATTTGTGATTCAGCTATGTTAATGTGGTTTGATTAGTTTACCTTAGTCATATGGCAAGCCTCAGATTTTCCTAAAAACACTTTTTGTTTCATTTTAGCTTTTGCCTTATGAACAGTCTTCCTTACTTGAACTTATAAAGACAGAAAACAAGGTAAGGATTTTAAATTTGAGGTAGCTGTTTCAGAAATTATTAACTTTCCAAATATCTTGAGCATTTTTGTTTTTACATATTTTTATCCTGTTCTTTAGTAAACGGTGTTGCTGAAGTATCTCATTTAAAATGAATAACAAGCAAAACAATCTCTGTATCTAAAATTACTATCTGAGAAATAAAGCACAGAAGAAAAAAAGGTTGGGGTAGGAAATAAAACCAAAGACCAATTTCATTCATTCATTTCATTTATTCGATTTGCATGCCACCATACTCAGTAAAACCGACTTAGGGTGGCTCACAGAACCCACAAAAATAACATTCCCTAAAACAATAATAGTACAATATAAAATATAAATATAACATCATAACGCAGTACAGTTGATACAATCAATATATCTAACATAAGGGGGGAAGCAATACAATAGGGTAGCTCTCTGTCCTCGACCAGCGGAGGGCAGGGCCTCGGGCAGCTATGGCGGCGACACAAGGCCCAAAAGTTATTTTTATCCCCTCCCAGTCAGGGAAGAGGATACACAATATAAAAGTATCCCGGTAGCCTCAACATCCCCTCAACCCTCCGGGTCAGGTGAGAGCGGTGAAGGCATCCGCAGCTGCCTCCCATTCCTGGCCGATGGTATGGGGAGCGGGGGGGAAGCAGTAAGGTCCTCAGCCAGTGGGCGCAACATCCTTTTAACCCTCCGGCCAGGCAGGGTCAGGAGGATGGCGACGGCATCCACAGCTGCCTCCCATCCCTGGCCGATGGTATGGGCAGCGGGGGGAAGCAGTGAGGTCCTCTGGCTAGGCAGGGCCAGGAGGGCGCTGGCGGCGTCCACAGCTTCAAATGCAAGAAATTGCAAGTAGATAAATAGGTTCCACTTTGGTGGGAAGGTAACAATGTTCCATGCGCCCTGGCTTCTAGTGTGCCTGCCACATGACCACGGAAACATCTTTTGCTTGGATAATATCCACACAAACAGAGTAGTAGACAATGGGTTGTCTTCAGTCTGGTCTAAAGCTTACATACAGCTTCAAAGGACTTCTCCGCACCCTTGCTGACATCACACTCCCAAGGACAGCCCCCTTGCTGTTCCTCTCCCCGGCTTTCCTATTTATTTATTTATTTATTCTGATTTATATTGCCGCCCAACTCCAAAGACCCTAAGTTACAGAATGTGAGAAAGTTGTGAGTTTGTGAAATGTAGTCCTCAAAATTAACTTTTATGAGCTTTGGGTCTCAGACTGAAAACTCAGGAAAAGGAGAAGTCAAATGAAGCTGGTCTCTTAACAGAGCCAAAGGATTGAGTCCTATTATTGGTAGTTTTTTAAAATGCAGTCTTAGTCTTAGTTCTGTGCTATAAATGTAATCTCTACTTTTTTCTTTTTGTAAAAAACCCCCCACAGGTTCTCAATAAAGTAATCACTGTGTATGCTGCTCTTTGCAGTGAAATCAAAACTTTGAAATATGAGGTAAGGTTTCTTAGAAATTGAAGAATTATAACTTCCAACTAGTTTATGTACTAAAGTTTTACATTATAACCATGTATTTTTCTTGGCTTCAGTCTTCATAGATTTCTCATTCAAAGAAAAACATTTGTGCTTCTTTTTTCTCTAGGCAGAAACAAAATTTTACAATGGCCTCTTGTTTTATGGAGAAGGATGTAAGTATTTCAATTACAGTAAAACCTCATATAACACTAAAACCTGGTTCCACAAGTCTTGGTGTTATATGATTTTTAGTGTTATCTGATGCATATTAAAATCCTATGGGATCCATAAAGATACATTGTAACCACACAGGCTTTAGCAGTTGTTATATGATGCATCCCATAGGATCTTAATGTTATCTGATGCAATTCTCCCTCCCAGATTGCTTAATGTTATGCGATTTTAGTGTTATTCGATACTAATGTTATCTGAGGTATTACTGTACTTTAATTTCCAAAGATGTAGTGATGTTAGTCTGTTTCACCATGTTAGCAGAACAGAGGGGGAGAAGAAAGTAAAGAGCTTTAATTGGTCAAATTCTCCTGCCTCAGATTTTCTTCCTCTATGTCTGAGGAAATGGGCTTGATCCATTAAAGCTCAAACTGACACAAATCTATTAGTTTCTTAGCTGTCAGCATTCTGTCAATTGTGGGTTTCCCCCTTTCCCCCTTTAATGTCCCCGAAGTATATAGTAACACTTTTGGAATATAGAATGATATGAACTGCACAACTATTTTGTAAAGATGTTTTTTATTTATCCAGATCCAAAGTACTAAAATTTAACATCAACATAATTAAAAAACACTAACTATATGAAAATGTATGCATACATAAACAACAAATTTACTTTCCACTTTTCCAGTATTTAGCAGTTTGAACAGCCCTGTCATTTCCTTCAAACAAATTCTTAACATCATACTGCTCAGGCAAGTTGCTGCAGATTAGAAGATGTTTAAAGTCCTGTCTCTTGCTATATTGACATTGTTCACTATTGTCAACATAGCTCCAGCTCTTTAGGTTTGTTTTGCATCATGTCACCCCAGTTCTCAGACTATTCAACATCTTCCATGTCCCATATTGGAGCTGGTAACCTGTTATTGGCTTCTCCGTCGCACATAACTGTCCAGCTGATAATCTTTTCCATAGTTCAATTCAATAAGCCTCAGCTGAAGCTGGAATTGGTGCTGTTGTATTTAGGAAGCTCTTTCTTGGCTTCAACCTTGATGGATGATGTTGAAGTCCAAACATTGGATGCCTTAGGTCTGATTCTTGTTTCTTCTTCACAACCTCTGCTGCTACTTGTCTTCTTACATGTGAAGGTATTATACCCATGACTGAGAAGATTTTATTAACAGGCAATGTATAAAGAATAGGGACAGTGGTATTTTAGTGGTTAAGATGCTGAGCTTGACAACTGGAAGGTCGTCAGTTCACAACCTGAGTGCTGTATGATAAAGTGAGATCCCATCATTTGTCCCAGCTCCTGACAACCTAGCAGTTTGAAAGCAAGACATTGCAAGTAGATATCACTTTGGCAGGAAAGGTAATAGCATTCAATGAACTCCGGCATCTAGTTATGCCTGCCACATGACCATAGAAATGTCTGCAGACACAGATAGAGCTGGCTCCTTGGCTGTAAATGGAGATGAGCACTGCACTCTAGAGTCAGATATGACTAGCTTTTGAGCAAAGGAGACCTTACCTATCGATAACATATATTTGGCATAAAGATGTTTAGTTAATTGCAAGAGAGAAACATTGTGCTTGCTGACAAAATTTAAAGCTGTGTGATGCGTGTATTTTCAGATGAGGATTTGAATGTGAGTGATTTAGACAGATACCGGTGTCTTGAATTTTTCATCCTATGCATGCAAAATTAGAAGAGTTGGATGCTTGATTTGGCAGTAATTTTTCTGATTAGAATTCTTTGATACTAGCAGTTGATATTCCTGACTGATAAAAAGATGCTGGTTTGTAATTTTTAATTGTTATATGTTATGCAAGGCTTAAAGTTAGCTATATTCTTTGAATTTTGTGTTACCTGCACAAAAAATATTGCAGATGACTCAGGTGCATTTATACTAATTTAGTTTAGAACATTGATTCACTATCTGTGTTAAAATATAGTCATGATGTTTTGATTTTTAAAGGACTTTCAATAATGTTGAGTTTTTGATGGGGGAAAATGTTACTGCCAAATAATGAGGCAGCTGAATATGGAAATGACAAGTGTGGAGACTACTTATTCTGGACAGTATTATATATATTTTTGGAAGTTACAGTATCTAAAAGTCTCTGTCTTCTTCTATTACTGTGATTAAAGAGGTCACAGTGCTTTCTGAATGGCTGTTTGAAGATTTCCATTCATGCTCTGAAGGAGGAAAAGGGCTTCTGAGGTCATAGGAAAGAGTTCACTCTGTAGCTGAAGTGAACTGTGCAGTAGTATAGCTGATAAAAGGAGCTTTTCTAGTACAGTTGTACCTCGCTTAAAGAGCATAGTGCGCGAAACACCATTGTAAGTGACCAACTGTGGGGGGGATTGCGAACCCTGATTTATTTGTTAAGTGAGTTTTTGGTTGGTTTTATTTGTTAAGCGAAACGAACATTCACAGAAAATTCTGCTCTTTAAGCGAGGCTCTCTTTATGCAAAGTTTGACTGTACATATAAGCTTTTGCATTATGAGAGACAAAGTGTCTGACAAAGTGGACTTGATCCACAAAGCGCCCATTAAAATTTAACAGTCTTCAAGTTACTACAATGTTTTTTGTTTTGTTTGTTTATTTTCTGAAATGGTGTTTCAGGTAATGCAATGTTATTTTTAAAGCCAAGTACCATGGAAAATGTCCCAAATCTTGCTTGTAATTGGGAAAAGATTTTCTGATATATTTATTGATTGCATAGTGGTTCTTCTGATACTAAGACAGAAGGAAAGACCTTAAAGCCACGAGTGGTTTTAAAATGCTTCTCATATCATGCTGTAATTGTCACAGTCCAGTTTGAAAGATACTGTGATGTGCTGCCAAAATGGAAACAAGGCGCTTCTAATTTTCTGCCTTCCTGGCAGGAAGCAGAGAGAATCGTAACAGCTGCAAGAATCACTTTTATCAGAGCGTTTTCCTGAGTCTTTGGAAACTCAACTACTTATATGGAGCTGACAAGTGCTGTAGCAGTCAAGATTCATCTGTAATATATGTTTGCCTCAAATTCCCCAACGTTGATCTCTGCCCCAAAGACTGCAGGGCTGGAGAAAGGGCTTCTCCGGCCAAAGACAAACCAGCGCTGTTAGCAAGAGAGATGTGCCCTGCCCCCCCTGCTGAAACAACAATGTGGGCAGGCGAATCCCTCACTGTTAGGTTTGCCTCCCTGTTAGGTTTGCTTTGCTGTCGCTGTTAGGTTTGCCTCGCAGGAGAAGCCAGTTTCCCAAGGGGAAAGGGCTTCTCAGACCAAAGGCAAACCTAACAGTGAGGGATTTGCCTTGCCCTCCCTGTTGTTTTTAGCAGGGGGGCCATGGCAAATCCCTCACTGTTTGGTTTGACTTACTGTAAGGTTTGACTCGCTGTTAGGTTTGCCTCACTTGTTTCAATCCGCCTGCCTCTTTGGAATCCCCGCTGCCCTTTCCAAAGAGTCAGGCGGATCGCCCCCATTTCCTTTCATCTTCGGAAAGGGAACAGGTTTTTTTTTTAAACGTGCGATCAAAGCATCGCACAACGTTAAAAACCAGATAACATTAATACTTGTGGAACCAAGTCTTAACGTATCCAAGGTACTAGTGTACTGCATGATGGAGTGAGCTCCTGTCTCTGTCCCAGCTCCTGCCAACCTAGCAGTTCAAAAGCAAGAAATTGCCAGTAGATAAATAGGCACCACTTTGTTGGCAAAGTAAACTGTGTTCCGTGTCTACTCATGCCTACCACATGTCCAAGAAAACATCTGCTGCACTGGCTCTTTGCCGATAAACAGAGATGAGGACCGAACCCTAGAGTCGGATGTGACTGGCTTTTGAGCAAGGGCAAACTTAACCTTTGCAGTTTAAAATAAACAGTCATTGACAAGCATACAGGCAAGAAGTCATTGTCAGTACTCACATGAAACTATGTTGTATAGTCAGGAACAGAAGTTATCTTCCCTTGTTTCTGCTTTGTGGCTAAATCAATTTTGACATGGGACAGCAGTGGAGAGTGGTATCAATAGATCATTGAGCTTTAATACGTGGTTTTATGGTAGTATTTTCCTAAAGTGTCAAAATCCTTCTGCAGGCAAAATGCTCTTGCATAATTAAACGTACCTCAAGTCAATCACTATACACATTATTTGTTGCACACTGACTTGCATGATTCAGCATGCAACATATGTCTATGGTGGTTGCTTAGCTTGAGACAATTATCGGCAAAATTTACACTATTTGCTTCCTACCTACATAACGGTGCAAAGGAATTTGGCCTATGATTTTAAAAAAATGTTTATATTGAAATCTTAGGTGTAAATTTAGAAGATAAATATAATTTCTAACAATTGTGTACCTTTCATTTTTACCCTTCAAGCTTTGGACTCCAGTAAGGTGGAGGGAGATAGCCAAATACAGATGGGAAGATATGTTTCATTTTTACAGGTAAAGTCTATGACACAGATCGGCAATTTCTGTATTTTTTTCTGCTGAGCAATAGATTTAATAATTGTTACTTCTGATAAGGATATTTGTCTTTGTCTGAAATGTTTTCCCCAGCGTTTGGCTGTGTACAGTTAATTGAATTTCAATTAAGCAGACCTGTCATTGTATATACAATGTTGATCTTTTCCTGGGGCTGTGGTAGCTCAGTGGTTAAGAAGCTCGCCTTGTTAGCGGGAAGATCAGCAAGTCAGCAGTTTGAGACCAGGGTACTGCATGAAGGATTGAGTACCTGTCTCTTTCCCAACATCTGCCAACCTACCAGATTGAAAGCAAGAAATTGCAGATAGATAAATAGGGACCACTTTGGTGGGAAAAGATCTTGGAGACATGAAAGGAACCTGATCCGGGTCTCCCCTGAGCAGAACTTCTCCAGCAAAAATCCTTTCAACCCAGAATAATTTCTGACACTAAGTCATTATTTTTATCTTTCCCCTCTGTGACTGCCATTCAACCTATTTTGTGCAACCATGCAGTTCCTGAGACAGATCCCAGTAGTGCATTTACATGTGCCAGTAGAAGTACAATATTTACATTGGCTTGCTCTGTTGTACTTTATAAATAAAAATGAATTCAATTCCAAATTCTTAAATTGCTCTAAACATTTAAACAAAACACCTGCTTATCCACAGATTTGCAGGTAAGACACTTCATAAGGTTAAAAAGGGGCATGTCAGATGTTCCCTCTCAGTTTTTCCCTTTCGAGAAGAAAAGCAACTAGCATGAAGTAGACCCATGTAATAGGTGGAAAGAATCAAGTAACACCACTCTTGTCTTTACCACTAGTTCAAGAGTGCTGTCTTTAGTCTGTTTGTTTTTGCTGTTGATCTGTGGAAAAGGCCACAAAACTATTATATGTGATGTGTTGTTATTTGCCTTTCGTTACAGAGTAAAACAGTGAAGTATGTGATATAGAGTAGAGCTGTGTTTGTTTCTTGCTAACAGTATATAGTTGAAACTTTGAAGGTTTTTTTTTTTTAAAAAAAGTATTTAACAACTACTTTGGAAAACATTTACAGATCATATTTCTGGGCAAACTCAGAGGGGAAGGCCTGTAGTGTTTAATTTCCTGTATTTTATTTGAAGTCTTGTTTCTAAGAATTGCATTATTCACTATCATGTGATTGTTGTATCTCACATCATGTTTCCTTATAAGATACAAGTTCTGTAAAATAGTGGTTGGAAGGGGGGTAGAATTGACTCTGAAATGCTTTATCCAAGGTTAAAATAGGTTGCTGGCCAGTGGGAGGCATTTGGTTTGGTCTTTATTTATTTTTGTCTTGGTTTCAGAATCACAGAGATATAGCAGTGTTCAGATAGTTGTATGCTATTTTGGGTGCTGTTACTGGAAAGTGTGTTAGACAATTTATATCTCATTTCATATTGTTTTTCTTTTGTAGCTTTCCAGGGCATGAGGCATTAATGTTTCCGGAAAACAGAAAATGCTGATTTTATTATTTGTTACCTGCTCTGTAGATAGAGTCTTAATCTTTGATTAGTCAGTTTCCTGTTCCAAAGCCAGTAATAGCAATTTTAGTGCAGTTGCAAAACTGTACAGGATCTGTTGTTGGGACTTCATTGTTGCCAGTGTTGAAAGATAATTCCAGGCAGTATAGATCCACATAAAAAGCACTACAATGGTACCATCCTAGATTTTACTTCAATGATTGTGGCAGTACATTTGCATTCTAGACATGGCAGAAATCAAGCAAACAAATAATAAATAACGATGGCTTTAAATCTCATGTAAAACCCAATAAAATATTGACAAGAAAATAAAGACACAGGACAAAGTTCTGTTGCTTAACACAATAAATTGCACTAGAACAGGTCCATTGGATTGATTATACCTGTAATTTGTTGAGTCAGTGCCTTTGTGAGGTCCATTAATTCAAGCTGACCTGTTCTTAACTGCTAGTGAGACCTTTCCTTGTACAGAAGGATGAGGCATCACCTCCTGAATACGTGGAATATTTTAATCATTGATATAGCCATGACAGATTTGGTAGTTCTATTAAGTTGTTTACGGATGTAATTATATGGTTGATTTGATTTATTACCTCTAAGTTAATGGAGAAATACCTTCATTTTGTGAGGAGTAGCTTCTAATACATGTTTTTATGATTTGTCTCATTTCAGGAGCTCTCTTGTTTTGTGACACGGTGCTATGAAGTGGCGATGAACGTAGTTCACCAGTTGGCAATCCTTTATACCAGCAACAAGTAATTAATTGGTCACATTGTTCTCCTTTAAATTTACTTATTGTAAACAAGTAAACACACAAATATTGTATTTATATGATTCTTAAATCTTTTGTATACATTACAAATATTAATATCTGTATTGTACTTCATCTTCCAAATAGTTTGCTCTTTGTGTACCTGTAGTATTTTTGTATTCTATGTGATTCTCTAATGGCTTTGTTTTAAACAGTATTTAGTTTTGCAGGCATAATGTATTTTATTTTGAATTGATAATTTAGAATGTGACACCTTAGAATAGGGGTTCCCAACCTACGGTCAGTGGGCTGGATCCAGCCCCTAGGCCAGATTCATCCAGCCTCCAGGCCAAATTGTGCCCAACGCCGGGAGTGCCCCAATGTCACTGGAAGTGCCGAAATCACTGCATTTTTGCACCAAAACACTGCGAAAATGCGACAAATTCTTTTTCAAAAATGGTGCGGAAATGTTCCTTTCTCACTCACTCCTCCATAACGCCCGGAAATGCTGTGCAAATGCACACACTGCTACCGCCACATCTGGGAAGAACCATGTGACCAACCCTTCAGCTGACTGAGGGTATGTGGTCAGGCCCCTGGCAGGAAAAAGTTGGGAACCCCTGCCTTATCATATTAATTAATTTTCCTTCAAAGTGGAAAACTTTGAAAGTTAAAAAAACAAAATAAATGGCTTGACACCAACACGAACTGCTATTAAGAAGTGGAGGGATTGTTACAATTTTCTACAATTTATGACATGCCACATCCAGTGCAGTTTACTGGATCATTGTGGCCTGCCAAAGACTGAATACCTTACTGTTTTTCACTAACTGAGATTGCAAATACTAGGAAGGTATAGACATTTCATTGCTGCTGGGGTATGATTAATTTTCTGGGTCAGAAGTTGGGCAGGCCTATGTCATATGATTTATTGTGACCCCCCCCCCCCCCGATTTAGTTCCAGTACTTAATAGTTCTCAAATGATGGTCTGTATGTTATGTATTAGCTGTATGTTATATTATTTGCTATCAATGTATAGTGTCCCTGAGAGGCTCACAAAGTAAGTGAGTTATTTTAGGAGTATTTTTGCCTGTTTATTCCCATCCCATATCCATCAAATTTCAATGGTAAAGTAGGAATTTGAATCCAGGTCTCCTAGTCATAGTCCCTCAATCTGTCTGTCCACCATTTATAAATTAATATAAAATGGAGCATTCTTCTGTCTTTCAGGAATGCACCCAAAGTTATAGAGACATCAGGGGTTCATTTTCAGGTAAGGATTGTTTTGGAGTTTTGAGACAGTATGCCATAATACCTCTTACATTGATAGCTTTTAGAGGTTCACCTGGATTATCTCTGCCTTCCATGTGAATAATCTATTCTATTTAAAAGTTAAATTGGACCTGATTCTTTAATAGGTTTACTGGATGCAACACAGTGAAGAGAGTAGTACTCTCAGCTTCTATGGTCCCTTACCTTTGATGATTGTGTCTTGTTTTCTTAAGAATGCCACAGACGCAAAGTGTCATGGAATTAATTACTGATTAATTTAAGGAAAGGTGGGTAGAAGTTTGTAGTCTAAATCCTATGCAACTTTTCAAACAGGCTGTGTATGAGCACCTGGGTGAACTGCTGACAGTTTTGCTTACTCTGGATGAGATTGTAAATAATCATGCTGCTCTGAAAGAACACTGGACTATGTACAAAAGGTATGTGTGTTCAATTTAAAATTTTGTCTGCTGTAGAATGATAGAAATATCAATCTAGTGATTATTTAAAGAAGCAGTGTCATATTGTTCCTGTTCATTCCACTAAGACTTGAATAGGGATTTTTTAGGGATTTTCACCCAGTAAGCTTTGTGGCTATGCCTAGGTATTCCTATGGCTGTTTATTTTCTGTCTCTTCCCCTTTCACCATTGACTTAAAATAAATTGTTCCTTTTAATTGATTCCATTTATTAATCTAGTGATCAGTAGTGATCCATTTGAAATCAACTGTTTTTAAGCAGCCTGTTACAGTGGTTACAACCTTTGGCCTCAGTGTTTATCAGTGAGCACTGCCCTGAAAATGGCATGATGTAGTTTCATTCCTAGCATTGCTATGTCCAGGAATACAGCTGGCCAATGAAGTGGTTTGATCTGTGTGGGTGAGAGAGAGGGGTGTGCGTGTGTGCGCATACGTGTGTGTGCATGTGTAAAAGCAAGGATCCTCCTCTTTTTGAAATTTGTCCTGAATGTTTCTAAAAACACCCTGCCATTTATTAATGTGTGGTCTTGTTGCATTTATGTTTGTCACTTTTCTTCTGTTTTACTCTGTAAGGTTACTAAAATCTGTCCATCATAATCCTTCTAAATTTGGGATACAGGAAGATAAATTGAAACCATTTGAAAAGCTGCTCTTAAGACTTGAAAGCCAGTTATTGGATGGAATGATATTCCAGGTATAATATAAAATAATAACGAGGTTATGTTCATGATGGTGCAGGGTTTAAAAATGTGTGACCTTTCAAATGTTACCAGACTGCAACCCGCAACATATTTCACCATTGGCCTGGTCACAAAGTATCTGGAGGTCACACATTTCTAACCCGGAAAGAATCTGTTAAATGTGGCTTCTAAAATTTAGTAGAGTTAAATGCTTATCTTCTAGAAATTGTCATAATTAAATTGGTTATCTTAATTCTAATTTGCATGATTATATCCTCCCATATATCTAATGTATTCTAGTTGGGAATCTAAGCACTACTTTAGAAATAATTCCAGACATCTTGTTAATTTGCAACCCTGCTTTGTTTGGGAGCAACAAGTCAATATTCTGGGTTTGAATGTAATCTAATATTTCATTTCTAATCAGATATATGTAGATGTTTGGTGGGAGAGAAAAGGCAGAAATGAATGTGCTACATGTATCAGCGTTCAGTAAACTAGAACCAGCTAGGAATCCTAAGCTATCATTACAAGCAGATCCAACATACTTGCTCAACATTGAATCCAGTGCTGGGGTCTGGGTTTAATCATGCTGCATTTTTTAAAATCCCCAATGCTTTCTCTTTAACACTAATGTTTTAATTGTACTCCTTACTGGCATACAAATTGGAAGTGTGTACACTTCCAATTTGTATGCCAGTAAGGAGTACAATTAAAAGGCATGTTGCCTTTCTTCTTCTGCCATATCTGAATCTGAATATTGGCTATGCTCATGGTGATCAGCCATGAAGACTATCCTGGGAATATAATGCAGGGGTCCTTCATCTGCCTTCCACATTGCAGCATGACACCTGTACCACTGATCCATTTCCGCAAGACACTTTCTGGTCCTGAGCCCTTTTGGCACACAGAGTCCTTCTCAGCCCCAGGCCACTATTGATGAAGCTGCTACCCTCCATCATTATAGATTCAAGTGGGATTGAATCCACTTGGGGACCATCACCCTCCCCTGTGGACTTTGGTACCTCAGGGTTGTCAGGTTAGTTAACTGCTGCCTGACACTCGATGTTGAGTCACTGGCAGTAGGGTCTACTCTACTACCATAGCAGGATAACCTGGCCAGACTGGAATGTTGCCTTTACATTGACTATAGAAATCAACCTAAATATGTTCATTCTTAAAAATCCCTCACGATAGTAGTAGAAATTAATACTGAAATAAGTGAAGGTGATCCACTAATGGTTCATAGTTACTGACCAGTCTTTTAAAATCAGATTTTCAATATCACCTTACTGAATTAGAAGATTTCCCTCAAGAAAGGTCAATTTGTAATTAAATTGCCTGTCAGCGATTCCTAAACTATGTTCTATGGAACCCTGGTGTTTCATAGAAGGTCAATAAGTATTCTGTGAAAAAATATGAAATTATGGTAAAACTCATTGGCAAATGTGTACTGCCATAAAGTTTGTTTTCCACCCATCCTTTTGATGTGATGTGTCCAAGAGTAGTTCGTTTTGCAACCATTTGTAAATTAGTAGGGGCTGGCTTCAGACCAACATTATTTGTTATTAAAACTGAAAAATCCAAACCTATCTTTCTATTACAAAACCCAAAGTGTTCTGTTAAATTTTTAGGATTTGTAAAATGTTCTACGATAGAATACATTTGGGAAATGCTGATTTATGTCATGAATTATAATTTCTCTGCTGCATTATACATTACAGTCTTTGTAGCGCTGATGCTAACTTGTTCTTGTTTCTCAATTCTTTCAGGCTTGTATAGAGCAACAGTTTGATCGTCTCAATGGTGGCGTTTCAGTGTCAAAGAATAGCACTTTTGCTGAAGAGTTTGCTTATAGTATTCGCACAATTTTTGCAAATATTGAAGCTAAGCTTGGTAATACAAGACTGCTACTTTTCACACTTACATTATTATTTGTGAAATTTGTTACACTGTTTGTTTCATGACAGACTTCAAAAAATATTCTTTTCTTTTTGTATTTGTACAAGGTGAACCTTCAGAAATTGACCAGAGAGATAAGTATGTAGGAATTTGTGGACTCTTTGTACTGCACTTTCAGATTTTTCGGACTATAGACAAGAAATTTTACAAATCATTGCTGGACATTTGCAAAAAGGTGAAGATTTTGCTGTTTGTAAGGAAAAGATTGCAAGGAATAGTTAATGATATTTTTATTACTAGCTCTCATTCATATCTATACTTCATGTATTTGTGCTTTGAGTTTTATTGTCTTCACTGAATAACGGTTGGGTGATATGCATAGCTAAAGAAGTTACACAATGTTGCTTTTACACTGATGATGTATTACATTGTTGGTGTTTGAAATAACTTGCAAGAGATGACATGAATCTGTTTGTTCGCTTTTTTTTTTTTTTTTTTTGGTATAAATTGCAAATGTGTAGCACAGATAGTTGCCATTGAGAGTAATAGATAAAAGAAGTAACAATTCATTTATAATCATCTTTACTTGGAAGCAAGTTTCCACTGATTCCAGTGAAGTTCCTTCCAACAAAACCAGTGTCTCCCAACCTTTGGGTTTTGGACTTCAGTTCCCAGAAGCCAGAAGAGTAGCGTGCCTTGGCGGGGCCCCGTATAAAAATTTGTTTGGGGGCCCTTAGGAAGGGTAAAGATTTGTTTTGCTTACGCACTTTGGGGGCCCCCGTGGCCCGGGAGCCCCGTATAATTGATACGGCAGATACGGCGGTAGCTACGCCTCTGCCAGAAGCCTAAGTCTGTATATTGGCTGATCAGTGCTTTGGGGAATTGACAGTCTTCTCGGAATTGAAGTCCAAAAACCAAAGTTTGGGAAATACTAAACTAATCTGTTTAGAATTTCTAAATGAAATAGAACAATGTACTGTAGTTTTTATGTAAGCCCTTCTTGTGTGTCTAGGCCAGACATATAACTGCCAAAATGAAGCCACCCTTTGGTGAGTTCATTCTCCAGTTCCCTTCGTATGACCTAATGTGAGAAAGATTAGCTGGCAACACAAGGTTGCCGTTACCAGGGTATGTCTGATTGTGATTCAGAAATACCACAATCTTCCAGAAGGCTCTTTCTGTGTACTCCTATAATACGTAAGCAAGGGACTGCGGTGACTTAGTGGTAAAGATGCTGAATGTGACAAATGGAAGGTCGGCAAGTCAGCAATTTGAGACCCAAGTGCTGCATGATGGAGTGAGCTCCCGTCTCTGTCCCAGCTCCTGTCAACCTAGCAGTTCAAAAGCAAGAACGTGCAAATAGATAAATAGTTACCACCAGCATTTAGTGTGCATCTAGTCAAGCCTGCCACATGACCAAAGAAACATCTACAGACATAGACAGCGCTGGCTCTTTGACTGTAAATAGAAATGAGCACCCCTCGCTAGAGTTGGATACGATTGGCTTTTGAGCAAGGGTGACCTTTAATGTGTAAATATGTAGTCCACAAATGATGATGAGGAGTACTTTAGTTCTGTCCCCTTTTTTACTGCTTTGAGCATGTGAAAAGAACAGTCTGAAAAAGGAAGTGATTGCTCTATCGGGGTATCCTCTGCACATAAACAAGAGCCACCAAAAGGTCTGACATAAACAGAGAGGCTGGCCAGTTATTGATTGGTTGGTTGCATTTTTATACCTCCCATCTGTGATATTTCCCACTCTGGGTGTTACACATACAAATAACATAATAAAACAAACTACAAAATAAAACAACAGAATAAGTACATCAAAAAATAAAAGTCAACTTCCTCTTTTCCGTACTGTTGGTACCGTGCCATGAAGATGGATAAAGCTAGCAATTTGACTGGTGTGTTCCCCTTGCTGTATAAAGATTATACATGCTTACATCATGACTGACTAGGGCTTATGTTTGATGAGATGTGCCCTCTTGTTAGAGTAATGTAGGTTACAAAACATATTTAACCAGATTAAATTTATCTGCCTAGGGATTTAGCAGCAGAGCAACTGGTGGGGCGAATTTTCTTCCACATCTCTTAAAATACTACAAGCACTGGATAGCTTTGCTCACTCCCCTGGTTTATCACTTTTCTACAGTATTATCCTGTGATTCTGTATCGTGGTGATGATGCAAAATAAGGCAGCAGCAGAGCCTGATATTCTGAGAAAATCAATGTGGGGAATAAAGTACAGTACTTTAATTTAAAATAGAGATTAAGCCTTGGCCATTAGAATTACAAAATTATTTGGAAAGGATCTTGAGTATTATTGAACCCTTGTTCAAGCAGAAAGCTCATAACTAAAGTCTCTGTGAGAGACAGCTATCCAAGTTTTTGTTGATACAGTATTCCCCCGGATAACGTTATGACTTGGTTCCACAAGTCATGACGTTATCCAATTTTTAGCGTTGTCCGATGCATGCATCGAACAACGCTAAGAAAAAAAGCTCTGACTTCAGGGACAAACCACTTTAAAGGCAGGCAGGGAAAGAAAGAGACCTCCCTGCCTTTAAAGCCACACCCCACGCGCAGCTCGGCCACGAGAGAATCCAGCCTCGCCCTGCTTACCTTGCTGCATGCTCTGACAGCCAGCTGGAGGCTTCTGTTTTTCTCTTTCACTTCCTGTAGACAGGGAAGGGGGAAATAGAGAGATGTGATTGGTTCTCTAGAGAACCAATCACATCTCTCTATTTCCCCCTTCCCTGTCGTTTCAATACAGGAAGTGAAAGAGAAAAACAAAAGCCTCCAGCTGGCTGTCGGAGCGTGCAGCAAGGTAAGCAGGGTGAGGCTGGATTCTCTCGTGGCCGAGCAGGCAGTGGGGTGGGTGTGGGGAGTCCCCAAACTGCTGGGGGTGGGGTGGGGGGAAGGAGGGAAGTGGAAGGGGGAGGAGCTTTGGCCTCCTTTACTTCTTCATGACGATGGATCGGATAACGCTAAAATGAACGTTATCCGGTGCAAATCTTCCCCCCCAAATTTGTCGTTGTTATGCGGTTTTAGCGTTATCCGGTGCAATCATTATCCAGGGTATTATTGTAATGTCATATTTTGTAATTCTAACATTTGTAATACAGTAATACCTTGGATAACGTTTACCTCGGATAACGCTAAAATCGCATAACGTTAAGTAATCTGGGGAGGAGAATTGGATCGAATAACATTAAGGTCCTATGGGATGGATCGGATAACAACCCCTAAAACCTGTGCAGTTACAATGTATCTCTATGGAGCTTTAACGTTATCCGATATATCCCATAGGATTTTAACATTCATCGGATAACACTAAAAATCAGATAACACCAAGACTTGTGGAACCAAGTCTTAGCGTTATTACTGTATTACTGTAATGTCAAATGATTTCTTAATTCTAACAGCCAAGGCTTAAGCTTCATACTGGAATATTTTGTGGAACTTCAGTGCATCTGTGTATAGGATATTTGTATATGCAATATAGTGGGTATATAGATTTTGTTTGAATTGTGTACTTTAGTTATGGGGAAATCAGCATTGGTCCTAATAATAGCTTCATATTCCACAATTTTTACTGATTTTGCTTCAGGTGCCAGCAATCACACTTACTGCTAACATCATTTGGTTTCCTGATAATTTTTTGAGTCAAAAGATCCCAGCTGTTGCCAAGCTTTTGGACAAGAAAAGTTTTCAGACCGTTAAATTGCAAAGAGAAAGTTTTCTACAGCAGAAGGCTCAGTCCCTTACCAAGTAAGTTTAAAGCAGAGAACTATTATTGTCTGCACAATTATTTTGCTGTACACACAAATTTATAAACTAAAACATTGGAGGAACTAGCTGAAAATCCATCCTATACATGCTTTATGTAAGGAGACGTTGGAGTTGCCCAATTAATATGGGGGAATCACTATGGAGGCAGTCTGGTCATCTTAAAGACTTCCTACTGAAATGTGGTAGCTATAGTGAGAAAATCTGAAAATGCCATGCCTGAGAAGCAACTCAGAACTACAGATTAGATCCTGAATTATCACTAGTATGAAGCCCAGTTTGGCATGTGTGATTTAAATGAATAACTTGAGCATAACTTGATTCACATGACAGAATAATATACTGTACTAGTCTTCAAATGAAACATGAGTATACCATGTTACTAATGTTTTTAGAGCCTTCAGTAGGAAGCCACATAAAGAGAACTATTTTCCATGTGGTAATTGTTAGTATATAAATACCTGTAGCTTCAATTTGATGGTTGTGTGGACAGGTGTGATTTCTATACTGCCTGCCTAATGGTAAACACTATTCTAGACAGGTCACAATAACAAATAAAATGCACCATCTCTGCCCCAACAGTGAGATAAATAATTCCTAAAGAACAGCAACAAGCAAAAGAATCAAAATCAAATCCAGAAATAGTGACAAAAATTGGAACTAAGCAAGGATCGTCAAAAAAAATACAAAATCACCAAAGGGGCAACTCTCTACGTAGTTCAGATTTAACCAATGTTCAAAAATTTTGGAGGATTTGGCCTGGCTAACGTGATAGTAAAGAGTCCCATAATGGTAGGACCACCGCCAAGTTGGATTGGTTCCTTGTAGCAGTTTTCTGAACCTCCCCTTGGAGTTAAAATCCATAATTTGAAGCCTTTATGGACTGTGTGGCCCTAAAAACATGAGTAACATGTTTTATTTGAATACTAATATATTATTAGACCTGTCATGCAAATCAAGTTATGCTTGTTATTTTTTAGATGATGATGATGATGATGATAATAATAATAATAATAATAATAATAATAATAATAATAATAATAATAATAATAATAATAATAATAATAATAATTTTGTGTCAGAAATTATTCTGGGTTGAAAGGATTTTTCCGGGAGAAACTCCCCTCAGGGAACGCCCTAATGAGGCTCCTTTCATGTCCCCAAGAGCTGAGTCAGAGACGGGCGCTCAATCCGTCATGCAATATCCAGGTTTCTAACTGCTGACTTGCTGGCCATCCCATTGATTTAAATCACACATGGCAAACTGGGCTTCATGCCAGTGATAATTCCCGAATCCAATCTGTTGGTCTGAGTTGCTTCTCAGGCATAGATTTTTCAGATTTTTTCACTATAGCTACCAGATTTCAGTAGGAATTCCCTCAGCTAGAATTCTGGTTTTAGCTGAAAAATTCAAATTCTCAGAGGAGTTTCAGTTTCCTTTCCTGTTCTTTATCAAGACTATGTTCTCAGGCAGCCATTAAAGCATGGGTGTACCTTTTCTGAAGTACATGGAAACAGCAGAGAATTAGGGTCCAATGGACAGAGACAATACTGTCCCTTGACGCTTTGCTTAGAAAGCTCCATCCATGTCCATGCTGTAATGGCCATCTACAGAGGGAGTCTTGACAAGGAAAATGTGAGAATTCTGAAACTCTTCTGAGCACTTGGATTTTTTTTCCTTCTAAAACTATTAAAATTCTGGCTGGAGGAATTCTTGGTGAAATCATATACTGTACAGTAATACCCCGGATAACGATTGTACCTGATAGCGCTAAAACCACATAACGTTGCAAGATTTTTGGAAAAATCTTGCATCGGATAACGCGATTTTTAGCATTATCCGGTACAAGCGTGTGCGTGGGGGGGGGGGAGTTGGATTGGGTAGAACATCTACCCAATCCAATCCCCTCCCCAGCGCCTGCCTGCCTTTCCCCCGACGCTACTGCAGGGTTCCCTCTGCTTACCTTCCTTCTCCGACTCCCAGCTGATTGCAAAAGGCTTGGTTTTTTTAAACTGCAGGGAAGGGGGGGAAGCTGTTCTTGCTTTACTTCCTGAATTGAAAAAAATACAGAGATGTGATTGGTTCTCTAGATCAGCTGATCTAGAGAACCAATCACATCTCTGTATTTTCCCCCTTTCCTGTTTGATTGGTTCTCTAGATCAGCTGATCTAGAGAACCAATCACATCTCTGTATTTTTTTCAATTCAGAAAGTAAAGCAAGAACAGCTTCCCCCCTTCCCTGCAGTTAAAAAAAGCCAAGCCTTTTGCAATCAGCTGGGAGTTGGAGAAGGAAAGGAAAGTAAGCAGAGGGAACCCTGCAGTAGAGTCGGAATGGCACTTTCCCCGACCCTACTGCAGTCATAGACTGCTGTGTGTGGGGGTGGCTTTAAAGGCAGGGAGGTCTCTTTCTTTCCCTGCCTGCCTTTAAAGCGGTTTGTCCCTGAAGTCAGGGCTTTATTTTTAGCGTTGTTGGATGCATGTATCGGACAACGCTAAAAACCGGATAATGTCATGACTTATGAAACCAAGTCATAACGTTATCCGGGGTATTACTGTAGTTGTAATGGGGAAAAATAATAATGAAAATTCAGGTCCTATTGCTTGTTTGTTCTTGTTTTCTGTCTTCTAAGTACAGTAAAACCTTGAGTTACGAATAAACTAAGTTCCAGGGCATTGTTCATAAATCGAATCTGTTCGTAACTCGAGCCATCTCCATTCAGATAAAGCAAAAGCCCCACCTCACCCTCCAACAATCAAAACTGGCCTCCTCCTCTCCAAAAATCAATCAAATCATCCAAAAACAACAGCAGCATTGAAAGGAAAGCATACATAAGCAAAAACGCTGTTCCTTACCTTAAAGAAGAAAACTCTAGCAATAAACAGCAACCGGCAGCCATTTTGGTGCTGAAACGCTAGACAAAAAACTCCTCTCTAAGCACTCTACTACCACCTACAAGGCTCTGAAATGCTGTATGTGTATAAAATATAAACCCATAGGGGAATTGGCGTCTTTTGCTTCACTGGAGGCAACACAGGAAAAAAATTCATTCGTAAATCAAGGCATGTGTGTAACTCGAGGCATGGATTTCAGTCCCGAACCAATTCATAAGTTGAATTATTCGTAAGTAGGGGCATTCGTAAGTAGGGGTTTACTGTACTTAGCTTCATAAATTCAATCCTATCTTCATGAGATGTAGTGTAGCAACACCTGGAGTCAGAGCAGTGTTTGTAACTTTTTGCCTTTTAAAATAGTGTGCCAGATAATAGTTGATGCAGGTCTATGTTTGTAATCAGATGTGAACTGTGGTTCCTGAAGTGTTTGTCAGACGATTACAAACCACAGATTGTTAAGTCACACCTTCTTTCAAAACACAGTGAATTTTACTTAATATTGATTTGGTCTAGCTCTTTGTACAGTTTAAGTAAACCAGTTTGTTTTCTCCTCAGGGAGATGCAATCATATTATGTATTTGTTAGCTCATGGATGATGAAAATGGAGTCTATATTGACAAAGGATCAACGAGCAGATAAGTTTTCAGAAGATCCAACCAATAGGTGCAATGTTTTTATACAGGTAAGTAATGGACTCTAAAACAACATGGTTAGAAAATTGTTGAATTGGCAGTTAGGTTCAGTTTTCTTGAGCATCTGTATTTAAGAGGGAACTGGTGATGTAGATCTCATTCTAAAACTATATAAATTTATTTATTTATTTATTTATTTAAATTTGTTTATCACCCTCCTCCCAAAAGGGACCCAGGGTGATTTACAACAACCATTAAATCACTTTAAAAAGTTAAAAACTCTAAAAAATTTAAAAAAGTGGTTTTAAAAGCCTAAAATTACAACACAGGCATACTGGGGTCGTGAAGTTTGTACATAATATAATTGACTTGTATACACTTAAAATGTCCGCATTATGGTTCCTCATAGCATTTCATTGTTGACTGCAACTTGTATCTGAGAAGGCATTTTTTTCCTGAAGCAGGAAAAATGTCATTGGCATGAATTTGTTTAAGGTGGATTCCATCTTGCCATGAAGTGGCCCACACACTATGCTCTCGGAACCCTCACTCACGGCACACATGAAGTGTGACATGCAGGATTTAACACCAGGACTGCAATGGACCACTGCAGCCTTGAGGATATGGACAAGGTGTGCCTTCACAGCCAGTCCATCTGGCATGGCCTCTTCCGCTTCCATGACCGATGGGAATCAGAGTTCTTCCTCCATTTATTTTGCCGTTGGGCCCAATATGATGGTTTCCAGTGGTATTTCCTCCACTGAGGGTGACCATCACCCCACCTTAAAGGGCTCATCTACCCATAGCCATTGGCCCCCTTAGGGAGTCAGGTTAGTTAACCACCGCCTGACATAGCATTTATGTTCCTGATAATGTACTGTACATTTTTAAAATTGGTAGCAGTGGTTCAGATACAATATTATGCATTTTCATTTCATATGGATAATACACTGCACTTCTTACCTCATGCCATGGAAATTCCTTGTTCTCCTTCGTGTTGTTTGGGGATGCACACTGATGGGTTCTGCGCCTGCGCTGAATCCGGAGCGGAGCTGGAAAGCTGATTGGATAAAGAGTTTTGAATGTGGGACCGCCCACCATGCCCAACCCCTTTAGGCGCCATTTCGCGCTCTCCCCTCAGTTTGCTTTTTTCCGCTGCGCAAGCAGGAGCCTGGAAAAAAAGCTGTGAGTACTTTGCTGAGATTGTCTCAGAATCTTCCAATTTTTCCTACCTTACAATTTTTCTCGGACTAGGGGACTTGTTCCCTTGGTCCTCGTGTGGCTGGGGCTCGCCCTCAGCCGCCGTTTAAAAAAAAAAAAAAAAAGACCAACATCTCGTGTCGGGGCCTCCCGGCCGGGATAATTTTTTCTCTTCGGCCATCTACTTCGGTGGATGGCCTCAGCGGCAGCGTTCAAGCAGTGTCCGTCCTGCAAGAGAAAGTTCCCTAGCTCGGACGGGCACGTGCGTTGTCTTCGCTGCCTCGGGGAGAGTCACCAGGTCCAGACCTGCGAAGTCTGTCGCGGCTTCTCGAAGGCCGCCATCAAGAACCGCCAGTACCGCCTTCAAGCCTACCTCATGGAGGCCGCACTGGCACCACCGGCTCCCCCAGCTCCAGAGCAGGCCGCTTCCACGTCTGCTCCTTCAACCTCCGCTTCTTCTTCCAGGCCCTCGGCCTCTGAACTGTTCAGGCGGAAGAAGGAGCAGGAGAAGAAGAAGAAAGACAAAAAAGAGAAAAAGAAGCGCCGTAGCTCTTCGTCTTCTCTTCCTCCGACCCCGGCACCGGCTCACCTTTCGCCGCCACGCTCCCTAGCATCCGCCCCGGTCGCAGCTCCACCTACGCCGGGTAGGATGTCGACCGAGGCCCGGGACGCCACGCCGGAGAGGGCCCACAGCCCTCCACCGCCGCCGGAGACTCCTCCACCTGTACCACCGCACAGGTCTTCCTCCCTCCGCAGCCCTTCCGTGGTTCCTGGTCCGGCTACCGAACCGCCGCCCCAGTTGAGCCTCATCGCCCCGTACATCGAGGCGATGGTGCGGAAACTGCACGCAGAGCTCCAGGTCCCGCAGACGACACCGTGGGAGCGCCCTCTGCCCTCACCACCAGCCACGGAGGCACCACCGCTCCGTGAGGAGGGCCCCGCACCGAAGCGGCAGAGGGTGGAACAGGCGCGGTCGGAGGCCTCTCTCCCTCCGTACCAGCTGCCTTTGCCGGGGAGCGATCCGAGATCCGCCAGGCCGTACTGGTCGGACTCGGACCCCGAGGTCTACCTGCCACCGCCCAGCGTCTCGGAGCGGTCAGGAGACTCCGACTCGTCGGATCAGGAGGAGGAGCAGCATCAGCCACCGCCGGTTGCGGTCGACAAGTCCCCGGACGACAACATCGGCGCCGTCCACGGGTCCCAGCCGGAGGATTTGAAGACCTACACCGGACTGATCACTCGCCTCGGATCCACCCTTGGGATTCGGGCGGAGGCTCCCCTGGACGACTGTGAGGATGTCGTCTGCGGCTTGGCCGACCGCAAGGAGTTGGTCCCCGTCCGCCTCGGACTGCTCCCTAAGATTGCTAAAGCGGCCAAGGAGGTGTGGAAGAAGCCGGTTTCTTCGCACTCCGTATCCAACAGAGTGGACTCTATGTACAGACTGCTGGACGATTCCAACTTTCTGCACATTCACCCGGCACCGAACTCCCGAGTGGTCAAGGGCTCCCAACACCGGACGCCGATCAGCAGCACTCCCATCCCATCGACCCAGGAAGGGAAGAAGCTGGACGCACTGGGCAGGAGGTTCTACGCCAATGCCTCCTTGTCCTTCCGTGCGTCCAACTACGCGACGGCCATGGGAGGCTACCAGTGTCGACTCTGGGAGCAAGCGGAGTCGTTCAAGTCCCTGCTGCCACCTGATCGACAAGCGGACTTCGAAAAACTCTGCATGGAGGGCAACCACCTCGCCCTCCAGCAAATCCGCACCGGCCGCCACGTCACCGAGTCGGAGGCAAAAAACTTGGCCTCCGCCATCCAGCTCCGTCGCCACGCCTGGCTCCGTTCGGCTAACCTGCAGGACGATGTCAAGCGGCTCGTGGAGGAGCTTCCCTTCGATGGCGAGGGCCTCTTCGCCAAGGAGACCGACACCTCCTTGGGAGAGCTGAAAGGGGACTACGCCACGATAAAACAGCTCCGCCCTCCACACCGTGGGTCCGGCCGTTACCATCAGGACCAGCCGTCGACGTCTCAGGCGGGCCCATCCTATCAACCTCGCCCGCCACAGAGACAAGGGGACTACTCCCGGTACCAGCCCTACCGGCAGCGCCAACAACCCAACCGTCCACGCTACCAGCAACGGCCTCAGACTGGCAAGCGTACGGAACGGAAGGGCAAACAACGTGTTTGACTCTTCCGTGACCGAGACTCTACCCTACCGCCCCCTTTCCGACTACCTATCGGCGTGGTCTGCCATCACCACAGACCGATGGGTTTTAACCATCTTAGACTCTGGCTACGCGATCGAGTTCGAGAGATGCCCTACTGTCGGACGGATCCGCATCACCGATCCATCCCCACCGCTCCAGGAGGAACTAACAGCTCTCCTAGAGAAGGGCGCCATAGAGCCGGTCGCAGCGTCGGAGTCTCACGAAGGGTTCTTCTCCCGATACTTCCTTGTGGACAAAAAAGACGGGGGGGCACGTCCCATCCTGGACCTCCGTCTTCTCAACAAGCATATCGACGCGAGGAAGTTCCGGATGGTAACCCTTCACTCCATCCTCCCGCTGATCAACCACGGGGACTGGTTCACCGTCATCGACCTGAAGGACGCCTACTTTCACGTGTCCATCAGGAGGGAACATCGTCGTTTCCTCCGATTCCAGGTGGGCGGCAACATCTACCAGTACACATGCCTACCCTTCGGCCTCTCCACCGCTCCGAGGGTATTCACGAAGTGCATGGCACCGGTGGCTGCTCATCTGCGACTGCAAGGCGTCCAAGTGTTCCCGTACATAGACGATTGGTTGATCTGCTCCCCGACCCAACAAAAAGCCAAGGACGACGTTGCACATTGCCTCGCCCTTATGCAGAGCCTCGGTCTGCGGGTCAACTTCAAGAAATCCCAGTTGACCCCCACTCAACGAATAGAATACATCGGAGCCGTTCTAGACTCTCTGGCTCTAAGAGCCTACGCTCCAACCAAACGTCTGCTCGACATCCGCACAGTGGTGGCACGGATCCAGGGCAGACGTCGGGTCCGTGCGAGGGACGCCCTCCGTTTACTAGGACTCATGGCGTCGACCACGGCGGTGGTCTCGCACGCCAAACTCAAGATGCGCTCCCTCCAGTCGTGGTTCCTCTCCTCCTTCAACGGCACCCACGACAACCTCGGGAAGTGGCTCACACCGACTCCCGAACTCCGAGACCAGTTAAACTGGTGGACAATGGACCAGAATGTGACCGCGGGGAGACTCTTCACCCTTCCCGCACCGTCCATCCAAGTCACCACCGACGCGAGCACCCACGGATGGGGTGCGTGCTGCCGCGGACTACGGATTCACGGCATATGGACGCCCGAGGAAGCCGACCACCATATCAACTTCCTCGAGCTGCTAGCGGTGTGGAAGGCGATGAGGTCCTTCAGACCGTCGATCGCGGGCAGTGTGGTGCAGATCGCCTCGGACAACACCACGACACTAGCCTATCTCAACCGGCAAGGAGGGACCAAGTCTCTCTCCCTCCTCTACCTGACCGTCCAGATGTGGGAGTGGTGCCTGAAGGTACACGTGTTCCCCATAGGTGTCCACATCCAGGGCACCCTGAACTCCGATGCAGACTCCCTGAGCCGCAAAGGGACGGCAATGCACGAGTGGGAACTGGACGAATCGGTGTTCGACCGCCTGTGCCGACGGTGGGGCACACCGACCCTAGACGTCTTCGCGTCACAGACCAACTCCAAGTGCCGCCGTTACTGCTCCCGAGCAGGGATCGGCCACGGATCGGAGGGCGATGCCTTCATGGTGCCGTGGCACCAGGAACTGCTGTACATGTTTCCACCGATCCCTCTCATCCAACGGGTCCTGATACGGATCCGTGCGGAGAACGCCTGGACGATCCTGGTTGCCCCGTCCTGGCCGCGCCAGCCGTGGTTCCCACTACTCCAAACCCTGGCTTGCGATCGTCTCCGCCTACCCACCGATCCGAATCTCCTCCGCATGGAAGACGGTCGGATCCTTCACTCGGATCTGCCGAGCCTACACCTGACGGCCTGGCTTATCCGCCCAACATAACACGGATCCTTGATCTGTCCAGGAAACCTTCCACACGGAAGTCCTACGATGCCAAGTACCGTCGCTTCACTGACTTCCTAGCATCCAGCGACCGCACCGTGGACTCCGCATCCCTGCAGGATGTCATGTCCTACCTCCTGCACCTAGCCGAGTTGGGATCCGCACATTCATCATTGAAGGTCCACCTAGCTGCTGTGGTCGCCAAGGCCCCTCCTTCTTCAGTATTGTCCTCCGCCTTCAGAAACAAAACTATTAAAAGGTTCCTTCAAGGGCTACGCAACGCCTATCCTCCAGTGAAGATACCACCCCCTCAGTGGTCACTCACTACAGTGCTCACCGCACTCACGAAGGCACCTTTTGAACCCATGGCTTCGGTGGACATTAAGTTTGTCTCTTACAAGACTGCCTTCCTTGTAGCTATCACTTCTGCCCGACGGGCAGGGGAGCTGGCAGCCCTTCGGTCTGACCCTCCTTTTCTCAAGTTCTACCCCGACAGGGCAGTGTTGCACCCAGATCTGACATTCCTGCCCAAGGTCCTGACTGAATTTCACCTGGCCCAAGCTATCAGGCTTCCAGCATTCTTCCTGAATCCCTCGTCTCCACAAGAGAGAGTGTGGCACTCGTTGGATGTCAGGAGGGCCTTGCTGTTTTACACCCAGAGGACTGCGTCCTTCAGGAGAGCAAAACAACTGTTTGTGGCTTATGGTGGCAAGACTAAGGGACAACCTCTGTCTGCCCAGAGACTATCTAAATGGATCTCAGGTACCATTTACCTGGCCTATCAGATGTCATCCCTGCCACCTCCGCCTCATGTCCGGGCTCACTCCACCAGGACACTGGCTTCCTCCACTGCATTCCTAGAGGGCATCCCGATGGAGGATATCTGCAAGGCTGCCACTTGGTCCAGGTCCTCCACCTTCATCACCCACTACCGGGTTGATACAAGGTCCGCCCCTGATGTCAGACGGGGCAGGTCCATCCTGACGGCTGGTCTCCGATCTTCTTCGTTGATGACCGCCCATCCATGATGACATCGCGCTCTCCTACATCTCAGGACGCCGGCTGCCCACCATCCAAGTAAGTGAGCTTGTTAGTCACCCATCAGTGTGCATCCCCAAACAACACGAAGGAGAAGGACAGGTTTCACTTACCAGTAACTGTCGTTCTCCGAGTATGTTGTTTGGGGATTCACACAACCCAACCCTGCCTCCCCTCAGGGCTGCCGGCCTGAGATGGCCTTAGGCTTAGCGGGCAGCTTTAATATCAAACTGAGGGGAGAGCGCGAAATGGCGCCTAAAGGGGTTGGGCATGGTGGGCGGTCCCACATTCAAAACTCTTTATCCAATCAGCTTTCCAGCTCCGCTCCGGATTCAGCGCAGGCGCAGAACCCATCAGTGTGAATCCCCAAACAACATACTCGGAGAACGACAGTTACTGGTAAGTGAAACCTGTCCTTCTGCTACTATTTCCTTCTCAATTGGCAAACAATTCTGGGTTTCTAATTCTGGGTTGTACTGTAAATAAGACCATATGGTTGTATCCAGACTGAATCAAATTTGGAGTAGATGCATTGAAACCTGTAGAATTAACATTTCACTTTACTACATTAGATGTTACTGATTTGAGTGTGGATGCTATAAGTATGGTTTAGTTTGGATCAATCTTGTTTGGCTCTAATAAAAAGCAGTTCTTTGTAAATCATTTGGGAGGGATTGAGCCAACAAGTTCATATAGTGCAGGTTGGCTTTTTGGCTGGAACCAAAAAGTGCAGCACTCTGGTCTCGAACTGCTAACCTGTCGACCTTCCAGTTGTCAAGTTCAGCATCTTAACCACTAAGTCACTGCAGCCCTGTGTAACCATATAGATGCTCTTATTTATCAGGCCTTTATTTGCCTGATGAAACTCCTCATCTAGAGTAGTAGAGGCCTAGTCAAGCATTGCTGTAGGAAATGTACTGACAAACACACATTTCTATGTTTAAAAAAATTGGGGATTGATGAGTACCCCATGTTTCAGTTTGGAATTTTTTTTGTCTTCTCTCCAGTTGCAGCTTATGGTTGATGGTGTATCAAGTACAAATGTGTTTGTTTCTTTTGTTTCTGAAAGTGCCCATCTATCTGGAACAACTGTATTAATGTGGGATAGACAAACCTATTTATAATATTCTAATAGATCAGTGATAGCTAACCTTGGCACTCCAGCTGTTCTGGAACTTCTATTCCCAGAAGCCTTGATCAGCAGGAGTGTTGACTTGGGCTTCTGGTAATTGCAGTCCAAGAACACAGAGTAATAGATATTCATCATTACCATTTTTCCTTCCAATTTATTCATAGGGGTTTCTGTACGCTTATAGCCTTAGTAACATCATTAAAACTACAATGAATCTGCACATGTCCATGCAGAAGCCAATGACCAAAACCTCAGTTAAAGCATTATGCAGGCTTGTGGAACTACTCAAAGTAAGTTGTAATTTTTGAACATTTCTTATTTAGTGAAACTAATACTTATTTTTAAAATGTCCTATCTTCTTATATGAATTATAGATCTAATGTGTGACTGGAAAGGAGGATAGAGTGGAGGGTAAACAATAGCTTAATTAAACATTTATCTGAATGGTCCTGGACAAAGCTTATGATGTTTTAGTAGGTGTCTAGAGGTTGTTCTCATGCACATCCTTGCATACTTTCCCAAGATCATGTGTTGGCACTATTGCTTCACTCCATCTCCATGATGCTGAATAGGCTTTCTGAGATAGGAGTAAGGTTAAAACCTCCCCATCCTTGCCATGACATTAATCATGCTGAAGATTTTTTGAGCAAGAGAAATGCCTTCAATTGTCCTCATCTTGGAAAAATTGAGTAATATCTCTGGGGTGGGAGCAAGACTAATAGCTATCCTTGCACAGAGAGGAAGTATCAAGTTGTAACTGTCCTCATGCATCCTCTTTCTTGGTAGAATTAGGATCCCAGCAGTCCACCAGACAACATTTTTCTTACTGATTGGAACTGTTGAATCTTGTAAGGGAGATTAGTTTTCCCGATGTAAAAATAACACGTTTTAGAATGAGTTGATTTGAATTTGATTTGCATTGATACTAACTGTTGTCTTCTGACATGTGACCAACATCAGGCAATAGAACATACATTTTACAGAAGAAGTATGATTGTTGCAGATTCAGTGGCACACATAATTCAGCATCTTCAACATCAGGGACTCAATTCGATTGCTGTCGCTAAGGTGTGTAATGAGAGTTACAGTTAAAAACTTGTGTTTTACTTCTAAGAGCAGTATCATTAACTAAGTAATCGCAATTGTACAGTAACTTGAGAGTTCCCTCCCAGTCTTTGTTCATAGAAACTGGCTAAAGTGATCAAATAAAAAGGAAGTTGTTCTGGTTTTTAGACAAATCAAAACAGGAGAGTGATGCTTTTACTCTGTTTTATTATAACATTCCAATTCACCGTAAACTTAGTATCCATCTCTTGCTAATATTGGTTCAATGTTGCATGAAGAACACAACTTATTAATGCCTTCAAGGCCTTGAGAGATGAACCATTTCTCCCTCTCTTACCAATAATCCTACTGGTAAAATTCATGTTCTGATAACCTAGGTCAGGGGTCTGCAAACTTGGCTCTCCAGGTGTTCTTGGACTTCAATTCCCAGAAGCCTAAGTCAGCACTCCTGCTGATCAAGGCTTCTGGGAACTGAAGTCCAAGAACAGCTGGAGAGCCAAGTTTGCTGACCTCTGACCTAGGTGAATAACATATAAGCAAAGAGGAAGGCAAAATAAATACTGCATATCACTTCAACAGAAGAGAATAAATAAAACAAAAGCACTTTGAAGGTTAACTGTTACATTTTAATGTTAGCTTTCATGGATTGAGTCCACTTTATCAGATCAAGTGGACTTGATCCACAAAAGCTAACATTAAAATACAACAGTTAGTCTTCAAAGTGCTACAGTGTTTTTGGTTTTGTTTTGTTTATTCTCTGATATGCTTGAAACATAGACTAACACAGCTAGTACTCCAAAAAATTCAGCAGAAGAATGAGAGATGTTCTAAAACCTTAGAGAATATGGATGAATGAGCTTGAAAAGGAGACTGAAAGACAATATGAACAATATATTTTCTTGAGCTCACTGGACTTGTCAATTGAAACTAAGGAGGATCAACATTACTGGACAACTCCAGATTGCTTGAATGGTACTTATGCAGAAGAGTATCCTAATAAATTGTGCCTGCTGCTATTTCCAAAGTCATAGCACAAGCAAGAATGTGCTGACAGTACTTAAAATGAGAAAAAGGGTAAGGGACTAGAAGCAATTAAAGGTGGTAAATCCATACATTGATTTGTTACTATTTTTGTTTTTAAATCAAGAAACGAGTAATTTCAGACAAAAAGTACAGCGAGCAGCGCCTTGATGTACTCTCTGCCCTTGTGTTGGCTGAAAATACCCTCACTGGTCCTAGCACAAAACAGAGACGGCTCATTACTTCCCTTGCCCTCAGCGTGGGGACACAAATGGTAGGTGCAACTTTTCCTTCCGTATCGGAATATTTGTTGCAGTTTTACCAGCAATAATAACCTAACTGGGAGTGATTCAGCTTTCGGTGTGATATTTCCACATGTCTTTTAATTATTATTTTTTTGGTCGGTTTCAGAAAACATTCAGAGATGAAGAGCTCCTTCCTCTTCAGGTAGTTATGAAAAAGATGGCCTTAATCAGTGAACTTAGAGAACGGTAAGATTACAAGGGATGAATTAAAGGAAATGAAATCCCATTATAAAGCATTAATCAAACATAAAAAGTTAGAAGATACTCATAGGGCATGAAAACAACTTAGGCTAGCAATAAAACAAAATAATTCCTCCCAATTCTGGAGTCTGGTCTCAGGCTCTTCAAACAAGCAGTATACCGTATATTGTCAGCTGTATTGCTCGAAGTTTGGGAGAAACATTTTCATGAACTTTATATGGCCTTGGATATCACAGAAACAACCCAGGGAACTTTAGCAAAGCTGGACAATTTGGCCCCCTGTCTTAATCCCAGAGACGAAAATCCTGATAGGTAAACCGAGGTCTGGCAAGGCAGTGGGATTTGATTTAATCCCCCCAGATTTAGTTAAAAGAAATATGGAATAGTGGGCCCCAGTATTGGCCAATCTGTTTACAATTATTGATAAAATAGGCAGAATTCCAAGGAGTTGGGAGGTGGCAATTATTGTTCCTATTCACAAAAAAGGGAGCATGAAAAACCCAGCTAATTATAGACAGGTAAGTTTACTAAGTGTCATAAGTAAACTTTATGCACTACAAGAAAATAGGCTACTAACTGAATCTAGCACAGTTTCAGGGGTCAAATCTACTCTTGTCACAGATTGGATAGACAGGGTCTCTGGGATATCTGTGGCCCAGTTTACTCACACAGTGCTAGAGGCTGACTGGGCACCTATCAAGCACCCAAAAGTGTACCCACAAGTATGTGTGCTGTAACAAATCAAAACTAAAAATGGGCATTGCTATGCATGGTATTACTGTATTAACTACAGCAGATCAGGTAAACCAGTTCCCTAGATCAAGTCATTCCTAACCTTAGGTCACCAGATGTTCTTAGACTACAGTTCCCAGAAATCTTAGCCAGTACAGTCAGTGGTGAAAACATTTGGGAGTTTTAGTCCAAGAACTTCTTGGGTCCTCAGCTTGGGAACCACTCCTCTAGATGTTTTGGATGAAGTATTCCCTTGTTCCTGATAATTGGCCACGTTAATTGATGTTTATGGGAGTTGCCTGAAAACATCTAGAGGGTACCATGATGTCTCTCAGTGACCAGCAGTGCAAGACAGAATGCACCTCTGTATGCCTGTTTTGGGGAAACATGAACAAGAGGATGTTCCTGCGCTTATGTCCTCTTTATGATTTTTCAGAAGCATGTAACATTTGGCAATTGTGGAAACAGTGCTGGTAGGGTCTTTGATTCAACATGGTTCTTCCAATGTGCCTAAATCTGTTTATAAAGTAAATACACATCAGACTCCATGTTCTAGAAGTCATGAATGTTTGCTTTCTTTGTTCAGTAACTCTACAAAATTCCCATTCCAGAGTCCAAGCACAATGTGACTGTTCTTTCTTGTACTGGCACAGAACAGTGTTTCCAATTTATTTGGATGATGTATATGAAAATGCAGTAGATGCTGCTAGGTTACATGTAAGTAGGCAAATGTATCCTACTCAATCAGTTTCAAATATCTTGGTTTAATATTAGATGTAAATTAAGTATGCTGGGAAAATGGCTGTACTTCCCAAACATTTTTACACAATACAGTATGTGGAATTAATTTGAAAACTGTGAAGGAAGAGGAAAGAAGGGAAAGCAGACAACACTGAGGTTAATGTATAGTAATTTATGTGTTTATTTAAACTAGGCCAATGTCTTTCAAAAGTGTATTTTTTAAAACCCTCTGAATTAGAGATTTAGGTTTGGTTTAAAATACAGTAGTTAACAACCAGTTTTGACTTAACACTAAGCAAAGTTTGGTTGTTCAAGATATGGGTTTTGTACCTTTAGGCTTCTTTCTGTCTTTGCTGCCCCTAAACCTGTAATCTGAGGAGGAATTCAAAAACTTTAGCATCCTTTTTGAGTTAACCCTTAATCTGTTTTGTCAACCTGGACAAATTGTTATTAATTGATGGAAACTATCTAACTTCAAGCCATAATTTAAGAATTTGGCTCAGTTAATGCTAGTTAAGGTTAACCGTGGCTCGTAGATTAAAGGGCACACTAAACTACAGAGAATGAAAGTAGACATTTCCAGTCCTCCCATAGCCAAATTAGAGAAACAGTGGGGAGGAATGGCATATGCAAGCAGTGGCTTTTTGTCATAGCTGTAAACCGGGGTGCCCAAACTATGGCCCATGGGCCAGATCCCGTCCCCAACACCAATTCATCCGGCCCACAAATCCCTCACTGCTCCCAGAAGTGGAAGTAAAACCATATGTTCTGGGAACGACAAGGGATTCGCGGGTCAGATGAATTTGTGTCGGGCCAGATCTGGCCCATGAACCATGTGACCAGCACACAGCTTGAAATGTTGGGGCACTCCTGGTGTAAACTATGGCGTTTAGGCACCTCTTAATGTAGCCTTAGCATCTGTCATTTTTGAGGATCCTCAGTCGGAAGGGGTTGTGTTTAAGATACCTTTTGGGCTATCTTGATGCCTTGTATTTTTTTTAAATTTGGGCTATCTTGATGCCTTGTATTTTTTTTTAATTTGGATTTTATTTTTACAGTACATGTTTAATGCATTGCGAGACTGTGTGCCAGCTATGATGCATTCAAGGCACCTGGAGACGTATGAGATTCTTCTGGAAAGCTATGACAGAGAAATTATGGATGTTTTAAATAAGGTGATATTACAAGTATTGCATTTACTTGGTACGAAAGCTATTAAGAACGTCTATTAAAGCCTGCTATTGCAATTGTTTTGTGATGTGTATATAAACATCTACATTATTCTTGTTGCTGATGTTAGAAATAAGAAAAAGAATCCTTCACTTGATACAATACTCTAGGTTTGCAGAGGAAACCAGCAAAAATCAGAACACTTAACAATTATGAAATATGTGAACTCTTAGAAGTAGTGTGCTGTATTTTCTGTTCAGCTTCTCTGAGGGATGGAGGAAAGATGTGGTGATTTGACAGTGATGTAGGGAATTGTGTCATGTGCCTGATACTACAATTAAGTTTCTTAGCAATGTATCTTGGCTAGATATCAATTCTTACATTGAGACTTACTACTGGGGATAATGATGATGATTTACATAATTTATTTTCACATCCTTCCTCATCAGAGTTCAAGACAAGCATAAAGTGTAAATATAAAATTGCTATTAAAATACAGTAGGAAAAAAATCAGCAAATGTCAGTAACAGCTCTTAGCCCCTATATGGCTATGTTTGGTCATGTACTTCTGTTTTAGATTAAATTTCAAAATTTCACATGTATATGTTTGTAATCTTTCAGAGCAAGTAAAGTTGATGGGAAAAGTTGACATTAATAGAATAGAAATTCTAAACAAACAACTTAAGCTTTTACACTTTTGCTTTCTCTTTGAATTCTCGTTTGCTTTCTCTTACGATGTGCCTCTGAATATGTAATGTGTTTGATATGTTCTGCATATTTTAATTTCCTTTCTGTCAGCATTGCTCTTTGCAACCTTCTCTTTTGTGTCTTGTCTGGACTTTAGTTAAGAAAAAATTGTCCTGTATTACACTTCTTACATTTTACAAAATAATGCTAATATTGGATGGTGAACAATATTTGCATTGTGAGGAGAATAACCAAAAATTAGTACAATTAGCTCTTATATATAATATATTGGAATGACTCACTTTCTCTTATTCTTTGAGTAAAAGATCTCTGCTAATTTCCTCCTTAAAGAAGTAACATTAACTCTCATAATCGTCTGTTTTTCTGTAAAACTATGATATCTAATAATGTGTGTCATGTAAAAATCAATGTGTCCTATTTCATAGAAATGATTTGTAATTAAGCTTGTTTTTGGCAGCACCTTCTGGACAAATTATGCAAAGAAATAGAAAAGGACTTGCGGCTCTCTGTGCACACACATTTAAAGTTGGATGACAGAAATCCATTCAAAGTTGGCATGAAGGACCTTGCTCACTTCTTTTCTTTGAACCCAATTCGTTTTTTTAATCGGTTCATAGATATCAAAGGTAGGCTTTCCTTAATCTTAAAACTTTTTAATTGTTTCAGCTGGTTGGATAGCTCAGTGATTTAATTATAGGGTGCAGAGTCAAAGGTTGGGAATTTGATTCAGCAGTGTGGTTCCTAATTGAAGAGCCAGCCTATGTAGCTTTGGGCAAGATTCACAGTGTCCAGATGCCCCCAAAGAAGAGAATGGTAAATTTCTGAGTATTCTCTACCAGGAAAATCCTCAAAAGGGTTGCATGGATCAGAATTGACTTGACAGTGTGCAATTATTATTATTAAGCTAGATGCTGGTTTTGTCATGTAAAATCTCTTCCTTATCTTGCTTTGGCTCCTGGGAAATGGTCTGTTCTCAATATTAAGATTGCAACAGTTCCAGAATCACAGAATCATTGAATTGGAAGGGGCCTTTTGGGCCATCAATATAGGAATCCGAGTTAAAGCTAATATGACAGATGGTTTGTCCAATTCTCTTTGGAATGCTTCCTGTGTTGGTGCGTTTAGCACCTCTCAAGGCAGTTGGTGCCTTCACCATCATTGTCCTATACATCTTATGTTACATCTTATGGTTTCAGCTGTCTGTTTTTAAACTCTTAACGTTAATCTGCAATTTTGTGAATAATAAGATCAATTGGAATCAGGCACCACTGGGCATGTATAGTCTGTTGTGTGTATTTTGTTTTCTATTTCATTTTTTAATAGGTTATATTTTTATTATTGCTATTTATGTGTTATTTTGTTTATTTTGTGACTTTATATTGTGATTTTGATTTTTTGGATGTTGTTAGCCACCCAAAGCAGTGGTTTGTTACACTAATTGGGGCAGGATATAAAACTAATAAAGAAGGAAAAGAGGAAGTAGAATAGGTAGATTCACTTTCTGTGCTTTATTTCTAAGTTTTGAAGAATAAAGACTCTTAGTTTTCTTTTTTCATTACAGCCCACGTGACACATTACCTAGACAAGACATTCTACAATCTAACCACGGTGGCTCTGCATGATTGGGCCACATATAGTGAAATGAGGAATTTAGCCACTCAGCGCTATGGTTTGAGCATGACAGAAGCACATCTTCCAAGTCAGACTTTAGAACAGGTATATCACATCTGGGTTGATATTTGAGTTGAGTTATCCTAGTACTAGAAAAAACTTCTAAGAATGGAGTTCAGTACTGATACCTCAAGTAATTTTGTTTCACTGGAGACCAAAAGCTCTGAAATGCAGATTAGATTGTGGGCTTTTCTCAATTCTCGTGCTAGAACTGGACAATGATTAGTGTATGCAGAAAGAATTATATATTATGCTGACCTGAGTTCGACCTTGAAAGGGATCAAGGTTGATTCAGCCTTCCATCCATCTGAGATCAGTAAAATGAGTACCCAGCATGTTGGGGGCAAAATACCAATTACCTTGTGCACCATTGAGAGAGTGCAGTCAGTGCTATGCGGCAGTATATAAGTATAATTGCTATTGCTATTACAGTAAAACCTCAAATAACGTTAAAACTTGGTTCCACAAGTCTTAGTGTTATCTGATTTTTAATGTTATCCGATGCATGCATGCATCGGATAGCATTAAAATCTTATGGGATGCATCGGATAACGTTAAAACTCCATGGAGATACATTGTAAGCAGCACAGGCTTTAGTGAGCGTTATCTGATGTATCCCATAGGATTTTAACGTTATGCGATGCAATTTTCCCCCAGATTGCTTAACGTTAATGCGGTTTTAGCGTTATCAGATGCAAACGTTATCCAAGGTGTTTCTGTATATGTGTATAGCATTTTTGATATGCACCATATTTGCTTGTGTACAAGACCCACTCTCCCCCTTAAAATACACTGGAAAAATGGAGTGTGTCTTGTACTGTATATAGTAGTTGGCTATTTTGGTAATAACGGGGAGTGTCTTATACTTGGATTCATATTATACACCGGCAAATATAGTATATTATTTTTTTCCAAGAGAAATAGAAAACCACTTTTCTACAGAGAGTCTGCATTGCATTGGAATTGAATGGGAATCTTGATCATTCAGTGTACAGTGGAACCTCGTATAATGAAAATAATTGGTTCCACAAGGCACTTTGTTATACAATTTTTTCGTTGTGTGGTGCAACATTTTTTCAAATTCTCTTCATTGTACGATTTTTTCATTGTATGATGCATTCCTTATACAATGTTCCACTGTACTGTCCTTATTGCTAATTTTCCTAGGATTGTTTTTAAATGATTTCATTTGTTTACAAGCTTTTGGTTAAGTAATAAAATATACAAACCATACAAATGAATAAAACGTTTTGCTCCCTGACAAGGAGATTTGGAAAAAAAGTAAAGCCTAAAATATTAAACTGAGAATAAAAAAAATATAATCTCTAAAGGCAAAAAAAAAAAAAAGGGGCTCTTTATTTTCACCATTGAAAACACTAACCCTAGCATATTTCTAAAGGATGTGAGGAGCCTATGTCCTTTCAAATATTGCTTTACACCAGGGATTCTCAACCTATGGCCAGTGGGCTGGATACAGTCCACGGTGCCATTTCATGTGGCCCCCACTGCCTCTACCACACTAGGAAGTGCTGTGTGGTAGAGGAAGGGCAAATTGGCCATCCGGCCCCCAAAGCTGTCTGAGGGAGCATGACCCGGCCCTTGGCTTAAAAAGGTTGAAAACTCTTGCTTTACACTCTCTCCCATCAGCCTCCTTGATGCTGGGAAGGGTGGAGGGCAAAAGAAGAAGGGGGCAGCCAAAATGAGATGGCTAGATTGTATTGTAGACACAATGGGCACAGAGCTGAACGAGTTGAGGAGGATGGTGGAGGACAGAAGTGCCTGGCGGACAGTGGTCCATGGGGTCGCAAAGGGTCGGAATCGACTGTGCGACTGAACAACAAAAAGTGATCTTACTAAAATTATGAAGATCTGGGCAGTGTGCATGAAAGGACAACCTATGTACTGCTTTCGGTTCCCATCATGGAGAAATTGCCTGCTATAAATGTCATAGAGAGCAACTCATCTAGGATAAGGGTAGCATCCATACGCTTATAGATATTTCAATTAGCAACAACTAGAATGGTATTGTTGACACAGTGGGTGTAGAGCTGAGCGGGCTGCAGAGGATGGCAGAGGATAGGGGTGCCTGGCGTACAAAAGTCTATGGGGTCACAAAGGGTCTGACTTGACTGTGCAATTGAACTACAACAACAAAAAGCTATTTCTATAAAAGTGATAGTTAAACTCCATTGCGTTGTTATTTTAGGGTCTTGATGTTTTGGAAATTATGAGGAACATCCATGTATTTGTATCCCGATACCTTTACAATCTCAATAATCAGGTGAGAGAGATGTATGTTAAAAAACCCACAACAATTATTGGCTGATATCAATTGTATATAGATTATAATTATACAATAAATGTTTAATTGCAGATCTTCATTGAGAGAATCAGCAACAACAAACATTTGAACACTATTAATATAAGGCATATTGCAAATTCAATTCGAACGCACGGAACAGGAATCATGAACACGACAGTAAGTATTCCCAGGGTAACCCTTGAGTTTTGGGATTTACTAACTTTGCTCAAGACTGTATTGTGAACAATATGGAATAAACAGAGTAAAACATCTTCAATTACTCTTAATCAAATCTGATTATAAGACGCTGACTGGAAGGCAGAAGGTCAGCAGTTCGATTCCCGAGTGCTGCAGGACAGAATGAGCTCCCATCTTTATCCCAGCTCCTGCTAACCTAGCAGTTCGAAAGCAAGAAATTGCAAGTAGATAAATAGGGACCACTTCGGTGGGAAGGAAACAGCGTTCCGTGCTCTCCAGTGTCTAGTCATGCCTGCCACATGACCATGGAAACGTCTGCAGAAGCAGACAGCGCTGGCTCTTCGGCTTTGAAACAGAGATGAGCATTGACCCCTAGAGTTGGATACGACTGGCTTTCAAGCAAGGAAAACCTTTACCTAACAAACTAGGTGCTTACCTGTTAGAAACAATTCAGGATAGCAAAGTTTACTGGTTGTGGTGGATGGGCAAAGTGCAGTGCTGCAGTCACATACCTGCTAGGGGTGTTTTGTGGCTCTTGGCTTCCTCAACACCCCCCCCCCCCAATGCTGCCCTAAATGAGTTTCTAAGCAAAAAAGAAGAAGAAGAAGAAGTGAATTGCAGTTCCTAAAAGTTTCATAAACAGTTATTAGCCTTTTAAAGAGGTCACAGCCCACAGCAGTATTTCTCTTTAAAAAAAATTAGAGGAGTTCCTCCTCTCCCCGTTTTTGGTTATTTGTGCTCCCCTAAGAAGCTCATGAGGTCTGAAAGTTGTCCCCTGAGTCTCTCAGAATCTGCACGCACACACACGCACGCCTGTAATAACAAGCAGGTTCTTAGTATCCCTGAAACCTGAAGGCAGTGGATGTGACCTAGCTGCAGACTGATTACTGTTTGTGTATGTTCCATTCATATTGTGTAAAGGAAGGAGAGTGAAATGTTTATGTCATTCACCTGTCCTTGGGATTTGTGAATGGAGACATTATTGGTGCTTCATGGGTTTTCAGCATAATGAACCACTGATTGTAACAGAACAGTATTATGTGCCTAGTAGAAATGTTTTGATATAATTAAATGGTTAATATTATTAATTTATTATTATTAAAATAAACGAGTCATTGTTAAATAGAAGTGAAGAGTAATGCTATTTTAGTTTTATCTGCAGTACTATAGCTCATGTTGCTTTTGTGGTTGTGTTCGTTTCAACTCTTCAGGTGAACTTTACGTACCAGTTTCTCAGAAAGAAATTTTATATCTTCAGCCAATTCATGTATGATGAACACATTAAATCCAGGCTGATCAAAGATATCAGATTCTTTAGGGAAGTTAAGGATCAAAATGACCACAAGGTATGTTGTATGTAAAGATTTAGTCATTTTTGCATATATAGTGGCTTCTGAAATTCATTGAGATGCTTGTTTTCTGTCCACTTAAAAATAAACCCAGTAGAACTTCTATGTAAGATTATGTTGCAAATTCTTGATAAGCAGCAGGCTTGTCAGAATGTAAGGGGTGCCTTTTACTGAGTTTGCTGTATAGCTAAGACCAAACAATATTTCTGTTCATTATGTTAAAAATAGCAATATTGACAGTTTCAATCTGTCATATGATGCATACTATACCAATTTCCCTGTAAGTATATAACACTACAGTACAGTATTTCTGTTTTCCTTCAGTTTTTGGACTTTAAATCCCAGAAGCCTAAGTCAATTTCCCAAAGAACTAATCAGCCAATTTACTGGGAATTGAAACCCCCTTGTGAAGCATGGGTCCCACATTGGGAACCATTGCTCTAATACAAACTCCATTCTTGCAAGATTTTAATCAAAACTGGGGCACTGAGAAGCAAGAGGAATTGCCATAAGCTAAGGAACTGAGCAATTCCGAAGTGTGAAAACCTAAGAGGACAGACTCTTCTAATAGTTCAGCAAAATCTGGGCAAACAACCTTAGTAACATTTGAATGTAGACTAACAGTAAGAGAAGTACAGTATATGTGGCTTCCGTTCTTTGAATACCTACAAATAACATTAGTTGTGTTTATGAAAAAGAAAGAAAACTCTAAAATGACTTCTAAAAACATAGACTAGTGACCTACAGGAAATGATAGCTGTACATCTTTCTCTTTAAAAATGCCACGAGGCTTTCATATAAATGTTTTGATTATGTTTTAGAAGGTAAGGGGTATCATTCAAATGTTAACGCATAACATGATGGGTCTTCGTTTCAGAGTACAGTAAAACCTCTCATAAAGAGTGCCTCGCTTAGAGACTAAACCAGCTTAAAGAGCAGAATTTTCTCTGAATGGTTGCCTCGCTTAACAACTAAAACCAACCAAAAACTCGCTTAGCAACTAACTCGGGTTTCACAATCTCCCCTGCCAGAAGTCACAATTGGTCACTTACAATGGTGTTTCACTTAAAGAGCAAACTTGCTTAAAGAGCAATCCCATGGAACGCATTATGCTCTTTAAGCGAGGTACCTCTCTAGTATCTTTTTCAATTAGCATTATAAGTAATGTTTGTTACATTTCTTCCTTTATATTCCACCTTTCCTCTCATGAGCTCAGTGGATGTACATACCTCTGTTCTTTTCCACTTTATCCTCACAATAACTCTTTGAGGTTGGTCATGCTAAGACAGTGGTTCCCAACAAGGGGTACACAGCCCACAAGTGTACTTCAATTCCCAGAAGCCTAAGTCAGTACATTGGCTGATCAGTGCTTTGGGGAAATGACTTAGGCTTCTGGGAATTGAAGTCCAAAAACCAGCATTTGGGAAACACTGTGCTAAGAGAATGTGACTGGCCTAAGTTCGCCTGGAATGTTTTGTGGCTGAATGGGGATTTGAACCCAGATAACTAATGTCCTAGTTCAACACTCTTACCAGAAAAAGAAACATGTATTGAGTTTACAGAATGGTGCTGATATGGGTACATTGTGTCTAGTATTTGTTCTTAATGGATGTCAAAATTATTTTTCAAGTATCCCTTTGAGAGAGCAGAAAAATTTAACCGTGGGATCAGAAAACTTGGAATTACACCTGATGGACAAAGTTACCTTGACCAGTTCAGACAATTAATAAGTCAAATAGGTACGGAAATGTACTACAGTGCTATAGAGTATATATAATACATTACGCTGAGATGTATTGACTGAAACTGAAAGAACATTTACGTGCCTCCTAAGTTTGTTTATTGCTGTTCTCGTGTCACATCAAAATAGCTTTGATATTATCAATTTTCAACTCATATGATAGAGATATTATCATTATCCATTTTCCACTCATATGATAGAGATTTTTTTGAATTTTTGCAATTAAATTCATCTCTGGTGTCAAGGGGACAGCTATTTTCATGTATGTGACTTCTCATTATTAAACAAGGGCAGAGATTGACTGGTTTATGCAACATAAGATTTCTGTAGATCTTCTGAAGTTCAGAATTAGTCCTTTGAATTGCATAGATTTCAGTAATAAAGTTAGGAATTAATTGGATTCAAAAGTCTTTGATTTTGAGTCTCAGTCTATCTTCACTAGCACTAAATGATTGCCAGCATGTTTTAACAATACAGGGTATCTAGTGATATTTCTAATTAATATAAATAAATAAATAGAAATTTGAAAGACAGGCAGTTTTAGTAAATATATCTATCAGGTTTTATTTTTATAATTCAGCTTGCATATGATAGCAGAAAGTGCCACTTATTTCTGTACATAGTATGATTTCAGGTATTACATTTATTAATTACTGTATCTATTTTTAAAGGGAATGCAATGGGCTATGTGCGCATGATAAGATCTGGTGGACTTCATTGCTGTAGTAGTGCAATCAGGTATGCACCAGATATATTTAAAGATGCTTCTTCATATTGCTGTGAATCCTTTGTTCTGATAGTAAGAGACCTTTCTGTTCTAGTATTTCATCATCCATTGTTGTTTACCACTAAAACAAAAGCAAGAGTTTATCAAACCTGTAGCACAGCTGAATGCAACAGCACACTGTGGGGATATATAATTGTGAGTAAATGTGACATGCCATTTGTAGGTTTGTTCCTGATCTTGAGGACATTGTTAACTTTGAAGAACTTGTGAAAGAAGAAGGTCTATCAGAAGAAACACAGAAAGCAGCCAGGTACAAAATGCTTGTAGTAATGTTATATTCTCACTGTTCTTTTAAAAATGATCCCTGATAAAATAACACTGCTGCACAATTTGTACATATTGGTTTGAACAGTCTGTGAAAGCCAAAAGCAATAACAAGAGGGGGCCTTGCCTTTTTTCACTTGCTTTTGGCTTCCAGGGGTATCAGGTTGGTTGTTGTGGAAAGCAGGATGCTGGCCTGGAAGGACTGGTAATCTCACAGAATTATACTGACAATGCCTTGGAGTTGTTATTCAGCAAGGAGCCCAAGCTCTGTGACGACACTCTACAATGGACTTGAGACCCTTTTCAGGGTTTTTTAGGCAGAGAGGATGCAGAAAGTGATTTACCATTCCCCCCCCCCCAGATTGGCTAAAATCCAGTAATAAGTCACAACTAGAGTAACCCTTTGAATTAGTGGGTATTTTGTGAGTCAACTCTGTGTAAGTTTCATTGATTAGTAGGCCTACTCTAGTTAAGACTTACTACTGGATTTTAGCCAGTGTTGCTGTATTATGATGTGCATTTTGGAAGCTAGAGATAGTAATGGATTGCTTTCCTGTTGCCTATATTTGATGTCCTGTAATGGTTTGTCTGTATGTCAAGGGACATTTTAGTGTTCTTTGTGCTAATACATTTACAGTACAGTAAAACCTTGCATAAAGAGCAATTCACTTAGAGAGTAACTCACTTAAAGAACAGAATTTTCTCTGAATGGTCACCTTGCTTAACAAATACAAACAAAAACTCACTTAACAACTAAATTGGGGTCACATCTGCCCACCAGAAGTCACAATTGGTCACTTACAATGGTGTTTCACTTAAAGAGCAAAGTTGCTTAAAGAGCAATCCTGTGGAACGCATTATGCTCTTTAAGCGAGGTACCGTTGTACTTTCAGATCAACATCCCTATTAGTTTCCAAGAGCATACATTTGAAATGGCAAATTTAATAGTTTGTGTTTGGTGTATATTCATTTCCAGAGGCTATGTTTTTCTTTTATCAGTTCTTACCTGAAAATAATTTACCATAGATTCTAGGATTTAAAAAAAGAAAGCAACAGCAGCTCATTATTTTATAGAATCATGAAACCTCAGGGGAAAGTAGACTGGCATAGGGTTGTTAGGGAGAAATGAAGCATTTCTTTTAAAATGGCACTTTGGAAAATTATGGAACTGCTAGCTGATCTTTACCCTGATTTCTTTGCAAAATTTCGTATAAAGAACAAATATCATAAAATATGATCAAAACATTTTCTACTGAGAACTCAAGTATATGTTTGTTCTGTAGGCAACTGGATTCTGTACTTAGTGATCTCACCCGCAACTCTGCAGAAGGTACAGAGTACTTCAAAATGCTTGTGGATGTCTTTGCTCCTGAATTTCGAAGTCCAAAGAACATGCATCTACGGAACTTTTATATAATTGTTCCACCATTGGTTAGTTTTTCCTTATCTGATGTAATTGTTTATTGCATTTATAGGGTGCATTTCCTCCAAAGAGCTCAAGTCCCACTCCCAGCTTTGTCCTCAGGACAGCCATGCTTAGAGACTATGACTAGATCAAGTTCACCCATGACCAAGTGGGGATTTGAGACTAAGTTTCTTCCGTCATTGCTCAATACTTTAACCCAAGGGTGTCGCGGGCTTTTTGGGCAGCGGGCTGGTCACATGTGCTCAAACTACAGCCCGTGGACTGGATCTGGCCCCCGGGCTGTAGTTTGGGCACCCCTGCTTTAACCATTAAGTCAGTGTTTCCTAACCTTTGGGTTTTTGGACTTCAGTTCCCAGAAGCTTAAGTCATTTCCCTAAAGCACTGATCAGCCAATGTACTGACTTAGGCTTCTGAGAATTGAAGTCCCGCTGTGGGACATGGGCCCCACATTGGAAAACACAGCATTAGACACTACTGGATCTCTTTTGAATAGTATAAAGGTCATATGCACAATGTGCTTTTGCTGAAAGCCTTGAAATTTTGAAAGATGATTATACAGAAACTTTAGTCACTCTGTATATCAGGGGTGTCCAAACTCTGACCCAGGGGCCAGATCCAGCCTGATCCCAATTCATCTGGCCCACAAAGCCCTTGTTGCTCCCAGAAGTGTTTTACTTCCTCTTCCAGGAGCGATGAGGGCTATGTGGGCCGAATGAATTTGCATTGGGGCCCAGATCCAGTCCCTGGGCTATAGTGACGGGCCCCCTGAACCATGTGACCAGCCCACAGCCTGAAAAGTTTGGGCACCCCTGCTGAATATGAATATAATTTTCATTCTGGGTGAAAATTTGTTGTCGTAAAATGCAACTTGTATCCAAGAATGCATTTTTTCCTGAAGCAGGAAAGGAGTCAGGTTATTCACCACCACCTGACACTTAGCGTTGAGTCACTGGCTGTACAGTCTACTCCATTACCGTTAGCATGCAAACATTGTGTCTATAATGCTTATAGATTTATGGAGAGGAGTAGTTGCTAAGGTAAATACCATGTACTTTGCATATAAATGTTATATGTTTTATTTCCATTATCTTTTGTGTTTGGGTGACAAGAAATAAGTAGGACACCAGGTACCTGACTAGATGAACCATTGGCTTGACTCTTATATTGAAATAGTCAATGCCTTTACTGTACAATACACTATATAACAAACCTGTTCAAACATGTCTGTTTCAATAAAGCTATTTTCCAAACGTAGCTAGAAAAGCTTTTAAAACTATACATTCAGAGAGCATTATAAATAATACATGCAAGTATTAGATCCACAAAGACTTAAAATTAATATTTTAATTTTACCAAAGTATAAAAAGCGTTCCTTGTCTGGAGATTTTGGAGCAACTTCTTGTCTCTTCTTCTTAGGCTCTCAACTTTATAGAACATTCAATTAGCTGCAAAGAGAAGCTGAATAAAAAGAACAAAGCTGGTGCAGCCTTCACTGATGATGGTTTTGCCATGGGTGAGTTCAGGAGCTGGAGCCAACTTTCTACAAGAACATTTTTTTTCTTGAACAAAGTTAGAAGGCATGTATAGAATGAGTGCCATTTGCTATTTGGTTAACAAATGCACACAGAAACGTTAATTTACTTATTAATTTGGAAGGCACTATATGGCAATGTGGTTTAGGTATCTGATTGTGGAATCAGAGGTTGGGACTTGATTCCCCACTGTGCTTAAGAGGAGAAGAGCCAGCCTGTGTAGCTTTGGGCAGGCTGCATGGTACAGAAGAAAGGAATGGTAACCAACCTCTGTTTATTCTCTACCTAAAAAACCCTGGAACAGATTGCCGTAAGTTAGAAATGATTTGGTGATACACAATTATTAATATTAATGTATCTGTAGATTTCAGTTTTTGAAGTTTGAATTAAGGGAGTTTTGAAGGTGGTGCAATTATTTTACCCTGATGTAGTCACATTCTGTGAATATTGTTAACTTGTTAACTCCTCCCAATTTGAGAAGGAGCCATTGATAAGCATTCTCTGAATACAATTCTATAACCCACTGTCTATCTACCTGTTGTTCTGTCCAACCTACAGCTAGTTAGTCTGCTAATAAATAATATCATTGGGCACTTTGTAAAAGATTTGATGAAGTCAAGATATATTACATTTACAGCATTCTCACTATCTAAAAGTGAGATAAGATTAGTCTTGCTGGATTTGTTCTTAACAAATCCATGTTGACTTGTAGTTATTACTGCATTGTTTTTTAAGGTGTTTGCAGAGTGACTGCTTTATAATCTACTCCAGAATTTTTCCTGGGATTGATATCACCTTGACTGGTCATCTAGCTCTTCAGCCATCCTCTGTGATTTCAAGAAAATTCATGTAAAAGGAAAGAAGTTAAGACCAGAATGGACTTTGGCAGTTTTCCTTTTGAGTCATTACATTACTCTAAAATTGTCACCATACTCCTATCACCTATGAAAATAATGTTGTGACCTTTTATGGACAGAGTTCTAGTTCTGTTTTTTAGAGTTAAATATGGACAAGTACTACTACAGACAAACTAAGCCAGTATACAAACAGCTATAAAAGACATCGGATTAAAATTGAAGTTATAATGTGATTTGTAGGTGTGAATAATGTATGACATGGGAAATAGATGTTAATTATCAAAAGTTAAATCAGTGCATATGTTGTAGAATATGTTCTTAAATTTTAACATGGTGGGGATATCATTGTCTAAATCCAACAGGTGTAGCTTACATTCTGAAGCTTTTGAATCAGTATCAAGAATTCGATTCCCTTCATTGGTTCCAGTCTGTACGAGAGAAGTATGTCAGGGAGATCAGAGCATTAGCAAAGCAACAGAATGTCCAATCAGCTAGTCAAGATGAGAAGCTCCTGCAGACTATGAACCTCACTCACAAGAGATTGGAAGTTTGTTTGCAGGTATTATTTCGTATTAAATTGATGATTTATTTCTCTTTTAAAGATTTTTTTTATCATCCTGAAGTTTATCTGAAGCATTAATTAAACAGGTCACATTTTGAAAGTTTGAATCTTGCTGCTAAAGGCTTAAATTCTTTGTTTAGTGAAGAAGATGAAGTCAAGAGTACAACTTCTTGTTAGGGTGAAAATAAACAATAGGTAAAAACTGCCGTCAGTTTCTGTAGATTTTGTGTCTAATCAGTTTTTGGAGCTAAGTTTGTCCCACCCACATGAGATGTATAGAGCCAGTTCTTGCAATCATATTATTTCTACTTCTACTATAAATGTGGAAAAAATAAAGTGTACTATGCAAGAAGGTATTTTGTATTTAATGAGGTATTGTCCCATAAATCATTGATGATAAAAATTGAAATCTTAAGATTTGGAGGGTGGCTTTACAGAAAGTCTAGAATTAGAATGACACAGAAAGGTTTCCAAATTAAGAAAAATATTAGTAAAGGTTTCCCTTTCTTGAAAGCCAGTTGTATCTGACTCTAGGGTTCAGTAAGTGCTGTCTGCTTCTGCAGATGTTTCAGTGGTCATGTGGCAGGTATGATTGATGTAGGAAAAACCAGTCTTGTGATAATTGTGTGTTTAAAAAATGGAATTATTGCTGTTTATGAAGAATGATGCCTTAATCAGATGGTGTTAATTTTTCACAAGAAAATGTGTAGATAGGATTTGGGTTTCCTCCCAAATATCTGCAGAGACAAAGCTGAAATGGGTTATTATGAAAGAAAGCTGTGAAAGAAGGAAAAATACCCTGATCAGTTAACTTCCATATATAGTCAAACCTCGCATAAAGAGTGTTTCGCTTAAAGAGTAACTCGCTTAAAGAGCAGAATTTTCTCTGAATGTTTGCTTCACTTAACAAATAAAACCAATCAAAAACTCGCTTAACAAATAAATCGGGATTTGCAATCCCCCCCCCCCCGTCACAGTTGGTCACTTACAATGGTGTTTCGCTTAAAGAGCAAACTCGCTTAAAGAGCACTCCTGTGGAACTCATTATGCTCTTTAAGCGAGGTACAACTGTAATATTATTCTCTTCCTTGTGTTTGATTTATAAAGGATGAGAACTGCAGTTTGTGATTTGTAGGCAAATGATACAGTAGTTCTGTTTATTGGGGGTTTCCATCTTTGTGCACTTTACACATCATGGAGGGTCTTATTCTGTGATACACTACCAGTTACTGAAGCCTTTTCTTTCCTTTTTGTAGGAGTTTGAACTGCTGCATTTCTCACTAAGCAGTGCAAGGATCTTTTTCAGAGCAGACAAAACTGCAGCAGAAGAAAATCAAGAGAAAAAAGACAGGGAAGGTCAGTGAAAAATATGGTGTGTGAGAAATTATCCCCTGGGGTACAAATAGTTTATGATTACTGTGCTATCTAAACTATGGTACCGTAGCACTACAGTCAAACCTCGCATAAAGCGCACCTTGCTTAAAGAGTAGCTCACTTAAAGAGCAAAATTTTCTCTGAATGTTCGCTTCACTTAACAAATAAAACCAACCAAAAACTTGCTTAACAAATAAATTGGGGTTCGCAATCCCCCCCCCCCCCGAAGTCACAATTGGTCACTTACAATGGCATTTCGCTTAAAGAGTAAACTCACTTAAAGAGCAATCCTGTGGAACACATTATGCTGTTTAAGCGAGGTACCACTGTATTCTGTTGTTCTTAAAGTCGTCAAGAATGTCTTGGTGCTACAATTTTTATAACTGAAACTAAAGCATTTGTTTCTTCCATCCTCAGAAATTTAATTTTAATAGTGCCTTCAAAATACTGGACAATTCAAAATAGTAGAATGATAACAGTAATAAGTATGCAGTATTGCTTTCCACTGGACAAAGTGAATAACAACAGTTAATTGAGTCTAGATGCCGTAATTCACTCAGTGCTTTCCGTTGTAATTTTTGAAGCAGTAGCCATGTTAGTCTGCGGAGGCATATCGGACAAGGAACAACAACAAAGCAAAAGAGTGGGTAGTTTTTATGTCTAATGGAAGTGATCATGATCCACAAAATCTCACATTAAACCAAAGCAGTTAATCCATGCCACAAGTGTCTTGTTTTGCTTTGTTTCTTGTCTGATACAGGCGAAAGGAACTGCAGAATGAACTCTCCAAAAGGAGAGTTTCATGTCTGGTCTAGACACAAAAGAACAGATATATTGCTTCCACTGTGCAGAAATCACCCAAACTGCTTTCAGTTGCTCACTTTGGAAGAAGGGGTGACTAGTCAGTATTACATTGATTGATCCATTCAGCTAGATTAGAAATAAGCCTTCACCTTTCCAGTAAAAGGCATTGTAATATCCTTGGCACAATGTGATGTGTGTGTTCTTGATCCTACTCAAGGGAATATCTTGAGCTCACCTGCACGACTGTTGTGGCTCACGTGGTTAAGACGCTGAACTAGACAACTGGAAGGTCAGAGTTTGATACCCGAGTACTGCACGATGAAATGAGCTCCCATCTCTGTCCCAGCTCCTGCCAGCCTAGCAGTTTGAAAGCAAGAAATTGCAAGTAGATAAATAGGTACCACTTTGGTGGGAAGGTGAACAGCGTTCTGTGCACTCGAGTGTCAAGGCATGCCTGCCACATGTCCACGGAAATGTCTGCAAACACAGACAGCGCTGACTCTTTGGATGTAAACAGAGATGAGCACTGAGCCCTAGAGTTGGATATGACTGGCTTTCGAGCAATGGAGACCTTTACCTTTACTAATAATGCCTGGCTTTATTTAGGTAGTGTTTGTGTCAGCTGTGTTTACATTTCTGTGAGGTCCTGCCCACCAGCTCACTCGCCTAACCCCTCCCCCCTTTTTTTTTTGGTAGAAGAAAGTGGAAAATCAAGCAATGGAGAGCTACACAACGCTACTTCTGCAGAGCCTGTTGTGAAATGACAGCCTAGGTATAAGCTTTGTTTATATAGTAGTTATAACAGTTTTTACATTCTGCAACAACCGAGAAGGTAAAGGATGAAGTTATAACCTTATCAGGGAGCCTCCTCTCATACCCATCCTAGACATTTGTTTTGGTTAACAACAGTAAAACCAACAATCAGATTGGGACAAATGCATTTAAGTTATTTTTGGTATTTTGGGCAAAGACCTTTGTTTGTTTAAACAGTGGTAGTATTATGCTGGTATTTAGCACTGTGATACCAGTCTGACCCAGCATCAACTATGGGAAAAATAACAGTGTTGGAACAGGAGGAAAACTAGTTCTCCTTCGTGTTGTTTGGGGATGCACACTGATGGGTTCTGCGCCTGCGCTGAATCCGGAGCGGAGCTGGAAAGCTGATTGGATAAAGAGTTTTGAATGTGGGACCGCCCACCATGCCCAACCCCTTTAGGCGCCATTTCGCGCTCTCCCCTCAGTTTGCTTTTTTCCGCTGCGCAAGCAGGAGCCTGGAAAAAAAGCTGTGAGTACTTTGCTGAGATTGTCTCAGAATCTTCCAATTTTTCCTACCTTACAATTTTTCTCGGACTAGGGGACTTGTTCCCTTGGTCCTCGTGTGGCTGGGGCTCGCCCTCAGCCGCCGTTTAAAAAAAAAAAAAAGACCAACATCTCGTGTCGGGGCCTCCCGGCCGGGATAATTTTTTCTCTTCGGCCATCTACTTCGGTGGATGGCCTCAGCGGCAGCGTTCAAGCAGTGTCCGTCCTGCAAGAGAAAGTTCCCTAGCTCGGACGGGCACGTGCGTTGTCTTCGCTGCCTCGGGGAGAGTCACCAGGTCCAGACCTGCGAAGTCTGTCGCGGCTTCTCGAAGGCCGCCATCAAGAACCGCCAGTACCGCCTTCAAGCCTACCTCATGGAGGCCGCACTGGCACCACCGGCTCCCCCAGCTCCAGAGCAGGCCGCTTCCACGTCTGCTCCTTCAACCTCCGCTTCTTCTTCCAGGCCCTCGGCCTCTGAACTGTTCAGGCGGAAGAAGGAGCAGGAGAAGAAGAAGAAGGACAAGAAAGAGATAAAGAAGCGCCGTAGCTCTTCGTCTTCTCTTCCTCCGACCCCGGCACCGGCTCACCTTTCGCCGCCACGCTCCCTAGCATCCGCCCCGGTCGCAGCTCCACCTACGCCGGGTAGGATGTCGACCGAGGCCCGGGACGCCACGCCGGAGAGGGCCCACAGCCCTCCACCGCCGCCGGAGACTCCTCCACCTGTACCACCGCACAGGTCTTCCTCCCTCCGCAGCCCTTCCGTGGTTCCTGGTCCGGCTACCGAACCGCCGCCCCAGTTGAGCCTCATCGCCCCGTACATCGAGGCGATGGTGCGGAAACTGCACGCCGAGCTCCAGGGCCCGCAGACGACACCGTGGGAGCGCCCTCTGCCCTCACCACCAGCCACGGAAGCACCACCGCTCCGTGAGGAGGGCCCCGCACCGAAGCGGCAGAGGGTGGAACAGGCGCGGTCGGAGGCCTCTCTCCCTCCGTACCAGCTGCCTTTGCCGGGGAGCGATCCGAGATCCGCCAGGCCGTACTGGTCGGACTCGGACCCCGAGGTCTACCTGCCACCGCCCAGCGTCTCGGAGCGGTCAGGAGACTCCGACTCGTCGGATCAGGAGGAGGAGCAGCATCAGCCACCGCCGGTTGCGGTCGACAAGTCCCCGGACGACAACATCGGCGCCGTCCACGGGTCCCAGCCGGAGGATTTGAAGACCTACACCGGACTGATCACTCGCCTCGGATCCACCCTTGGGATTCGGGCGGAGGCTCCCCCGGACGACTGTGAGGATGTCGTCTGCGGCTTGGCCGACCGCAAGGAGTTGGTCCCCGTCCGCCTCGGACTGCTCCCTAAGATTGCTAAAGCGGCCAAGGAGGTGTGGAAGAAGCCGGTTTCTTCGCACTCCGTATCCAACAGGGTGGACTCTATGTACAGACTGCTGGACGATTCCAACTTTCTGCACATTCACCCGGCACCGAACTCCCGAGTGGTCAAGGGCTCCCAACACCGGACGCCGATCAGCAGCACTCCCATCCCGTCGACCCAGGAAGGGAAGAAGCTGGACGCACTGGGCAGGAGGTTCTACGCCAATGCCTCCTTGTCCTTCCGTGCGTCCAACTACGCGACGGCCATGGGAGGCTACCAGTGTCGACTCTGGGAGCAAGCGGAGTCGTTCAAGTCCCTGCTGCCACCTGATCGACAAGCGGACTTTGAAAAACTCTGCATGGAGGGCAACCACCTCGCCCTCCAGCAAATCCGCACCGGCCGCCACGTCACCGAGTCGGAGGCAAAAAACTTGGCCTCCGCCATCCAGCTCCGTCGCCACGCCTGGCTCCGTTCGGCCAACCTGCAGGACGACGTCAAGCGGCTCGTGGAGGAGCTTCCCTTCGATGGCGAGGGCCTCTTCGCCAAGGAGACCGACACCTCCTTGGGAGAGCTGAAAGGGGACTACGCCACGATAAAACAGCTCCGCCCTCCACACCGTGGGTCCGGCCGTTACCATCAGGACCAGCCGTCGACGTCTCAGGCGGGCCCATCCTATCAACCTCGCCCGCCACAGAGACAAGGGGACTACTCCCGGTACCAGCCCTACCGGCAGCGCCAACAACCCAACCGTCCACGCTACCAGCAACGGCCTCAGACTGGCAAGCGTACGGAACGGAAGGGCAAACAACGTGTTTGACTCTTCCGTGACCGAGACTCTACCCTACCGCCCCCTTTCCGACTACCTATCGGCGTGGTCTGCCATCACCACAGACCGATGGGTTTTAACCATCTTAGCCTCTGGCTACGCGATCGAGTTCGAGAGATGCCCTACTGTCGGACGGATCCGCATCACCGATCCATCCCCACCGCTCCAGGAGGAACTAACAGCTCTCCTAGAGAAGGGCGCCATAGAGCCGGTCGCAGCGTCGGAGTCTCACGAAGGGTTCTTCTCCCGATACTTCCTTGTGGACAAAAAAGACGGGGGGGCACGTCCCATCCTGGACCTCCGTCTTCTCAACAAGCATATCGACGCGAGGAAGTTCCGGATGGTAACCCTTCACTCCATCCTCCCGCTGATCAACCACGGGGACTGGTTCACCGTCATCGACCTGAAGGACGCCTACTTTCACGTGTCCATCAGGAGGGAACATCGTCGTTTCCTCCGATTCCAGGTGGGCGGCAACATCTACCAGTACACATGCCTACCCTTCGGCCTCTCCACCGCTCCGAGGGTATTCACGAAGTGCATGGCACCGGTGGCTGCTCATCTGCGACTGCAAGGCGTCCAAGTGTTCCCGTACATAGACGATTGGTTGATCTGCTCCCCGACCCAACAAAAAGCCAAGGACGACGTTACACATTGCCTCGCCCTTATGCAGAGCCTCGGTCTGCGGGTCAACTTCAAGAAATCCCAGTTGACCCCCACTCAACGAATAGAATACATCGGAGCCGTTCTAGACTCTCTGGCTCTAAGAGCCTACGCTCCAACCAAGCGTCTGCTCGACATCCGCACAGTGGTGGCACGGATCCAGGGCAGACGTCGGGTCCGTGCGAGGGACGCCCTCCGTTTGCTAGGACTCATGGCGTCGACCACGGCGGTGGTCTCGCACGCCAAACTCAAGATGCGCTCCCTCCAGTCGTGGTTCCTCTCCTCCTTCAACGGCACCCACGACAACCTCGGGAAGTGGCTCACACCGACTCCCGAACTCCGAGACCAGTTAAACTGGTGGACAATGGACCAGAATGTGACCGCGGGGAGACTCTTCACCCTTCCCGCACCGTCCATCCAAGTCACCACCGACGCGAGCACCCACGGATGGGGTGCGTGCTGCCGCGGACTACGGATTCACGGCATATGGACGCCCGAGGAAGCCGACCACCATATCAACTTCCTCGAGCTGCTAGCGGTGTGGAAGGCGATGAGGTCCTTCAGACCGTCGATCGCAGGCAGTGTGGTGCAGATCGCCTCGGACAACACCACGACACTAGCCTATCTCAACCGGCAAGGAGGGACCAAGTCTCTCTCCCTCCTCTACCTGACCGTCCAGATGTGGGAGTGGTGCCTGAAGGTACACGTGTTCCCCATAGGTGTCCACATCCAGGGCACCCTGAACTCCGATGCAGACTCCCTGAGCCGCAAAGGGACGGCAATGCACGAGTGGGAACTGGACGAATCGGTGTTCGACCGCCTGTGCCGACGGTGGGGCACACCGACCCTAGACGTCTTCGCGTCACAGACCAACTCCAAGTGCCGCCGTTACTGCTCCCGAGCAGGGATCGGCCACGGATCGGAGGGCGATGCCTTCATGGTGCCGTGGCACCAGGAACTGCTGTACATGTTTCCACCGATCCCTCTCATCCAACGGGTCCTGATACGGATCCGTGCGGAGAACGCCTGGACGATCCTGGTTGCCCCGTCCTGGCCGCGCCAGCCGTGGTTCCCACTACTCCAAACCCTGGCTTGCGATCGTCTCCGCCTACCCACCGATCCGAATCTCCTCCGCATGGAAGACGGTCGGATCCTTCACTCGGATCTGCCGAGCCTACACCTGACGGCCTGGCTTATCCGCCCAACATAACACGGATCCTTGATCTGTCCAGGAAACCTTCCACACGGAAGTCCTACGATGCCAAGTACCGTCGCTTCACTGACTTCCTAGCATCCAGCGACCGCACCGTGGACTCCGCATCCCTGCAGGATGTCATGTCCTACCTCCTGCACCTAGCCGAGTTGGGATCCGCACATTCATCATTGAAGGTCCACCTAGCTGCTGTGGTCGCCAAGGCCCCACCTTCTTCAGTATTGTCCTCCGCCTTCAGAGACAAAACTGTTAAAAGGTTCCTTCAAGGGCTACGCAACGCCTATCCTCCAGTGAAGATACCACCCCCTCAGTGGTCACTCACTACAGTGCTCACCGCACTCACGAAGGCACCCTTTGAACCCATGGCTTCGGTGGACATTAAGTTTGTCTCCTACAAGACTGCTTTCCTTGTAGCTATCACTTCTGCCCGACGGGCAGGGGAGCTGGCAGCCCTTCGGTCTGACCCTCCTTTTCTCAAGTTCTACCCCGACAGGGCAGTGTTGCACCCAGATCTGACATTCCTGCCCAAGGTCCTGACTGAATTTCACCTGGCCCAAGCCATCACGCTTCCAGCATTCTTCCTGAATCCCTCGTCTCCACAAGAGAGAGTGTGGCACTCGTTGGATGTCAGGAGGGCTTTGCTGTTTTACACCCAGAGGACTGCGTCCTTCAGGAGAGCAAAACAACTGTTTGTGGCTTATGGTGGCAAGACTAAGGGACAGCCTCTGTCTGCCCAGAGACTATCTAAATGGATCTCAGGTACCATTTACCTGGCCTATCAGATGTCATCCCTGCCACCTCCGCCTCATGTCCGGGCTCACTCCACCAGGACACTGGCTTCCTCCACTGCATTCCTAGAGGGCATCCCGATGGAGGATATCTGCAAGGCTGCCACTTGGTCCAGGTCCTCCACCTTCATCACCCACTACCGGGTTGATACAAGGTCCGCCCCTGATGTCAGACGGGGCAGGTCCATCCTGACGGCTGGTCTCCGATCTTCTTCGTTGATGACCGCCCATCCATGATGACATCGCGCTCTCCTACATCTCAGGACGCCGGCTGCCCACCATCCAAGTAAGTGAGCTTGTTAGTCACCCATCAGTGTGCATCCCCAAACAACACGAAGGAGAAGGACAGGTTTCACTTACCAGTAACTGTCGTTCTCCGAGTATGTTGTTTGGGGATTCACACAACCCAACCCTGCCTCCCCTCAGGGCTGCCGGCCTGAGATGGCCTTAGGCTTAGCGGGCAGCTTTAATATCAAACTGAGGGGAGAGCGCGAAATGGCGCCTAAAGGGGTTGGGCATGGTGGGCGGTCCCACATTCAAAACTCTTTATCCAATCAGCTTTCCAGCTCCGCTCCGGATTCAGCGCAGGCGCAGAACCCATCAGTGTGAATCCCCAAACAACATACTCGGAGAACGACAGTTACTGGTAAGTGAAACCTGTCCTTATCTACTATTTGGTGAAACTTCAGGGCTAATACTCCAGTGCTATACACCAGTATGGTACCAAGGGCAATATAAGCGAGTATATATTTCTTAAAATGTATGTATTCTACATTGAACTAAAATGGAGAATAATAGAGCCAGAGTTGCAAAGTTTCCTGATCTTTTTCCCTTCTCAGTTAAGATAATTGTTATGCTTCCTATTCTTTAATTGAAGAGTAAGAACTATTCAACCTTGGTAATACCAGAGCTTGAAAAAATAATTTTGAAAGTGCAGTATTCATTAGTTACCATTTCAAAGCCACAAAGGTAGTTATTAGTATTGTTACAGTTTTAACTGTGCTTTTTACTCTTTCTCAAAAACTGAATACTAAAATCCCTTGAACCTACGTGTCAAAATTCTGTTCCTGTCTACTACAGTACATTGCCACCTCAATGCCCACAACAGAGCACAAGCCAGTCATTGAACATATTGGGAAATATCTTGTTCTGGAACAAAAGTTATGCCCAGAATGTACTGTTTGGTTGATCTTTGACTTGGAATTATACAAACTGGAGATTTGCTCCATTAAGAACAATGGGGCTTTCTGCTAGCGTGCGGGGTTAGTAGATTCTTTTTTCACAAGCAGTGGGGAAGTACACAAATAACAGACTAACAGGATTCCGAGCATAACATTTGCCCTCCACTGTTGACTGAGGCTGAGTTTGCATAGCTATAAAATTGTTACTTGCATTGCAAAAGAGTTGGAGTTACCCCTTGTTAAGTTACAGTAGCCATGTTTATAGTTATACCTTTGTTACTCAGGAATGAAACTAGCAATGGATAACTACTTAACCCATTTAAAGTTAAAAATTGAGGATTGTGTCCACCTGTGTGGTTGTGCTAGCACAATAAACACCATTTGTAAAAAAGATTTGCCTTCTTTGGCAGGTGCTCGGGAATAGATGAATGGTGCTAAGGGAAGGGGAGAGGTTTGGTGTAAATTGAGGGTGCCCAAACTACAGCCTGTGGGCCAGATTCCCCCCCCCCCATGCCAATTCATCTAGCCTGTGCCACCCTCATCACTCCTGGAAGCGGAAGTAAAATGTGCCCAAGGGTGGGACGGGCTGGATGACTTGACCTTGGGGGCTGGATCCGGCCCACGGGCCGTATGTTTGGGCACCCCTAGTGCAAACAGTAATCAGCCAAAATATCTTACACTCACATTCTCCTTTTTGTTATCTGTAAATCTAGAGCAGTTATTATTTGCTGAAAGTGATGGAACCAAACTGGTATGGAAGTTTTCACCTTCAGAATTGGCAGTGACCGAAAAGTGCAGTTTAATCGATCATCTATTGTTCATCCTTTCTGCTTGATTTTTTGTTGAAGAATGTGTTTTGGCTTTATGTACAGTTTGGGGTACAGAGATACTTTCTGGTTTATTTGGTAGCAACATCACAACAGGTTTTTTTTTAAAAAAATCTTTAATTTAGATGAAATAAGATAAACATGATATTGTTATCATTTATTGTAATGTTGTTGCTTATGTTCATCTTATGTTCCTGTTTAAAAATGTCATGGCCCATAGACTTCTGGAACGCAAAGAAAGTGCCAGCTTTTGAGTGTCAACCTCTGTCTTTTAAGTTCTTGAGCCTGTACACACATGTAAATTGAAGGCACTTCATTGCTGTAAAAATGTACTTACTTTTGACCTCTCATGTGAAAAAAAACATAGATTAGGGCACATGTGTGCCTGAACTGTACATTGCTAAACAAACTAATAGTTCCGCATTTAAACATCTTGTCTCCACCCGAGTCTTAACTCACATATATTGCTTTTGTGAATATATACATATGTGCAATCACGTAGCTTTTATGACTATAGCATATAATTCTAAACCCCCCTTATGCTGTAGAACCAATTAATATTATTTCCAGTTAGCCTTGGAGCAAGTTGTGATATAGATCTACTTGTGTGCTACAGGGTGGAATCCCAGCAAAATCCATAGGGCTTCAGTTAGATGATTTCTCTAGCTGCTGCAAATGTGATTGGTTAAAACTGGGAGAGATAAAATCACAGTTCTAATGAAATGTGTGAATAAACAAATGTTAGAAAAGGAGTGGACTTCAGTTCATTAAGAGTCTATGTAGGTTCAGTACTTTATCTGCCATCTCACCTTTGCTAATCTGTCATCCAAGATAAAGCAGTAAATTTGGCTGTTTCCATACTTCTTTGTTTATGGGAGTTAGAAATAAAGAGAATGCTTCCTTGACTTGCCAAGATCCTTTATTTTCACATGTTATCATCCTAAAACTGCTTCCCACAACAGAAGTATTAGTAGGTGGAAGAAAAGTCAGTCAACCCAGAAGGCTTCCTTGGCAATTATGTGATCTCATTTTGAAAAACATTAGCTCATCAAGCTTGTCAAGGGTGATAAATGGGGCAGAACAGTAAAGCCATCAATATTTATATACTTGAACTTTTGACTGAGGTGCAAATTTGAGGGCCTGTTGCATGTTTTCATTCTGTAAGTTGACCAGTTCCACCTGACAGCTATGTTTCAATGCTCAGGAATGACAGGGACCAAATATAACATGTCATTTTGCAAAAACGCTATTGCCTCACTTTTTGTTTTGTCAGATATTGTGTACATAATAAATGTAACTTTGGAAAGTAGCTTTACTTGACTCCATGTAGTTGTTACCTGAATGGTTTTGTTCTTATAGTTCTATGAAGCAGTTTTAACAACACAACTACTTGTTTTGAACGCATTTAGCAACAGAACAATTCTCAAGCCGATTAATATGCTTCAAGAGCTGGCAAGAATCGCCTCGTGCTGAAGTGTTTGAGTCCCCAGACTGACGGCCTTTAAAAATGTTTATCTGCTTTCTTTCCAAGAGAAAGATAAGACAATTAAAAAGAACAATTTATCACGATCAACTAAACTAGTGGTATTCCAAGTAAAACTATTTAATTTTTCTACCTCTTGCTGTGAGCAAAAATAATACATTAGCCCCTGAAGGACAATAAACTTGCTTCAAGGGATGTCTGATATACAGTGGTACCTCAAATTACAAACGCCTCATGTTATGAAATTTTAGTGATCCATATGAAAAACCACTGAAAATAATGCCTCGAGTTACAAATTTAAATTCGTAACGCAAAACACGGTTTCCCATAGAAATACACTGAAAACCAATTAATCCATTCTGGAGGTCAGAAAAAAGGTTTTTCAATGCATTCCTATGGGAAACTGCATTTCGGGTTACGAATTTTTCCTAATGTGAAAAGTCCCAGGGAACACATTACATTCATAACTCCAGGGACCACTCTACTAAAATTACTGAAAAATATAATCCAGCTAGAATAGATTCACCCATAACATACACTGTACCAATGAAATCTGAATACAGTAAGAGTGGACCTGATGCAAGTCCCCAATTCTTATTGAGAAGCGATACTGTGCTCAAATATTGTTTACCTCTCCAGTTGTGTGGTTGGTACAAATTTGCAGTTGTGCAAGCAGCAATGTATATATTATGGAGGGTGGTGCATAAGGTAAAGAGGCTACAAGTTGGGATCTGTCCAGCATAAAAGATGCTGGCTAAAGCCTACTAGACCAAAGCGTTACACATTCCTGCCTTTTTGTTCAGGCTCTTAAAAGTATTTCCAAACACTGGTATTTAGTAACATAATTTTGTGCCCTGATCATATGTATCCATAGTGTTGATCACAAGCCAGGATTTCTAAGTTTTAGGTAATGACATAACTCTATGTAGTTCAAATACAACTTTAATGTAACATTACTAAACATTTGGATCGCAAGATATGAGCCTTGCTTTGTTAGCATTAAAACATATACTTAACATTATGTTCTTTAAAATCCACAAAAGAAATCATATAAATGTCTCCATTAGAGCAGGTTCTGTTCTTGCCAATAACTTCAACTGACAACAGTAAACATAGATGGCCCAACATAGTGTGTGGCCCAATTTTTGCTACCCACAAATAACAGGTAAAATCTTACAGGCAATACTATACTTCAACTGGTCCTTGAGTAGTATCCTTTGCAGAAGTATTTCTTGGGGCTGATTTGAAGAAACCTTTTCAGCTGAGGAACAGGTCAATCTCAAACATGCCCTTTCATGTTACTCAAAAGAAACACTTCATCTACATGGCTCAAGAATGGCTGCTGGTTCAGAAAAGTTACTATCTAAGGAGCTACACCCCCGGAAAGTGGCTGAGACTCAGTGAAAGGGCTCAATATGCCTCAGTTCTGGCCCACCTAATACATCAACCGATAGACGGCTCTGGTCCCACAAAAATGGTAGGCACTTAAGATTAATAATCGAAAGCTTAGTCCAGATAAAGTATAAAAATAGATATTAATAGGAAAGTGTTTAGAGACCTATTTGATAAAACTGTTTAGTTGAATAGTTTTTGTGTTATCCTTTTAAAAAAGTATACCACAGTCTACGAACAATGTAATGCAGAAACATAGAATGCATTTCTTCAGTTGTTATGGAGATACATAGAAACTAAAGATGTATTTGGGCTCTAATGTATTCCAGACTCCTAGTACTGAATGGAATACAGGATTCTACTTCCTGAGAACATCTTAATTTCCATCTCCTTAGCCTAAAAGGAAAGACATGCCTCCTGACATCTTAGAAGCTGGTCTGCAGTGTGTATGCACTTAGAATGCAAATAGCCTGAAAGGTGAAGCCTCATGGCTCTGTTAGCTTCTTGTCACAACCCACAGATAGTACAATCATTTGGAATAAAAAGATGTGCAGTTAAAGAGAACAGGTAGCCCTGGCTGCAGTCAGAAACAAGAAGCAGATCAACTTGCTGGGTTCCTAAAAGAACAAGATGGGTTAAGTAGGTGATGGCTTAACATCTGAAGAACCCTGGTGACATATTGAAAAATGTGCTGGTACACACCAGGCTTCCTTCAGTTCAGTAGCAGGTAACTTCACGGTGACAAGTTGGGAGAATTTGGAAGAATGGCACACATTCAGCCCAAGTTCTCCTTCTGTGCTATCTCTAGGTGTTCACCCATGTTGAATTGTAGCTTAGGGTGAAGTGTTTAGCCTATTCTGGGCAACCTCATCTTCACTGTAAGAAACTACAACTTATGCTTCCGATTCTTCCTGCCCATCACCACACACAGTGCTGTCTTCTTCTGATTGGTCGTTCAACAGCATGAACTTTCCATCGTTGGTCAGTGGCACAGATGACATTAGCTGAGCCAGGGCTTCTGGATCCTGTAATGAAAATGCAGTCAGAAGCAAAAGAACGTTGGGGTCAAATGTTACACAAACTCCAAAGCATCAGCTACAATCCAGATATTTCTCTCACACACACATACGCACCATGTAGGTTACAATTAAAAGGCTAGCACAGAGTTACTAATGCTGCAAACAACATCTAATTAGGCCCTTGGTTATGTGAATTCTTAAAATAGGTTTGATCAGGCTCTCTAATGCATTTTAATTTTACGATGTGTTGCTAAAATGTGTTGGAAGCCAATCTAAAACCATGTAAGTTATCAAAATGAATAAAAACAAGTTTTAGCCAACCTGACAGTAAAATCTTATTTGCTCCAATTGACTGCTAAAATCCACCTGAACTTCTAGAACATTTCAAATGTGTATTCATACTGTGTTGCAGTGAAAACAGTTATGTACACCCTTTTTCACTACATGAGCTGCAGCCTTCTAGATAAACTGGGTTCAATGCAAACAGGGTGCCAGAATGTATACACATTTTAAGAGATGTTATCTTTGTATTACTTTTTGAAGTTGAATTGAATTACTTTCACTTAATAATAAGCTACACTGGCAGTACTTCAGGAAGAAACTGAAACGACATGCGCAGCAATACAAGTTGACACTTGGGTCAATGTGTATAGATTTTGACAGCCTCTGTATATTAAATATGTGGAGAAATACTTGTGGATCATCACTTATAACTATCAAGTTCTTCATGTGAAATAAAAATAATTTTGGTTTAATAATGGTATAAAACCTCTCGCATGTATTTCTCCATTCAGCATGAATAAAACAGTCATGGATTGAAGCAAACACCAGTAAACAGACCCCTGTTGATGCTGTTGAAAGTTACCCTTGCCTTATTTATGCCTTCATCATGATTTCTTCCTCATTTTTCTTTATCACTAATAAGGTGCACTCTCACCAAAACTACACTTCTGAAAGCCTAAATGCTTGTCAGTTCAGTTGTTACATACTGTACTGATAAAAACATCTACTGCTCCATTTCAAAATATGAAATTTTAAATAGTTTTTGTAACTGGTTCACAATTACAGTCTATAAAACATTTATTAAAATGTCTATACCCTGTGTTTTATTTTATCTATTTCTTTATAATTATATACCACCCATCTTTCTCCTTAAGATGCTCCAAAGTGGCTTGCAATACAAATGCCCTGGGTAAAGACAATGCCATTGGATTATTTGCAGTCACCACAATGTTAACTGTTCAAATAAATTTAACCAAGAAACTGTTTGTACTGAACTGGTTTAAGGAATTTCCTAGAGAGTCACTGAATTATCAGACTGATGTAGTTTCTGAGTAAAGAGAACCTGCTAAACCAGGGGGTGCCCAAACTGCAGCCCATGGGCCGGATCCGGCCCCCAACACCAATTCATCTGGTCTGCACCACCCTCATCACTCCAGGAAGCGGAAGTAAAATGTGCCCGTATGGGCGTGTTTTACTTCCATTTCTGGGAGCAAGAAGGGTGGCACAGGCCAAATGAATTGGCATCAGGGGCCGCATCCAGCCCATGGGCTGTAGTTTGGACACCCCTGGTTTAAGCAGAGAAAATGACAGCTTAAAATCTATCTCATCCTGTTGCAAAACAGATTGCAAGGCGCGTTTTACTTCCGCTTCTGGTGGGAGGAATGTGGCCAGCCCGCTGAACATAACTGGCCTGCTGAACCACGTAACTGGCCTGAAAAGTTTGGGCACCCCTGTGCTAACATTCCATAAAGCCAAGAGCAACCAGTGTTCCTCCAAATATTTTTGAACTGCAACTTTCACCACTGCTGGCTGGAGCTGGAAAGAATCTGAAAACTTTCATCCATAAATTGGCAACCCTTACTAAAATAATATAGGGTGCAAAAGCATTGTAAGAGTCACTACACTTCAGGATGAGGGAAGATTAAATTAAGAACAGGAGCATGTTACCTTCCGAGCCTCAAGAATTTCTTTTCCCAGGCTTATTGCATAACAAATCTGCAAAGGAAACAGAGTCAAGTTTAGAATAAACGTAATAATAATTACATGCCATCAAGTCAATGCTGACTTATGACAACACATTCCAGAGCTTTCTAGGTAGAGAACACACACAAGTTATTTACCATTTCTTTCTGGGGGCACCTTGGGACTCTGCAGTGTGCTCAAAGCAACACAAACTGGTTCTTCTCTCAGGAGGCACAGTGAGGAACTGAACTCCCAAGCTCTGGCTCCACAGACAGATACATAAACTACTGAGCAACTTACAAAGAGTTTAATTGTGTAGAGTCGAACAATCATTTTGGCAAACAGCTGCTTCATTGAATGCCAAATGTGGTAATTCCTGAAAACTACCAATTTCAGAAGCGTTTCTATTATCATCCAATCCAGATTAGAGCACCAGAAAAGCGTAAGTTTTTGGTAATAGCTCCATATCAGCTAAAGTGGGAATAAGAAATAAGGATGTGGAATCTTGCCAACGCTTTGCCAGTTATGAGACAGTACAGCACAATGAGAAGTACAGTAATACCTCGGATAACGCTAAGACTTGGTTCCACAAGTCTTGGTGTTATTCGATTTTTAGTGTTATCCGATCCATGTTAAAATCCTGTGGGATGGATCGGATAACGTTAAAGCTCCATAGAGATACATTGTAACCGCACAGGCTTTAGCGGTTGTTATCCGATCCATCCCATAGGACCTTAACGTTATTCGATCCAATTCTCCTCCCCAGATTACTTAACGTTATGCAATTTTAGCGTTATCCGAGGTATTACTGTACTGCAATGGTGGACTTTCTGTACTAGTAGTTGGTTGGGCTACATGATCTTTCACCATATAATTCAGGGGTGACCAAACTACAGCCCGGGACCCAGATACGGCCCCCAACACAATTCATCCGGCCTGCGAAGCCCTCGTCGCTCCTGGAGATGGAAGTAAAATGCACCTGTATGGGCGCGTTTTACTTCTGCTTCCAAAAGCGATGAGAGCTTTATGGGCCGGATGAATTGTCAGGAGCCACATCCGGCCCCTGGGCCATAGTGACCAGCTCCCTGAACCATGTGACTGGCCCATGGCCCAAAATGTTTGGGCACCCCTGATATAATTGTAAAAAATAGTGAGGTGCCAATGGCTTTCCAAATGCTATGGGTCTATAAATTCCATCATTCCCTTACAATCCCCAGGAACAGTAAGATCTGATCCAGCTGCATTTATTCCATGTTGAAAAAGCATTTTATAAAATATGTCGGGAGTTTATATTTATTACCTTAAAAAACTTTGACTTTCCACAAGAATTTGTAAAATGGATTAAAATTCTGTGCCTCTGTCCTAAATCACAAGTAAGGGTTAATGACATCCTTTCCTATCCCTTTCATCTGGAAAGACAAGGCTGCCCCTTGTCTCCATTGCTATCTGATTTATGTTTGGAATCACTGCTATGCACTATTAAACAGGATTCATGATTATGTTCAGGAACAAGTTTAAGGTTTAATGTAGCTCTATATGCATTGGAAAGCCAACACCATAGAAGAATTATAATTTTACTACCTTATTCATCTGAACTAATATGTTATGTGGTCATTAAAATGGGATTCTGTGGGGAGAATGATCAGTTAAGAAAATGGCCAAGAAATCCTGCCATTCCTTTTCTTGCATTCTGAATTTTTTTGTTTAGAATCTAAGCGAAGCAATGATATTACCAACTCACTAAACCCTCCTAAGACTTTTGACTGAACAATTAGAATTTCTTAATGTATTTTAAATAATGCAACCAAACCATCTCCAGACCTTTTCACCTTCTGTGTTACTCTCAAACACGTAAGCACTCAGGGAATCTTCACCCGGGGACTCAGAGACACCAACCACGAATCCAATCAGTCTCTTGTTTTCCTGATGAGCAGCAAACTGTGTCACACTGGCAAGTTCAAACTGGGAAAACAGGTTTCAGAATTTTTTAAAAATGGTTAAGTCTTCCTAGAGCTTTCCAGCTGGCAGTGTAGCATTTAAAACTGACTACAATTTGTATATTCTGATAAAAAGAAAGGGTATACTTACACTTGCTCTTGTAACTTGAGTTTGAGGATCTATTAATCTGTTGATAGTATAAAGAAGAAAGAAAAAAATCCAGATTAAGTCATTCCCAAGACTAAACAGGTGAGGAAAAAACAAACAAGAGGCCCTTCTGAAACTGGTAGCAATTTAGAAACTGGTGTGTGGGAAAACCCTGTTAAAGCTGATGAATTCAATGAGATGTAGATATCGTATTTGCTGGTGTATAAGACCCACTTTCCCCCTTAAAATACATCAGAAAAATGGAGTGTGTCTTGTGTGCCAACAAATACAGTATTTACTGTATATAGTGGCCTCTAGTGGGCTATTATAGTAATAACAGGGTGTGTCTTATACTCCAATGCATTTTATATGCCAGCAAATACGGTAATTGCATGGTTACATTCAAAGTGCATCTGCACTTGGATAGTTACAAGTGTTTGATACACTTTTAGTTGTTATGGCTCCATCTTTTGGAATCCTGGATATTTAGTTTAATAAGAAACTCTCCGCTAGAGACACCTCTTGCTTTCTCCTCATGAATATTTAAAAAACCTCAACAAACTGCACATTCCAGGATTTTATTTTATTTTTTTGGATTGAGCTTTGGTAAGATGGTATGAGAGGGCTTTAACTGTATTGTGTAGATACATTCTCAATTTACATTGAGACAAATAGAGCATATTGTAATTAAAATCCTATTGCTTTCAAGGGCACTGAGTCATGAATAAACGTTGCTGGATCAGAGCTACAAGCCCATATTCCAGGTAACTAGAATATCTCACAAACATTTTTTTGGCACATCTAACCTGGAAGGTTCCTGTAACATTACATGTACTCAACCTGCATATAATTTATGGCAACCCTGATAAGATTTTCAAAGTATGTGAGAATTAAAGGAATGATTTTACAAGTGCCGCTTCCAGTGAGTTTTCAACTCACTGTATCCACATTGCCACACTGACGCTCATGGGTTTTATGCATAAACACTGTATTTTTAGTCCAGGAATTTCAGTCAGAAATGGTGGGAATCACCTTGTGTTTTTTCCTCCCTGTGATAGACAAGGCTAGCAAAAGCTACAACATAATCCAGGTGCTTTAAAGAATAGAAACACTAGGTAGGACTTTAAGGACTTGAGTTGATCAGAACCATTGAAGGCAAAGATCCAAAAATAGACAAAACATAGAAAAGGAGTAGACTGTGGCTAAAATCCTCTTGCACACTACTCAAATGTTGTAATTTTTGGAAGCAAATTGCCCCAAATTAAGAACTCTCCATAGATCTTATCGGTTGCACACGGAGTCACACAATCCAATATGCAACTGTTGAGATTTTTGGGATAAAAAACCCTCTATAGCACTTCCTCTCTAGAAGTTACACCATTTGCACTATGCCTGGATGAAGAGTTAAGAGGATTTGGGCCTGATTCCATCCCATGGTTCTTAGGTTTTTACCCCTTCTCATACTCTGTGGAGCAATTTTAAGGGGAGAACTGGATAGGTTGTGTAAAACTAACTCCTCCCCAGTTCAGTTAAGGAACACTAGGAATATGTATTTTCAAGAGGCTAAGAAATGACAACAAGGGCTGCTCAGGTCTAGAAATCAGGTTGAAGACAAGGTTGGAAAAGGGACACAACTAATACAAAAGAGAGAAGGGGAAAGGCAAGGAAGATTTGCTTACTTGAGGTCATTGCTGGTGACCAAAAGATGGGATTCTGTCATACGGAAGATATTGTGAATGGCCCGGGCTGCCAACACCTGTCTCATTGCTTCATAGATCACTTCAACGCTCTGGTCAGATTTAACAGCCATAGATCCTAGAAAACGCACTACAAACATCTGCTTCAAAAGGGAATCTGAGGAAAAGACAGATAGCCAAAATGGAGCTTTTGGCCTGAAGCACCATTTCATGTAGCCCCCCCTCCAAGGGCATTTAAGAAACAAAATGGCCACCACTTTGAAGCTGTTGGGACAAAATGACCACCCCCATCATGCAGGCAGGACAAAATGGCCATCCAGCCCTCAAAGCTGACTGAGACAGCATGGCAGAGGCAGTGGGGGCCCACATTAAATGGTGCCAGCACCTGTATCCGGCCCCTGGGCGTAGGTTGAGAACCCCTGTTCTGAAGAATGGGCAATGTTGGAGACTAGAAGAGTGTCTCCTTGAGCAAACTGACAGTGTGTTGGGTTTATTTCATTTTTCTTATTTTGCCACCCAAAGTAGCTTTGTAACCTAGCTCATCTGCCAAAGGAGATCTTCATAAATGATCTTTCTAATAGTGCAACAGCTACTTATTTACAGCACAGAATGCACCGTAATTTGTGGGCTACTCAAGTGGCTGTAAAGCTGGCCAGAGGTACGAGAGGCAAAACTGCCTTGCTCTCGAAGCAAAAGGTTGAACCCAATGGCTTTTGTGGCCCAGGAAAGCCATGATATTGATGAACAAGAACATACCTGCCTCATCCTCTTTCTTGCCATCTTCATACTCCCCAAATGGGTTTGTGCGCCTGCAACACACAGATTGCTGGTTACCACTCTATGAACAGTTTCTGATAACACCAGGAAAGGTCAAAGGAAGGTTTGTTCACGGTTTGTACCTGCCACCCCTGTTCTGATCAAGGAACTCCATCGCAGGCAGCACAATGTCAAACTGAATGGGCGTTCCAGGTGCAATTAACTCGGTAGCATCTGGAATGCTAGCGGGCTCGTTAGGGACTGTCTCATCATCCAGCATTTCTGTATTCTTTGCCTCGTGGCTAAAGCAAAGGGAGAGACAGTAGACCCATGTGAAAAAGGCTTTGTAAGGGAAGTGGACTGGCGTGAAAGGAAAATCAGGTAGGAATTTGCAACTCAACCTTCAGTTATTGCCCATATAGATTCTGAAACACAGTCAGCCTAATACAGTAAAACCTCAACTTATGGAAGCCTCGTTTTATGGAAAACTTGACTTACGGAAGGAAATTATGGGGAAATCACGTCCCAATTTATGGAAAAAACTCGTGTTACGGAATGGGTTTCCCTAGAGTTCATTCCGTCTGGGAGAGTCTAAAATGGTGGCCCTGTGCCATTTTAGACTCTAAAATGGCAGTCTTGCATGGGCTTCCCCAGTGGCCAGACAAACCGCCCTTGTTTGTTGCCAACCCTCAGGAAGAAGCACTAGCGTGGAAGAGATAGGGAACTTGGCTTCATTGTCCCCTTTTACTGTGTGCACTGTTTTTTTAGGTCGAGCAATCTCACCAGCTGGGGGTAGGCTGACAGGGGGGAGGGGGTGTTCTTAGAGGCTTCCCCTTTCCCGCACCTCAAGAACTCCCCTTCTTCTCCACCCCAGCCACTAATCAGCTGGGGAGTTTGATCAATCTAGGTGCGGGGATAAAAAAGGGTAATCCTTTAATTAAAAACCCCTTTTCTCCAACCCAGCCCATCACCAGCTGGTGGGATCAATCAAGGGGTGGGAGATGATTGTGTCTGGCATTTTTTTTTAGGGGTGGTGGTGGTTATTTTTTGTCTGGTAGGGACCAGTTTTTATTTTTCAATGCATTCCTATGGGAAATCGTGCTTCAACTTATGAAAAAACCGAGTTACAGAAAAGTCCTGGAACAGACTAATTCCATAACTTGGAGATTTACTGTATTTGCATAGCTAAAGGTTAATAAAAACAGCAACCTTACATCACGGTATGTCACAATTGAATATGTGTCCTTTATGCTTCAGGAATTTAACAAGTAGGAACAGGCTAATTTGTACTCTTATTTGACACCTTTATAAGAGAAAGAGAGAGAGAGAGAGAGTTTGTTTTGGACTGCCATGAGAGAGAGAAAAGAACCACAGGGAAAGATTTCTGCTTTAGATACTACCCATAGGAGCCACTGAAGCAGAACCCAAGACAAGCATGACTGTTTAAACACACAATGTTACCTGGGAGAGAGACTGTCTTGCTTTTTCCCAAGGCTTGTGATTGGTGTCACCGCCTCCAGCGCTGTCTGATTTAACCTGATGGCCACTGCCTAAAATTGAAAGAGTGACAAATTTTTAATTCAAATAAAACACAAACAATTTTAAAAAACCATCAAAATACAGAATATGAAAAAGAATAACACAAAATCTTAAAAACAACAACAACAAAACTTATATAACTACTACATGCACCCTCCACCAACGAGACACTATATAGCTCAACTAACTATTCAAGAGTGGCATTTTTAAGGGACATTCTTTTAAGGTGCCTGAACAAAGAGGGAACACTGCAAAAGTGGCTTTTAGGAGAAAAGCTCCATTACAAATGAAAAGTAGGCTCACTTCAGGATTGTCTGAAAGATAGATCTGCCGGGAGATGTTGTTGATTGCGCAAATCCACTGGAAGAAGAATACAAGAGAAAAAAGTGAACTTTTTATTCAAAAAAATAAATGAAGAGTCTTAATGCAGTGAAATATTTTACCTCCTCGTATTCTTTCTTGCTTTCTGCCTGAAGAGTTATGCCCCTGCAAGGAATACACAAACATTTATTTTCTATTGTTATTTTGAGAGAAAAATAAAAAGCCTAGGAACAGATAATGTCTGGTTTAACCTGATGGCAACTGTGTAAAATTGAAAGAGTGACTTTTTTTTATTTCAAATAAAACACAAACAATAAAAAACCCATCAAAATACAGAATATGAAAAAGAATAACACAAAATCTTAAAGAAAACAACAAAAACAAAACTTATATAACTACTTCATGCACCCTCCCCCAACGGGATTATCTGGACTCTTTTCAGTAAGGATTCAGGCCCGTATATGGTACCGAGACTGCATTGGTCATGCTGTTGGATGATCTCTGGCGAGAGCGGGATGGAGGTCATCCGTCCATCATTGCTCTTCTTGATCTCTCAGCGGCCTTTGATACTGTCGACCACAGTATCCTTTTGGAATGGCTCTGACGATTGGGGATCGCGGGCACTGTGTGGTCCTGGTTTTCCACATTTCTGAAGGGCCGGACCTAGTCGGTGTGGTTGGAGAGTGAGAAATCCAGCCCTAGGCCTCTCCAATATTTATTATTTATTTTATCACATTTATACCCCGCCCTCATCCAAAGACTCAGCGCAGCTTATGAAATTAAGCTGCGTCTCTAGACAGAAGTTGCTGCCCTCCAGGAAAGGTGTAAAAACCTGGCTGGCAGGGCAAGTGTGGGGCACCAGCAACGGGGTGACCCTGGCCGGCTGGCTAATTTAGTAAAAACACACTCTCTTCTCTTTTAATCTTTTAAAAACATCTGTTAGTAGTTTTAATGGTTTTTTAAAAAATGATTTAAAACTTTTTGTTGTTGTTCAGTCGCACAGTCGATTCCGACCCTCTGCGACCCCATGGACCACCGTCCGCCAGGCACTCCTGTCCTCCACCATCCCCCTCAACTCGCTCAGCTCTGCGCCCACCGTCTCCACAACACCATCTAGCCATCTCATCCTGGGCCTTCCCCTTCCTCTTTTGCCCTCGACCCTTCCAAGCATCAAAACTAAGATTGGTTTTATTCTCTGTGAGCCACCCAGAGTCTTCAGAGTTGGGCGGCAATACAAATTAGAAAATAAATAAAATAAACATTTCATTATTTTGTAACCTAAATCAAACCCAGATAAGTGCTTGGAGGTAAAGAGTGAAAATGTGAGGTAATATTGTGAATATCAAAATGTCCTGGCATCTAGGGAAGCATTTCACCCAAGTTGGATATTCTGTCTCTCATGACATCTGGCATCATTTGTACCTTAGCAGCTAAGCATGGAAAACCTTTGACTAGTGCTAAAAATCTCTACCAATCATGACCTGCTGCCACGCTATCAGTGGCACTCAGGCAGCTGTAGTCCAAAAATATAATTTTCCCAAGCTCTGCCTAGCAGGATCCCGGAGATACATACGGTTTCCCTGTTGGGGTCGTAATCTGAAAGCAATATCTCCGATCTTCACAGTCAATTCCCATCACAGAACAGTTATCCAGATCCTGGATCAGTCCCCCAGCGACGGCTCCCCTGGGTTGGCACATCAAGTTTCCGCCTTGAGTGAAGAAGTAGAGCCTGTCCCAAGTTGTTGTAACCAAGCCTGTTTTACTGCAAAGAACACAAAGAGTTTATTTATTTTATTTATTACATTTATACCCTGCCTTTCTTGTGCAAGCATGACCCAGGGCAACTTAGGTAAAGGTAAAGGTTGCACTTGCTTGAAAGCCAGTCATATCAGACTCTAGGATTCAGTGCTCATCTCCATTTATAGCCAAAGAGCCAGAGCTGTCTGTATTTGCAGACATTTCTGTGGACATGTGGCAGACAGAGTGCATGGAATGCTGTTTACCTTCCCACCGAAGCGGTACCTATTTATCTACTTGCAGTTTCTTGCTTTCAAACTGCTAGGTTGACAGGAACTGGGACAGAGATGGAAGCTCACTCAATCATGCAGCACTCGAGTCTTGAACTGCTAACCTGCCAACCTTCCAGTTGTCAGATTCATGTCTTAACTACTAAGCCACCGCAGTCCCCAGAGCAGCTTACAATCATATAAAACATTTAATAAAAAAGGAATAAATTACAAGAAAACAAACCATATCATAGAAGTAGCATGTATAACAGTAACAAGAGATGTGCTGGGACAATACATTAAAAGCACATCCGTCTCACTCAATGCTCTCAGTTGGCACCCACAATTTCCCTCTCAGCAGTGAAACAATCCTCTGAAGGAAATGGAGCTAGGCATGCATTCTCCAAAGCTAAATTTCCCAAGGCTAACTTTAAATATCAGTTTTACTGCTCTTCTTGTTGTAAGCATATCATGCTTTTCAAATCAAATTAGTTTTACTTCTTTTTTTAAAAAATTCTCACTTTAGAAAACATCTCAGGCAGTAGAGAATTTTTTTAAATAAACAATCTGCCTTCCCAGTTTTCCTGCCATAGATCTTCATCTACTCCTCACAAATTTCTGAGGGTAGTGGGGCTCAAGCACAGCACACAATGAAGTGCTGCAAGGTAAATCTGTTACATATAGTAAAATAATAGCACTCCTCATACATCATAAACAAGGGCTTTCTTCTCAACTTCAAGATGGCTTTGGACCTACTATGTTCTAACCACAAGCAAATTAACAACGATCTATTTCAAAATTTGAAAGCAAGGCCAAATTGTCCAGCTGCCACTGGTTTAATGGAAAAGTGTTGTATTGACTTAAAAATAATGGGTCTAAGCCAGGGGTGCCCAAGCTACGGCCCCCGGGGCTGGATTCGGCCCATGACACCAATTCATCTGACATGCAAAGCCCTCGTGACTCCTGGAAGCAGAAGTAAAATGCACCAGTATGATGAATTGGCATGGCCCCCCCCGGATCTGGCCCCCGAGCCATAGTGACCAGCTCCCTGAATCACGTGACCGGCCCGTGGCCTGAAAAGCTTGTGCACCCCTGGTCTAAACTATTATGTTTCCTGTACTTTTGGGGAATGCATGATAGCTGCTGTTTACTTTCAGGCACTTTTATCTATAAACGCAGAACCAGAAACTGGTTGAAGTACTTCTCCAAATTTACCCAGTTAAGCAAAGTCTTTTTCCTTCTCCTCCTCCTGTCTCTAGGCCAGACGTAAAACTGCCAAAATGAAGGCACCTTTTTGGTGAGTTCATTCTGCAGTTCCTCTTGCCTGACCTAGTGTGAGAAAGATTAGCTGGCACAAAATAGTAGTTGCCCAGGGTACGCCTGATTGTGGTTCAAAAATGCCACAATCTTTGAGGAGGTTCTTTCTGTGGACCCCCAGTCTTTCTTCTTACTTTCTGAGATTAAGGTAGCCAGCCTTCTGAATAAGGTTTCTGTTGATCGGAGCTAAAGCTACATCACAGTCAGGTGTGTACACCGATTCACCGACGGAAAGCAGCTCTTGCTGGGCAACACGCATGCCGTCAGCCTCAGTATCCAATTCTTCCTGCACACTGCAACACACAAACAGCTGTAAAGTTAAAGCACATCATTATCACAGCCTATTTACACAAAATAAAAAGTTGCCCTTAATCAAAAGCCAGTTGTATTTGACTCTATGGTTCAATGCTCATCTGTCTATAGCAGGGATTCTTAGCACCATTTCATGTGCCCCCCCCCCCCTTACCGCCTCCACCAAATTCTGCTTCTGGTTTCAGTTTTGTGATTTTGGGATGGAGGATTCCTTCAACTTGTTTTATTACTCTTCAGAGTCTTCCAACAACTGGAAAGGATTTCACTGTCTAGGAGTCCAAACATAGTTTGGGAGTGCCACCTGTGGCCTCCGCTCTTCTAGCTCTTCGTTGGGCTGCAGCTACTATTCCTCACCATTAACCCTGCTGGCTAAGGCTGATCAAAACCACACGACTGTGACAACTTCTTCAAGGTTAAAAGTGATTGAGGTTTGATTCTCTACTGTGCCTCCTTGGTAGTGGTTGGACTACTTAATATATAGGGTCCCTTCTAGCTCTGCAGTTCTAAGGTTAAAAAGTTATCTTATTTCCCATTATTATCAATGCTGCTGTATGGCTTTATCTGAAGACTACATTGTTTAAGGAGCCTTTTAAAAATCTTCTCCCTGCAGCCAATTAGTTTAAGTGTCAGTCTTGGTTGAAGTTTCAGTGTTGGACATGCCCCTTTAGGGATTTTTCTTTATAATTTATTAATTTTTTTTCTCCTCTTCTTTTTTCTTTTCATAACACATTGCCATTAGATTGGGTATTGTATTATCATGTATGCTGGGATTTTAACTATGTAAACCACCCAGAGGGAGCATATCTCCTAGATGGGTGGTAAAGGCAAAGGTCACACTTGCTTGAAAGCCTGTTGTTTCTGACTTTTGCATACACAAAACAGCCAGTGCTTTCTGCGTCTGCAAAGAATTCTGTAGTCATGTGGCAGGTATGACTAGATACCAGAGCACACAGGATGCTGTTATCTTTCACATCAAATCAGTACCCATTTATCTACATGCGATTTCTTGCTTTTGAACTACTAGGTTGGCAGGAGCTGGGAGAGATGACGGACACTCAATCTGTCATGCAGCACTTGGGTATAAAACTACTGACCTGCCGACCTTCCAGTCATCATGTTCAGTGTCTTTATCATTAAAACACCGCAGTCCCTTCCTGATGGGTAGTGCAGAAGTTAAACCAATCAGTCACTCAATTTCCATTATCAGGTAAGAATTGCTCCCTCTTTCAGTAAGTGAGATAATGGCCATAGTACAGTAGTTGCCAATCTTACTTCTCTCTCTCTCTCTCTCTCTCTCTCTCTCTCTCTCTCTCTCTCTCTCTCTCTCTCTCTCTCTCTCTCTCTCTCTCTCTCTCTCTCTCTCTGACACACACACACACACACACACACACACACAGCAAAAGGTTAGCTGGAGTGAGTTACCTCTGAACCATGTCTGAAACAGATGTCAAAAAGTTGTCCATTTTTTTGGAGAACATCTCAGCTCCCTTCTTAAAAAATTTAATCTGAAAGACATTTTTAAAAAAAGATCCCAAGTACTTCAGGTCAAAGAAAGGAGTGGGGCAAGAAGCAGGAAACACATTCTAGGAACACATTAAAACAAGCAAGGCCTGCAACAAAAAACATGAGTGTGAATGAGTGGGTCATTATGAGCTGACATCAGCGTTTCCCAAACTATGTTCCACAGAACACTGGTGGACTTCAATTCCCAGAAGCCTAAGTCAGTACATTGGCTGATCAGTGTTTTGTGGAATTGATTGAGTCTTCTGGGAATTGAAATCCAAAAACCAAAGATTGGGAAACACTGGAGCACATTAAACAAATAATAGGTAAATAGATTTCTATACAGTAAAACCCCGACTTACATAAAAAGTGTTCTGTAACCTTTTATGTAAATTGTTTTTTACATAAATTGAAGCAAACCCATAGGAAAATGAATATTTATGTAAATCAAAGCAAACCCATAGGAAAAAATGAAATTTTTACATAAATCGAAGCAAACCCATAGGAAATTACATTATGTAAATCAGGACATTTACGTAAATCGGGACACTATTTTAGCAAAAATCCTTATGTAAGTCGAATTTTACGTAAATCGAGGCATACGTAAATCGGGTTTTACTCTATTCCTGTGAAAGTCTACTCAGGGGACATACCTGTGATCGAGTATATCCCAGCATGGGATCCAACATAGCAATTCTCTTGCGATACTGCAAAGCATTCAAAGCGCAGTAATACTGCAGTGAAGAAAGATGCTGCTTTCGCCGGGCACTGGCTACGTCTTTTGCAACTTCTCCCTTTAACTGAACAACAGAACATCTGTTAAACCCAGACCTGTATCAGTAGACAGACCTTTTCAATGCTAAACCAAGCCAGTATCCCACTGAAATCCACAGGCTCAAAACTTCAGAGGATAAATCTGGCCTGCCATTTCAGATTACAATTTCAAGAATAACCCTATAATTCATAATCTGGCCAAGTTATCCTACTATGGTAATAGAGCAGACCATACTGCCAACAACTCAATGCTGATTGTTAGACAGCGGTTAACTAACCTGACCACCTTGAGGACTAGCGGCCTTGGGTGTAGAAATCCACAGGGAAGGATGGTGGTCCCCAAGTGGAATAAATCCCAAATGGAACCATCTTGATGGACGGCAGCAGCTTCATCAATCCTGGCCTGGGGCTGATGAGGACTTATATTCTCAGGACTTACTTCATGACTGATTGCCAATATTCGGATTTGGATACAGCAGCAGTAGAAAAAGAATAACCCCAGCCAAGGGCCATGTAGCAGTTTTTTTGCAGGGGGGGGGGGGACGAACACACCCACCACTTTTTAACCACAACGAAAGGGATTCTCTGGCAGGATTGGAATATTTTGGCGTACGTAGAATTGGAAATATTATTTTATTTTTTAAATTATACACCTTACATGGCGTAACTTCTGGCGACAGGATTTCAGAAGTGATTTCAATGAAACTTATGAGCCAATAACTTCAAGAACATTGTTTTCAGAAAACAACCTGTGACAGACGTGTCTCAGTCACCCATCACCACCCTATGACCTCACATGCATATTAAACAAGCCTCAACTTTTTGCCCACTCCAACTCCTCAATATGGCAGCAAATTAACCTGGAAGCTTTTTCCTGTAGGGTACCTTTATTACAGGGGTTCCCAACCTAAGGCCCGTGGGCCGGGTCTGGCCTGCAGCACCATTTGAATGGCTGACCCTATGGCCACCCCCATAGTGTAGGCAGGGCAAAATGGCTGTCTGGCTCTCGAAGCTGAGTGAGAGAGCATGACCCAGCTCCTGGCTTGAAAAGGTTAGGAACCCCTGCTTTATTACTTTGGCTAAATCAGGCAATAGAGAAAGTGTTTTACCTTTTCGTTCTCTCTCTTTTTGGGTAATCTGCTATATTTTGCCATGGAGATGTCATGTTCTGCAAGCATCAAAGGCACATTTGAGCATGGCAATTCAAGTGGTTGTGCATAGCATCAGCAAATCCCAGTCAAAGGACAACCCATGAAACATACCGTTGCTAGCAAGGCTGAAGAGATCCTTTAACGTACTTACTTCTAGAGGGCAAAAGAGAAAAACAGAACAACAGTTTATACAATGGGATGAAGAATGCATTGAGAAAGCTTTTTTGGGAAATTACTGAGATATTACTGACAAAACGGTGAATTCTTCCTTTCAGAGTCGCATGTACCTACATTACTTTGGACATGCAAAATCTAAATACATTTTAAAGCAAACTTTGCACAGAAACAAACCACATAAAACTGCAGTAAGGTTTCCCTTGCTTGAAAGCCAGTCGTATCCGACTCTAGGGGTCAGTGCTCATCTCTGTTTCTAAGCCGAAGAGCCAGCATTGTCTGCTTCTGCAGAGACAGAAGCTCACACCATCGTGCATAGCTTGGGTCTTAAACTGCTGACATGCCAACCTTCCAGTCATCAAATTCAGCATCTTAACCACTAAGCCACCGCAGTCCAATGTTACATAACCAGAAAAGCAAATGCCAACTCATTAATTAGCTGAAATTCATCGCGACAAGTTATTCAATTGCATTTATATTGGCAAAAAACCCCAATATGATTGGGGCCATTATGTTAATCTGCCCAACTGCCAGATCCCCAAAGGGACACTCTGAATGTAACCCTTAAGAGACCTGCTTGAAAGCAAGCTTAAGGCAGGGATGCTCAAACTTTTTGGGTTGCGGGCCAGTCACAAGGTTCAGGGGTGCCCAAACTACAGCCCAGGGGCCAGATCTGGCCCATGATGCAAATTCATCTGGCCTGCGCTACCCTCATTACTCCCAGAAGTGACAAGGGTGGTGCGGGCTAGATGAATTGGCATCAGGGGCCAGATCCAGCCCCCTGGCTGGTGTTTGGGCACCCCTGCTCTAAGGAAATGGCAGAAACCGGGATCCTTTCACAGTTAACAAAGCTTTGTACCATTTCAGTGAAATATAAGTTCCTTCTTAAGATACTTTTATTCTTTTTTGAGCCATATTTATGATGCAACAAAATGAATATCCCAAGCTGTCATCCTCCTTTTTCTTCCTTTTATTTTTAATCAAGCATTTGCAAAGCTTAGCAGGTACAATATGTGTCAAAAATGAAAAACAGCTTGTGAAACATACAGTATTTTGGATTACATAAAAGCAGGCTGAATCATAAACTGAATACTGTACAGTACTTTGAAACTGAATAACACAGTCACACAGATACTTTAACAAACCAATTCTTTAAAAATGTAAAATGGGGCATCAGAAGTTTTAGATGGATACTAATCTCAGTTTCCTTACTAGAAATTATGGAATAAAAAGCTAATAAAAAGATGGGGGATCCCCATCTAGAAGAATCTCATCAACAGTTTACCTGTGAGGTCTTTTTCACGAAACTGGATAATGGGGAGAACCATTGAGTCTGCAAGCTGTTTGGCCAGTTCCGTATGGAGAAGGTTAAGCTGAAAGACAGGACACAATTTTAACCAAAAGGACTAGGACATGCAATTCATCGTTACATCTTGAGCTGTGAACTTATATTGTTCAAAGGAAATTAGATCTGTGCCAGAGTTCTCTTTCATGCTTTGATAGCAATAGCTATTATATTTACGGTATATACCGCCCCATGGCGCTTGTGCACTCTCTGAGCAATTCACAGGGTAATTAGCATTTTACTCTCAACATGTTGGTTACTCATTTTACAAACCTTGGAAGGATGAAAGGATGAGTCAGCCTTGAGTCCCTTAAGGATCAAACTCATGACATCAGCAGAATTTTGGCTCCAGTACCTTACTTTAATTACTGTGTCACAAGGATTCTGTTAATTAGGATTCAATATGCAGACTCTAAAATAGGAGTTCCTAACCTAAGGCCTGTGGGCCAGATCTGGCCCATTGTGCCATTCTATGTGGCCCCTACCCCTCCAAGGGCATTCAAGAAACAAAATGGCCATTTTTGAAGCTGTTGGGACAAAATGGCCACCTCCATTGTGCAGGCAGGGTGAAATGGCCATCTAGCCCTCGAAGCTGACTGAGAGAGTGTGACCCAGGCACTGGTTTGAATAGGGTGGAAGCCCCTGCTTTAAAGAGCATGCCTTGGGAGGTCTCTCAGTTTCAGTTCCGTATCTCTTGTGTGGCAGTTAAGACAATAAACAAGGTTTTTCTACAAGACCTGAATTGAAAGCGATCACTACATTAAATTGGGGGCAATATGGACACTGAACAGACTAGCATCCTATAATTCCACCTATATTGAACTAGATGTAACATATTTACAATAAGAATACCATTTGGGCAGAACAGTATTTTATTAAGTGGAAAAAATTGTTGTGGTCAAATGTCCACTTTGTGTGCGCATTGCAGGTATGTATGCATGTGTAGGCTGTATAACGTCTACACATGCATACAAATTTCTTAATAAATAAGCCACAATAACTTTTTAGTAATCACCTCAAGAGGATAGCACAACCATTGATTCTTCCTACAAAATACAGGTCTCTCTCCCTGTTGGGCTGATTAATAGACTTCTACTTCATCTGAACAGGAACACGTTCCTTTCCAACGATTAAAGAGTTTACCTAAGGAGAGGCTCAGCAACAAGAAGTAACTCTAATGTGATTGTATTTGCTTAGCAAACTTCACTTTCTCTCCCACGCTGGACTGTTTCTCCTGTATTCTGTTTTTAAAACAAAGAGGGACTTAAATTCCCAGAAGCTTAAGTCAGTACACTGTATGATCAGTGCTTAGGCCAGGGAATCGACGTAGATTTCTGGGAATTGAAGTCCAAAAACCAAAGACTGGGAAACTCTAAACAAAACATGTTTTCATTCTTTTTACAGAAAAAATATGCAAATTCCAGGGATTTCAATTTATAATCCAAACTAATAATATTTATTGGTTTTATTGACCAACTTGAAATGAAGAGGCTGTTTCTGTAAGCATTTCCACAGTTAGTCCCAACAAAAGTAGACCCACCAAACAAATGCAACTTTGCAAATGAACACTTACGCAAATCCCATTGATAGAAGGGAATCTGCTTTAGCTGGGATTAGATCCAGACCTTAATGTTCACAAGTGTACAATCAGGAGGAACAGGAGGTATCCTTGCATATATATTGGGTTATGATCATGTGAAGCCTCAGGAGTAGCAGAAACCTAGAGATGAGTTAACTCCTCCTTTGACGTTCTATACATCAACATATGTCAAGCAAATGATTTTACTTTAAAATCATTTTAAATGGTTTTAAACCTCCAAGTATAAAAAAGTTTTTTTTCTGGAATCATGTCCTTGAATGACTGATGAGACCTTCAGGGCTTTTTAATCTTCAGCAAGGACAAATCTGGAGCACAGACGTCACCTGGTTTCAAAGTTATCTCCTCTTGCCAGGCTGTTACAGTTGTCGTGAGTCAATACACTCACTCAGACACCAAATGGCAGGTTTCTTTGGGTAAAATCATGACAGTCAACAAGTACAAAATATGTACAGGTTTCTATGGCTGACATCTCCATTTAAATTGTATATCTTGGCAGTGTTATTAAGCAATGGAAACCAGCAGGAAAAGAATTATGGGAACCCAGATAACGTTAGACTAAATGGGAGTTAGAATTGTTTGGGACTGTGCTAGTAGGAGAAATATAGACCTCCACGAATACCGATGGAAGTTGGCTGAAGAAAGAGAAAATACCCTGTCTTCATACAGCCACTTATACTACATACAATGGAACCTCACTTAACAAAAGGCTTGGTTAACACAAAACTCGCAGAACAAAAGGACACCCATAGAAAATAGTGGCTTGGTTAACAATTCCCCATGCCCCCAAGAACAGATTAATTGGTTTTCAATGCATTCCTATGGGAAACCACATTTTGGTTAACAAATTTTGGTTTTCAATGCATTTCTATGGGAAATTTGCTTTACAAATTTTTCATAGTACAAAGGTCCCGGAGAATGCATTAAATTTGTTAAGTGAGGTTCCACTGTAATATATTAAGGAGAATTCTGAGAAAATCTTTCTAGGACAAAATGTAAGGCAAGAAAGACTTTGAGTACTTAGAACTGGCTTAATTACAATGATTAAAATATTGTATATACAGTGCTTCAGAGTCAAGAATTATTTGAAAAAGTCAGCTCTAAATATTGTGATTCAAATAAATTTGTTGATGTTTGACACTGAAGTTTGCAGAATAGCAGCCATCTTAGTCCACTGCAAGGTGAGGAAGAAAGAATATTTTGGCACCTTAAAAATAAACACAGTACTGTATGGTAGACTAAAATAAGTTTATCTTCAATCAATATGCATAGATGTTCTGTATATGTATCATCTGGAAAAAGAAAAATACTACAGAATGTGTAGATTAAAATTGACAATAAAATGAATACTTTATTTTGTGCATGTTTGATGAAACAGGTTTTGGCTACATAAGCTAATGCCATAATATTTTTGTCAGCCATTACAAGAGATAGAGAACTTTTTCAGAAAGTTTATACCAAACAAAACCTGTTCACTTCTAACGTACTGTAATACCGTTCAGTGTTAGGACTGCACAAGTAGTTTGCATCTTTTGGCAACATGTCTATGGCGCAATTGAAACCCTGAGAGATGCAAGCTGCTTGCATGATTATGCACCTATTTCTGCAGAAAGAAAGAGCAAGGTCTCCCTTCTCCAACTTCTTTGTACGTTACAAGTAGACTAGATTCACTGACGCAAACAGAAATGTACAATCTAAGGAAACTTTTGCTAGCAGTTTTGATTACCTCATCCACAACTTTGGAAAAATACTGCAAGGTAGATATCACTTCTTCATCTCCTTTACCCAGGGCAAAGTTCTGAAAAGCAAAAGAGAGTAAGGGGTTTGATTTTCATTGAAGAGCTCTGTGGGGACAAAGTAAAGCAGGCAGCAATATCTGATACAGTAAAACCTCATATAACACTAAAACCTGGTTCCACAAGTCTTCGTGTTATATGATTTTTAGTGTTATCTGATCCTCTATGGGATCCATAGAGATACATTGTAACCACACAGGCTTTCGCGGTTGTTATCTGAAGCATCCCATAGGATCTTAATGTTATCTGATGCAATTCTTCCCCCCAGATTCCTTGATGTTATGCGATTTTCGTGTTATTCGATACTAATGTTATATGAGGTATTACTGTAGTATGAAGTGAGGCAGAAACTTTTTCTCTCTCTCTCATTTCAGCCTTAAAAAATTACAGGCAGCTTCTGCTCTATCCCACTTTCTCTGTAGTACTAATTAATTGACACTCTTGAGGAGAATTGCTTCCATTTGAGAATACTGAGTAAGTTGAGGAGTTAAAAAGGAGAACCTGCCCTCCATTGGTTAATGGAAACCATGCACCTAAGGCAGTGGTGGCAAACCTTTTAGAGACCAAGTGCCCAAACTCAACAAACTGCTGTCCACGCCGCTGAGGGACAGGGTGAAATCTGTGCTGGGAGGGGAGGAAGTGCTCCCATTGGGCGGCTGCGCAGAGGGGTGGGGCAAATTCTGTGCTGGGAGGGACACCACAAGTGACCACAGAGAGGGCTCTGAGTGTCATCTTTAGCATGCATGCCACAAGTTCGCAACCACTGACCTAAAGTGACACAGTGAAGTTGTTAAGTGCTTTCCCAGGTTCTCTTTCCCTGCAATGAACATACTCTTTACAACTCTGGTTTTTTTTTAATGATACATTTATTTATTAAATTTCTATACCACTCCCTCTATCAAACAGCTACTCTGGACAGTTTATATATAACATACAATAAATAACATTCAAACCCAAAATCAATATAAACTCTTCATAGCCTACTTTTCCTTCAGGTACTCAAACTGATATACGGAGTTGTCCTTTTCCCCATTTTTTTCTTAACAACAGTGTGAAGCAGATCCAGGGCTATTTCACTGCAGGAAAAAGAAACTGCCCTGATGCTTGCTGGGAGTTCCTAGTACAGTGGTGGCGAACCTTGGCACTTCAGATGTTCTTGAACTTCAATTCCCAGAAGACCTGATCAGCAGGAATGTTGACTTGGGTTCTAGTAATTGAAGTCCAAGAACACCTGGAGTGCCAAGGTTCACTAGCACTGTCGTACTGGGCCAATATCCTTTCGTTATAGGCACCTAGGCTGGAGTTTGGTTGATCCTAGGCCAGGAAACCCAGCCTTTCTCCAGTAAGCTTAATGACGATGTGAGACCAGGAAATAGAACTTGCAGAATGGCTGGGATTTGGAATGCAAAAACTAACAGCACTTGCATATTCAATGCTACCAGGAGTGGTTGGAGAAGTTTTCAGAATGGTATCCATGATCATCTGTGCATAATATTAGGTGTCCGTGCAGAAGTGCCACAGTAACTCACACAATTTTCATCTGTATTGTTATCTATAGCCTGAGGTTTCTGCACTTACTCACCATCTGTACTGAACTAATCTCCATTGGGAAAGGACTGCATACCAAACAAGGGTTTTTTGTCATCACAATGTGGGAAATTCTTTATTGACTCAACCAATTGCTGTCGCTTCTTCTTGAAACCATATATAAATGGTCACCATGTAGTCCCACACCTAGGTCTGAGGAAGTGAACTTGATCCATTAAAATACAGCAGTCAGTTTTTAAAATGCCACAACATTTCTTTCTTAATGTATTTGTTTGTTTCATTTTTTGAGTGACAAGCTGGAGAGAGCTATTAAAAGAAATCAAAGCATGTTTGTCCTGGGAACATCTCTACAATCACAACCAAGAAAATTGCAGGAGAAAGCTGAGTGGATCCTCTTTTTTTTCTCTACCAGCTAATTACCAAACCTGGAATGTGCCCAGGATGCTGGCAAATCATGATGCATACCTGTTTTTCATATGCAAGAAGCTGTTTGGACAGCTGTTGTGTTGCCAGACACATTTCATTCTAGAAAAAGAAGATATGCTTCATTACTGAATGATCATACATGATAGGAAGCGTACACTGTAGTTCTGTTTCTGCTGAAAACTAAATAATAGAGAGCCAATTCCAAGTAAAAGTGGGGAAAAAATTACAGCCCAAGTCTTTTGTTATGGTAATAATAATAATAATAATTCTGTGTCAAAAACTATTTGTTGTGGTGGTGGCGTCTCGTAATGAACACCATGAGAGAAGGAAAAAGTTGCTATCTCTTCTGTTTCAGGCAATACACTGTATTTCCCAAAAACACCAATATCTCTCAACAAATTGTAGATTCTACCCACAGGGCAAAATCCTGCTGAGTTTTTATGCCAGCATAGTTTAACCATCATAAATCTTGTTGGCAAACTGCAAAAGCGAAACCAATATTTTAATTTGCAGCAACTCACAATGAAGTTCTACATTGATTGTGTCATCCAATGGGCATAATTAATTGAAATCTGACCACAGGGTGCCTTTGGGCCTGTCTGGGATTTCTCTCTTTCAACAGGTTTAATAATAATAAATTACATTCTATAATTTCATCTACCTTAAAGCAAAAATCTAGAGTGACATTGCTAGTCTTCCTCCTCAAATACACAAAAGTATGAAACTATAATTATAGTATATATTATTATTAGCTCTCAATTATAATTATTATTTGCACTATAACTGTAAAAAAAATACAGCAGAAACAAGTAAGGCAACATAATTCAAGTATAAAAGAACAATTACTCTCCTTTCCTCCTACTTTGCCATTCTCCTTGGATAATTACAGGAGTTGTAGTTTTCAAAAGTGAATTTCCCACACCACTTCTAATCCCATTCTTATGACTATGCCAAAGGAGAAGAAGTGAAAGAGTTCCATGACAATCAACCATTGTGACTTAATTGTTACGATCTGGGTATTATGTGACCTGCAGATGTAAGCTACTGTAAAACTAGAGCAGTGTGACATCACTGATAGTCTTTGATTTGCAAAAGGTCAGTGCTCAAGTTCCAGAGCAAAATATAGTGCTCCCAATAAAGAATTGGATTGGCTGTTGTTATTTAATGTAGTGTCCTTTTCCTTGTAAAAAGGCCTTCTTCTCTTATGTAGACTAAGAAATCTTTAGACATACAAGCTGACAATAACAAAACTGAATTTCAACATCTTAGGTAGTACAATTCACTCTTATTTTGTTTAGACAGAAAACTCTTTTTTAAAAAAACAAAGACTGCACATTCAAATACAGAACATTCAAATGCAGACTCAATTCAAAGGTAGTGTTTTAGGTATACAGCTCTGCACTTGTCTTCAGTTAGGTAAAGGTTGCCCTTGGTCGAAAGCCAGTCATTTCTGTTTACAGCCAAAGAGCCACTGCTGTCTGTGTCTGCAGAAATTTCCATGGACAAGTGGCAGGCATGCTTCAACACTTGAGGGACAGAACACTGTTTACCTCCCCACTGATGTGTTTATCTACTTGCAATTTCTTGCTTTCAAACTGCTAGGTTGACAGAAGCTGGGACAGATTCAGGACCTCATTCTGTCATGCAGTACTTGGGTCTCGGACTGCTGACCTGCTGACCTTCCAGTCGTCAAGTTCAGCATCTTAACCTCTTGTTTTTGTGCTGAAATTTTGCTAATTGATTTTTAGCAAACTGCCCCAAATTAAGCTGGTTAAGTTGTTTATAAGAATCTGAAGCACTGGAGGAGTTGTTTGCATCTATCTTAACAAGCTGCCACTCTTCTGTGCATGTCCATGTTTTGTTTCTCAAAGGGAAAGGACACTAGAGGCATTGTATTAATTATGTAATTGTATTATTTACTGATGTATTCTACGGTTAGATGTACTGATTGTATTGTGTTGCATTATATGCCATATTTATGTTATGTTGTTTGAGATTGTAAGACTATTTTGTTTGTTATCTATGTTGTTAGCCGCTCTGAGTTGCTTCAGCGAATAGAGCAGCATACAAATTCAAATTAATAATAATAATTTTACTCCAATTGCAAAGACCAAGTGAGATGGGGCTTAAGCAAGGAGGCTTGCAGGTCTTTAGAATTCCTCTGCAAGGCAACAGAACTCAGTAAGAACAAAGGATTTAGCACATATATTTTCCATCCCTAAACATGTTTCCAGTACATGTAAATCACCTTGTTCATTAAAAAAAAACAAGCTGTGGCTGCCTAAAGGCTGTCTTATTAATAGCTGCCCTTCATCATGAGGTCACTGACACCATCTCTGATCCACTGCTTTGATTTAATCATGTCCATGTTCAAAAGCTCAAAGAGCTTGTACATGCAGCAAGCCAAGGTTGTTGGTCTTGAAATAGCATATACCTTTTGATGCAACTATAAACACTTCTAAATGTAAAAGCAAGAACACTTTATTATATAGCCAACATAGCCATTTCACTCCTGTTGATAATTAAGGTTTGGCTATTTCAATATAACTGTTTTTGTATCCTAACACAAAGTTAGAGAGAAAGGAAGATGTAACCATCTTCCTGCTGCAAATTCTGAGAATTAGACAAACTCACAGATGGTACGATTGTGTGCTAGTTCACTCTGGACACTTTTACTAACCAACCACTAAAGCAAGGAAAGCACCACTAAATCCCGTGCATCATTTCTAAAATGTAAACAGACAATTCTTCCAGTGATTTTGACACATCTGTAGTTTCTGGAAGACAAGTGTGAGCTAAGAAGAATGCCAAGAAGGTATGCACCATAAACTGCTGAGCTCCAGACATTCCAATTGGCATTTAGAGAGCTGATGTAACACTTAGCTGTGAGTTACACCACCAGATCAAAAACCCTTGCTGACACACAGACACACGCACACACAGTAAAATCTCTGAAAGTTGACCACCTAAGGGACTGAAGAAAAGTGGTCATTTTAAAATCAATCCCAAAAAAGAAAAAAATTTGAAGTGCAAAAAATGTAAGTCTTCGTCGTGCAATTTGTATTACAAAATGAATCCATCATTATCATTGTTAAACTGCTGAAGCAAAGTCAAAAATATTGTATTATTTTGATATTTTTCTTGAAAGAAATTCGCTACCAATTATGCATTTCACTTTTCTTGCCATTGGTGCAAACTGGACTCAACTGGTCAAGTTATAGGGAGTAAATTAATACTGTGTGTCAAGGTCCAGGTGGTCAAGAAACAATTTAAAGAGGGGGTCAAAATAGAGAGGTTGGCTTTCTATTGTGTATATATGAGTACATGCCCAGTGTATGAAACTTGGGTCAATTTAGGGAGGTGATCGGTGCAGGGAAGTAGTCATCTATGGAGGTTTTATTGTACGTTCACTATCATACCACCAGTATCATCTTGAATGCACAAGTGTTCCATAAGGTGATAAATAGCAATAAGGACATTCTTCCACAGAAGGATAAATCGCTAAGGATTAGTTTAGCTGAGATGTGAATGGGATACCCTGTATTTTTCCACCATTAACAATAATAATTTTGTGTCAGAAATTATTCTGGGTTGAAAGGATTAAAGTTATCTATGCTGCAAGTGGAGAAGTTGTACCGTATATACTCGAATATAAGCCAGCCCGAATATAAGCCAAGGTACCTAATTTTGACCTGAAAACCCAGGAGCAATGATTGACCCGAGTATAAGCCGAGGTTGGGAAATGCAGCAGCTGCTAGTGAGTTTCAATAATCGAAATATATGAAAATATGGTAAAATTAATTAAATTTTTGGTGCATCTCAATCTGACGCGGTCTTGGGACCCTGGTGTAAGCCATTTCCCCTTTTGGGGACTCATTTTTGGGACTGAAAAACTAGGCTTATACTTGAGTATATACAGTAACTTAAACTGAGACTACATCCCTGTAGGGGTTTCCTCCACTGTAAGTAATCTGCTGATTCGTATAGGCTTACACTCACAAAATTTTCAGAGTAACACAAGATATACAAATATGATCCCTCCACTTAGTGACACAACTACAAAAAAAAACCCTAGTTCCAGTTGCTGTAAACATTTGGAAAAACCATTAGATGATTTTATTCACAATCTGTTTCATGATGTGTTATCTAACCCAAAGAGGCATAGCCTGTATTTATACAATGTGAAAAAAGACTGCTTTCAGTCTCTTTGCTCCTTCCTTCACACAAACGACAATTAAATTCAAAACCTTGTAATTAACTGCAGTTTGCCTTTCCACCCAAAACCATACTAGCTTTGGGAACAAAGGAAGATATTAAATCACCTTTGACCTATGGTTTAAGATCCTGGCTTGCTACAATCTTTGGCTTATTATACTCCTAATAACCGAAGTTTTGGGGTTCACACAAAGCAGAAACCAATGGTTTAATTGATGCCTTTATGGTTTAACCATGCCTTGCCACAAATGGGATGTATACTTGAGCATCTCCATATGGCAATTCAAAACATGAACACTCAAATATGTCCAGGACATTTGTCCTGATTGTCTCTGGTGATAATACCCTTTTTGAAAAGTCTAACCGGAAACAAAATAAAGATATACAGCAATCATGGAGGAGTATAGCTGTATGAAGTATTAGGGTTTTATTCTTGTTATTTATAGAGAAGAAAGAGTTCTGCTTGTTATTTGCTGGATTAACAGTTATTTTTTAAAAAAAAATTACATCAAGGGGAAATATTAATGTACATAAACAAAAAATATTTACCTGAGCCCCATAGACCCGTTGCATCGCTTGAAGTAGCTGATTGGTATATTCTGTAAGAGTTCCTGCATCTTCCTCAAATACACTCAGTAATGACCGAGTCTGACAAAAGAAAATAATAAGTGGTTTCATGTCAAATAGAAATTCAGGGAGGAGAATTGTATAGTTTCAAAATAAACATTTAGTATAAACGATACATTAAGAAACAGTACATACAGCATTATGAGACTGCATGATTTCATTATGAGACTGCATGATTAATAGCCCTGAGAGCAAACAGCAACATCAAAATTTCACTGAAAAATCATTCAGTGAAGATATTTGTAGATGTCTACAAAGCCGTAACCAAAGTATGCCAAGTAATTACTGTACAGACCAAACAGGTTCTCCCACTCAGTTTCAGAATAACAAACAGAATACACCAGAAGGCCATAAAATTAAAAATGGTGTGTAGCAGAAATAGATTGTATAAAACAAGAATGTGAGATTATCCAACGAAACTGAATGGGACTTCCAGGACTCCTGTTCACATGGAAAACATGTGTTCAAAACTAGAATTTCTCCTTTTCAGAATTCTCTTTCCATTAGGGAAAGGTCTTGTAACTAATTGTTTTAGTGAGCCTGATGAGCAGAAACAATTGTAAGAAGATCTGTAAGTTAATAAACTGTGATATTTTTCTGTTTATGTAGTAATAAAACTGGGACACTAATGCCTGAAGAGGACTTGGTTCTCTGTGTAGAAACTGACAAGTTCTGTTAAGCAATCACTTAATCCACAGCAGAGCCAAACAGCTGTCAATTCATGAGTAAACAAGAGACAGTCTAAAATCATAGTTACAGGCAGTGCTGGGCAGCAAAAAATTTCCTACCACACCATGGGCGGAGCCTATGTCATGGATGGAGCCTACATCATGGGCAAAGCCTACGTCGTGGGCGATCTAGTCATGCCAGCCATATGGCCATGTATACATCTGCAAACACAGGCAGCACTGGCTCTTTGGCTGTAAATGGACATGAGCACTGTACCCTAGAGTCAGATATGACCACTTGCAGGGACAGAACCTGATGGGGCAGGGCAGGGAGGTGGGCATGGCCACCCAATTTTGCTACACCCCTGTCAGGAAATGAACCTATTTCCTAAGGCTTGAAATTGCCAATTTTCAAATAGGCCTCAGAAAAATCCATTTTTCTCTCTCTGAGCCTCAAGGCTGTGTAACAGCATGTTTTTCAACCATGTTTTTCAGTATTTCTTATCTTTTGTAAGCTAGCAGAGCAATGTTATGACTAGCCCCAGTGCATTCTGTGTGCACGTGTATAAACAATGTACTGTTGTTTTGAGAAAGTTTTCTCATTTTGCTTGCTGTTACCTGATTGGCTAAGCTGTCCCACCTGACTGAAAATTCTCCATTTTGGAGAGAAGAAAGAGTTCGTCTCTGTTTCTTCATGGATTAAGACCTGTTTTTGATTAGAGAGCTTTTGTTTCTAGTTCTTTATGGGCTAGCAATCTTTAGCCTAGGAGCTATGCATTTTTGCTCCTTAAAAATGGTTACCTAGATTTGCCTGTGGACTTTATTGGACTGACCTGTGCTACTGACTTTTATGCTTTATGAACCTGATCAATAAATCTTCATCATTTTTCTGAACAACGTGTCTTCATTGGACTAAAAAGGGTAAGAGCTGCCTTTCACACACACAAATCTTTGAACACGCTACCAAAATAAAAACCCCTTAAGAGCTGATAAGCAGCCGAGAGTTGGATCTCTGTTCTAATTAGCCATCCAGCTCGCCCTGTGTAGGTTTGTTTTGGTTTCCAGGGGTTTACCAGAAGTGTGGGGGCCGGCTGGATCGTGACATGGTGGCAGCGGTGGGATGTTGCGCCTCTTGAAGACGTTTTTTTGTGTGTGTGTGCATGCTCTCAATCTCGGCCCAGCAAGAAGCAAGCTTCGTTTGTTTGGCTGAAAGCCTGCGTGTGTGCGTCTGCAGCAGAAGCTGAGAAACTGCATCCTTGGAATGTTTTGTTTTCCTGAGTTAAAAGTGCTGAAAGGAAAGCAGGATCGCAGCTGTTTGCTTCTTCGTTTTGAGTTTTGAGTCGGATTCTCAAACTCCCAGGGCCGAGGGCCGTTTCCAGTGCTGGCAAGACTGAGACATCTTCCAAGCCTACAAGATGGAAGGTAAGCCAGTGGCTGATGAATGTACCCCCTCACCACAGTTAGCACCCCAAGACAGACTCCATTCCAGATGGGATCTTGGAGAAGGTGCCCAGATGATGTTTAGCCAAAAGGAAGGGCCCAGGGTGGGTGAAGCTTGTCCAGATGACTTCTGAGACTTCCCCAGACGCCCAGCAAGCCCCAAGCCCTAAATAAGACTCTTTTGTGTTGAATTGGAGTCAAAACTCCACAGAGTGCCTATTTTCACTCAGAAGCAGTTCCCTGAAGTAATTTTCCCCCAAAGCCAAGAAGAAGGAGTGGAACCCTTCAGATAAGATTTATTTACCTGCATTGAAGTTCCTAGTTGCTGATTACATGTGCTGTTTTGGTCTTTGAAGACCTGGAGAGTTTGCAAATTGCCTCATTGTATTTGAGATACCAGCTTAAAGGTGGAAGAGCTCCAACGGACTCCTCCACGTGTCCAAGGAAGAAGTTTGCTAGAGTGGGTGGGCCAGATCCACCACTCTGAAACGTGTTATCTACAGGCTGTTACACTACGCTGTTTTGGTCAGCTAGTGGGAAGTGGGAAATAATTGCCGGATGCAGTGTTTCCCTGAGTTTTACTACCCTCCAAAAGCCAAGAGCTGAAGTGTGGGAGTAATAAGTAAAGATGGCTGTGGGAAGCCCAACTAGCGGTTTCAGCAATAGCAGAGGCCAGATCCAGATCCAGATTCCCGACGTACTGAGGAGAGTGAATGGAATTCTGCGCGCTCTTGAGTTGAGAAGCTAGTCAAGCCATCAATTCTGTTGCCTGTTTAGTTCCCAAACCTCACAGGGATGAGGATGCGGGGTTGTTTGATTGATTCCTTTGGACTGTGTTCTGATTAATGCCTTAAAGGTTGTTTCTTGAGTTTTTTTACTAGGAGATGCACATGTTCTTGACGTCTGAAAGAAGAGCTGATAACGGAACTCTGAGTGGACTTTGTTCAACTGGCTGTTTAATTGTTTGCAGGTGCAACATCGAAGAAGACGAAGAAGGGGGGAAATGTTATTGTTTCTTGCTAATCATCTGTTTATTTTTCCAGAGGCTCGTACAAGCAGCCTCTGTGACATGTGTGGTGTTACTGACCTGTTTTCTGATTTAAAGGTTGTTCTGTTTGGGCAAAATGTGTTTTGGAAAGGGAAAACCTTTGGTACCTGAAAATGCCCAAGTCTTTTGTTCCAGCAAGGTTTTGTACCTGAGTTTGCTTGCAATGCAGAATGTAACTTATGTAACGTGTACCTCCAGTAGCTAAAACTGGAAGAAGCTTTAACGCTTGATATCCTACATATATAAGGGATAGCTTGTTTGCTCAATTGCTTTGCTCACATTAGTAAATAATGCCTTTTGGTAAAGTCAAACCCCCGGTTTGCCTTTCCAGAAAGGAGGGCGTGTCAGGAAATGAACCTATTTCCTAAGGCTTGAAATTGCCAATTTTCAAATAGGCCTCAGAAAAATCCATTTTTCTCTCTCTGAGCCTCAAGGCTGTGTAACAGCATGTTTTTCAACCATGTTTTTCAGTATTTCTTATCTTTTGTAAGCTAGCAGAGCAATGTTATGACTAGCCCCAGTGCATTCTGTGTGCACGTGTATAAACAATGTACTGTTGTTTTGAGAAAGTTTTCTCATTTTGCTTGCTGTTACCTGATTGGCTAAGCTGTCCCACCTGACTGAAAATTCTCCATTTTGGAGAGAAGAAAGAGTTCGTCTCTGTTTCTTCATGGATTAAGACCTGTTTTTGATTAGAGAGCTTTTGTTTCTAGTTCTTTATGGGCTAGCAATCTTTAGCCTAGGAGCTATGCATTTTTGCTCCTTAAAAATGGTTACCTAGATTTGCCTGTGGACTTTATTGGACTGACCTGTGCTACTGACTTTTATGCTTTATGAACCTGATCAATAAATCTTCATCATTTTTCTGAACAACGTGTCTTCATTGGACTAAAAAGGGTAAGAGCTGCCTTTCACACACACAAATCTTTGAACACGCTACCAAAATAAAAACCCCTTAAGAGCTGATAAGCAGCCGAGAGTTGGATCTCTGTTCTAATTAGCCGTCCAGCTCGCCCTGTGTAGGTTTGTTTTGGTTTCCAGGGGTTTACCAGAAGTGTGGGGGCCGGCTGGATCGTGACACCCTTCTCAAAGGCCACCCAATTTTGCTATTAAAAAAAAACCCTACCCAAAGGTCACCCAATTTTACCACACACACCCCTGCCCAGAGGCCACCCAATTTTGCTAAACCTCCCCCCTCCCAGGGGGTGCGAACCTGTTGGTGCCCACCACAGGTTACAGGTATACCTCTGGGAGAATGTGACCAAGGAGAATGCTCCTTCCTGAAGAAGGTTGTGCGAGACAGGCCTTTCCAAAGATTTGGACTATCTTATGTTCATCGGTTAACAAAATCACAATTATAAACCCATAACCAAGTTATATGGGCTGACTAACTGAACTTGGGCAAGTCATGTTCCTGGGTCAGCTTTATTAATATTTTATTGATGCACACTGTCAAGTCCATTCCAATGTACAGCCACATTTCCCAGGGTTTTACTATTTCTTTCTTCTGGGGGCACACTTGGGACTGTGCAGCTTGCTCAAAGTCACACAGGCTGGCTCTTCTCCCTGGAATCTCAGTAGGAATCAAATTCCCAATATCTGGATCTCTAGCTGGATAGCTTGACCACTGAGCTATACAGCATTAACTGATGACATAACTGGACCTTCCTGTAATGTTGCTCACAGATTTAAAAAATCAGAAAGGGGGGGAGGCAGAACTGAATTAATTGAATAACACAACATTGCGATATTTTGCTGAATGAAACTTTGTTTCCCACTATTTGAAGGGCTACTCTGTACAAGCCCTGCTTTAAAAATATATTTTTTTAAACGAATAAACATTTAAAGAGAAAGGAAACCAGAATCCTTGAAAACTGCCCATCCACACATTGAACACATAGATCAGCTGTTCACAAATATCTCCAATATGGCAATACTGTATGTTGCTTTTCTACTGCAGGCCACTGACCTTTTTCGTATTCTGTTGAGAAGGGGGAAAGGAAAAGAGAGAGATGCTTAAGTGATAATCCGAGAGATTCTCCACCAGTAGGCTCTTTGGAGGGCATTTCCCCCCTCATAATACAATAGAGGTGACACGGTTAAATTCCTTTTTCACGCCACTGTGATCCGACAGGCCTCAGGCCCCTTCTTCAGCCAATGCTATTTGCAGGGGAAAATTGCCTGTGCATTTAACACCATGTTTTAGTTTGGCTTTGAATCTGACCCAGAAAATGAACCTTAAACTCTTCACTGAGTTCTCTACCAGCCCCAAATTTCCTTTTCACATGATTCAGGTCATCCTTGTGACAGGCACTTCCTTTGTAATTAATTCATGATAATAATCAATTATACAGCACTTGAAAGCTGTGGATTTTGTCTCCCCAGATACTCATGAAACATAAGTGCTCCACAAAGCATCATTGGTCTGGGCAGTGTGTGGGATACAGAATGCGTCACAAGGCCTTCTGTGAAGCTCTGGCCTTCTGCCATGTATACAGAGGAAGAATGGAGGGAAAAGATGGACCAGCAGAGAGAGTGTAACTTAGCAAGATGTGAAGCAACCACACCTGAGGAAACATTTAGTCTTTAAGATGCTACAGCATTTTTGTTCCTAACATGACTACTTCTTTGAAAATTATACTCCTGAGGTAGAATTATTTGGCCTAATGGTTTTCAACCTTTTGTATCTGATTGCTTGCCAGTTATTTCACAATGGAACTTGTGTCTGGCCATGAGTGAAAACAAAGCACAACAGCAGCAACAACAATCACTTTCCCTGAGGAGGACATTTTCGTAGTTATCAGCTTCTGTTGCATCTCTCATTTATGACATTTTAAAAGGGTATTAGAAGTTATAAGTAGAATTGCTGAGAGTGAACACAACCAAATAGTAATAGTTGAAAATTGGAATAATAGTGTTAAGTATACATTTTAGGGCTGTGGTAACTAATGCAGCAGAAGGTCACAGATGGGTAACCTGTGCCAGGCAGAGGGCACTGAGGAAGAGCAAATCCTTAAACTTTGGGTGTGATACACCGAAAAGCTGAATTGGACTGATTCACAGCCTCAACTATGAATGAAATTATAATGAGTCCTCACACTGGAATTGAGGTTGAATCGGCTGTTCAGGATCCACATGGGCAATGCAACTGACATTTCGATATAAAACAAAGCTCCCTTCCTTTCTTTATTTCTGTGTACCTGCTCTTGATTGTCTTTCCTCTGTACAACTTCTGCCTCTGCCAATCCAATTATGTTTTTTTTTAATAGAGGATTTTTGCTAGACCATTCTACCACTTTATCGCTAGGTTTCAATTCATGGTTGTTGGGGGGGGGGGAGAGGCTCTGAATAAGCAGGGAGCCCAATGGCACACTAATCCTTGAAGCAAGACTTATTGCAGTGCTGCTGGTTTAGGAACTTGGGACATAGGAAAGAGCCAGTGTGAGAAAAAGGATTGAAGAACAGAAAATGGGATTGGGGGGGACTGACATTGTTTACCAATTAACAAGTTATGAACACTCAAGCAACACTCTCATCCATCCAAAGGCTAAGCCAACAAAAGAGATTAAGAGGGAGACGGGTATATGTTTGCACACATTTATCTATGAAACAGCAGGAGGAGAAGGAGGAGGGAGGCAGTTGGCGTGGGAGGAAATCTGATGTCTAAGGAAGTTACTCCATGTCACCTGGACAAAGCAAAGCAGGTAGACTTTTTCAATTTTTCCACCTTGCTATTCAGCAGAAAGCTGATGATTCCCTCCTCCACTTATTTATCTACCTGTTCTTTTTTAAAAATAGTTTTTATTGAACGTTTATAACTTTACCAACATACAACATATACAACATAAACACAATATACAATAAAAAAGTGAAAAAAATTGAACAACCTTAGCTTACTTTGATTATCTCTCTTGAACATCTTTAGTATTGTCACACCCTATGCTGTACAACTTGGAATTTGCTATTAACACTTTTCTTTACTTGTTCAATTTTCCCAAAAACTAATTGTGTCAGGCACAGGTTTTATTCCTTTATCTTTACATAAAGAATACTCAACAAATAGTTTCCAAATGTCCCAAAACTTGTTATATGTAGTGGTGCCTTCTGTTCTCCTCCCTCACTTCCAAGCCTTGTAGCCTCTCATGAAAATTGTTGCTGAAGAAGGAATGGATACTAATAGGAATGGAGAAGAGAGGCGAGGGACAAGTCAAACTTAGGGACTTTCCTTTGTGTGATTACTCTTATTTTTTTTAAATGAAATACCCAAGAATACCACTAGAACATCATATCGAGAACAAAGACTTTGTGATAAGGTGATATGGTAATATAGCACTATTCTCGTATTATTATTATTATTATTATTATTATTATTATTATTATTATTATTATTATTATTATTATTATTATTATTATTATTATTATTATTATTATTATTATTATTATTATTATTATTTTAAAAAAGAGGATGATTGGGACAGAGGAAACACTGGTGTCTGGTTACCACAGTCCTGAACATCATCCCCAAGAGCTAACATTCACTAGAATTCTGCCTATACAAACGCACCTCACCTTCCTACTTAGCACATCCAGTACATCTGCATAGAAATAACCCTATAAAAATCTGCTAACATTAAACAAAAGCAGAAGTTCTCCAGTGGCATAGAAAAAATGTGTTTTGCGTGAAGCCCCCACAGATGAATTTGATTCAGCCTTTTTGTCTTGCATATATATTAAACTCACCCATGATATAAGAGGAGTTTCTTGATGATGTAGTTACCCCCTTTGTTATGAAACCTTTGCATCGCACCACCCAAATCTAGTCTTCAAATATCCAGGATAAGGGTATATTGCTCCATTTTTTTGACGTCTAGTCCAAGAATTTTCCAAGAATGTCCCAGGCAGAGTTTTGGAGGTTCTTTCCCAAAGACACACATGTGCAAACATTTAACTGACATGAAACATGCCTTATCTTCCAAGTTGTCTTGGATCTACACAGGCAGCAAGAGGTGTAATATTGCTACCTATTAGGCTCTATATAGGGCACCCCAAAAAAAACACCTATCACACACAGCTAGGCCTCCAAGAAAGCAATGGGGTAATTTCATTTTTTATTTTTTTATTTATTTTTTTTGTACAAGAAGTAAGCTTGAGACTGGAAGACAAGGCCTGTTCTGGATAAGTGAAATGTATGTGTGTGTTTGTGGGTAGGAACTCCCAGTACTGCTTAGAGAATTCTTTGAGCATTTAAGAAGCTGGAATCAAAACAAACAAAGGCAAACCACACATACACACAAGGAAAGGTATGCCCTAATGTTGGACTACCATACACACCATCTCCAAACCCCATCAGGCTGAAGGAGGCTTAATCACACTCATACATAATAATCTGGTAGTACGTTTTACAGACCTAATCTGTTCCAAATGAGCACGCTCCAGAAAGCACTAGACTGCATTACTGTAAAGTAAATTTAGGTTAATTTGATTTCTGCTTCCATACCTTTTTGTGTCTTGAAACATATTTACAGCAAAGGATTACAATAATGTTGAGGAATGATTAATGGAGAATGAAAATTAGTCCTAAAAGTGTTAGCAATTGTTACTAAATGGTTACTAAACTGCAAGTTTATTCATAATTTTCTCACTTTTTGGATAGTGTCATGTAAGATCTTATCTTGTCGATCTGTGGTGCCTAAACTACGGCCCATGGCGCCCATTCATCTAGCCCACGGGCTGGATTGCCACTGCCAGAGGTGTAGAAATCGTGCAAAAATCACACCCGGGGGGGGGGGATAAAAAATGGGGCAAAAATGTGCCGCCCTTGCTCCCGCCACCATGAGAGCAGCAGGGGCAGCAAAAATGTCCAAAAACATGTGGTGAATTCATGCACTACTGCAGCTGGTGCCGCCAGAAGGAACCATGTGACCAGCCCACCAGCTGTCTGAGGGAGGATGGTCAGGCCCCTGGTTGAAAAAGTTTGGGCACCCCTGAGTAGATGAACACAACTAGTTCTACAGACAACAAAGTTAAAAAGGTGCTTCTTTCTCAAGCTCATACATTCAGAAAAATCAAAGCCTAAAAATATGACACAAAGTACTTAAATCCCACTGAGATCAGTGACAAAGGTATGTCCTTAAATGCTTTCCCACTGGAATAAATAAAAAGTCACTATGCAGTTCTTATGTCAGTGTACTCAAAGATTACATGTCGTTCTCTACAAGGGGCTTTAACTGTAAGTCTGCTTAAGATGGCACTAGGGCAGAGAAATCCTACTAGCAGGACAGGGAGATCCAAAAGTAAGAAAAGCACCTTATTAAAAAATCTCTCAAGGTGAGTAACATTTCCCCCTGCTTCACTTTTCAGGTCTCCCCTCTGCTTTAATAGTTTCTCTCCCATTAATGCCAATGAAAGAGAAGAAAGCTATACCAGCCTTAGGATTGAGGTATTTTGCCCTCTGTTCCAGGGGTGCATCAGGAGGCAGAAAAAGATACCCAGCCTTTCTGAGTATGCCTACGACACACCTCCCTTTGTGCTTTAATGCAAGCTATGGACCTTTCCATCGCCTCCTGGAGAAGCTGGCTTCCCCCCTACAAGATTGGGGATATCCCAAAACAACAACAAAGGAAGCATGCAATGGAACCCTTAACATTTTAAAGTGTGTTTGATTGCTATTTAGAACTACTATAAATAATACATTCACTTTAATATACTGAAACCGTTCTCTAGCCTTTATTTTCTCAACAGCTCTCCACAAACCCGTAAACTATTAACCCCCTTTCATTGTAATAAGTGCTATGTTTCCCATGGAAACTAACAATTACAGTGGGATCTTACAGAGGGAAAAGACTATGTACGCATGGAGTGATATAACATTAGGCAGTGATGGCAAACCTTTTAGAGCCTGAGTGCTCAACCCGCAACCCCAAACCCACTTATTTATCTCAAAGTGCCAACACAGCAACAGGATAGGAAGAAAACACTCCCATTGGGCTGCTGGGCAGAAGGGAAGGACAAACTCTCTGCTGGGGGGAGGAAGTGTTCCCATTGGACTGCTGAGCAGAAGGGCAGGGTGAACTCTGTGCTGGGGGAAGGAGGAAGCACTCCCATTGGGCTGCTGAGCAGAGGGACAGGGCAAACTCTGTGCTGGGGTGACTGACAGGGCTCTGACCGAGTACCACCTTCTGCACATGTGCCATAGGTTCACCACCACTGACATTAGGTATGCTCTGAGTCAGCTGTGCTTTGCTACTTTAGAGAAAAGAATGTGATGGTAGTAATCACTAGCCAGGAGTCATTTTTTTCTTCACAGCACAGTGTTGGCAAAAGGTGAAAATGAAACTGGGTACACAGAATCACATCTGAGCTCTCTTGACTGCTTAAACTATATTATGCATGGAACCAGGTGCACAAAGGTAGAGGTGACAGTGCTTCTAATTCAACATTTGCCTAGATTGATCTCAACATGAAACTGTAAATTTATTTATTTATTTATTTATTTATTTTATTATTATTATTATTATTATTATTATTATTATTATTATTATTATTATTATTATTATTATTATTATTATTATTTATTCAATTTATATGCCGCCCTACTCGGTGCAACCGACTCAGGGCGGCTCACAAAACTCACAAATATAACATTCAACACTATAATCAATTAATAAAACATTTCAGCAACACTTCAAATAATACAAAATCAAAATCAAAAACATATCAGAAATCCCCAATCCCCAATCACAGTTACAGTTCAGTTCAAAATCCCCAGAGTTGGACTTCTATACTGCCCATCTGGGTGTTATCCCACTCGGGGTGGTAAACAAGCAGAGAAACCAATAACAGAAATATCCACAACAAATTAAAACCCACCAACAAATATCTCACAAACTAAACTAAACTAATTGGCATCTGACGGCATCAGGACTGAACCTAACTGGCTAATATCGATAAGGGGACAATGCCCTGAAATGTCTCCTTTTTAAAAAGTGTGTTTTTAGTTGTTTTTTCAAAAATAGCCAGTGATGGGCCCTGGCACAGCTCCACTGGTAGTATATTCCAGAGTATTGGTGCCACCACTGAGAAGGCTTTCTTTCTAGTTAAAGACTTTCGAGCTATCCTTAGTGTTGGCACCTGGAGCTGCGCTGGCTGTGATGACTGGGTGATGCAGGGGGGTTGTTCTGAGGGAGAGACACTCTGAGAGATAACAAGGTCCCAAATCGAATATGGCCTTGTATGATAACATTAACACGTTGTATCTGACAGGGTAGGTGACAGGTAACCAGTATAGGCCTGCCAAGGCTGTAGACATATGATCAGATTTCTTTAAATCAGTCACCAGCTTGGCTGCTGCATTCTGGACCTGCTGTAATCTCTGTATCAGACACAAGGGCAGACCCACATAGAGAACATTACAGTAGTCAATCCGTGAGATTACCAATGAATGGGTCAGTGTTATGAGAGACCAACTGTCCAAGTAGGAGCGTAACTGCACAATCTGCCGGAGCTGGAAAAATCATATTTAGACACCACCGCTATCTGTTGTTCAAATGAGAGCAGTGGTTCCATAATGACCCTCAGATTGCGGACCTGGGCCCTAGGAGTAAGAGTAGTTCCATTCAAGGTAGGGACCAGGTCTTTCAGTAGGGCATATGGCCTCTCAAACACCAAAACCTCCATCTTATCAGGGTTCGGTTTCAGTCTATTAGCCTTAGTCCATAACATTATCGAGTCCAGGCATTTGTCAAGATGATGAAAAGGAGAGATAGAGTTGGGTGTCATCCGCATATTGGAGACACCAAATCCCAAATCTCCTAATGACCTCTCCCAGAGACTTCATGTAAATATTAAACAGCAACAGGGAGATGGTTGACCCCTGTAGAACATCCCATTGGAGGGTCCAAGGGTTCGAATCACTCTGTCCGAGTTGAACTCTCTGGACCGCTCATCAAGGAAAGAGCAGAACCACTGTAGTACAGTGCCCCGTATCCCCAGCCCCGCTAAGCATCCCAGGAAGATACCATGGTCAATGGTATCAAACGCCATTGAGAGATCCAGGAGCACCAGGAGAGATGAAGCTCCCCTGTCCGATTCCCAGAGAAGGTCATCTTGCAGTGCGACCAATGCAGTCTCGGTGCCCTGACAAAGCCTAAAACCCAACTGGAATGGGTCCAAGCAATTGGTTTCATTCAAGAACACCTGCAGCTAATCCACCATTATCCTCTCGATGACCTTGCCCAAAAAGGGGACATTTGTGACAGTTCTGAAGTTGTCTACGATTTCTGTAGATAAGATTTGATTTCTTGAGAAGTGGATGAACAACAGTGTTCCTCAAACAGGAGGTCAGCTTGTCCTCCTGCAGTGAGGAACTAACTATGTTTTGAACCAGCTCCTCAGCAACCCCCATAGCTTTTACTAGCCATGATGAACAAGGATCAAATTGAGAAGTTGTGGGTTTACAGCATGCAAGTGCCTTGTCCATCACCTCAGATGACACAGACTGAAACTGGTCCCAAGAATCAGGACCAGACAGTTCATTGGACATCACAACCTGATCTACTGTATTAAAGGTGGAGTCAAGGTCCCATCAGATGGCCTCAACTTTAGTTCTAAAATGCTTAGCAAAATCCTCACAGCTATGCAGACTGTGGTGAGGAACACTTGAGTAACCTCCTGCAGTGAGGTCACAGGTTTTTCTCCAGAATGCCACTAAATCTATATCCCTGAATCTATATCTCCTATGGATAACGAGAGCCTTGATAAATAAAAACAAATGTGTAACACTGTCCCTAGAAGAAAATCATCCTTTATGTAATTTTAGGCTTTCGGGTTTTTCTGGATGCAAACACTCCAAATTTTTGGAGCAGGTGACCAAATTAAAACTCTTAATTAAAATTTAAGACTAAGACACCCTCCAAGTCATTTTACTGGGAATTAGTCCAAATTACTAGGTCTCTGTGCCAGTTCATGCACCAAAGTGGTAAATCTTTTTGTTTGTTCCCTGGAATGCTAATACTTTTAGAGCTTCAGAAGTTGCATGTCAGAATACAACCACAGCATTCTAGTTTCTTCCAGACTGGATTGTAAACGTGTATGCAATTACCAGAGATTGGAAAACTTCTTTTCAAGCAATTATATTGGCTGGCAAATTCTAAACATAATGTCCAGCAAGTAACCTAAAGGAATTGTCCCATGTAAGTCAGAATAAACAGTAGCTTTTAAACAACATTGCAATTACAAAATTTGTATATTTCAGGTTACTATCCTCTAATTTCAATAACTGTATACACTGAGTTCTGCTCAAAAGAGGAGGACTCGAGTCCACAATGCTTTTACAAAATGTACTTTGCAAGCTCTGGTCTCTTCTGCTTGCTACATAAACTGGCAACCAAGCTTGTTAAGCTGCATCATCCATTTAGATGAGTCACATGATGCCTGCATGTTTCCTGCTGAATGGAAAAGCCCATTTGCAGTGTGGCCTCTGTCTGGGAAAGATCCAAAATCAACAAGGGAAGAACGGGAGATGAGGGTAGGAGAAAGTTTTGCATGGTACCAACACCCTTTCTGCCTAGCCAAGTCCCTCCTGCAGGGGAGAAACCCTCACCAGAATCCCAAAACTGCACAAGTCTTGGAGAAACTCTTATTAATATTAATGATACGGTCACAATAATTTATTTATTATGTTAAAGTCCATCCTTCTAAACCTTGTTTACTTTGTGGGACGGTCTTTAACATAATGCATACATACAGAGGTAATGAGGTTAAGAATTAAAAACATAAACAAGTACTACTCCCAAGATTTTAAGGTGTAACCTTCCTATTAAAAGTGATCTAAATTTGTCCTGGTAGCCACAATCAGAAGGATAAGCCTACTTCCTGCTTCTACCTTCAAGCTCATTAATATGTCCAAAGGACCCAGCATAGTAATCATTGTTCTTACCTTCCACATTATATGCCAAGCAAGAAAATGAATATCACGCTTCCAGCAATAGTTGTAAAGGTTTTATGTTTTCACAAGATGGGCTGAGCGGAAATTATTACTTTTGCCATTAGAATTTTTCTTCTTTCATGTGGCCTGACTTTTTTTAAACAGCCTGTACAGACATTGGCTTTGTTCTTCATTTCACTGAACCATATGGATCAGCTTTAGCTTTCCACTTATGGACTAGCCTACTGAGAAGTTCCAACAAACTCCAAAATTTGCTTATATCTTTGTGACCTTTTTATTAGTCTTACTCCTACTCCATCGTAGTTCTCACTTTAAAAAGAAAAGCCTCTGTCTTTTTTCTCTTCATGAACTCATAACCATAATGGCTACCTTTCATTTTGAGTCACTGATGCTCTCTGGAGGAAAAGAAAACCAGGGCTCCTAGAGTACCTTTCTATTACCAGTAATACCTCAGATAACATTAGTATCGAATAACACTAAAATCGCATAACATTAAGCAATCTGGGGGGAAGAATTGCATCGGATAACATTAAGATCCTATGGGATGCATCGGATAACAACCGCTAAAGCCTGTGTGGTTACAATGTACAGTAATACCTCAGATAACATTAGTATCGAATAACACTAAAATCGCATAACATTAAGCAATCTGGGGGGAAGAATTGCATCGGATAACATTAAGATCCTATGGGATGCATCAGGGTTCTCTTACCAGGTGGCTTAATTAATGGATTGCCACCCCTGGGTCTGAATGTGGGACTGTGTATTGTTTTTAATTTTTGTTGCTAACTTTTGATGACTTTTTTAACTTTTTGATGTTTTTATCGATGGAGATTGTTTTATATTTTTATTTTTTATTTTATGTGATGTAAGCCGCTCAGAGTCAGGTTCTCCCGATTGGGGCGGGGTAACAAATGCAATAAATAAATAAATAATAAATAACAACCGCTAAAGCCTGTGTGGTTACAATGTATCTCTATGGATCCCATAGGATTTTAACATGCATCGGATAACACTAAAAATCGGATAACACCAAGACTTGTGGAACCAGGTTTTAGTGTTATCTGAGGTTTTACTGTATCTCTATGGATCCCATAGGATTTTAACATGCATCGGATAACACTAAAAATCGGATAACACCAAGACTTGTGGAACCAGGTTTTAGTGTTATCTGAGGTTTTACTGTATCTCTATGGATCCCATAGGATTTTAACATGCATCGGATAACACTAAAAATCGGATGACACCAAGACTTGTGGAACCAGGTTTTAGTGTTATCTGAGGTTTTACTGTATCTCTATGGATCCCATAGGATTTTAACATGCATCGGATAACACTAAAAATCGGATAACACCAAGACTTGTGGAACCAGGTTTTAGTGTTATCTGAGGTTTTACTTGTTACTGTATTATAATAATTATAATTATTGGGGATCCAGATGTCACCAGACCAAGCACCCTTTGTCTTACCTCTGCTTGCAAAACTTCTTTCAAAACCCCACCATTTTAGTTCACACGTTCACTGCGGTGGTTCCATAAACCAGATCCAATGTGAACGAAACACACCTGTTTCCTTGCCCAAATAATATCTTATTCCGGCAGTCCTGACAAGCACTGATCCAGCCTCTTCCCCCCCCCCACCCCACCCCCACCCCGGCCCACATCATCCGATTCCCCTCTCCCGAGGATGCAGATCTCTGCCCAGGGCGCACGTAGTAGTTGCCGGGACTGCGCCATCGCCGTTCTCCCCAGGCGCGGCTCAAGAGCGCAAAATTACGCCCAGGGGGTTACCTGTGGACTATCCTGCAGAGCCTCTTCCAGGCGAAGTTTGTCGACGACGGGCATCGCCTGGCGCTGGGGAGGCGGAGAGTAATCGGTCTGGATCAGCACCTCGGCGGCCAAGCTTTTCCTGCTGACGCTTCCCAGGCTGCGGATGCCCAAGCCAGCTACAGAGGGAGCGCAGCGCCAAGGCGGAAGGGGAGAGCCTCACTCCAGGCAGGTAAACAGGTTGCAAGTCTGCAGCGTCCCAAGGCTATTGCTCCTTCTCCAGATTCTTGTTTCTGGCGAGGAAGTGGGACGACTAGTGGAGAGTAGCAGGAAGTAGGGCAAGGAGGACCTTCCTGTCGCCTATTAACTCTTCGTTGCAAGCCTGGAAGGTTGTGTGTGTGTGTGTCCCTAAACAAAATGGGTTGGCCAGCCCTGCACCCACCTACCCACCCCACAAACCCTACAGCGCATAGAGGCGCACGCCAGGCAGCCCTCCCCACCCGCGCGCCCTGCTTATGAGAGGCAGAGCATATCTGAGCATGCAGTGCTTGGGGGCTGGGGATATTCCATATGGACTTCAATTCCCAGAATCCCAAGCTAAGATTATTAGGCGATTTGGGATTTTATTACGCCTCAATGTGTGGTCCCCCCCACGCGGGATTGTTGTGATGAAACAGCGAGGGGAGGAGCAGGAGCAGTGAAGGGATGTAACAGGTTCTCACCAGTTCTCCAGAACCGGTAGTAACTTTTCCCAGTGTCCCAGAGAACCTGTAGCAGGTTTTGGGGGGGAACCACCTTCGGAGCTTACTTTTTCACTGGTTCTCCCACTGCGCATGCATGCCAAGCACTTGGTGTGCATGCACGCCTAGTGCTTGGCACATATGCGCGGCCTCCTTGCTGTCCTCCCAGACAGGGAGGAGGAAGAGAAGCTGCTAGCCTGAAGCTCCTTATAGCCTGAAGCTCCCTATTTTTATTATTTTGTATTATTTTCTTTGGCCCCGCCCATGATATGATATCATGATGTTAGCTCCGCTCACACTGTGATAACATCACGGTGGGGTAGTAAAATTTTTGACATCCCATCACTGAGGAGGAGTGCCTTGGACTTCTTTCCTGGTCCTGATCAAACACTGGGCTGCCAAAATGGAACCACTTTCTTAGATTTGTAGCTGGCTAAACTTAAGTCCACATCACCAAATGTTTCTGGGAGTAATCGGCAGATCAGTAAATGAGTCGAATTCTGCATCTCTCCAGTTCCAGTGGTGGGATGTCAAAATTTTTACTACCCCCACCATGACATCATCACAGTGTGAGTGGAGCTAACATCATGGGTGGAGCCAATGGCATGACATCATGATGATGTGGGTGGAGCCGAAGAAAACAAATTAAAAAATTATAAAAAATAAAAATAAGCACACACACACACACCTCAGCCCACCTACCCACAACACAAACCTATAAATAAATTAAAGAAAGAAAGAAAGAATGCATTAAAATACACACACACACCCAAACACCCACCCACCCACAACACAAATCAACCAGAGCTTTTAAACCAGAGCTTAAAGCTTATTCTGGCTAATCTTTCTCACACTAGGTCAGATGGAAGGAACTACAGAATGAACTCACCACAAGATGGCTTCATTTTGGCACTTTTCAACTTTTCAACAGTTAAAGAAGTTAGGTACTAAGTCTTTGCCTAACCAGTTCTCTAGGATATCTAGGGTAGCAGGCTATAGGGAGCTTCAGGCTAACAGCTTCTCTTCCTCCTCCCTGCTTGGGAGGACAGCAAGGAGGCTGTGCATTCGCGCCAAGCACTGTAGGCGTGCATGCACACCAACTGCTTGGCGCGCATGTGCAGTGGAGGAACCAGTGAAAAGGTAAGCCCCGAAGGTGGTTCCCCCCAAAAACTGCAACCGGTTCTCCAGGACACTGCGAAAAGTTACTACCGGTTCTGGAGAACTGGTGAGAACCTGTTACATCCCATCACTGCTCTCCACACCAGGGGTGCCCAAACTTTTCAGGCCACAGATGGTCACGTGGTTCAGGGGGCTGGTCACTATGGCCCGTGGACCAGATCCAGCCCCTTGATGTCAATTCATCCGGCCCACAAAGCCCTCATTGTTCCTGAAAGTGAATGTAAAACACGCCCATACTGTGCCACCAGGGCTCTATAAGGATCTCTTATACTCGCCTCCATAGGAACTGGCAGCAGGGCTTTCCTTTGTGTTATGCTTATGATGAAAGCATAGTCCATTAGGGCTGCAGTCGCTCAGTGGTTAAGAAGCTCGCCTTGTTAGCTGGAAGGCTGGCAAGTCAGCAGTTTGAGACCCAGGTACTGCATGACAGATTGAGCACCTGTCTCTATCCCAGCTCTTGGGGACATGAAAGGAGCCTCATTTGGGCATTTCCTGAGTGGAGTTTCTCCAGCAAAAATTCAACCCAGAATAATTTCTGATACTAAATTATTATTATTATTAGTCTATTGGGACAAGAGGCAGAAATCTATTAGTGGCCATTCTCAGAATTAAGGGAAATGTTTCCCTGAGTATTTAAGTGCTGACCTCTTCTTTAGCATTTTTCCCTTGCCACTCTCCAACTGCCTCCTGCCAATGTAGCAGTTTGAAAGCAAGAAATTTCAAGTAGATAAATAGGTACTGCTTCAGAGGGAAAGGTCAGTGTTCTGTGTGCTCCAGCATCGTCATACCTGCCATACAACCATGGAAACATCTGCAGACAGATGAGCACCATCCCCTACAGTTGGACACGACTGGCTTTTGAGCAAGGGATACCTTTACAAGTGACAAGCAAAGCCAGGTTGATTCTGAACTTCGCTTAACATGTTTAACAACCGTACTAATGTAATGAGTCAATTTTACCGAGTAGGCCAGTACAATATATAAATCTAAAAATAAAATTAATAAAAATAAAATAAATGTTTAGCCATGGCTAGGCCCACAGAGAAAGAACGTGAGGAATTTGGAAATGACAGAGGAGAGGTTGTGGGGGAACGTAGACATTTATTCTGCCTATTTCTGTTTACTTAACCATAAAGAAGTAGAAGAAGTAGAAGCAGTGACAGATTTTACTTTCTTAGGATCAAAGCTCACTGCAAATGGTGATTGCAGCCGTGAAATAAAAAGGCGACTGCTTCTTGGGAAGCAAGCGATGAGAAACCTGGGGAACATAGTGAAAAGTAGAGACATCACATTGCAAACAAAAATGTGTATAGTCAAAGCAATGGTATTCCCAGTGGCAATGTCTGGTTGTGAGAGCTGGACCATAAGAAAAGCTGAGCGCAGAATAATAGATGCCTTTGAAATGTGGTGTTGGAGGAGAGTTTTGAGAGTCCCCTGAACAGTGAGGAGAACAAATAGGTCAATCTTAGAAGAAATCAAACCTGACTGCTCCTTAGAAGGTCAGATAGTAAAGATGAAGCTAAAGTACTTTGGACATCAAATGAGAAGAGAGGATTCGCTTGAGAAAGCATTGATGCCGGGAAGGGCGGGCAAAAGAAGAAGGGGGCGGCCAAAAATGAGATGGCTAGATGGTATTGTAGACACAATGGGCACAGAGCTGAGCGAGTTGAGGAGGATGGTGGAGGACAGAAGTGCCTGGTGGACAGTGGTCCATGGGGTCGCAAAGGGTCGGAATCGACTGTGCAACTGAACAACAACAAAACCATAATTAAGTGATTAACCATAGTTAAAAGAATGCCACAGTTCCAAATGACCTATTCGGAGGCCATTTAAGGATCTAGTAAGCAATAAACAATCAACCAGTCCTTCAAGAGCCACCCCAATAGACCTTCAATGCCACCTGTGTCAGAAGAGCTGGGAAAGCTAATTCTGAAAATGGGCTGTTTATTTGAAATAAAGGCCACTAATTACAGCCAGCAGCTGTGTCTTTGGCATTTATGCAGTTTGACATTGATAGATATTGCATGAAAAGTTTGGGATGTGACACTAGCACAGAATGTTAAGACCGCCTTCATTCTGCCAGTACTGAATTTGAACACACTGTTCCAGTCTCTTAATTAAGATCCACAAATGAGGAGGTTGTCCTTGCCTTCCTTTTGGCTTCATCATCTCTCCATGGGATGAGTTTCCAAAATGAGGTGTCAGAAGCAGAACTCAAATTCTGTTGTCATTAAAATGAGAAGTAAAGGCTATGGCAATAGCAATTACACTTATATATGCCCCATAGCGCTTACTGCACTCTCTGGGCAGTCTACAGGTAATTAGCATTTTGGCCCCAACATGCTGGGTACTCATTTTGCTGACCTCAGAAGGATGGAATACTGAGTCAACCTTGGCCCCACCAAGGGGCAACCAAACCCTCAAAGTTTTGGCTGCTATACAGCAGCCTTTGCTAATCAAAGTGCTTTGTTTATTAAACTTATATCCCACCCTTCTAGGAAAAACTTCCCTACTGAGAAATTCAAAAATACAAAATGACAGAAATATTAAAATTTTCATATAAATCCCCTCAAAACCCAAACACCCTAATAAGAAAGCCAATGTTGGAAGCAGTGGAGCAGAATAAAATGCCTAACAATCAGCCGATGGTAAAATGCTAATGATTACTTCGAAACTCCTAAATGGTTTGCATCTATGATACAATAAGGCAGGGATTCTTCATCATTAAGCCCACCAAAGCATGTGTAACCTGTACAAAAACTAAGAAATACAAGTGCTTGATAGCACTGAGTTATATGATGGTTTAAACTAAAGAACAACAAAATTAATAAGCTTTCCATATTTTCTCTCAGAATCAAACAAGACTCTTTTGCTTCAAAATTGGGAGAAACTAAATTATTTTTCTGATCTTAAGAAGGGAGCTAAAAAATGTACTTACCTTTATTCCTGCAGAGACTATGGTGGCTCAAGTGGTTAGGACGCTGAACTTGACAACTAGAAGGTCAGCAGGTTGGCAGTTTGAGTACTGCATGAAGGAATGAGCTCCCGTCTCTGTCCCAGCTCCTGCCAACCTAGCAGTTCAAAAGCAAGAAATTGCAAATAGATAAATAGTTACCACTTTGGTGGGAAGGTAAACAGTGTTCCGTGCACTCCGATGCCAAGGCATGCCTGCCACAAGTCCACAGAAACGTCTGCAGATGCAGACAATGCTGGCTCTTTGGCTATAAACAGAGATGAGCACTGAACTCTAGAATCAGATATGATTGGCTTTTGAGTGTGGCTTTAGGGAACAGCCAAGGGAGAGGGACCACCACCTGGCTCCGCCCGCCCACCTGCTTCTTCTTCCTTACCTGTTTGCAGGTAACTGGACCAGTCACAGCATCCAGACCAGCATTCACGGAAGTCTCACCCTGCACAGTCCTAACAAACTGCCAAGGTCAGCTGCTAAGGCTCCTAGAAAAGTGGATTGTAACAATAGATTCAAGCATGGAAGGATTTTCAGTTATCAGCATTCTAGAGAAGCAAGTGGCCTTGATGCTTTAAACATTTGAAACTGCAAGGTTATACATATACTCACACCAGTTGCTGTTAGGAATATATTTGCTTTCCTGGCGGAGGAGAGAAAAACAGAAGGTAAATAGCAATCTTCTGTTAAGTGCCCCCCCCCCGCAATAAACTACTATTATGCAATAACTTGAAAAAATATAGCATTCTATAAATAGTAAAGCATTCAAAATAGGCTTTTTGCTACTTTGCCAGTCAACAGAAACATCTCATTCTCAGTAGTGTGTCATTTAAAACCAAACCAAACAATAGCTTTCCAAGAATGGTTCTGACTTACAGCGATGCAGAGGAAACGCAGCATGCCTGACATAAGCACAGTCTCAATAAATCAAAGTGATTAACTTTCTTTTTAAAAGTGCAGAAATATATTGTTTGACAGAGTAATTTGACAAATGGTTGCTTCATTTCATTTAAATAGAAAAACTGCATGGTTTGGTTTTGTTGATCAATATTGTTATCCTTTTTGCATAAACACAGAAAATTGCTAGGGGTGGATGAGTTTGTTACTGAGGGATAAAACCTTCAGACTTAGCTTATGATTATTTAACATCATCGTCTGCAACTCGTATCAGAGAATGCATTCCCACCCACCCCTGAGGCAGGAAAAATACCATTGGCATGAATTTGTTTAAGGTGGATCCCAGCTTGCCATGAAGTAACCCACACAATATGATCACAGAGCCATCTTCTGTGGCACATATGAAATGAGACATGCAGGATTTAACACCGGGACTGCAATGGACTGCTGCAGCCTTGAGGACATTATCAAGGTGTGCCTTCACAGCTAGGCCATCTGGCATGGCTTCTTCCGCCTCCATCACCGTTGGGAATCAAAGTTCTTTCTCTGCTCACTTTGCCGTTGAGCCCAATATGATGGTTTCCAGTGGCATTTCCTCAACTGAGGGTACCATCAACCCACCTAAAGGGGCTCATCTGCCTGTAGCCATTGGTCCCTTTAGGGAGTCAGGTTATTTACCACCATCCAACACTTGGTGTTGAGTCGCTGGCTGTACGGTCTACTCCATTACCCTCTTACTAATGGCCCTGACTTCCTCTACTGAGTCAAGCTCTTAAATCAGGGCTGTAGCCAGGATTCTAGATTTGTGAGGGGGGTGAAAAAATTTTCAGGAGGGGCAAAAAATTGAGGGGGGGCAACAATGTCACACTCACATATAGAACATTGGCATCACAGGGTGGGTTGGGGGTGGCCTGTTAGCTCAGGAGGGTTTTGACCCCCCTGGCTACGGTCCTGTCTTAAATCCTAACTCATCCTCTTCCCTTACTGCTTTTAACTTTTTTTGTAGCATTATTGTCTTTTCCAGAAAGTCCTGTCTTCCCATATGTTCAAAGTACATAGTCCATTATAAAATCAGATTTTACACAAACCATACCAAACACGAACAGGATTAGGCCTCCAAACTGGAAAGACCATTCTGTGGATATCTGGGCCTTGGTCTCTAATGACACATCCTTTCACTTAACAATCTTTTCTAGTTCTTTCATAAACACCTTCAACTTTGTTATTTTTGGCTGCAGTCTGCATTTGACTAGTAACTGAAATAAAGCACACGAACTCTTTAACTACTGTACTTCAAAGTATTCAATGTGAAGATTATACAGTCCTTCGGTAGTAATGATTTTTGACTTCTTAATGTTCAGATGTAACCCTGCATTTTCACTTTTTTCTCTAACCTGTCAGTAACCATTTAAACATGTTGTTTTCTACCCGTAATATAGTTCATCTTAATATCTTAAAATTATTTATATGTCTTTAATCAATGTTCAATTCCCCTTTCCCATTTAATCCAGTTTTCCATATTATGTTTTTGTACTCAGTTGAAACAGATAGGGAGAGAAAAAATACACCCTTGTCTAACTCCTCTGTCAACTGGAAACCATTAAACTTCTCCATACTATATTCTGTCTGAACAACACTCTCTTTATCTGCTGCATAGATTCTGAATAATAATAATGCATTGATGCATGTCATCAATTCTATCACAACTTATGATAGCTCTTCCCAGGGATTTCTAGGTAGAGAAATTGTTCCAAATTGTATATTTATTATGTGTATACACATTTACCTTATTTAATTATTTGTTTATTGCACCCATAAATTATCACATAGCAAAGATTACAGAGCAGTGTATTATTTTCTTAAAATGGACAAATAGAAGAACTACACTACAAACATATACGTTAATAAAACAAGGATTGTGTAATTTATAACAGTGTCAGCTGGTGTTATTTTTACACATTTTGTTAGTTAGTGAGATAATTCCAAAGGTTGGAATTATCTAAGGTTTGATTACAAGTGTGAGGGCTCCCTGAGTAGGTCCGCTAACGAGAAGAGAATTGATAAATCAATTCCTCTATAAAATCCATTAATTCAAATGAGCTTACTCTAAATGCAACTTACTACACTATAGGAAGTTGCAACTTTTTCTTTCATATCCCAGTCAAACCCTGCACTGCCAAAATCAAGCCACCTCTCCCACTTTGACATTAGCCAAATGTAAGTCCTCGTTGTTGCATGTTTCTGGTAGTAGTTGGCAAACTACCAAACAGGGATTATTCTGTATCTATCCACATTCACACAGCATGCTGTTGTCTGCCAGCAGCCCCCACTTGAACATGTTGGTCTTACATTTAGGCACATCAACCCTTAGCCTATTCGGAATCCTCCAGGTGACAAAGGGGAGGTTGATTTCTTCAGCCATACCCTCCTTTAACATTGTTCCTTGTTCAGTGATCTCTTTTCTCCATCTTCTAATTTGATTTGCTCTTCCACACCCTTAAGAATGTATGAAGGAGTAGATTCACTGCTGAGTTAGTGGGCCTATTCTAATGCAATTTACTACACTTAGCAATAAGATTTCAGCCAATAATTTTCACCAGGAACTGAAAAGAAACATATACAGTATTTCAACTTTTCTCACATCTGTCCTGCAGACTTCCACAGTTGGCTGATGAGCCAGAGTAAAGAACATGAGTCTGTACTTATTAAACAAGCCAAGAGACTTCTAAACACAATGTGATGCAAGCAAGAAGGAAAAACTGAAGAAATGCTGTACAGTTGACCTCGAGCTACTTCCCATGTTTTCTATTAATTGTGTTTCTGAAGGCTGCTGTTAAAGATTGCAATACCGTATAGCAAAAGTCTGGGACTGTGGTGGCTTAGTGGATAAGACACTGAACATAACAATGGAAAGGTCAGCAATTCGAGATCCAAGTGCTGCATGAAGGAGTGGGCTCCTGTCATCTGTCCCAGCTCCTGTCAACCAAGCAGTTCAAAAGCAAGAAATTGCAAGTATATAAAAAGGTACCATTTCAGTGAGAAAGGTAACAGCACTCTGGTGTCTAGTCAAGCCTGCCACATGACCACAGAAATGTCTGCAGATGCAGAGAGCACTGGCTCTTTGGCTATAAACAGAGATGAGCACTGAACCCTAGGGTTGGATATGACTGGCTTTCAAGCAAGGGTGGCCTTTACCTTGGCTAGAGTGGAGACAGAAAGGCAACATATTAATCCATGCTTTAATTGGAGATTAAAAGTGAAAGATTGTGCATACCTAGGATAAATCTTCAATCCAAATGGGGGCTGCAGCCAAGAAATCAGAAAACTGAGACTCGGAACAATGGTAGTGAAGGAATTAGAAAAGATCATCAAGTATGAGGATGTTTCAGTGAAGACCAAGACCATTCACATTATCATGTTCTGGATTACCATGTATGGGTGCAAAGTTAAGACTGTAGAGAAAGCTCTGGGGTGGTGGTGGAAATGATTTGTTTGAAATATGGTGCTGGTAGTTTTGAGACACCCTTGGGTTGCCAGGAGATGGACTGCAGTGGCTCAAGTGGCTACGATGCTGACTGGAAGGCGGCAGGTCAGCAATTCACCACCCAAATACTGCAGGACAGAATGAGCTTCCATCTTTGTCCCAGCTCCTGCCAACCTGGCAGTTCTCAAGCAAGACATTGCAAGTAGATAAATAGGGACCTCTTCGGTGAGAAGGTATGCAACGTTACATGTGCTCCAGTGTCTAGTCAGGCCTGCCACATGACCACGGAAATGTCTGCAGAAGCAGACAGTGCTGGCTCTTTGGCTATTAAACAGAGATGAGCACTGAACCCTGGATATGACTGGCTTTTGAGCAAGAGTGACCTTTACCTGTGTTGCCAGGAAGACAAAGAAGTGGGTCCTAGAGGAAATCAATCCTGAAATAACTGTCTCTGGAGACAGAACTGATGAAATTGAGGCTGTCCTACTTTGGGCATTCTTCTTTCATGTCTAAGTCAAGATTTTAAACTACAAAAGCAAAGCCACCTTTGGGTGAATTCATTCCGTAGCTCCTTTCGCCTGATGTCAGAGACAGCTTGAGAACACGAAACAACATATTAGAGGCTTCAGTGTTTTTGTAAAGATAATGGTCCCCCTTTTCTCGAAATCCAGTCATATCCAACCCTAGGGTATAGTGCTCATTTACACTCACAGCAAAGGACATGGGAGTGTCTGCGTCTGCAGATGTTTATATTTATGCCTCGCCCATCTAGGATATTTTCTTACTCTGGGCAGTTTCCATGGTCATGTGGCACACATGACTAGACATTGGAGCACACAAATGTCATTACCTTTCCCACCAAAACAGTACCTATTTATCTAACCTGCAATCCCCTGCTTTCGAACTGATATTTTGGCAGGATTCTCAGCTGCACGATGGGGGACATGAAAGGAGCCTCATTTGGGCATCCCCTGTAAAAAGCTTTTCAACCCAGAGTAATCTCCGACACGAAAATGAGGAGCTGAGGCAGCTGACAACAGCCCCCTTCATTGTGCAGCACTCCGATCTTGGAACTGCTGACCTTCCTCAGTGCTGGATTAAACCAGTGCCAGGCCTGTAGCAAATCTGTCAAGAGGCCATTGCTTAGATTTAGGATAACTATAAAATAAAACACCACTAGTTAAAACAAACGCGACAATGAGGCGTCGGCGACTCTTTCCAAATGAACCTTTTTTGAATATCCGAGCAAATGCACGGAATATTTAAATTTGGATTTTCATTCTAACCAGGCATGGGGGCCCAAGAGACGTGGGGGCCCAGAGATGTGGCGGCTGTAGCATTTGCTAATCCAGCAATATGGCCAATCCGGCACTGCTTCCAGTCGTCAAGTCCAGCATCTTAACCCAGTGGTGTGCTGGCTCACAGGGATACAGGGACACATCTCAGTATGCCTCAGTGACTGGCGCCCCACCCACCCGGCAGGTGGAGGGAATGTGAATGTATGGGATTTCCCCATCAACCCTCCCCCCAATAGGCGCCCCATCACTTCCTGTCCACCACCCTCCCAAGGTACCCAGCACAATCCTAACCACTAAGCCACTGCAGTCCTTGGCGTTTGTGACCCTGCCAGGGCCGTAGCCAAGGGGTGGCTGAGGGGATGGGGAATCAGTCCCCCTCCAGCTAACAGGCCCCCCCAGGACAAGTTCTAATGTTATATATACGGTATATATATATCGTACGTGTGTGTGACATTGTTGTAGAATTGTCGTATCAGAGATGAGACAGGACAACAATTCCAGATCATACAGATTTAAAGGTCTTTTATTGCGCAATGGTTCACAGATAGTATAGCTACTCAGAATCTGAGAACCACGAGGATTCAAAGACAAAGGTTTATATACCCAGTAGTAAACAGGAAATGCATGGCACTTCGGCCATGCAGTGGTTTTACAATCTTAACACCTTGGTATTGGTTCCAGGGACAAAGGAATTCAAACTACACACTAACATTGGCTAGTGGCCAAAACTTCACACTTATCTATCCTCTACCATTGGGTACACTTTTTTGTTGTTCAGTCACACAGTCGATTCCGACCCTCTGCGACCCCATGGACCACTTTCCTCCAGGCACTCCTGTCCTCCACCATCCCCCTCAACTCGCTCAGCTCTGTGCCCATTATCTCCACAATACCATCTAGCCATCTCATCTTGGGCCGTCCCCTTCTTCTTTTGCCCTCGACCCTTCCAAGCATCAAGGCTTTCTCAAGTGAATCCTCTCTTCTCATTTGATGTCCAAAGTACTTTAGCTTCATCTTTATTATTTGACCTTCTAAGGAGCAGTCAGGTTTGATTTCTTCTAAGATTGACCTATTTGTTCTCCTCGCTGTCCAGGGGACTCTCAAAACTCTCCTCCAACACCATATCTGAAAGGCATCTATTCTTCAGCGCTCCGCTTTCCATATGGTCCAGCTCTCACAACCATACATTGCCACAGGGAATACCATTGCCCTGACTATGCGAATCTTTGTTTGCAATGTGATGTCTCTACTTTTCACTATGTTCCCCAGGTTTCTCATCGCTTGCCTCCCGAGAATCAGTCGCCTTTTTATTTCATTTTATATACCCAGTAGTAAACAGGAAATGCATGGCACTTTGACCATGCGGTGGTTTTACAATCTTAACACCTTGGTATTGGTTCCAGGGACAAAAGAATTCAAACTACACACTAACATTGGCTAGTGGCCAAAACTTCACACTTATCTATCCTCTACCATTGGGTACACTTATACGGCCTCTATTCCAATGATGGGATGTAACAGGTTCTCACCAGTTCTCCAGAACCGGTAGTAACTTTCCCCAGTGTCCCGGAGAACTGGTAGCAGCTTTTGGGGGGGACCACCTTCAGGGCTTACCTTTTCACTGGTTACCCCACTGCGCATGCACGCCAAGCACTTGGTGTGCATGCACACCTACAGTGCTTGGCGCATATGCACGGCCTCCTTGCTGTCCTCCCAAGCGGGGAGGAGGAAGAGAAGCTGTTAGCCTGAAGCTCCCTATAGCCTGCTCCCAGGGTAAGTGACTCACCTTTGGATGTGGTGTGTCTGTGTGTATTTTAATGTGTATTTAATACCTTTACCTATATTGACATACTACCACAGTTCCTAAAAAGGCCTGGTGGCCTGGCTTAGGGTTTTTAAGCAAAGTCTTGGAGTTACCTCATCAATAAGCTACACCTGTGCTGTTCCAATTATTGTTCCAATTGGAGAACCCTTAAGGAGGTGCAGCTGTTTTACATTTACATTAAGCCATATTATCCTAGAGAACCGGTATGATGACCATACCCATCTTGCAACATGGTGCTGTCCAGGCACTTATATTAACAGGTAAGTGATGGCTTTGTGTTTGGGGTGGGTGGGAGGGTGTATTTTAATTTAATTTTTATTTATTTATTATTTAATTTATTTAAAGGTTTGTGTTGTGTGTGTGTGTGGGTTGAGGGGTGTGTATTTTTCCTTTGGCCCCACCCATGACATCATGATGACATCACAGTGGGGTAGTAAAATTTTTGACATCTCACCACTAATTCTAATGAGGAAAGGGTTTATTGCCCCTGCCTGAACAACAGGCAGGCAAGTTTTAACTGAATCATGTCACACCACTTTGTAGGTTACTGAGAGGGCAAAGATGGAAGTCTCTTTGGTTTTATATTTCTCTATTTTCCATCACAACATTGTTGCTCCTCTTGGGGGAAACCCCACCCCCACCCACCCCCATCTAGAAACCTGGCTATGCTGCTTCCAAAGTCTTAACTCGGAAATCCCGCTTGCCTCCCCTCGGGCCAATGAAAAGGCGCCGTTCAAGCCGTCGGGGATGCGGACGGGCTTGTGCTGCCGGTGGAGGGAGAAGCGGGGGTCCCCTAGTTCAGGGGTCTGCAAACTTGGCTCTCCAGGTGTTCTTGGACTTCAATTCCCAGGAGCCCAAGTCAGCACTCCTGCTGATCAAGGCTTCTGGGAACTGAAGTCCAAGAACAGCTGGAGAGCCAAGTTTGCAGACCACTGCCCTAGTTGCATCTTCAGCATCAGCTCCTCGGGACGCGTCCCTTCCCTGGAGGCGGAGCGGCTGCTACGCTCTTCCCTCTCCTCCATCCCTCCTCTTTGCTTCATTGCTCGGAGGAGGACCCACGAGAGCCTCCGACCTAGACGCCACTTAAGCCGGCACCGCGAAGTCGAGGAGATGGGTTGTGGCAACTCCACAGCCAGCGGCGCCGGGAACCGAGGTGAAGGAGGAGCGAAGTGGGGAGGGGAAGGGTAGCTCAGGTAGGGGGGTCTCCGCGGGGAGGTGTGGCGCGGTGGGAAGCAATAGCAATCACACTTATGTACCGACCCCATCATAGGGGCAGCAGTGGCTAAGGCGCTGAACTTCGCGATCGGCACTTCGGGACCCGAGTGCTGCGCGACGGAGCGAGTTCCAGCCTCTGCCCCAGCTCCAGCCCACACCTAGCAGTTCGAAAGCAAGAAATTGCCAGTAGGTTAATAAATAGGCACCTCTTCGGCGGGAAAGGTAACGGCGTTCTATGCGCTGCGGCGTCTAAGCAGGGATGGGATGTAACAGGTTCTCAGTGAGAACCGCCGTATCTGCCGTATCAATTATACGGGGCCCCGGGCCACGGGGGCCCCCAACGTGCGTAAGCAAAACAAATCTTTAGGGCCCCCAAACAATTTTTTTTACGGGGCCCCGGCAAGGCACGCTACTCTTCTGGTTCTCACCAGTTCTCCAGAACCGGTAGTAACTTTTCCCAGTGTCCTGAAGAACCGGTTGCAGTTTTTGGGAGGAACCACCTTCGGGGCTTACCTTTTCACTGGTTCCTCCACTGCACATGCACGCCAGGCACTTGGTTTGCATGCACGAAGCTCCCTATAGCCTGCTCCCCTAGATATCCTAGAGAACTGGTTAGGCAAAGACTTAGTACCTAACTTCTTTAACTGTTGAAAAGTTGAAAAGGGCCAAAATGAAGCCATCTTGTGGTGAGTTCATTCTGTAGTTCCTTCCATCTGACCTAGTGTGAGAAAGATTAGCCAAAATAAGCTTTAAGCTCTGGTTTAAAAGCTCTGGTTGATTTGTGTTGTGGGTGGGTGGGTGTTTGGGTGTATTTTAATGTATTTTTATTTATTTATTTAATTTATTTACAGGTTTGTGTTGTGGGTGGGTGGGTAGGTGGGTTGAGGTGTGTGTGTGTGCTTATTTTTTTATTTTTTTATTTCTACAATTTTAAAAAAAAATATATTAGACAATACCCACCCCTTCAGAAACGTTTTGCTGCGCACACACTCAGTGCCTCTTATAGTCATTTCCAAAATGCTCCAAGAATTTATTTATTTATTATATTTATACCTGCCCTTTTTCTTTAGGCTCAGCCTTTTGAATTACCAGTGAAAAGTTGTATTTATGATCCATGCACATAAAGTGTTTTACATTCTGCTGCTCCATAATCATTTTTGAAAAAAATCTTCCTTTGATTGTAAAGTGATATGTCACTGGGAGTACTTTCTGTGAAGTTTAGGGTACTGTTTCTCAGCCATTGGGCTAAGATGCCTATAATGCTTCTTACTGTTCCTGAAGACAAAGTATTTTATTATTTTCACTGCACTATTGTAATTATTTGTTATTGTTTCCATTGTCAACATTTGAAGCCTTGTGTTGTGCATATTGCTATACAATAGGTGTACAAGTGTAATTGCTATTGCTATTAACTAGTAAGTGAGCCCCACCTATTGGTTTAGTTAGTGGAACTAATTCCCAAATGTGCTATTACTTCAGTTTTCTTTTAATAGTTGCTCCTACTTTGTGCTTTAATAATATTTTAAAATCTAATATTACAGTGATTTGTCTTGATTTCAGTTTTGGGGAGGAAAATGGGATATAAATTCAACAAACTATTAGATATTGCAACTGCTTACCTGTACACACTTACTTGGGAATAAGCCCTGGTAAATGCAATTAAATATTCTTCTTAAGAGAGATGTGTAGGATTATTTTGTTTATGTACATTTGCATCTAAAATCCACAACTTTTTCTGCCTGGAATGTGGTCTGCTGCATGTAGTGCACTGTCTAAACACAGCCTTCCATTCATTTTTGGTGATGTATATTAATAAAAGTTATATTAAAAAGTAAGCTATTCTAATAAAAAAAATTCTGTTTTTCTTTGTTCAAACATTTATTCTAAAGTACTGAAATTGATTAAGAATCAGATAAGACCACAAATCCTGTATGTGTATGTGTCTATGCAGAAACAACCCAACTATGCAGAAACAACCCAACTACAACTTCTCAGTACTGTACAATATAGTAAAGGTAAAAGTAGGGCAGTAGCCAGGATTCTAAATTTATTTATTTATTTAGATTTATATTGCCGCCCACTCGCTGAGGCAACTTAGGGCGGCTTACAATCAAAACAACAACAGTACAATAACAATTATAAAATGCAACCACATAAAACAACCAAACCAGAACACAAACTAACTCCCGTCAGGCTGTTGTTGTGGGCCCAGAGGAGTGGGTAAGGTCCCCAACCACTGCTAGGCCTTCGTATCTTCTTTCTCAGGCCATGGGTGGGTGAAAGCCTCTTTTCAGTGCATTCCTATGGGAAACTGCACTTTGCACCCTCTAGTGGCCAGCTGTTTGAGGGTGGGCAAACTGCTAACTCAGGGTGGGCAAAGCTCACCCTGGCCCCTCTGGATACGGCCCCGGGTAAATGTTTCCTTTCTTTGAAAACCAGTCGTGTTTGAATCTAGGGGTTGGTGCTCATCTTTGTTTGCAGCCAAAGAGCCAGCGCTGTATGCATCTGCAGATGTTTCTGTGGTCATGTGTCAGGCATTACTAGATGCTGGAGTGCACAGAACACTATTACCTTTCCTGCTGAAGCGGTACCTATTTATCTACTTGCAATTTCTTGCTTTCAAACTGCTAGGTTGGCAGGAGTTGGGACAGATGATGGGAGCTCACTCCGTCATGCAGCACTCAGGTCATCAAGTTCAATGTCTTAACCACTAAGCCACAGCAGTTCTGTTCAGTATAGAACCACTGCAGTATAATGGATAGAATGATGGATTCGGAATCCCTTGGTTTGACTCATCATTTAGCCATGGAAACTCACTGGGAGTTTGTAACTGGTAAAACCTCTTTAAATATCTCACCTATTTGAAAGTCCTATTAGAGTAGATCTCAGTCAATTCCAGCTTGATAGCAGGCAACGTAAGTATCTATGATCACAATCTTCCACTATGACCTCCTAGTTCATGTGAATTCAGAAATAAATCCTATTGTTCACCAAAGGGGCTTTGTTCCCAGCCAAGTATTTGCAGGATTACAATTTTGATAACTTTAGTCCTCGTTCTTTTAATCTTTGTAGCATTTTTAAACTGATTTTTTAAATGGGTTTTTAATGTTTTTGGACTGCTGTGCTGTTTTAATGTTGTGAGCTGCCCAGAATCATTTTGAGTTGGGCGGCTATACAAATTGGTAAAAATAAATAAACTTAAGACTGTCGCCTTACAGGGCAAAATCATGTTGTGTAGATTTATGTCAGTATAACCCAAATCAGGTGGTGGGAATTAATTTAAACTAATGGAAAACTTCTAACATTTCCCAACATTCAGGGTCAGAGGCTCTCTATGGCTTCTTTTTGCCCTGGTGAAGCCTTTGGGAGTCTTAGGATGCAAGGGAAGAGTTTTAACACTTAAAATGCTGCTGGATTGCCACTGTCAACCACGAGTTTTTACGGTTTAATTTTCCTCTGCCCTAGGGAGCCTCAGGATCTGAAAGGTGGTGGTGGTAGTGGTGGTGAGAGATAGGAAATGTTGCATTACTTTAAATGTTTACAGTACCCAATTCAAGTTACACTGGTATAAATCTACATAAACATAATGGGCCTTGATTACAAGTTGCCAATGACAGTGTTTTCATGAGCAAAGGTAAACAATTTTAATATTGCTGAAGGAAGACTAGTTAAAAATTATGCTTCCTTTTTATAGTATTCATGTGTATCCTAAGTACAAAGAGAAATTTTCATATTCATGTCTGACAAGCACCTTCCTCGTTGTATTAATGTGAATTAAGATTCTCAGACTACTTTTGCTTGGACTGTAAAGCTTAACAGTGACAGGACTAGTTTCCCCCTTATATCATCAGTGGAAAAAGTATTAAAATCTGTGATTCTGGTTTTAAAAAAAATATATTTTACTTAGCCAGATGGCTAAGATCCACTCATCACAGAATTGCTAATGTTAGCTGCTTTCACCTGCACTGTTCTGGGTTCTTTTTATAAGATAAAATTAACTGGTACTGGGAGGAAATACTTCTACATTTTGTTTGTTTGCATCTTGCTATAAGTACACCCTTCACATGCTGTAGCAACTCTTTTAATCTCACATTCTGTTTGAGAAAGATGCATGGTAGCATGCCTCTTGCAAAATCAAAATGGTGTATTTCTTACCTCCAATTAATTTACTCAGATTCAGAAAATGTCCCTTTTGAAAGAAATAGTTGCTAGATACCCAAGACTTTTGCCTTTGGGAAGAAACGCTACAGAAAAGAACATTTCTACTAATGTTCTGGTATCCGAAGTGTGGTGGAACTGAGGGTGCAATTTGATGTGTTTTGCCCCACAGTTTGGTTTAGTTTGGTTTTGAGCTGGTTTGCTCCTTCTCCATATGGGTAGTTGGGCAATCTAGTCTTTGTCAGAGGCTACTGGTGTGGCAGAATAACTCTGTTGTGATTCAGTTACAGTACTGGGATCAAACCAAAGTGAGTGGCTTTAAGCCAGGGGTGCCCAAACTTTTTGGGCCGTGGGCCGATCATTTATTTATTATTTATTTATTTATTTTATTTCTTTATTATTTCAATTTATATGCTGGCTTACTCGGTGCAACCGACTCAGGGCGGCTCACAAAACCCACACATATAATCATGTGGTTCAGGGAGCTGGTCACTAAGGCCCCGGGGCCGGGTGTGGCCCCCAACGCCAATTCATCTGGCCCACAAAGCCCTCGTCGCTCCTGGAAGCAGAAGTAAAATGCGCCCATACAGGTGCATTTTACTTCCGCTTCCAGGAGCGACAAGGGCTTCGCGGGCCAGATAAATTGGCGTCGGGGGCCGCACCCGGCCCCCAGGCCTTAGTTTGGACACCACTGCTTTAAGCTGTCACTTTGCTTCAACCACTTCACAGTACTGTATTGGGGAAACTGAAAGCTGCCTCCTGCTCTTTGGTGGGAAGTAAGAGAAAAGGTGCAAAACCTATCCTTTTTTTGGTGGATTTTTTTTTTAAAAAGGCACTTGTAAGGCAGTGCTGAATTGGTTGCTTGGCAAGCCAGTAAAATGCTTCCTTATGGGAAAGGAAACAAGGAGGATGTTTTTTTGTTGGTTTCCTTCCTTTTAAGGGAGGAAAGGCCAAAGAGCATTGTTTGTGATGCAGTGTGGTTTGGTGACCTGAAACCACCTGATTCTTTTATGTAGTTTCAAGCATTGTCCCAAAGAAACCATTGTTTAGGACAGTGATGGTGAACCTTGGCACTCCAACTGTTTTTGGGCTTGAATTACCAGAAGTCCAAGTCAACACTCCTGCTGATCAGGAATTCTGGGAATTGAAGTTCAAGAACAGCTGGAGTGCCAAGGTTCACCATCACTTGTTTAGGATAATCCAACTCAGAAGAACTTGATTGCCTAGTTCACGGGTGGCTAACCTTTTTACACCATGGGCCTGACCATGCCCTGGGACAGCTGAGCAAGCTGGACCACACCCCCAGAAGCAGAAGCAGGTGCATTTACAGAGGTCATACATGTGCCCACGTCTGCATCTACAACAGCTGTGAGTGCATTTGTGCATGTGCTGGCACGGGTGCATTTTATGGGTCACGTAATTGTGCTTTCATTTCTGGGTTGGTGGAGGCGGTGATGGGCCAGATGGAATGGCGTAGTGGGTCGGGTCTGGCCTGCAGGGCATAGGTTGGGAACCACTGATCTAGCTGTATCTTGAGATCAGAGTGAACATTTATTTTGTTATAGCTCTGAAATATCTAAGGTAGACCAGCCTAGAGACTCCAAAGCCCTATCAAGATTTAGGCTAATTCCAACTTCAGTTCCACCAGATATGTCAAGGTACCCTGTTGTTGGTTCACTTTACCTATTAAGGATGGAAGGCGGAGCCAATGCCATCATTTTGTGAACTGTTTGTCATCCATTGATTTACCACTCTATTTGTGATGCAAAGATGTTAAAAGCACCCTTTCCGAATCCATACATTCTCAGAATTCCCCAGTCAAACACAGATGTAGGGTAGCTGGTTAGGTAAGATTGACTTTGAGCATCAACCACCTGGCTGGCTCTCTCCTCCTTTGAAGAGAAAACAAGCCCATTGTAATATGGACTCTGACCCCATTAGAGCAAGAACCTAATTATGTGGAAATGCTCTTTGCAAACATGAATTTGGTGTGTGTTGATACTAGAGAGGATTTTCTTTGTAATTTACTTGCATAGGTCAAAAGCTTGATAAAATTGTGTCTAGCTGTTTAAAAAGTCCCAGTTCTAGGAACAGTAAAGCTTTGTCACTGGGAAGAGATTAATAAAGCTAGTGGATTTGTATTGCATGCTTGTTAGTGTGTGAAATTTAATAGTTGGTAGCAAGATTCGAAAAGATGGTTAGTTTGGATACATAGAATGGTACATTATTGAGCATCTTAAATCTGATTAACTGGCTTAGGTAAATTGCAAATTCAGTTGCAAAATTTAGAATTTTTCATGTAATAGCCTCATTTTAAAAAGCATATAGTATTTTTAAATGATGGCCTAAAGACGACATCTTTATCCATGAAGAAAATAGGCCCAGTCACCAACTGTCTTGAGGAATCTCAATTGAAGTACTGTACGTGTAGTTAAAAGTTTGCTCACTCCTGAAGAAATATTGTTGCAAGTTGTACAAAATGGAGATTCCTACACTTTAATTTTTTTTAGAATTTGTGAGTCACATCCAAGCTTTTGCTAGTTTATTTGCATAACATAATAGTAAAGGAGAAGTACAGTAGTATGTCAATTGCTTGTTTTAATAGCTTGTATTTATACACCTGCTTGGGGTTACTGTGGGTCAAATGTTGCCTTATAAATATTTCAATAAGTAAAAAGAAGACTTTTAAGAAAGCCTGACAGGAAAAGGAAGGTGCATTCATTTGTGAGCCCCACCAGCCCTTCCCTAGTTGACGGGTGGCTTCTTTTCATTTCCCCATCTATAGAGTCTAAACAGGGTTTATTGAAACCTGGACAAGTAACCTAGAGCAGGGGTGGGTGACCTACCTTGGTGCTCCAGCTGTGCTTGGACTTCAATTCCCAGAAGCCCTGCTGACCTGGGATTGGCTAATCTTAACTCAGTCTTTGTCTCTGTTATATTCCTAGTTACCTTCACTTGGGTGTGTGAGTCCACTGGAGGTATTAAAGTTGAACGCCAAGGGTCTCCGAAACTTTGGTTCCCAGAGGAGTGAGAGCCAGTATACCTCCAATGATGCCCTTTGTTGTTCTTGCTAAGAATGGAGACAAACCTTCTGGCATTGATGCCTCCAGGTTGCAGTTATATCATGGTCTGGTCTTCCTCTGGGGTACACAGAAAGAGCCTCCTCAAAGATTTCGGTAACCACAATTGGGCGTTCCTTGAAAACTGCCGCCATGTGCTGGCTAATCTGCCACCATGTGCTGGAACTATGGAATGAATTCACCAAAAGGTGGCTTTGTTTTTGCTGTTTCACATCTGACCTAGACATGGAAGAAGAAAAAGCTCTCCCTCTTGGCTTCCCTCAGAGTTCTGTGGTCAGGGTCAGGCATGCCTTTTGTGTGAGAATATTAATGTTTTGGTCTCTCATCCTTTGGGACCCTCAATTTCATCAGCTTCCCAATCCAAGAATCTTTTTTGACCATGTAATCCCATTTGAATTCTATGGGTTCCACTTTCTGTTATTTCTGTGTGGTAGACTTCCCCCAGCAACTCCTTCGTGTTCTCCCAAGTCCCTTCCTCCTCTTCCTCTTCCTCTTCCACATCTACCATCTTGTTTACCACCCTGTCTGGTGTCCTTCCTCCCAACACCCTCCCTGTTGATCTGAACCACTACCTTTTCTAACACTCTTTTTAGTCTGCACCCCCCAACATCTCTGCTTTCTCCCAGCAAGGCAGGGACATTGCTCGCCTGGGCTAGGGTTAAATGCCTTGCCAGAGGCAAATCTGCTGACTTCACCCTTACAGTGGAAAATAAATTAGCTCTTGAGGAGCTGACCATTCTGAAAAGCTGTAAAGGCTGTCTAAGGAACAAGATGGAAATAGAAACAATAAACATATCATCCACTTGCTAATGTCATTTGGGAATTTCCAGGCAAATACATTCCATCTTTGAGGCCTCTTTGCCTGGTAAATTAAATATTTGGGGGAGAGGGTAAACTAGTTGGAAAGACAGAATTTCTAGTATTTCTTTGCCAGAAGCAAAATTTCAAAAAAGCAACTGGTAAAATGGTTCAGCCTTTTCTCACCTATGAATCACTCTTGTTCTTGTTGTTCTTCAGTCGCACAGTCGATTCCGACCTTTTGTGACCCTATGGACCATTGCCCGCCAGGCACCTCTGTCTTGCACCATCCTCCTCACCCTGCCCATCTTTGTGCCCATTGCATCTACAATACCATCTAGCCATCTCATTTTTGGCTGCCCCCTTCTTTTTTTGCCCTCCACCTTTCCCAGCATCAAGGCTTTCTCAAGTGAATACTCTCTTCTCATTTGGTGTCCAAAGTACTTTAGCTTCATCTTTATTATTTGATCTTCTAAGGAACAGTTAGGGTTGATTTCTTTTAGGATCGATTTATTTGTTCTCCTCGCTGTCCTGGGTACTCTCAAAACTCTCCTCCAATGCCACATTTCAAAGGCATGTGTTCTTCTGCGCTCAGCTTTCCTAATGGTCCAGCTCTCACAACCATACATTACCACCGGGAATACCATTGCTTTGACTATGCAAATTTTTGTTTGCAAGGCGATGTCTCTACTTTTAACTATGTTCCCCAGGTTTCTCATAGCTTGTCTCCCAAGCATCAGTCGCTTTTTTATTTCATGGCTGCAATCATCATCTGCAGTGATCTTGGATCCTAAGAAAGTAAAATCTGTCACTGCTTCTACTTCTTCCCGATCTATTTTACAGGGACTGATAGGGCCTGTTGCCATTATCTTGGTTTTCTTGATGTTGAGCCTCAAGCCAGCTTTTGCACTCTCTTCTTTCAACCTAAGCAGCAGCTTCTTTAGTTCTTCCTCACTTTCTGCCATTAGGGTGGTATCATCTGCATATCTCAAGTTGTTGATGTTTCTCCCAGCAATTTTGATCCCAACTTGTGATTTGTCCAACTCTGCATTGCGCATTATGCGCTCTGTGTATAAGTTGAATAAGCAGGGTGACAAAATGCAACCTTGTCTTACTCTTTTCCTATTCCAAACCACTTTATCATTCCGTATTCTGTCCTAACTGTTGCTTCTTGACTCTTGTACAGATTTCTCATGAGACATATAAGGTGTTCCCATCTCTTTAATTATTTGCCACATTTTATTGTGGTCCACACAGTCAAAGGCCTTGGTATAGTCAATGAAACAGAAGTAGACTTGTTTCTGATATTCCTTTGTTTTCTCCATGATCCATCGTATGTTGGCAATGTGGTCTCTAGTTCCCCTGCCTCTTCGGAACCTAGCCTGCACTCTTGGTAATTCTCTCTCCACGTGCTGCTGAAGTCTATCCTGTATTATCTTGAGCATCACCTTGCTAGCGTGTGGGATGAGCGCAATTGTTCGATAATTTGAACATTATTTGGTATTACCCTTGGGTTTGGAACATATACTGATCTTTTCCAATCCTGTGGCCATTGTTGTGTTTTCCTAATCTGCTGGCATATAGAATGTAATAATTTGATTCCATCACCTTTTAGGGCTTTGAAAAATTCCACTGGGATTCCATCATCTCCACTGGCTTTCTTGTTGCAGTATTTTTTTAGGGCTTTTCTGACTTCACTCTCTAGGATGTCTGGCTCAAGTTCAATGTTCTCATCATTGTGATTATAATGGGTGTTGAGGTCCTTTTTGTAAAGTTCCTTTGTGTACTCTTGCCATCTTTTCTTAATCTCTTCTGCATCAGCTAACTCCTTGCTGGTTTTGTCCCTTATCATGATCATTTTTTCTTGAAATGTTCCCTTGATTTCCCCAACTTTTTTTTGAAAAGATCTCTAGTCCTACCCCTTATGTTGTTTCCTTCTATTTCTTTGCATTGTTCATTTAGGTAGGTTTCCTTTTCCTTGCTTTTCTTTGAAATTCTGCATTCAATTTGTTGAATTTTTTCTTTTGCCTTTTGCATTCCTTCTTTCCTCTGCTATTTTAAGAGCCTCATCAGACAACAACTTTGCTTTCTTTTGCTTCTTTTCTTTTGGTATGATTTTCCTTGCTGCCTCCTCTATGATTTCCTGTGCCTCTGTCCATAATAAGTCTTCTGGCACTCTGTCTATCAAGTCTAATCCATTAAATCTGTTCCACGCCTCCACTGTGCATTCTTTAGGGATGTTGTCTAGGTCATACCTATCTTGCCTAATTGTTTTCCCAATTTTCTTTAGTCTAAGCCTGAATTTTGCAAATCAGTAGATTATGATCTGAGCCACAGTCTGCTCCAGGTCTCATTTTTTTCAGATTCTATGGAGGTTCTCCATCTTTGCCTGCAAAGTATGTAATCAATATGGTTTCAATCTTGGCCATTTGGTGATGTCCATGTGTAAAGTCTCCTCTTTTGTTGCTGGAAGATGGTGTTTGCTATGACCAGTGTGTTATCTTGGCAGAACTCTGTCAATCTTTGCCCTGCTTCATTCTGTTCTCCAAGACCAAACTTGCCTGTTATTCCATTTACTTTTTGATTTCCTACTTTGGCATTCCAATCTCCTATGATAATGTGGACATCATTCTTAGAATGGTAAAATGCTCATAATTTAGTCCTCCTGTTTCCTGAGGACTAAACATGACAAATGTGTGATCTAATAGATTTGTAAACCACCTCTCAATTGAATAGCCTCTGAGGAAGCTGACAGCAGATTGCAATAAAACACACATACTGTATTCCAATACAGTTTCTCCCCTTCAGTATCATTGTTCCAGGCAGAAATTAGAAATGTTACGTTTTGAAGGCTACCACTCACAAAATACTCCAGCCAGCAAGGTCGCTGTAGCTGCAGGCCAATAAAGTAACCTTTTCAGTGACAAGCCATTTTTGTTGTTCAGTCGCACAGTCGATTCCAACCCCCTGCAACCCCATGGACCACTGTCCACCAGGCACTCCTGTCCTCCACCATCCCCCTCAACTCGCTCAGCTCTGTGCCCATTGTCTCTACAATACCATCTAGCCATCTCATCTTTGGGCCGCCCCCTTCTTCTTTTGCCCTCGACCCTTCCAAGCATCAAGGCTTTCTCAAGTGAATCCTCTCTTCTCATTTGATGTCCAAAGTACTTTAGCTTCATTTTTATTATTTGACCTTCTAAGGAGCAGTCAGGGTTGATTTCTTCTAAGTTTGACCTATTTGTTCTCTTCGCTGTCCAGGGGACTCTCAAAACTCTCCTCCAACACCACATCTCAAAGGCGTCTATTCTTCTGCGCTCAGCTTTCCTAATGGTCCAGCTCTCACAACCATACATTGCCACAGGGAATACCATTGCTTTGACTATGCGAATTTTTGTTTGCAATGTGATGTCTCTAATTTTCACTATGCTCCCCAGGTTTCTCATCGCTTGCCTCCCAAGAATCAGTCGCCTTTTTATTTCATGGCTGCAATCACCATCTGCAGTGAGCTTTGATCCTAGGAAAGTAAAATCTGTCACTGCTTCTACTTCTTCCCCATCTATTTTCCAGGGACTGATAGGGCCTGTTGCCATTATCTTGGTTTTCTTGATATTGAGTCTCAAGCCAGCTTTTTCACTTTCTTCTTTCAACCTAATCAGGAGCTTCTTTAGGTCCTCCTAACTTTCTGCCATTAGGGTAGTATCATCTGCATATCTCAAATTGTTGATGTTTCTTCCAGCAATTTTGATCCCAAATTGTGATTCCTCCATTCCTGCATTGCGCATTATGTGTTCTGTGTATAAGTTGAATAAGCAGGGTGACAAAATGCAGCTTTGTTTTACTCCTTTTCCTATTCCAAACCACTCCGTCATTCCATTTTCTGTCCTAACTGTTGCCTCTTGATTCATGTACAGATTTCTCATGAGGCCTATAAGGTGTTCCGGTATTCCCATCTCTTTAATTACTTGCCACATTTTGTTGTGGTCGACACAGTCAAAGGCCTTAGTGTAATCAATGAAACAGAAGTAGACTTGTTTCTGATATTCCTTTGTTTTTTCCATGATCCAACGTATGATGGCAATGTGGTCTCTAGTCCCCCTGCCTCTTCTGAAACCCGCCTGCACTTCTGGTAATTCTCTCTCCATATACTGTTGCAGTCTATCCTGTATTATCTTGAGCATCACCTTGCTAGCGTGAGGGATGAGTACAGTTGTTCAATAATTTGAACATTCTTTGGCATTACCCTTTTTGGGGAGTGGAACGTATACAGATCTTTTCCAATCCTGTGGCCATTGTTGTGTTTCCCAAGCCATGGGAGCATTGAAATATGATTCCCTACCAATTCTTCCCTGCAACTGAAATGTTGCATCCCCCCCCCCCAGTTCACCAGGTTCTCTTCTTCTTCCATATCTAGACCAGATGTAAAACTACAAAATTAAGCCACCTTTTGATTAATTCATTTCCACAGTACCTTTCACCTGATCCAGTGTGAGAAAGATTAGCTGGCACAATAAGATTGCCATTGCCTGGCGCGAATGTGTGTTAGAAATACTACAGTCTTTGAGGAGGCTCTTTCTGTGTACCCCACTAAGTTCTCTGATTGGAAAATATTTCCCTTTTCTGGTGCTTATGTTCCCTTTTCTGGTGCTTATGTTCAGTTACATTTTGGCTACTTTGAATGGAAATGAGTTGGGCTATGCCTTGACGACAAGAAAGCTGTTGCATAGTTTTGAGTTGTCCTTTGCTGATGAAGAATATTTTGTGTGGAACTGAGATGTGTTTCCCACATTTCAGAATTGTTGTACTGGCACAAGCATAGAACTAAATTGTGTTTTCCTGGCTAGGAAGCTGTTGCACTGATACAATTATAACTGTATAAATTGCATAGCAATTTGTTTTGCTTGATGCAAAAATGTCCAAGAATTGCATCTGTCCCTGCTCTCTTTTCTTTAAAATTGCCCCCACCTACCATTCTTATATCCCAGTCCCATGTCCATACACATTGATGGAATATGCCCAGCAAGAACCTTGGAACCAGAAAATGTTCTACACTGCTGCATTACAACTTTTGGTTTATCGTGCAATAAGTTGGGTCCAGTTGTATGGCAGTATTTTGAATTTGAACCTACCCATAATCTCTTTCTTTGAATAAGCCTCAATTGATAGTAAGAGGGTAGATCCCCCCCTTTTCCAGGGAAATGAAGAGTTAGCAGCTTTTCCCTGAGTTTTTGTTAGAATGGAATATTTGCAATTTAACTCTTCTGCTTCATAAGTTTAACAATAGCTCTTGTAGGTATTCTGGATAGTATTACATGGCAGTAGATTATTGATCTTCATGGATCAATGGATATACAGTACATTTTTATCTAGCCCATTCTTTTCTTGCTGATGCCCTGAAAAATACACTGACCCTATGTCTTGATCAGATTGGACACTGAAAAACAGAAGATGTAATTGATGGATGGATCATGTGTATTCTCCAAACAGGAGGTCACATGCATTCCAAGAATATACATTTAAAAAACAAACAAGTTATGTAAGTAAAGTCTCTCACAATCTTCTACTTGATGGAAAATCTATTCTTACAAAATACAGTTGTACCTCGCTTAAAGAGCATAATGTGTTCCACAGGATTGCTCTTTAAGTGAAACACCACTTATAATTTCTAGTGGGAGGGGGATTGCAAACCCCGATTTATTTGTTAAGCGAGTTTCTGGTTGGTTTTATTTGTTAAGCGAAGCGAATATTCAGAGAAAATTCTGCTCTTTTGTTGTAATTAACAAGGGTTTGGCTCTATATGATTTGGCATAGGAACAGTGAATGCAAACCTTTCCTGTCCCTGGGGTAAAGGGGAATAGTGTCCTTAAATTCTGTCACCAGGATCTCCCAATTTTCTGGGATGATTTAAGATTTAGCATGCCACATAGGCTGGATGCATCTATTAATTGCCACGCAAATCATGGAGCAATCTCCACTTGCCTGATTTTTCTCTATAACAAATATGGTGTTGTTCCATGGGCTGGTGGATTTTCCAAATGATTTGTTGCCAACTGCTCTGTAACTAACTCTTTTAAAAGTTTCCAATTTTCCCTAATAGGCCACGGAGAGACCTATCCAGGGTTCTCTGTGAGCCATTTAAGTGGCACGGCCACTATCCAAAGCACAACTTAGTCCTGTAATGTATAATTGCCTCTCTTTCCGCTCCTGGAATAGAAACCATCAGCCACTCTCTGCTTCTGCTGGTTGCCTGCTTCTTTCCTACTCTCCACGCGTTAGAAACCTCTTTAATCTGCCACTCTATGTACTGCTCCACTGCTGCTAAGATTTGGCAATTTCTTATGGCTGTGGATGCCCTGGGCTCAGTTTGTAAATGCTGTTCTAAGTTCTCCCTTGCTGCAATGCTAACAATTCTCACCTGTAGACCCACTGCTGGGGAAACACAGGGGCTGAAAGCAGTGCACCTAACAGGATGAGGATGGTGGATGTCGTTAGCCCTCCTTCAGGTCCAATCTGCTCATTGATACCAAGTCGCCGGGTCACCAATTTGTTGTAATTAACAAGGGTTTGGCTCTATATGATTTGGCATAGCAACAGGGAATGCAAACCTTTCCTGTCCCTGGGGTAAAGGGGAATAGTGTCCTTAAGTTCTGTCACCAGGACTCTTTAAGCGAATTACTCTTTAAACGGGGCGCTCTTTATGTGAGGTTTGACTGTATCTGTGTCTAAAAACTTGGTAATGAAAGAATTGAAGGATGTATTGAAGAATACTATTGAACTGAAGAATGCTATTTTGTGGTCAGAAGGCTGATGATGGGGATAAGGTAAGGTGGACAACCATGGCACTTCAGGTGTTCTTGGACTTCAATTCCCAGAAGCCCAGGTAAGCACACATGCTGATCAGGGTTTCTGGGAATTGAAGTCAAAGAACACCTGGGGTACCAAGGTTGGCTACGTCTGAAAGGAGTGAAAGGTTAATAGCAGTCACTGTAAAAACATTTCATATACTGTACCTGTAAACCACAATAATAATAATTTCATGTCAGAAATTATTCTGGGTTGAAAGGATTTTTTGTGAAAGAAACTCTGCTTAGGGGAACACCCAAATGAGGCTCCTTTCATGTCCCCAAGAGCTGGGACAGGGTTCTTTGTTTGGAAGAAAACCAAGCTATAAATAAAAAAAATAAAAAAATAAAGTAAATGACAATGTGGTATTTTTCACTGCCACTGTTTGGTCTGATTTGCAATTATTTTACTTTTCCTTACCATCCAAAGATATTTTTATTCTTAGAAAAACAATGAATACAGAGGAAGCAATGCCTTTCAGCTTCAGTGCTGTTATGCCCCTGAAAGGTCTAATACAAGGGTGCCCAAACTTTTCGGCCCGGGGGCCGGATAACATTTTATCAGATGCTCCGAGGGCCGAACTATTTCTCCATGGTACATACATCCACCCAGCCTTGCCCCCGCCCCCGCCCCCGCCACCACTAACGCCTTTGCCGCCGGCTCCTCTTTCGCCGGCTCCTCCTTCGCCGCCTTCGCGTTGTCCTTTAAAAGTGTCCTTTTAAAAAAATATGACAGATCCTAGAAACTCACATCCAGCTTGGTCATTGTGGCATCCAAGGAGCTGTTGTTGTGTTCCAAAGCTTCAGGTAGGTGGGATTTTAATTAGCAATGAAAAGTCATTAGCCTTAGAAAAGATCTGCTTCCTGACATCATGTCAGGAAGCAGATCTTTTCTAAGGCTAGTGACTTTTCATTGCTAATTAAAACCCCACCTACCTAAAACTTTGGATTTTAATTAGCAATGAAAAGTCATTAGCCTTAGAAAAGATCTGCTTCCTGACATGATGTCAGGAAGCAGATCTTTTCTAAGGCTAGTGACTTTTCATTGCTAATTAAAACCCCACCTACCTGAAACTTTGGATTTTAATTAGCAATGAAAAGTCATTAGCCTTAGAAAAGATCTGCTTCCTGACATGGTGTCAGGAAGCAGATCTTTTATAAGGCTAGTGACTTTTCATTGCTAATTAAAACCCCACCTACCTGGAACTTTGGATTTTAATTAGCAATGAAAAGTCATTAGCCTTAGAAAAGATCCGCTTCCTGACATGATGTCAGGAAGCAGATCTTTTATAAGGCTAGTGACTTTTCATTGCTAATTAAAACCCCACCTACCTGGAACTTTGGATTTTAATTAGCAATGAAAAGTCATTAGCCTTAGAAAAGATCCGCTTCCTGACATGATGTCAGGAAGCAGATCTTTTATAAGGCTAATGACTTTTCATTGCCAATTAAAACCCCACGTACCTGGAACTTTGGATTTTAATTAGCAATGAAAAGATCTGCTTCCTGACATCATGTCCTGCCTGGCTTGCTGCAGCCTCAGAGGGTGGGGGAACTTCAAAATTAGCGCACATTGGGTCTGCCAATCAATTTAAAATCAGGAATTACACAATGCACAGCCATAATACTGTAAATCAGTTTCGACTTCCAACTTATACTAATACTTGAATCAGTGTAAAATAAATCACTTCAGACCAGTGATGGTGAACCTTGGCACTCCAGGTGTTCTTGGACTTCAATTACCAGAAGCCTAAATCAGCACTTCTGGTGATCAGGACATCTGAGAATTGAAGTTCCATAACACCTGAACTACCAAGGTTTGCCATCACTTGTTTAGACTTTGTGCCCACTCCTGTTAATGTTTACCTGGGAAAGCCCAGATAAACTTGCAGCAGGAGGTGACATAGATTACAGCTGATTGGCAGAGGCAGCATTAACAGATCTGCTGCATCTCTCTGCAGCTGCAGATCAGCTGACACCAGTTACTACCAATCAGTGGGAGCCCCTCTGCTGCTATGGTGCATTGTTTTTTTAAAAAATATTTATTCAAAGTGTCATAGCACTAGGACTCTTCAAATAAACATTTTTTTTAAAAAAGGATTACTGGTGGGAATAGCAGTTAGTCTTTAAAGTGCTACTGTGTATTTTATTTTATTTGTTTTGTTTTCTGAGATAGCTAGGAATGGTCTCCCTTGATCAGCTGGAGTCTGTTTTCCCTGATCAGTGGGTTTGATCTGCCCTGGTAGTGCAGACAGATTTCCAGCTGATGAAGGAGAACATAACCATTTGGTCCACAGCATCTCTGATGCCATCGTGACTGCCAATCGGCTTACCTGGGACATCTCTATACCGCCAGTCAGCTGATCAATGGGAAATCTCATGGCGGCAGCGGAGATGCCACTGATTAGCTGGGGACAGTTTGCCCCATCAACTGGAGCTACCTCTGCTGCCAGAGTAGAGTGCAGCCACTATAGACATACAGTGTATCTAAATAGCTTTACAGTACTGCATATATACATATGAGACTGCAGTGGCTCAAGTCACTAAGACGCTGACTGGGAGGCGGAAGGTCAGCAGTTCGATTCCCGAGTACTGCAGGACGGAATGAGCTCTCATCTCTGTCCCAGCTCCTGCCAACCTAGCAGTTCAAAACCAAGAAATTGCAAGTAGATAAATAGGGACCAGTTCGGTGGGAAGGTAACAAGTGTTCTGTGGGCTGCAGTGTCTAGTCATGCCTGCCACATGACCATGGAAATGTCTGCAGAAGCAGACAGCGCTAGCTCTTTGGATTTGAAACAGAGATGAGCGCTGACCCCTAGAGTCGGATACGACGGGCTTTCGAGCAAGGGAAATCTTTACCTTTACGATTGCAAGTAGATAAATAGGGACCAGTTCGGTGGGAAGGTAACAAGTGTTCTGTGGGCTGCAGTCTAGTCATGCCTGCCATAAGACCACAGAAATGCCTGCAGAAGCAGACAGCGCTAGCTCTTTGGATTTGAAACAGAGATGAGCACTGACCCCTAGAGTCGGATACGACTGGCTTTCGAGCAAGGGAAACCTTTACCTTTATGATTGCAAGTAGATAAATAGGGACCAGTTCGGTGGGAAGGTAACAAGTGTTCTGTGGGCTGCAGTGTCTAGTCATGCCTGCCATAAGACCACAGAAATGCCTGCAGAACCGGACAGTGCTAGCTCTTTGGATTTGAAACAAAGATGAGCGCTGACCCCTAGAGTCGGATACGACTGGCTTTCGAGCAAGGGAAACCTTTACCTTTACGATTGCAAGTAGATAAATAGGGACCAGTTCGGTGGGAAGGTAACAAGTGTTCTGTGGGCTGCAGTCTAGTCATGCCTGCCATAAGACCACAGAAATGCCTGCAGAAGCAGACAGCGCTAGCTCTTTGGATTTGAAACAGAGATGAGCACTGACCCCTAGAGTCGGATACGACTGGCTTTCGAGCAAGGGAAACCTTTACCTTTATGATTGCAAGTAGATAAATAGGGACCAGTTCGGTGGGAAGGTAACAAGTGTTCTGTGGGCTGCAGTGTCTAGTCATGCCTGCCATAAGACCACAGAAATGCCTGCAGAACCGGACAGTGCTAGCTCTTTGGATTTGAAACAAAGATGAGCACTGACCCCTAGAGTCGGATACGACTGGCTTTCGAGCAAGGGAAACCTTTACCTTTACGATTGCAAGTAGATAAATAGGGACAAGTTCGGTGGGAAGGTAACAAGTGTTCTGTGGGCTGCAGTGTCTAGTCATGCCTGCCATAAGACCATAGAAATGCCTGCAGAAGCAGACAGCACTAGCTCTTTGGATTTGAAACAGATGAGCACTGACCCCTAGAGTCAGATACGACTGGCTTTCGAGCAAGGGAAACCTTTACCTTTACGATTGCAAGTAGATAAATAGGGACCAGTTCGGTGGAAAGGTAACAAGTGTTCTGTGGGCTGCAGTGTCTAGTCATGCCTGCCACATGACCACAGAAATGCCTGCAGAAGCAGACAGCACTAGCTCTTTGGATTTGAAACAGAGATGAGCACTGACCCCTAGAGTCAGATATGACTGGCTTTCGAGCAAGAGAAACCTTTACCAAATTTAATGCATTCTCCAGGGCCTTTTGTAGACTAACTCCTGTATTTAAATTTGAGCTGTATTTAAATTTGAGGTGGATTTGAGATCAAATCCAACACATCAGGCAGAAGAGCAAAGCTTCGTGGGTTGAATTTGTAAGAGCACATCAACTCCACAGGCACACAATGACGGGGCAAGCCTAAAGGTAAAGTAACGTCTCTTTTTGCAACTGACGAAAAATCCCGGGTTATTTAAACCTTTGCAATTGCAAAAGATTGCAGAGCAAACTTCTTTGCACAAGTGAGCTGAAAAGCAACATTTGTTGCTTCTGACAGTAAGGGAAGATCCCGGGGGTCTTATTCAAACCTCCTACAAAGGGCTGCAAAACAAACTTCTTTTGCCCAGCCAATGGATGGGTGGATGCATTATTATGCATTGTGGCACCTGATAAGTTGTGAACTTTTTTTGCTTCTCTTCTGATATCTTAAGTTTGCAATATAAGCAGCCTGACAAAGAGATGTGAAGAACTCTAAACCTCGCTTCCCTCCCCCTCCCCCCTGCTCCTGGCTTTCTTTTTTAATTGCTTTAAATCAGGCATGCCCAAACGACTTACTTTTAGCTCCCACTGAAGTCCCTCTCTCCACTCTGGCGTATTGATTCAGCCATTCTAAAGTAGATCCGGCTGAACTCCTAGTACTAAGCAGGAGGAGGAAGGAACTAGGCAAATCACTCTTTCACTGACTTGTGATCCCTCCGCCCAAAAAAAAAGTTCGCCCAAAATTTTTTTTTAAAAAATAAAATAAAATTATAAGAGTTCTTATACCATGTCGGGGGCCGGATGAAATGGCCTGGCGGGCCGGATGCGGCCCGCGGGCCGTAGTTTGGGCATGCCTGGTCTAATATAACCAATTTATGTGTATTATCTTTGTTTTGTAAAACAAACATGTAATAAAGAAAAAAAGCCTAATAAATGGGGAAAGGTTTCTCTTGATGTTAATAATTTTTCCCCTTGTTATTAATTTAGGCTCTAAAGAATATTTACTAAGCAAATATTAGGTGGAATTGTATCCATCCTAAGTTAAAACTAAAAATAATAGATAAACAATGAATAATGTAATAAGTTAAAAGAGACCACGTCACCCTAAGGACATCTGTCTGCCCCACCAGAGCAGACTGGAGAGGCTCTCTGGGCGTGCCATTGGCTAGAGAGGCGCATCTCTCTAGCACTAGAAGGAGGGCCTTCTCTGCATCCGCTCTGGCACTATGGAACCTCCTGCCAACCAAGTTGCGTCTCCAGACAGAGTTGCTGGCCTTTAGAAAGGGTGTGAAGACCTGGATGGCAGGGCAGGTGTGGGGTTCAGGCCAGTCAGCTATCCCTGCCGGCTGGCTAATCTGATTGATTCCCCTTCTCCCTCGTATTTTTAATTGGTGAATTTTAACTTTTAATCTCTTTTTAATTTTTAACCTTTAAAGTTTAACTTTCTGAGAGGGGTGGATATTTTATCATGGGTTTTATTGTTGCTTGTGTTTTTAACTGTTGTTCACCGCCCTGAGTCATTCGTGAGGAGGGCGGCATAGAAGTGTGACTAAATAAATAAATAAATAAGTGGATTATGGTGTTAGCAGATCACTTTCTTTGTTTTTGTGATGAAATGCACAACAATTTACCTTATAAGAAATTACTTCCCAATGCTAAGATTTAACAGGTATTACTAAAGCCTTCCAGTCTGGCCAGGTTATCCTGCTATGGTAATAGAGTAGACCCTACTGCCAGCTATTCAATGCAGAGTGTCAAGCAGCAGTTAAGTAACCTGACAACCCTGAGGACCAGCAATTTTGGGTACCAAAGTCCACACGGTGATGGTCCCTAAATGGATTAAATCCCACTTGAATCCATCTTGATGGAGGGCAGCAGCTTCATCAATACTGGCCTAGGCTGATGAGGACTTTGTGTGCCAAAAGGGCTCAGGACCAGAAAGTGACTCACGGAACTGGATCAGTGGTACGGGTGTCATGTTGCAATGTGGAAGGCAGATGAAAGGTCACAGCATTATATTTTCAGGACAATTTTAATGGCTGATCACAATGATGATTGCCAATACTGTGTTCAGATTCAGATATATGTCAGAAGAAGACTAAAGCCTTCTGTTGGACGTTGGAGTGCTGGAAGGATTTGGCACCCCATTTGATTCAGCAGTAGATGATTATGATATAGGAAAGAATAAAAGAAGATGGGCATTGTTAGTCCTGTTTATAATCATGTTTTCATGCTGGGCTTTTTTATTGCAGATGTTTCAGGAACATCAAAAAATGTGTAAGTATATATTTGCATAATCTCTTTTTATGTATTGAACCATCAAGATTTTACTGGGGCATGTAATAAGTTCATGGTAACTTCTAGGCTTGTCAGATGTTGAAGTTATAACATTCTCTTGTTCTACGGGACTGTCTATATATCTATATTTTAAGTGACTATTTGAGAAGGGGACTTCACAGAATGTTTTTATATATACCTGTATAACAAACAACAATAATGCAATAAAACTGGATGCTACATCTTGTACACTCTTGAGTTATTTTCATCACTACAAAAATTGAGACCAAATGAGAATAAAGTCCACGATATATTTATCAACCAAAGTAGGATATCCCCAACAGAGGAATCTGTTCCACACATGCAGTCTCTAAAACTCTACACCAGTGGTGGCTAACCCTGGCACCCCAGGTGTACTTGGACTTCAATTACCAGAAGCCCAGGTAAGCACTTCTGCTGATCAAGGTTTCTGGGAATTGAAGTCCAGGAACAGCTGGAGTGCCAAATTTAGCCACCACTGCTCTAAGCCAAGGTGGCAAGTTCCTTATCATCTTCCATGAGAACAACAGCTCCTCCATCTCCAGTTTCCCCACTTTAACACATCCTGAATCACAACCCGTTCCTAGGATTTCCCATCCATTGGGCTGAACCAGATAGCCATTATGGTTACAATAGTAACCTGGAGCCCTCTCTTTGCACTGCCAAACAGTGCTCCAGATGTGCCATGGAATAGATGAGTCGGGGTAAATGAAGGAACCCTGTAAATGCAGGAAGACACAGCTGTAAAGGTTCAGCATGTGTTTCCTAGTTAAAAGATGGCTCCTTCTTGCCTCTATCTTTTATTATCCTAGTTACTCTATTTGTTTTTATTTGCCCCATTTCGTTTAAGTCTTTGTCATTTTAATCCCCATTACATTTTAGCTGTTCTCTTTGTTGTTTTATTTTGTGGTGTGGTTTAGCTTTTTCATTGCTTTGCTCCACTTTAGTTTTTTATTGGCTGAAATCCTGTTGTGCAGCTGTGTCTATGACAAGGGTGACCAAACTTTTTGGGCTGCAGGCTGGTCACATGATTCAGAGGGCTGGTCACTATGGCCCATGGGCCAGATCTGGCTCCAATACCAATTCATCTGACCCATGAAGCCCCCGTTGCTCCTGGAAGCGAAAGTAAAATGCGCCCAACAAGGGATTCATGGGCCAGATGAATTGGCGTCGGTAGCCAGATCCAACCAATGGGCTGTAGTTTGGGCATCCCTGGTCATGGGAGTAATGTCAGCAGGAACATGGGAATAATGTCAGCAGGAGCAGCAAATTTCAGCTGATTCAAGATGTCATTGCATTGTGCATGAGTTGCATAAACTCCAAAGAAAACATTTAATCAGTGGCAATTTCCCGCTGCTGCTGATCAGCTCCACTGAATGTCCACTGCAGTAAATGCACTGTGCCAGGTGCTCTGTATTGTACAAAACTGAACTCTAGGCTCCCTGTTTCTTAATTAAAAAGTGGCATGATTTATTTAAAATAAGCAAATATATATTATGCATTTTGTATGCAATGATTGTCTTTTTCTTAGTGCAGTGTATGTTTATGTATGTTTACTTTGTATTCTGATTTATATACTGGATTCTTTGTCATTTTAGATATTTAGTCTTTCTTTTGTGGCTGTTGTTGACATGCTAACCATCAGTCCTGCCAGGTTATTCTGCTATGGTAATAGAGTAGACCATACTGCCTTCGACTCAGTGCTGATTGTCAGGCGGCAGTTAACTAACCTGACAACCCTGAGGATGAACAGTCTTGGGTGTCGAGGTCCACTGGGAAGGGTAATGGTCCCTGAGTGGATTAAATCCCACTTGAATCCATCTTGATCGAGGGCAGCAGTTTCATCTATACTGGCCTGGGGCTGATGCTGACTTTGTTTGCCAAAAGGACTGAGGACCAGAAAGTGACTCATGGAACTGGATCAGCGATATGGGTGTCATGCAGCAATGTAGAAGACAAATAGAAGCTGACTGCATTAATAGTGTTCCCAGGATAATCTTCATGATTGATCACCATGATGATAGCCAATATCTGGAATTGGATACGGCACTTGAAGAAAAAGAACTATCAGTTGTTGAGGCTAAATGGAAGAAGCCTTAACACCTCAGCCCTAGATTGTTTCTATCTCTGAAGCGTACCGGTAATTTTTTTCTGTCTCCAAAGTGTATTGTGAATGAAAGCTTTTGGACAGAGGCAAACAAACTGCTTTGTTTTGTGGACAGTGCCAAACTAATGACCTCATAGAGCAAGTAGGGCCTTGAGACATGCTAGTCACAACAGATTTTGAAATAATATAGATAAAACAAATGACACTAATTCGCTAGTTTCCCTTCTTGCATTTCCTTATACAGTAAAACACCGGATAACGATTGGATCAGATAATGCTAAAATCGCATAACGTTAAGTAATCTGGGGAGGAGAATTGGATCGAATAACGTTAAGGTCCTATGGGATGGATCGGATAACAACCGCTAAAGCCTGTGCTGTTACAATGTATCTCTATGAGCTTTAACATTATCCAATCCATCCCATAGGATTTTAACATGGATCGGATATCACTAAAAATCGGATAACACCAAGACTTGTGGAACCAAGTTTTAGTGTTATCCGGTGTTTTACTGTACAGTATTTGAAAAGAACATGGCTGCTACAAATGTCTTAAAGTTTAAATTAGGCTATAAAAGAATAATTATGCAATGCTTTATATTCTGAAAGTAACAAAGACTCTTGAGGCACTTTAAGATTAGCAGGTTTATTTTCATGGATTGTAGGCTACTTCCTTGAATGCATGGAAGTATAACATTAGAACTTCAGCTATATATACATAATCTACATGGCTGATTGTGGATGGGTGAGATGATTGATTAAAAACATCAATTACACTGGGGAACAGTGATTTGGTGCCTCACAATTTTCACCTATTTCTGGCTATATTTGGGTCACTGATTCCAAAAATGCTTTCAATTATGCCCCATCAGCTCTAGTTTTTTAGATATGGCTTATTCACATTAGGCCAATCCATGGAGCAGCTGCGGAGTTGGAATAGTTTCGGGATGCACAGCATCCAGTCTCAACAGTAAAGGAGAGCACAGAGAATGACAAAAAAGGTCAGATTAGTTAAATTACACTTGCAACAACAACAGGGATAGAACTTGAACAACATCAATAAGTATTATTAAAACAATCAATTTGCGAATGGTGAGGCAAATACAAGTGTAGTCATAAGAGCAATGTATAATGACATCATCAATATCTCATAAACTAGAGCTGCTAGAACAAAATGGATGGCATTTTCGGAACCAGCCGCCCCAAAATGCCCGAAATCAGTTGAAAAAATTTAGGCACCAAGAAAAATAATATTTTTTGTTCCCCAGTGTTATATTATTGACACACACTATAAACAACACAATTATCTTTGCAGTAAGTAAGGCAATTACCATATGGTGAATATCTGTTTTCCAACATGAACATCTGCTGAGCAGTGAAGTAGGAAAACTACGAGCTGTGTTTTCAAGAAATGAGTTTGTTTTGCTTTCTGGTGCTAAAACTAGTATGGCCTCTTGAATCTTATTTACTAACATCTAGCAGTACACAACCATGTTGTGAATTTTTTTGCATATGTATATGCTGAAAAAGTCTGTTGGCCAGAATCCAATCCTGTGGTTACATTAATGACCCTTTTACCTTTCCGTAGCACCCCAGATACCCTAAAGCCCTTGCCCAAAATCCTGAGAAGCACATACACACCCCATTGAAGGAAGCAGAACAAGCAAGAGAGAAAGAGACTCCATAATCCAGTGGTATAAATTACCAGAATATACTGTTGGATTTTGATCATTACTGTAATCCAGATTTTTGGTGATAGATGGAAATTTGTTAGTGTATACCAATATGCTTTGGGGACTGCAGTGGCTTAGTGCTTAAGACACTGAACTTGATGACTGAAAGGTTGGCAGGTCAGCAGTTCGAGACCCGAGTACTGCATGATGGAGTGAGCTCCTGTCTCTGTCCCAGCTCCTGCCAACCTAGCAGTTTGAAAGCAAGAAATGTCATGTAGATAAATAGATACCACTTTGGTAGGAAAGTAAATGGCGTTCCGTGTACTCTGGTGTTTAGTCATGCCTGCCACATGTCCATGGAAATGTCTGCAGGTGTAGATAGTGCTGGCTGGCTCTTTGGCTGTAAACAGAGATGAGCTCCAAATCATAGAGTCGGAAATGACTGGCTTTCGAGCAAGGCCGACCTTACCAATGTACTAAAAGTAAGTCACACAGAAGGCTAGGTTATACTGACAATTCCAGTGAAAGTGCTGTAAAGATACAGTGGCCAAATGTCAATTTCTGCAGGATTCTAGTAAGAATTTACCACTACAGTATTTGCAAATTTCTTTACACTTGGGATGTAAAGAAATTACGATTTTTAAAAAAAAATTTTTAGGAGAATCCAACATTGACAAATATGTGCTGACAGGCCTTGGTTTATAGTACTTAAATCAATTTAATCAGAATCTCTACATATATTAATGTTTGATTAGAACTATCACCTTCTTTCTGTTAGATTCACCCTTTTTTAAATAGCTACCCGGTAAGCAACTACTGGGTTCCTGAATTGACTGACTAGGTGTTCTTGGACTTCAATTAACAAAAGCCCAAGTCAGCACATCTGCTGATCAGGGCTTCTAGGAATTGAAGTCCAAGAACATTTGGAGAGCCATGTTTGAGGAACCCTGGGCAAGTGCAACACATTTCTTTCCATACTGTCTTGGAAGCAAGCAGAACATCTCCCTCAACTGAATTCAGCCCAGACTCCCTGATCTTCCCATGCACTAGGTCTTTGGGTTACCATCCCAAGAAAGGCCTATAAAATGGCCACAAGGAGCTGGGCCTCTGCAGTGGTGGTTTCAATTCATCATACATATCTTTCTATCATCCTGTAAAAAAGAAGCGCTCTCTATGTAGCCTTATAGGAATTCCTTTTCAAAGGATTTTTTAAAGCAGGAAGTAGAGTTATTCATGATCCAGCCCTTTTTCTCGGGTGTGCAAACATTAAAGATCTGAAATGACGATAAAGCCGTTGTTTGAATCTTCAGTGTACATATTTTTTGATGCATGCATATGCACAGTGGTGTCATCAGAACACGACTTTGAATAAATTCCAGAGCTCTACTCAACGGAATGAACAGAAGGGTTTTCAAGCACAGCAGAGTTGGCTTGCCCCAGTTTGAATGTCTTAAATCCAAAATATAAAATAATCTAACTACACAAAGGGTGAAATCCTGTGGTGCAGTTTATGCCTACAGAAAGATGATGTCATTGTCAGGGGGCAATTTCATCACTTTTTCTTTGCAAGTAAAATATTGTACTCTCGTGCCTAACTTTACAGTTTTAGTTTTCTTAACATTGGCCAAGACACAATGCTTTATATTTATTAAAACTACCTAAGAGTCAGCTTTCATTCTTAGTTTAAAGGGGAAGTTTCCTGTTGAAAATAGGGTTGGTTATGTAAAAATGCTTAACGGTTGATCATTCTTAGTTTAAAGGGGAAGTTTCCTGTTGAAAATAGGGTTGGTTATGTAAAAATGCTTAACGGTTTGATTGCTGCTTAGAAATTGTGGGATAGCCTTTTGTCAAGAAGTTATACAAATTCTGCACCATCTACTGTCCAAATGCTGCAACTGTTTATTTTTCCACATTTTGTGCTGCCATTCACTTATTGACAGAGAAATCCTATACATTTTAAAAAGTTTGCAGTGTTTTTTAATTTACTTATCTATATTTTATACCCTGCTTTCAGGACACATCAATAATTCATCAAAGCAGTTTCTTCTAAAATGTGATAAAATGTCTACAAAACAATAAACCATGAATTATTATTATTATTTTTTAAAAGATAGCAGTAAGTGTGGCAGCAGTAATTAGGTCCAATTAAAAAGTAGCAAATTCGTACTTTAATCTCATATGAGAGCTACAGGTATTAATATTAATACTTCACTAAATGTAATATTTCATTAGTAGTACTGTCTTAAGTAGGATGTATATTATCATCATTGACCAGTCTCATAACACTTTATGTACTGTAAGTCAGTGTTAGATAAAGGTCACCCTTGCTCAAAAGCCAGTCATAGCTGACTAGCGTTCAGTGCTCACCTCTGTTTATACCCAAAGAGCTATCACTATCTGCATTTGCAGACATTTCCATGGACATGTGGCAGGCATGACTAGACACAGAATGCTGGTACTTATTTATCTACAGTACTTGCAATTTCTTGCTTTCAAACTGCTAGATTGGCAGGAATTGGGAGAGAGATTGGAACTCACTCCATTGTGCAGCACTCGGGCATCAAACTGCTGACCTGCCAACCTTCCAGTCATCAAGTCCAGCATCTTAACCACTTAGCCACTACAGTAATACCTCAGATAACGTTTACCTCGGATAACGCTAAAATCGCATAACGTTAAGTAACCTGGGGAGGAGAATTGGATCGAATAACGTTGTATCAGATAACAACCGCTAAAGCCTGTGCTGTTACAATGTATCTCTATGGAGCTTTAACGTTATCCGATACATCCCATAGGATATTAACATGCATCGGATAACACTAAAAATCGGATAACACCAAGACTTGTGGAACTAAGGTATTACTGTATTTCATTTGAAGGACTTGTGACTTCCTGAAAATAAGACTGCCAAATGAATTCATGGCCATAGCAAGCTTGGACTTCTGCATTCCTGACTCACAGTCCACTGTGAGAGCTGTCCCATCAGTTCCGTCCCATCAGTTCCTAGATCAGTAATGTTACAGGCTGTTACTACAAACTATGGCATTCTCTGCTTCCAGTAATAATAATTTTATGTCAGAAATTATTCTAGGTTGAAGAAACTCCGCTCTGGGAATGCCCAAATGAGGTTCCCTTTCATGTCCCCAAGAGCTGGTACAAAGACAGGAACTCAATCCATCATGCAGTACCCGGGTCTTGAACTGCCAATTTGCCAGCCTTCCAGCTAACAAAGCAAGCTTCTTAACCACTGAGCCACCACATTTATGCTTCCAGTAATTTTAATGAACTAAGACAGTGGTCAGCAAACTTGGCTCTCCAGCTGTTCTTGGACTTCAGTTCCCAGAAGCCTTGATCAGCAGGAGTGCTGACTTGGGCTTCTGGGAATTGAAGTCCAAGAACACCTGGAGAGCCAAGTTTGCAGACCCCTGAACTAAGAGGATGAGTCGTGAGAAGCGTATTGATAACTGTTGCTCTAGAAAGGGAAAATATTCTGAAACCTGTCTGTTAATCCTCTTGTGATTTATGTCATTGTAGAACAGAAGAATCAGTGTCAGAAGATGACAAAAAAAGGTATGTAACAATGTCTTTAAAAGTTATGCCTTTAAAAATTGCTATTTTAGGAAGGAAATGCAGGAAGAGAAGTGGCTTGGGTTAGATCATGAAGATCTGCTTATGGACAGGGGTTCAGCAATGTATACTAAAGCAAAAGTGCTCCTGTCAGTGTTAGATATACAGTAGTTTTGCATCAGAATTGATCTCCATGTCATTGGTTTTTTTCTCTTTATTAAGGAACTATGGGGGTGTTTATGTCGGTCTACCAACTGACACAGCAAGCAAGATTTCCAGCCAGACCAGAACAACACCTAAAGGTACTTTTTAAACTGGTGTGAACTCCTTGCTCCAGTGCTCCAGATATCTCTCATTTATAATCAGACACTTTGGTATTTTGAATTTTTAACAAAAGCTGTATTTCCTCCTCAGAATTTTAAAATATCCACTTTCTGTTCAATCAACACCAATTATTTGAATGGCACTATGCAACACAAACTATAAAACAAAACAGTTGCACGAATCACTTCAGTGTCATATTTCTGATGGTTTGTTATATTTCATATATATTGTATTTCAACATTAAATAAGTACTATATTCTGTTTTTTTAGTACAGATAATAACTGGAGGTTTTTTAAATCCAATAATGCTAAAGTGATAGCTTTTGTTTCCAGATTTTGTTTTGTTTCTGTCTGTTCATAGCCATCTTCAAAAAACTGGATAAGTTGTTGTTCTCCTCCTCCTCCGTAGTAATAGTAGCAGTAGTTCGTAGTAAGAGAAACAGGATCTAGAATGCTTTATAGCAGAGGTACCCAAACTTTTTGCGCTGCAGACCTGACCATGCCCCCGGAACAGATGAGTGGTCCTGGCTACACCCCCAGTAGCAGATGTGTTTGCGCATGCGCATCCACAATCACTTCTGGGTGCGGCGCAGACACTTTTGTTCATGTGTGTGTGTGCACCCGTGCTGAAGCCAGAAGTGAATACGGGTGCATTCATGCATGCACGAGTACGTCCGCATTGAACCTGGAAGTGAATGCAGATGCATTTGCGCATGTGTGAGCACATCGGCGCCAGTACAGATATGCATCCACTTCTGGGAGCGGTGTAGGCCGGATGGAAAGGCATCGGGCCAAATCTGGCCCATGGACCATAGTTTGGGCACCACTGCTTTATTATTATTATTATTATTATTATTATTATTATTATTATTATTATTATTATTATTATTATTATTATTATTATTATTATTATTATTATTATTATTTAGTTCAAATTTATATTGCCGCCCACTCGACTCAGTGCGGTTTACAGACAATACATTACATTAAATTACAATACAATATGTTGGGGTGGGCACAGGGGGAGGAGCGGCAAGGTCCTCAACCTGCCCTGGCTTCTTCCTCTCCTGGCAGTTAGTGTAGGCACAGGGGGAGGGGCGGCAAGGTCCTCATCCTGCCCTGGCTTCTTCCTCCCCTGGAAGTTGGTGTAGGTAGTTGGTGTAAGGTTACTCTTTACTTCATTAATGCGACATGTACACACACAGAGAGAGAGAGAGAGAGAGAGAGTACCATTGTACTATGACGTACACACGCACACACACTTCATAGTACATAGTACAATGGTAACTAATACATTTACCATCTGTAAGAACTCAGAGTTAGGCATAAAACTATCCTGTCATCAGAGATGCTCTTCTCAACCAGCAGATGTCTGTCACCACAGCAGAAAGAGTTTTGCCCAGAGGGGTAGAGCAAGACAGAATTGACCAGTGGGAGATTCAGACATTATTCCGTCTAGGGACACCGTTGCAATGGTGGCACAATCAGGATAGTTTCTAACGACCCAGGATAGAGGGGTTTGGATTCAATACAACTTCAGATGGTCTGATATCTACACAACTGACTCTTGACCAGGTAGAATTGTGCTCTAAGTCCGAAGCATTTGCCCTGGTGACATACCAAGAGGCTTGCCTGCCAGTTGAAGGCGAGATAATACTGTACCTTTGTTCCAATTTTTATTTGTCAAATTACACTTTACTCTCACTCTAGAAGTTAAAGGGAAAAAAGTGGGGACCATTAACTAAAGTCTACTCATAGGTCATACCTAAGGTATGCTGAGTTGCTCACAGCTTCCCAAGGTTTGTGTTGCATTCACATGGGTAGGATTACACAGATGACAGGTGGCAATTATCTGACATGGCAAAACTAGATTTGGGGTGGAATGAAAAGGGATGTGTAACTGTTGGAAGGTGAAGTAACAATAATTGTAAAGTGGACAATAGGATTGTGTTATAAACATGTCTTTTAGAAATTTAAAGTTCCATCAGATTAATAATTTTGTACAATACGTCTCTCCCCTTTTTAAGATTAGAAGACCACGAACACTCTGGTTGATTTAAGCAGTTGGAGGTATGCTATAATTCAGTACCTATCTAAAGCATATATACCTTATTTTGTTTTTTGTTTTTTTTAAATTTTTATTAGGTATTAAAAGAAAAATACAAAAATACAAAACAGGACAATTACAAAAATATATGAAATTGTAAAGATCATGTATCATGTTTTTATGCACAATGATATTACATTTACCAAATTTTCTAAACATAATCTTCTAGACTTCTTTTCTATTTTATCATCAACATCACCCTTGTGCTATATACATTGTCCAGGGAATTCTATACCTTTACAATTTCCAAAAGTCATTCTGATCTTGTGCAGGGGGTATGCCCTTTTTTCCCTCTAAAGTATAATTTATAAAAGGTTCCCAGATCCTCCAGAAATTATTACTTTGCGCTTTTCCTTTCCTGCAATAAATCTCCCAAGTAAGTTTTTCATTTAACGCCAAATCCCACATTTGTATATACCAATCTTGGATACTTATTTGTTCGCTACTTTCCCACTTTTTGGCTATACCTTGCCTTGCAACGGTCAACATTATAGCTAGTAGCTCTTTATTGTCCTTGTTTATGTCATAGTCTTCTATATCTGTTAATAAGATTGTATCTGGCCCCAGTCCAATCTGCACATTTAATATATTCTCTATTTCTTTTTCTATTCTTTTCCAGAAATCTTTTAGTACCTCACAGCTACACCACATATGCTCATATGTTCCCTTTGTTTTTTTACACCTCCAGCATGTATCACTCAAATTACTATACATGCTATGCAGGCCGACTGGGGTCCTATACCATCTCCATACTATTTTATAATTATACTCTTTAATTCTGACCGACATGGTTCTCATTGTCCTTCTTTTCCGCGTCCTCTGCCACTTTGTTGTTGTTATCTTTATATCTAATTCCTGTTCCCAACTTTGTCTTAACGTCTCTTGTATATTTTGACTTTTATTCAAACTTTTATAGATTTTGCTAACTAGTCCTTTAATTCCCATTTCTCCATTTCTAATTTTAGCCAGAAGTATCTCAAATTCCGTACAATTTCTATTTAGACCATTTTCCCGTAGAAATTTCTTATTCCAATTATTTATCTGAAGGATCTTAAACCAGTCCAGTTGTAATTGCAAATACAGCTCGCGCCTTTTCTCCTGATCCCTGCATATGTTGACCCAATCTTTTAATAATTTTACTTTCTTTTCCACCAATATATCGCTGATCTTTTTGTCAATTTTTATTGGAAAATCCTGAAAATCTTCCACCTCTAAAATCGGTGATATTCCTAAAGTAAGTTCTTTCCTCACTCTGTTCCATGTCTCTACCGTTGATTTTAACATCAGGACTTGGGCCTTCTTTTTTCCTTTTTCCTTTCCATCCCATAAAAATTGTGCCTTACCCAACTTCGTAAAACCTTTCCTTTCAATTCTTTCCCAGACTGTTTCTTCTCTAATTAAGATTTTTATAACATTTCTTATTTGGAAGGCTCTATAATACTTAGTGACATTCGGAATCCCTAGTCCTCCCTCTTTTTGTGAGACGTACCACAATGACTTAGTTATTCTAGCTCCACGGTTCCCATTACAATACCTATTAATCATGTTTTGGTACACTTTCAACTCTTTGTCAGTATGTCTTAACGGCAAAACATCGAACAAAAAATTCAATTTAGGAACAAGCATCATTTTGCATATAGCTATTCTACCGAACCATGACAGATTTAATTTACTGTACTGTGCAATTTTCTTCTCCAATTCCCTCTTTTGTCTGCCATAATTCAGCTCTTTGAGTTCCCCAGTTTTGTGTGATAACATTACTCCCAGATATCTCATTTTCTGCGTGATCTGTACATTGCAATTCCTTTTTATTAGTTCTTCATCTTCTTTGTTTCCATTAATTAAAATCATTTCCGTTTTATCCCAATTAACTTTCAAACCCGTTACTTCCTCGAAATCTTTCAAATGTTTGTTTATCTTAACTATAATTTTTGTTGGATGTTTCACCGTTATCAACGTATCGTCTGCATAGAGACTTACTTTAGTTCCTTCAATCCCTACTATTTCCTCATCTTGACGAATTACATTTGCCAGAAATTCCATAGCCAATATGAACAGCGATGGCGACAATGGACAGCCCTGCCTCGTACCCGCCTCTAGCCTTATATCATTTGAATGACTTTCATTAAATTTGACTCTTGCCGAGCCTTGTTTGTATAACTTTCCAATGACCCCTTGAAATTTTTCTCCAAATCCATATAATCTAATCATCTCATGAATCGTCATCCATTGTAAAGAGTCAAAAGCTTTAAAGATGTCCAATGCTAAGAATCCTATCTTTTCCTTTTTTCTTTCAGCTATGTCCAATATGTCCACTACTCTTCTTATAAGATCCGCCATATGTCTATTTTTAACAAATCCAGCTTGATCCTCCTTGATATAATTGGCTATGAATCCATTTAGTCTATTTGCTAAAATCGTTGTGAAGATTTTTGCATCTTGATTGATCAGGGAAATTGGTCTATAGGATTCAATTTTTTCTAGATTTTTACCCGGCTTGGGAATCAAAGCAATTATCGATCTATTCCAGGAATCTGGAGTTGCATCTCCCTCTAAGATCCCATTATATAATTCATACAACCTCGGGGCAATCCAGGGCATAAAATCTTTATAGAACTCAGCTGGTAATCCAATCCTCCCCAGGTGCTTTCTCTTTTTTCAGTTTTTTTATTACATCTTCAATTTCCTTAATAGATATTCCTTCCTCCATTTTATTCCTGTGTTCCTCTGTAATTTTCTTAATTTGTTGCTGTTCGAAATATTCTCTCATTTTACTCAAATTTACCTCCCTTTTTGAATACAAATTTCTATAAAAATTTTCAATTAACAATGCTTTTTCTTTCCTTTTGTTACATCTTTTCCCATTTTTATCTACCAATACACCTACCTGTCCTTAATTTTTTTTATCCCTTGCTGCTTTTGCCAATAACTTAGAATTTTTATTACCATATTCAAAATATTCCCTTTTAAAAAATATCAAATCTTTTTTTACTTTTTCAATGTCTTTCCCATCCAACTCTTTCTTAATTTTTTTTATCTCCTGGAGTATTTTCTGATCTTTCTTTTTAGCATATTCAAGGTGAAGATATTTTAACTGTTTTTCCAGTTCCTGGTTCCTATTTCTAATTTGTCTATTTCTGATGCTGTTTAATTTTATCGATTCCCCTCTAAAAATTGCCTTCATTGTGTCCCAAACTCCTCCCCGGCTGACCTCATTATTTTCATTCAGTTTCCAACTTTCCTTCCATTCCTCCATAATTTGCTTTCTCGTTAATTCCTCTCTGTATAGCTTCGCATCATATCTCCAAATATACCCTCCTCTTTCAATCTCTTTAAGGTTTATATCTACTGTTATCTTTGCATGGTCGGATTCCCTAAATGTCCCAATCTTTATATCCTCAATTGTTTTGACCTACTCTTCTGTTACAAAAATGTAGTCTATTCTTGAGTACATATCGTGCACATGTGAATAATAAGTATATTCTCTTTCCTGAGCTTTAAGCTCTCTCCAAGCATCCTTCATCCCCATGGACTTCCTCCACTCCTCTAATATGTATCTTTTGCCTCTCTTTTTTGTACTTGTACTATCAGAGTCTGAGCACGTCATATTAAAATCTCCACCTAAGGCCATGCGTTTAATCCCTTCCTTATTCAAGATTTTCCCCACTTTGTCTAGAAATTCTTGCTGTTTATCATTTGGAGCATAGATGTTAGCCAACGTTATTTCTTCTTCCTCAATTTTTCCTTTAATTATTAGAAATCTTCCTCCTGGGTCAGCTATAGTTTTAATCACGGTGAACCCCAATTTTTCCGAGATCAGAGTTGCAACTCCCCTGGCTTTAGATGTCCCAGATGCCTTTTCATATATTTCAATTCCCCTCACCGCCAAATTATTAACCTCCGCGGATTTTTGGTGGGTCTCTTGCAGAAAAATTATATCAGCCCTATCTTTGTTGAACGACATTTGCAGTCTCTTTCTTTTCAGGGCGTTCCCTGTTCCCTTCACATTCCACATTATTAATTTCAATGACTTAACCATTTGTATCTAGTTCCACTTCCCTTTGTTCATCTCCCTCCCCGGACGTGCTCCCTAATAACCCCCAGACTTTCCCATTACTAAAGAAATTAAACGAAACAAGATATAATAAAACAAGAATACTAAATAACCTAAATAAAGAAGAATAATAGAGAAAAAACTTACCTAATCTTTTCCCTTCTTCAACCCTCCCCACATCTTTCTTTCTGATGCCGCCTTTGTTCTCCAAAGAGGGGAGGGGGGGTCCAGAGAAAAATGGCATGTAATTCTTCCATTAACCCCCTCCCTCTGACAGTGATTAAATTTTTGATTATATTCATCCCACCTGTTCCGCACTTGTCCCTGGAATGTCCGCTCCTCCCACTGCTCCTCCCACTGCTCCCTCCTCCTCCCGGCCCAATACCGGTCGCATCACGCCCACCTTATATAATTCTGTTCTTAAGGCAATCCAATCCGCATCCGCTTCCTTGATCAAACCAATTTGTGTTAAATACAGTAATGCATCGGTGTTCGCATCAAGAACATGCCATTTTTTATCATAAAAGAATCTCAGCTGTTGTGGAAATCGCCAACCATATTTGATGCCCTTTGCAATCAACAATTTTGTAACAGGTTTCATCGCGTACTTCCACCTTCTCTCCTTGGGCGCAATATCGTTGTAGACCTCCACATCCAGCCCTTCCATTTTTAGGACGCCAGACCCAGCTTGCCTAATAAAAGACATTACTTTCAATTTGTCCGCCCAATTTGCAAATTTAACTAAAACATTCCTGGGTGTCTTCTTATCCCTCCTTCCACCCACCCTATACACAGCGCCAATGTCGTCTAATCCAAAATCTTTACCCATTTTAAGTGAGTTCAACCATTCCAAAACTCTCTCTTTCAGCTTGTCTGGCGTCCTTTCAGGCACATGACGAATCACTATGTTAAATTTTCTCCACCCCTCCTCCATCATCAACATTCTTTTCTCCTGCGCAACCATCTTGTTTTCCAATACATGCTCTTGAATGTAAAGCTCATTTACAGTTATTATGGCGTGCTTGACTTCTTTTTGCATTGACTTTGTAATCTCTTCAATCCTTTGTGTATTCACTGCCACATCTTTCTTCACATCTGTAAGGGCCTTGGCCAGGTTTTCATATTGTAGCCTGGCCAGTTCCCTGTCTTTTTTCATTTCTTCGCTGTTAGCCTCCACAGTTTTATTCAGTTTAATTTGGTTTGCATCCAGCTTTTGCATTGTTGCCTGGGTATCAACCATTGTCGCCTGAGTATCAGTCATGTTCTTAGCCAGTTGTTGAAGAATTGTCGTCATGTTGTCCATCCTTTGGGCCAGGTCGAGGGAGCCCCCCTGCTCTGTTGCTGTGGAGCTCGTTGCTGTCGTTTGTGGCTCCATATTAGGTGATGGAGTATGCCTCTCTTCCTCTTCTTGTTCTTTACCCTTTTTACCTTTCCGACCCTTTGGTTTAACAATCTCCTCCATCTCCTTTCCCTCCCTTCCCAGCAAACACCCCAGTGTCCTTATTCAAACCGTAACAGTCAAAGTTTGTAATGGGGGGAGGGAATGGGTAAAGGAGAAATATTCAGTTCACCAAATTGAGTCTTTATTCCTTTATGTTTAACGTTTGCTTCTTGTGTCAAGTCTTTTTTTTAATTCGCCATCGTCTGTTCAAACATCTCGCATATTTAATTGCAAAGCTGTAGCGAAGACGGAAACGGAGCAGAGGAACGAATCTGCCGATCGCATTCAAAAGGCTCTTTTCCTCTATTTTTTTTGTGCGCAACTCGCAAGACAAAGAGAAGCGCTTCGTCTCCGCCCCTTAAAAAACTCTTATCATCCGCCATTACAGCCCAGACAAACAACAAAGTTATATAGGCAACCACCGGTTAGTCAATAATCCAAAGTCACAATCTTCCCAGTAAAAGCAATCAGATCTCCAACCTGCTCTCCAACTTTTTAATCCAATTTAATCCAGTTTCGGTCGCTCTCCACTCTCTCAATTTCCCCCCAATGTGCTCCGCTTCCAATGCCCAAACTCCATCCGACCTCTTTCACGCGCTCTCCCCCATCCTCTTCTTTCTCCGTCCCACGTCCCAGCTCACTGCGAGGCTCCCGGCGCGGCTCGACAGCCAACGAGGCTCACAACGCTCACCCCGCTGCTCGGAGCGCGCGCGCCTCCGATCCCCGCTCACCAATCGTCTCCCGCAGCTTCCGTCCTCCGTCCTCCGCTTACGCGTCCGTTTCTTCAGTCAAGCTCGCAAAGTCGCAGGAACGCTGCCGCTTTATTCTCTGGCTCCCCTCTACAGAAGAGACGAACTCCGGCACAAAGGAAAACTTTTAAATCAAGCTCCACGAACAGAGGCGAGGGTCAGATCTTCCGATCCCCCCCCTCTGCTCGGAGCTCCGATCTCCAATGTCCGTGCCCCGTTCAACTTCAGTCTCCTCCAAATCTCCTCACCGGCACCACAGCGTCTCGCCAGCGGATCCTCCAGGTGGTCTATAATCAATTTTTTACTCTTGGTCCCATTATTACCCCATTGATATATCAGAGCGAGCGAGGAACGATGTTCCCTCTACGCCATCTTAACTCCGCCTCTGTTTCTGTGATGTTTTATTCCCCACTCATGAAGGTGCAATAATGAAGAAGAAGACAACATTTTAAAAGTCACTTTCTATCCCTTTTGAAAGGCCTGTTTTTGAGGATCAAAACAAACAAACATTAAATTATATGAGGCATTTTAAATCTGAAGATGTTTAGGTTCATTTATTTCTGAAAGAGATGGTAAACCAATTTTGTTGTTGTTCAGTCACACAGTGGATTCCGACCTTTTGCGAACCCCATGGACCATTGCCCTCTAGGCACTTATGTCTTCCACCATCCTGTTCAACCCACTCAGCTTTGTGCCCATTGCATCTACAATACCATCTAGCCATCTCATTTTTGGCCTCCCCCTTCTTCTTTTGCCTTCCCCCTTTCCCAGCATCAAGGCTTTCTCAAGTGAATCCTCTCTTCTCATTTGATGGCCAAAGGACTTTAGCTTAATCTTTACTATTTGTCCTTCTAATGAGCAGTCAGGGTTGATTTCTTTTAGGACCGACTTATTTGTTCTCTTCGCTGTCCAGGATATTCTCAAAACTCTCCTCCAACAGTACATTTCATAGGTGTCTATTCTTCTGCTCTCAGCTTTCCTTATGGTCCAGCTCTTACAACCATATATTATCACTGAAAATACCATTGCCTTGACTATGCAAATTTTTGTTTGCAAGGTGATGTCTCTACTTTTAACTATGTTCCCCAGGTTTCTCATAGCTTGCCTCCCAAGAATCGATTGCCTTTTTATTTCCCTCAACTTTTTTTAATCGGTAGGCTGTAGTAACTTAAATTTTTAAGATTTTAATTTTTAACCTTTTATAGTTTTAAATTTGAGGTTTTTAGGGAATGTTTTATGTCTGTGTTGTTTTCTATGATGTGTAAACCACCCTGAGTCACCTCGATAAGGAGGGCGATGGATAAATACGAATAAAATAAATAAATAAATAAATATTTCATGGCTAAAATCACCATCTGCAGTGATTTTAGACCCTAAAAAAGTAAAATCTTTCTCTGGTTCTACTTCGTCCTTATCTATTTTCCAGGGGCTGATAGGGCCTATTGCCATTACTGTACAGTACACTAGTACCCCGAATAACGTTATGACTTGGTTCCACAAGTCGCGTCGTTATTCGGTTTTTAACGTTGTGCGATACATTGAACACACAATGTTAAAAAAAGCCCTGTTTCCCTGGAGGCTGCAGGAAGCGAGAACATCGGGATTTGAATCCTGACATTTTGGCTTGCTGCTGCCTCCAGGGAGGTGGGAGAACTTTGGAAACAGCTTGGAGCGGGTTTCCCCACCTCCCTGGACCCGGCGGGGGGGTCAGAGACCCCAAAATTGGTAAAAAAAACGTCCGTTTTTTTACCAATTTTGGGGTTTCTGACCCCCCCGCTGGGTCCAGGGAGGTGGGCAGACCCGATCCAAGGTGTTTCTGGGCTTCCCCGACGTCCTGAGCCAGTGCAGCAAGCCAGAATGTCAGAGTTCGAATCCCGATGTTCTGGCTTCCTGCACTGGCTCAGGACGTCGGGGAAGCCCAGAAACACCTTGGATCGGGTCCCCACACCTCCCTGGACCCGGCGAGGGGGTCAGAGCCCCCAAAATTGGTTAAAAAAAGTCCGTTTTTTTTACCAATTTTGGGGTTTCTGACCCCCCCGCCGGGTCCAGGGAGGTGTGGGGACCCGATCCAAGGTGTTTCTGGGCTTCCCCGACGTCCTGAGCCAGTGCAGCAAGCCAGAATGTCAGATTTCGAATCCCGATGTTCTGGCTTCCTGCACTGGCTCAGGACGTCGGGGAAGCCCAGAAACACCTTGGATCGGGTCCCCACACCTCCCTGGACCCGGCGGGGGGGTCAGAGCCCCCAAAATTGGTAAAAAAAACGGACATTTTTTTTACCAATTTGGGGGTTTCTGAACCCCCCGCTGGGTCCTGGGAGGTGTGGGGACCTGATCCAAGGTGTTTCTGGGCTTCCCCGACGTCTTGAGCCAGTGCAGCAACCCAGAACGTCGGGATTCGAATCCTGACATTCTGGGTCACTGCACTGGCTCAGGACATCGGGGAAGCCCAGAAAAAGCTTGGATCGTGTCTGCCCACCTCCCTGGACCCGGCGGGGGGGGTCAGAGACCCCAAAATTGGTAAAAAAAACGTCCGTTTTTTTTTTACCAATTTTGGGGTTTCTGACCCCCTCGCTGGGTCCTGGGAGGTGTGGGGACCCGATCCAAGGTGTTTCTGGGCTTCCCCGACGTCCTGAGCCAGTGCAGCAACCCAGAACGTCGGGATTCGAACTCTGACATCCTGGCTTGCTACACTGGCTCAGGACGTCGGGGAAGCTCAGAAAAAGCTTGGATCGTGTCTGCCCACCTCCCTGGACCCGGCGGGGGGGTCAGAAACCCCAAAATTGGTAAAAAAAGTCCTTTTTTTACCAATTTTGGGGGGTCTGACCCCCCCGCCGGGTCCAGGGAGGTGTGGGGACCCGATCCAAGGTGTTTCTGGGCTTCCCCGACGTCCTGAGCCAGTGCAGGAAGCCAGAACGTCGGGATTCGAACTCTGACATTCTGGCTTGCTGCACCGGCTCTGGACGTCGGGGAAGCCCAGAAACACCTCCAGAGAGATCAGAGGACCCGATCTACAGCTACAGGGTGGCTGGGGAAGCTGACGGGGACTCCCTGTTGGCTTCCCTAGCCACCCGCCCATGCCTCCGCAGCTGTGGGGTGGCTGGGTAAGCCGATGGGGGAGCCCCCCGTCAGCTTTCCAGCCTCCCCACCCCTGCCTCCGTAGCTGCAGGGTGGCTGGGAAGCTGAACGGAGAACCCCGTTCAGCTTTCCACCCACCCTGCTGCTAAGAACGACTGTATCGTGTAACGTTAAAATCGCGTTACTCGATACAAGATGTTTCCGAAAATCTTGTAACGTTATGCGGTTTTAACGATATACGGTACTCGCGTTATACGGGGTATTACTGTATCTTGGTTTTCTTGATGTTGAGTCTTAAACCAGCTTTTGCACTCTCCTCTTTCAACCTAAGCAGGATTTTCTTTAGGTCTTCCTCGCTTTCTGCCATTAGGGTAGTATCATCCGCATATCTCAAATTGTTGATGTTTCTCCCAGCAATTTTGATCCCAAATTGTGATTCATCCCTCTCTGCATTGCACATTATGTGCTTTGTATATAAGTTGAATAAGCAGGGTGACAAAATACAGCCTTGTCTTACTCCTTTTCCTATTCCAAACCACTCCATCATTCCGTATTCTGTCCTAACTGTTGCTTCTTGACTTATGTACAAATTTCTCACGAGGCATATAAGGTGCTCTGGTATTCCCATCTCTTTAATTACCAGCCAGATTTTGTTGTAGTCCACAAAGTCAAAGGCCTTGGTGTAGTCAATGAAACAAAAGTAGACTTGTTTCTGATAATTTAAAAACCCTTTGCCCAAACTCAAATTTGGCACAGCGCAAGAACAAACTCCCATAATTAAGCTAAATTTGGTGCTGATTCAGCATTCAAGTCAGAGTTATAATTTCGAGGTGCCGCATTTTTTGAATTCTGGGGCTATGTTGACTTAGTGGTTAAGATCCTGAGCTTGACAACCTGAACATCAGCAGGTTAGTGATTTGAGACCCAAGCACTGTGTGACAGAGTGAGCTCCCATTGTCCGTCCCAGCTCCTGCCAACCTAGTGGTTTCAAAGCAATTTGAAAGCAAGAAATTGCAAGCAGATAAATAGGTGCAGCATTCTGTGCGCACCAGTGTCTAGTCATGACTGTCACATGAAACTGCCAAAATGAAGGCACCTCTTGGTGCATTCATTCCACAGTTCCTTTTGCCTGACCTAGTGTGAGAAAGATTAGCTGGCAATACATGGTTGCCGTTACCAGGGTATGCTCGATTGTCGTTGAAAAATAGCACAATCTTCAAGGAGGCCCTTTCTGTGTACCCCTTAAAAAAACCCAAAATATATTAAATGCCAAAAAACATTCATTTTCACTTATATGTGGTGTTAGGCACCCAGACATTAGAAATAACATCAACCAGTCTGTTCAAAATCTAGAGAAATTGAATAGAATAACTTGCAACATAGAAGACTTGGTCATTTGGATATGCCAGGAGGCTTTATAACAGAATACAGTACTGTACTGTAATTTATATTTTTTGCAGCCGAGGTTTCCCATCAGGGGGCAGAATTGTTCTAGCAATAGCAGAACCAGACGATCTGTTTCCAAGAGCTCTAGGAACAACCCTCACATTTTCCCTGACATCTGTTCTTTTCCCTCTGTATCATTTTTGTCAGAAGTTAGATAACATTTTTAAAAATAATTTATAATACATTTAACATATATAAAAATAATAATGAACTAATTAGTCTTCCGGTTGTTGATGAGTTGCATGGCTGTGTTTCGGAATTATCTTGATAACCTGCAAAAACAGGCAGCTTTTTAAAATCAACAACACAATGGAATAAAAAATGCAACATACAGAGATTTTCATCTGTTAGTTCAGACAGTATAATTTGACACTTTACATTTAGATTAAAATATGATAACAAGGGTGGACCACATTTGTCAAGACGAATAGAATCTCGTGAACAGACACTTGAGTCTTTATCAGGCTAAGCATTAATGGAATACAGAAAATAAATGTCCCCCAAATCATGGGCAGCTGTTGTAGCCTGACTCTTTTGTCTAAACAAGCAAATTCCAAAATTTTGGAGTTCATTAAGAATGGCAGCTTTCAGATTTCACCCCAATGCCCTTGATAAGATCCATTTTGTCACAAGGACTGAGCAAGAAGAAAGACCAATTCATATGTTTGATAAACAAAGATAGTACCCGTGTAAGCCATACACAATAGAAATACAGAAGGAAGGCGATACCTTTATAACAGGGGTCCTCAAAGTTTTTCAGCCACAGGCCTGACCATGCCCCCTCAGATAGCTGAGTAGGCCAGACTGGTCGTTCCCCCTGCCATAAGTGCTGCCGTAAAACGCATCTGCGGCTGTCATAAATGCATTTATGCAGCTGTAAATGAGTCCATAGCCGATGGTGGCAGTGGCTGGAGCGAGATTGGGGCCTGGATTATTTGGTGCTGCAGGCTGTAGTTTGCAAACCCCTGCTTTATAGGATCACTTTTAAAAAACACTTGCGCAAGCTTTTGTGATTCAAGATCACTTCATCAGGCATGCATCAATTTCTTGTGGATAATGTAGGAAAAGTCCCAAAAGTTCATGGCATGATGTTCAGCCAGGCGTTGTCTCTTAGATGTGTTGTGGGGGGAAACAGTAGGCTGCATCTTTTACGACCCTCATTCAACAAACACAGGAAACCAGGTATTTGCTTATTAAATCATTATTTATAATTTCCCTACCCTACCCACAAGAAATTGATGCATGCCTGAAGACGCGATCTTGAATCACAAAAGCTCGCACCAATTTTTGATTTTTTAAAAAGTGATCCTATAAAGTTATCGCCTTTGTCCAGCATTCAATTCATATGTATTTCCCTGGGAGTAAATCACGTTTAAATCCCAGTGAGAAACCCTACATAGAATTGAGATGAATACAGCATCAGTAAGTGCTTCCAGTGTAGTGTGATGGATAGAGTTGTGGACTAGGGTTTAGAAGATATGGGTTTGAATCCCCACTTGGACAGCAGGGCTCGGGGGGGGGGGCTGGCCCTGGCCCTAATAAAACAGCTCCTTAAATATCTCACTTACCTTGAAATCCCTCTTAGGGACGCTGTAAGTCGGATATGACTTGATAGCACATAGCACGTACAGGGCATTAGCAGCATGACAACAGTGACCTAGATGGAAGAAGGAAACACATCAGGACTAATAATCTTGGAAGTCAGAGCAGCTAGGAATTTTTTTAAAAAAAGTTTTATTTCCCTTGGATTTCTCACACTCCTATCTGCATTCTTGCCTTCCCCAAGCAGTCTCATAGGTTGAGAGGGTGTCTTCTTTTTCTTCATGCTAACTGTTGCTGTATTGAGAAACCAATTTATTGGTAATGTTACAATATTAACAAACTAACTACAGTTGTACCTCGCTTAAAGAGCGTAATGCATTCCACAGGATTGCTCTTTAAGCGAGTTTGCTCTTTAAGTGAAACACCATTGTAAGTGACCAGTTTGGGGGGGGGGGATTGCGAACCCTGTTAAGCGAGTTTTTGGCTGGTTTTATTTGTTAAGCGAAGCGAACATTCAGAGAAAATTCTGCTCTTTAAGCGAGGCACTCTTTAAGCGAGGCACTCTTTATGCAAGGTTTATCTGTAGTTGTATTACTTGTTGCTATTACTCAGTCCTTTTTCACTCTTCTTCCTTTGAAGGTGGCATAAAGACTAAACAAAAATCTGCTGTTTATAAAAGTAACTTTTAAAAGTACAGTAATACCTCGGATAACGTTTACCTCGGATAACGCTAAAAATCGCATAACGTTAAGTAATCTGGGGAGGAAAATTGGATCAAATAACGTTAAGGTCCTATGGGATGGATTGGATAACAACCGCTAAAGCCTGTGCAGTTACAATGTATCTCTATGGAGCTTTAACGTTTTCCGATCCATCCCATAGGATTTTAACATACATCGGATAACACTAAAAATCGGATAACACCAAGACTTGTGGAACCAAGTTATCCGAGGTATTACTGTACCTATAAAATATTACTTTTTATACCAAAGAAGTTGCTTTCTCTCTATCATGCTGCTTTTCGAATGTAATTTTGGTATGCCCCTTATTACTCAGAAAAGGGTAGATATTTTTTTACTGGTAACTATGTTGTTTGTGACTTTTGGCTTCCAAGTTTTGCAGTCCACCAGCTGTGAATTCAGCCAAAATGTGTCTGCAAATTCTACATTAAAGAACATCATACTCCAAGGTTTGTGAGAAGGCCATGCACATTTGATATATACCAATTTGCATTTGGTTTGCAGTTAAAAAGTCCAGTACAGCATTTGGTGTAGAAGCAAGACCACCCTGAATTTCAATATTAGCTTGCATTAAAATCTTGGCTTTAAAACAATGCCTTGGCTTTCTCTGTAGCTTTACGGGTGGATCTTTAAAAAAAAAAATTTAAATGGATTCTTCACCTGTCTTTAAATCATAACGCATGTATTTTATTTTAATTTATTTTTAAAAGAAGTCTTTAAAATTTGAAATATGTTGAGTGGGAGAGAGGCAGGGTTGCAAAAGACTACTTAGAGTGAAACAAAGCTGAGGAAATTAATGTATTATTGTTTCAGGTTGTAAGTTACGCTGTTAAACAATGCCTGGTGTGCTGGTTTGTGCCTGTGGTATATATCTGCGCGACTTCTCAGTATAATTCAAAGAGAGGGAGGGCAGGCAGAGACGTCCCAAGAGCACAATGATTACAGTAATGTGCAGTCCTCTTGTTATGTTCAACCCTGATGTGGTCTGGCCAATAAAAACTTGCACATATACTATTCAGCCAAACTATAGACAACTCATGAAACAAATAATAATCTATACCTACAAATTTGGGAGCAAGTTGTGTCCTGCCCCGCTTGGTTCCTGAGCCATCCCTGAATTAAAACTACTTGTGACATTCCAAAAGTCTCTTATGTGCAGATTTGAAGCACATATGTATTGAGTGGGTGACATTTTTATGAAAATGTCAGGGCACTTGTTAATGATGCTTCACTCTCCTGATCTACCAATTCTTCCTACATATAACTTCACTCTCAATGAGTCTGGCAACACAAGGAATGACTGCCTGTTGAGGAGACAGTGGGAGGCAGTAAAAAGAGCACCATTTTTGCTCACATCGTTAACCAGTGTGGCACTGGTTAAACTGCTGTACTGCAGCCAAAATGTTGTGAGTTCAATCCTGACACAGAGATCCAAGTTAATTCAGCCTTCCATTCTTTCAGGTTTGGTAAAATGAGTACCCAGCATGTTGGGGTCAAAATGTAGTAAGTGCTGTGAGGTAGTATATAAGTGTAATTTCTATTGCTAATCAAGACACACCCTGAGAGTGGCTTCTCTGTGTAGTACACTGTTTAACAACCAGGCTTCATAACTGTTTTGCCCTCAAAGGGCAGATGAGATGGTGTGAAAGACACTCAGACACAGCTCCCTTGGTGGCTCAGTGTGTAAAGTGATTCCCCAAGAGCTGCACAATGGGGGACATGACAGGAGCCTCATTCAGGCACCCCCTGCAAAAACCCTTTCAACCCAGAGTAATCTCTGACACCAAAACACACATGAACAGGAAGATCTAGATCTAGAACAGTGATGGAGAACCTTGGCACTTCAGGTGTTCTGGAACTTCAGTTCTCAGAAGCAATGATCAGTAGGAGTGCTGACTTGGGCTTCTGGGAAATAAAGTCCAAGGACACTTGGAATGCCAAAGTTCATCATCAGTAATTACACCGCATTAATTCAAAGCCCATGGAAAGCCAGTTAGTTGGTTGCCAAAGCTTGGGAAATCTACTTTTCTGGAACTAAATACAACTGCTCGTCTGAGCAAGAATAGACCCATTGCTAAGTAAATCCCATTTATTACTTTGATTAATGGGTCTACTCTAGCTGGAACTACCAATTATTCTCATGCTCTTGACTATACAGTATCTCCTAAAATCTTAGGATTCTGGAAGTTACATAGTCCAAAGCTGCAGCCCTTTCAAATTTTCTTGGTACTCAACTATTGAAAGTAGTGAACAAATTTTCTTTCGTTTCTGCTATTTTATTTATTATCATTACTTAATTTGATTTTTGTCTCACCTCTCTGCCCCATGGCAGCACAAAAAACACAACCAATAATTAGTTAAAACAAATGAATTCACATTAAAAACTGTAATGTACTGTATACATATTTAAAAGATTGTTTTAAATCTACCTTTTAAAAGCCTTCCCCATTTGAGTTGCCTTTTCACTCCCTAAATGCACCGCTATTTTACATTAGCTACTCTGCTTATGTTGTTCATTTCAATCTGACAACTGTTAGGTGTTTTAAACACAGCTTGCGCAACTAGAGCCACTCAGCTCCATGGTGAATACATGGTCAACAAAAAACTGTTGACTTCACCTAGGGAGTTTGTTCTACCAAGGGCTAATTAATGGGTCTAATGTGAAAATAGCTCAGCCTTTTGTGTTCTGACATAAGTTATACATGATTCAGTCCTGAAGATGTGTGAAATTCTCATCGTAATTAAAGTTACCACTCTGGAGCCTGTTACGTCTATGCAAATGCAAGTCAGATTCCAAGAACAATTACTGTACATGTAAATATGCCCCGCTTGACATTTTAAAAAAAATTAATCAGCTAATATGCTTTCTTTTGTTTGTTTGTTTGTTTGGGGTTTTTTTGCAAGTAGTCTGTGGGTTGAAAAAGGCAAGTAACAATGAAAAAGTTTGTTCGGGTTTGTTTTGTGCTCCTCCCCCAAATAAGCTCATTCTGATCAGAAGTGTAGCATGGGGGGCAGGGGGGGCGGATGGCCCCAGGCGGCGCTTTTCAGGAGGCGGCAAAATGTCCCAACTGCTGTAGCCTCCCTCTGCCTGGGCTTGGGAGCTGGTCTTCCCAGGCAGAAGGCGGCCCTTTTACTGCGCCGGCAGCTGGGCTGCCCCCTCTTTGCCTACCGCCGGCCGTGGTTGCCTTTGCTCTGCCTCCACGGCCACCTCCCCCTGATGGGCGCCAACCAGGACTTCGTGGAAGCCGGTGCAATAAGCCAGGCAATTGGGGGGGGGGGGAGACGGCTTTGCCCGAGCCTAGCCTGGGAACACAGGCAGGCAGGCAGGTAGGCAGACCCGGCTTGGGTGCCGCTACATTGAGGGCCACCCTGGGCACGGCAGCAAGGCAGGAAGGGTGGCGGCAGCAGGAGCGACACTCTGACTGTCTCCACGTCCTCCTCCACCTCCTCCCCTCACCACATCCCTGATGCTGGAGGTGTAGCCAGGCAGGACCCAGGCTTGGCCTCGCCTCCCCTGCTCGCCCCTGCCTGCCCATCCAGCTGGCTGTCGGGGGCTCTGCCTGCCCTGGGTTCGGCCCCGGGGCCCTTGGCACAGACAGCGAGGGGTTAACTGGGTCCTGCAGGGGGGAGTGAGCCTAGAGGGAGGCAGCGAGTTTGTTCTTTGCCCCAGGTGGCTGAAGTCTGCGCGACGCCACTTATTCTGATGAATTATTGAAGAAACCTCAGGCTGTTTTTAAGACTTATTGAGATAGGGTTGGGAGGAGCCCAGCTCCTGCTCATTGCACAAATCCTTCTTCTTCTCCTTCTTCTTTTGAGGTTCTGTGCAGCTTATGGGCGGCACAGTGCGCACCCCAGTCCTACCACATAACCTCACCTAGAATATTTGTGTGTGTTTTAACACAGGGGTTTTCAACCTTTTCAAGCCGAGGGCCAGGTCATGCTCTCTCAGACAGCTTCAGTGGCTGGGCAGCCATTTTACCCTGCCTGCCACACATGGTATTTCTGGGTTTGACAGAGGCAGTGGGGGACCACATGAAATGGTGTTGCAAGCCACATCCAGCCCCCAGGATGTAGGTTGAGAACCCCTGGTTTAGCATAAATGTCAACAAATGAGACTGTTTGTTTACATCAGAAACAATCCAATGGCATTTCTGATTTGGAACAATCAGCCAACAGGGTGCCTCCATTGCCCAGGAGATGCCTGAATTCTTCATGGAGGGTCTTTCTCTGTCACTCAGCATAACTCCGAATTGCAAGGGTGCTGCAAGGGCACTCAGTCAAATACCCTGTTTCCCCGAAAATAAGACATACCCATAAAATAAGCCGTAGCAAGATTTCTCAGCAGTTGCGCAAAATAAGCCATACCTCGAAAATCAGACATAGTGATAGGCGTGGCTATGCAGCATCCTGGCGCGGAGCAGTAAAGAAGACTGGCAGCCAGTGGCGTAAAAAAAAAAAAACAAGACTTCCCTGAAAATAAGCCATAGTGTGTCTTCTTGAGGAAAAATAAATACAGTATAAGACAGTGTCTTCTTTTCGGCGAAACATGGTAGCTCTTTTGCAGACCTTTGTACAACGTTGCAACTAAGATGGAACAACAAGTGTTTTGCCCCAGAATGACATTTAGAAGGCACTGAAATCTAGAGATGAATCTGCTGATGAATGTTAGGAAAATAAAGAGTTACATTTCCTTCCTTCCTTCCTTCCTTCCTTCCTTCCTTCCTTCCTTCCTTCCTAGTACTGTACAACTTTCTGATTCTTTTTGAGGAAACCACATTGGAAGAGGTCTCTGCCCATGTGTCAAGGCAGAATATGTGTGAGATGGAACTCATTGTCCAGTCAGTGTTTCCCAAACTTTGGTTTTTGGACTTCAATTCCCAGAAGCCTAAGTCAATTCCCCAAAGCACTAATCAGTCAATGTACTGACTAAGGCTTCTGGGAATTGAATTCCACCAGTTTTCCACAAAACATAGTTTGGGAAATGCTGGCAGATGCCAAAATTGCTAACTACTGTATCTCTCTCTCTTTGTGTTAGGCTCGTGAAAGTCCTTCTGATTTCCAGCCATAGTTTGGAACATAGCTGGTGCAGCTGACATATATACTCTTTCTCAACACCTATTATACCTGACCCCGAGGATCCAAATATGATACTGTAACATTCAAATTCTGCTGCCTGTGATAGCCACTTTGATCTGCTTCTTGATAAAGCCAGTCCTGTTGCCTTTAGTTACCAGACTACCTGTTTAAATACAAGATTGAGATGAGCTACATATTGTTGCATGTTGTAGCAGTTTTATACAATTAAAGTCTGTCTATAATTTTGTATATATGGATTATGATAAAATAACACTAATTTTGTACAACCCACAAATCTCTAGTGTTCTGCTATTCAAAAAGAAACTATAATCTATACTCCTTTTGGAACATCTTACTACTTGGAGAAGGGAGACATGAGTAATAATATTTTTTTGTCATTCAGACTTCAGAACACTCCTAACATTTTGTTCTTCTGGCAATACTTCAAAAACAAAAGGTTTGCTTGAATTATATTCATACTTTCCAGCCATAAATGGAATCCCATAAACTTTTCACTTGAAAATACAGAGAAACCAATAAACATTTAACTTGAGTTGTTATTTGGATGAAGTATAGGCCTCTTGGGGTTATTTGAATTTCTCTTTATGCTATATATTTCTTTTTCATCTTGTTGGATATCCTTTTTTATATTCAACTTATTTTCTCTATGAGAGATTCTCAAAAGAAGAGATAAGATCTAAAAGAAAAGTTGCAGATGAATAAAAAATATTTGAAACTTGTCTAAACATTCATAATCTCTAAACCTAATGGCATTTCGTTTAGAGCAGGGGTCACCAAACACTGGGCCACAGGCAGTCCCAGACCGGCGGTGGGGTTAGGTGGCACTGAGAGCCCCAATGACAGCCTTCTGCCCTCAATGTGCTCTGCCAGGTCTGCCTGGCGAACAGAGTTAGAGCATGGGCTTCAGATACAGCAGATAGGCAGGTGGCCATGCCCTTTCTCCACATTGCTTAACTAAGGTGGGGCTCTGCCCCTTGTCTGTATGCACTGTGATACCTCACTCCCTGAGTCGAACAGTGTGGCTGACATGCAGCTGGGCCCCTCCTCCTTGCCACCAGTCTGTGGTGCTAAAAGGTTGGGGACCCCAGGTTTAGGGAACACGTGACCTTTAAGCAGCTATGCTAGCTTCCAGTTGGTTTGTAGGTACAATTCAAAGTATTGTTGATGAACTTCAACTTCATTTTTTTGAAGAACAAGCTTCTTCATTCCTAAAACCATCTTGTGTGTTCAGCTGCACCTGATGTTTGTGCAGTAGAGAATCTGGAGGTCTAGGAGACAGTGGCTGTGGAACAACCTTCAAGGTCAATCTGTCTCACCTCCTCATTAATATCCTTCTAGATCAGTGTTTCCCAACCTTTGGTTTTCTGGACTTCAGTTCCAGGATGCTTAATTCAGTTCCCCAACTGTACTGACTTAGATTTCTGGGCATTGAAGTCCTCCTGTGAGGCATGCGCCCCATTGTTGGGAACTACTGTTCTAGACAATGGCAAATGCTGTATCTTTTTTTGTAGAATGGCTTGAAATAATTACAGCTTGAAATAGTTACTGGTCTTACAACCAGTAAGACCAGTGGCCATGTCAGCTGGGAGAAACTGAGAGCTATAGTCTCAAAAGGCAACGTGTCCATGTTCTGGTTTCTAGGAAGCCATTTGGTATATGATTTTAATTTGCTGTTGCAATCAGTCCATGTATTTTAGGCATTTGGTTGCTACTGCATTATCTCTATCACTGTCTTGTGTTATATATGATGCCATCAAGTAGAAGGTTGTTTTTTTTATTTTATTTTAAGGCACTAGCTTGCTTCTAGTAATTTCATTCATTCATTTACAGATGGCAATGAAGCAATTTGTGTGTTATATAATGTTGAAGACCCTATCAGTGAGTGTAAGAACTTCCTGGCCAACAGACAGATACAGGAAAGATAGGAAAAGTGTTGAAAAGAGGAAGCAGAAGGGAAATGTAGAACATATAGTTTTCTCTTGATAAGAGTCACAACAGGAGTGGCCAATTTCCTTTGTCTACTGGCTCTCTAGAGCATGGTTTCCAGTGGTGGACATCAGCAGGTTCAGACCAGCTCAACAGAACCGGTAGCAGAAATTCTGACTGGCCCCACCCAACGAAGTTTTGAAATAAAGTAGTCCTAATTTGAGTGCAACGCAGGGCTTTCCCCCTGGCCACACCCACCATACCACAACCACAGTGTGGTAGTAATTTTTTTGGAGCCCACCACTGATGGGTTCCCAACCTGCTGCCCACAAAGCCATTCTATCTGGCCCACCTCCTCTGCACCCGGATGTGGAAGTGGGTACATTTACGTCAGCTATAAAATACCCCCACATATGCCCACAGCTGTCGTAAACATGGAAGTGTGTGCATTTATGACAGCCATAAATGCACCCATTTCTGCTTGGAGGGGCATGATCTGGCCTCCTCAGCTGTCCAGGAGCATGGTCAGGCTTGCAGCATGAAAAGGTTGGTCAATTCTGCTCTAGAAGTTTCTAGCTGGACACTGTGGGAAGCAACATATTGGACTAATTTGATCCAGTCATTTTGCTTATGATCTTTGCAAAGCAGGTTTAAGAGGCAAGAAGACCTTCTTGTCCTGTGGAGATTGACTAGGAGAGTTAAAATTGTGATAAAGAGTTTAGTTGTGAAGGGAAGCTGCTGCAGGGAATCTGTCAAAATCTGAGGCAACTCCAGTATTTGCAAGATGAGTTCCCCAGAGGTAGCTTGATGCTTGCAAGATTGAACCCCTAACCGGGATGGCAGTTCTACTGCTTGTAGGATTGGATCTTTACCCTGCTGCAGCTGCTAAGTCATACCCAAGAACTCTGGGGAAAGTTCTGGGCCATCATAAGCTCCACCTGGGGTCCTGGGGTAGCTTATAAGAACTAGCTCTCCTTCCCAGGCCAGGGGTTGCAGTGGCTTAGCTGTTAAGATGCTGAGCTGGATGAGCATAAAGTTGCCAGATCAGCAGTTTGAGAACAGAGTGAGTTCCCATTGTCTGTCCCAGCTCCTGCCAACTTAGCAGTTCAAAAGCATGAAATTGCAAGTAAATGAAAAGGTACTAATTTAAATGGAAAGTTAACAGTGTTCTGTATGCTCCAGCATCTAGTCATACCACACGACCAAGGAAATGTCTGTAGATTGACCAAGGGTGGCCAAACTTTTTGGGCCATGGGACGATCACATGGCTCAGGGAACATTTGACTTCCACTTCCTGTATGGGTGTGTTTGACTTCCGCTTCCAGGAGTGATGAGGGCTTTGTGGGCTGGATGAATTGGCATTGGGGGCCACATCCAGTGCCTAGGCCATAGTTTTGGCACCCCTAATTTAGACCTGTCAAGTGAAAAAGATTCCATGCAGTACTGTGCCTTCTGCAGAGAGCTCCCCCTATCCTCGGAAGACTGAGAGTTCAGTATGCAAGTGCATGAATGTTGGAAATGTGCTCTTACCAACTGATGTTACTCCTCCTGCAAGAAAACCCAAGTCTGGGTCTTCTAGGCTTGTTAAGTCTGGTTTTGAAAACAGATGATTGTTGTGCTGGGACTTAACAGGGAAGTGAGAGCATGCTTAACTGTTCAGAAAGGGACCAAAAGGGAGAAAATGCTACTCATGACATTAGCTTTCCACCTTAATTATCAGGGGGGCAGGCTGCCATTTACTAGGTGAAAAAAGAAACCCTCACGGGATGGTTCAGTGTAATTTTTGGCACATTAATGTTGCCTATGATAATTTGTTTTGGCTAATTGAGTTTGGTTATATTCTGAGAATCTTTGGAATCAAATCCACTAAATGGCTTCAGTTTCCTGAATGGTGTACCTAGCAATAGACTAATGTATGTCATTTTATAAATAGATTGTACACCCTAAGTCCACATGTAGGAAGTCAAGGAATTGACATGACCTTATAATATAGACACATTCATGGCTCTGTGCCATTGAACAAAAGTCAACAGACTGTGCCGTAATTTACTTTCTTTGGAACAGTATGCTTGCCATGTTCTTTTACAAATATGTTATGCCTGGAAAATGTTGGAAATGATACAAATGGAGCCTGGAACACCTTGCTTTCTGCATTTCAATGTCTATTAGATTAAAAACAATGTTATTTTCAAAACACAGTGGCTTGAAATCTCCTAAACGCTGAAATACAATTAGCACTGTCTAAAGTACTGTATTTGCTGGTGTGTAAGTTGCATTTCCCCCTTAAAATTCAATTGAAAAATGGGGTGTGCCTTATATGCTGGTAATCAAAACAACCATGTTGATCAGTGGTGGCTGGATCCTTTGAAGCCTGTTTCCCCCCATCCCACAGCAGCTGGCCACCAGGAACCAGGGAGGGTAGAATGGAGGGGAGGGGAGGGGAGATGGAACATTTAAAGTCCGTTCCCCCCATTCCACAGTCACCAGGAGCCATGGAGGGTTGAGAGAGGTAGATCCTTTAAAGTCCATCCCCCCCAATCCCACAGCCGCTGGCCACCAGGAGCCAGGAAGGGTGGAATGGGAGGGGAGATGGATCCTTTAAAGCCCATTTCCCCCCATTCCACAGCCGCTGGCTGCCAGGAGTCGGGGGGGGGAGGGCTCCTTTGCAAGCCCCTTCACTCGGCTCCAATCAGTGGCGGGTGGAACTGGGTGAAGTGGCTTCCAAAGGAGCCCTCTTCCTCCTAGGATCAAAGCTCACTGCAGATGGTGATTGCAGCCATGAAATAAAAAGGCGACTGATTCTTGGGAGGCAAGCAATGAGAAACCTGGGGAGCATAGTAAAAAGTAGAGACATCAAATTGCAAACAAAGATTTGCATAGTCAAAGCAATGGTATTCCCTGTGGCAATGTATGGTTGTGAGAGCTGGACCATTAGGAAAGCTGAGCCCAGAAGAATAGACACCTTTGAGATGTGGTGTTGGAAGAGAGTTTTGAGAGTCCCCTGGACAGCGAGGAGAATAAATAGGTCAATCTTAGAAGAAATCACCCCTGACTGCTCCTTAGAAGGTCAAATAATAAAGATGAAGCTAAAGTATTTTGGACATCAAATGAGAAGAGAAGATTCACTTGAGAAAGCCTTGATGCTTGGAAGGATCGAGGGCAAAAGAAGAAGGGGGCGGCCCAAAATGAGATGGCTAGATGGTATTGTAGAGACAATGGGCACAGAGCTGAGCGAATTGAGGGGGATGGTGGAGGACAGGAGTGCCTGGCGGACAGTGGTCCATGGGGTCGCAGAGGGTCGGAATCGAATGTGCGACTGAACAACAAAAACAACAAAAAAGGGCGGCATACAAGTTGAATGAATGAATGAATCTCGCCCTTCCCAGCTTCTAGAATTAACGTTGAAGATTCATGAAAATATGTAGATAATTATGTTTTTCCTTAAAATATGTATAAAAATATGGTCCGTCTTATACCCCAATGTGTCTTATACAGCAGCAAATACGGTAAGTAAGTCCATATAACATCTGCTGCATGCCAGTCTAAAAGTGCTAGGACAAACTTACACGCGATGTTGAGCAGATTTCTTCTAGCCTTTACTCTCTTCTTACAAATGTGAATAGCAGAGTCTGGAATCTGACTACTCCAGGCTCAGGATTGGGTGGAATAAAGTGAATCCTTGCTGCCAGAGTTGCCAAAGCAAAACAATCCCAAACCCTCTTATCTGCATCAGATACAAAACTTCCAGTTTCTGCCAAAGTGATGCATCCTTCTGTACTAGAGATGGGGATAATGATTTCTTTAGCTTCCTCCCATATTGGAAAAATTACATTCCTTCCAGCCTCTATTGGAACTCATTCCCGCATGCACTTTTATGAATCTCAGGGAATGGTGCAAGGGTTAGGGTTAGGGAATGGTGCAACAGATTTGGGGGCAGGTACTGTAATAACCACTGGAATAAGATGATTTGGGAACAGCATGGAAATGATGGGCTGTTCTAACTATTGCTAATTTGAGGACTTTCATTCCCAATATTTGACCTGGGATGTTCTTGCTGAATTATGGGAGTAGTAGTCCTTTGCATCTGAAAATCCCATCTCTGCTCCCTAACATTACTTTGACCGACCCAATCAAAGCTCATACAAGAGAGGGGATCATTTACCCTGTACACCAGGAGTACTCAACCTTTTAAAGCCGGGGGCCGGGTCACGTTCCCTCAGACAGCTTTGGGGGGCAGACGGCCATTTTGCTCTTCCTCCACCATAGGGTACTTCCTGGTGTGGTGGAGTTGGAGGTGTGCCACATGAAATGGTGCCATGGGCAGCATCTGGCCCATGGGCCACAGGTCGAAAATCCTTGCTGTATGCACACACATCAATTCTAAGGGTAATGGAAACTTAATGTAGTTACTGTACCTTAAAAAAAACCCCAAACTCGAATATCATAGAATAAAATGGCTTTTGTTGGCCTTTCAGTTGTCAATCTCTTTTTGTTTTTTTGCTACAGTAACTGGCAGAAAATAATTTTTGTTCAAATTCAGCATTTTTAATCCCCCAAGCACTGCAGCACATTCCAGCTACTTGCAGGGGCAGTTTACCTGACTAAGAAAGACTGGCGAGTTTCTTGAGCCATCCTTATTCTGTTCCAATAATGTAAAATTATCTGGTTTGCCTCATTTAGATCCTTTAACACCCCCCCCCCTTGAAGATAGTGAGCATCCCTATTCAAAATGTATTTATTTAGTAGAACATTGTGTAAGATCCCAAGGCAGGGTACAACAAAGGCAACATAAAATATTTAACAGTTTAAAAGATATAAAATGATTTAACAGTTTAAAATATATAAAACAAACAGACCATTTAAGCTATTTAAACCCATTAAAACTGTAAACAAAGCTCCACAAGCTGCTCAAGTGTGACACTCTAAAGGCTATGGTGAACCAGCCATGTTTGAAGTTGGCCCTGAAATGAAGTCAGTGTCAGCACAAAGCTATTTTTGTAGAAAACCCTGGCTTGAAACAAGGTTGAAATAGGTCCAGATAATTGGAAATGTTCCTTCAAGAACATTTGAAACTGCCAAGGCAACACTTGCTTAAGCACCTTGCCCAAAAAGGGAATACTGTATTTGTGATGGTTTATTGGTTCCCAAATATCTCTTGGTCCAATGAGGTCCTTTGCAGGCATGTATGCAATGTAGCCTGTTTTAAGATGGCAGGGACTGCCCCTTGTCAACCAAGGAGGGCAAGGGTTAATTTTACATGTGGTGGCATGGAATTGTTTAATTTCTCTTGTCTGTGACATCAGTTCACAACAGCTGCAAATGATCCCATGAAAACTGATGGTACACTGGAGAATTCCCCAGATACTCCCAACATTTTGGCATCAAGTTGTAAGCAAATAGAAGTTACTTTTTCTTTGAAGTATCTAGCAAACTGATTGTTGCATGTAGCTAAGGGTTCTGCATGTGGCTAAGGGTTCTTCACGCCAGATTCCAACTAACTCTCCTCTACTCAGGACAACTCTTTTGGGAGGCAGATCAAAGATGAAACAGCATAGGCAAAGTAAACCTTTTTAATGCTTTTGATGGCAGCATAGCCGACACAACAAAGAATTCTCACTAGTTTCCAGTAATACTTGTTTTGAGAACTATGCCACCAGCATGTTTTCATCTGGTTCATCTCATTACCTGGAGATCATCCTTAATGTAAAGAGAATTACAGGCTCCATTGTACAGGAGTGGGCAGTAGAGAGTAACTGTTTTGGCAACCCCTCACATCTCATATCCCATAGTGAGACCAGGACTTTAACCAAATTGCCAGACCTATTAACAGGATAACACCCAGGGCCCAGTATTTAGGAACCTTTTTTTTTTTTTGGGGGGGGGGTGGACTATTTTTATAGGTCTCCCATCTCTGCAAGAAGGAACAAAAGCCATTAAACCAAGTCGCACAAGAAAATTATCTGAATGTGGCAACAGAGTTGCTGAGACCTCTTCAGCAAAAAAAAAAAAAAAAAAAGGATCAGGTATGACATACTGTATGTATATTGAGACAGTTATATGGTTGCCAAGTCAACAACGAAATCCCAAGCGGGACCTATCAGGATAGCTTTGGCATAACTTTCCCAGAACAAACGGTCCTGGGTTCTCGAGCATCATTCCCAAGATTGTTTAGCTCAACTGGGCAGCAGTGTAGCTACCCTGTTTCCCCGAATATAGGACGACTTCGTATAGTAAGGCACCCCCCCTATTTTCCCCCACTTCGGAAATATAAGGGCCTCCCCGAAAATAAGGTACGGTACTCACCTAAATCTTGCCCTGGCGATCCACTGTATCAGCAATAAATGTGTAGTGTATTCTTCTTCATCATGGAAAAATAAGACATCTCCTGAAAATAAGACCTTGTGCATATTTTGGAGGTTTTAAAAATAGAAGACAGTATCTTATATTCGGGGAAACACGGTAGTACAGCAACAGCAAACCTGTTTTGTCTCTTGGCTCCAGCACAAGGCAGGGTAAAGGTAAAGGTAGGTTGCCCTTGTTCAAAAGCCAGTAGTATCAATGTTCATCTCTGTTTATAGCCAAAGAGCCAGTGCTGTCTGTGTTTGCAGATGTTTCTGTGGACATTGGCAGGCATGACTAGACACCGGAGTGGACAGAACCCTGTTTACCTTCTCACCAAAGTGGTACCTGTTTATCTACTTGCAATTTATTGCTTTCCATATGCGAGGTTGTCAGGAGCTGGGACAGAGATGGGAGCTCACTCTGTCATGCAGTACTCGGGGCTTGAACTGCTGACTTGCTGACCTTCCAGTCATCAAATTCAACCTCTCAACCACTAAGCCAGCACAAGGTACAAACCTTCAAAACTACATCCACATTTGCATTGGGAGAGATGCTCTGTTAATATAAATGCTGCTCTAGAATTTTAATTAATGATGCTGTATATTAAGGGAGATAAGCCCAAAATCAGGTTCAACTAGTTGTCCTAAATTCCCACTGAAAGTAGCAGGATATATCAGTTATGACTAATTTAAGCCCTGCAGATCACAGTAGGATTGAAGTATGACTTGAATTATCTGGAATGGGGCCACTTCACTCAGATTAAAAGGAGGGATGGAATTCACTTTGAGCGTCTGGAGGGGGCCATACAAGCGGCAGGCGATACCCAGGAGCTCAATGGATGCCAAGCCGGAAAGAGAGAGGATATTATAAATTCTCCAGCCATCTCTGGCAAAGAGTTGGATTAAGTTGTAAATGGAATGCTTCTGAAGCTAGGTGTGGTCTTCAAGGTATGTGTATCTCTTTCTAATAAATATAAAACAAGAATTCGAGAAACCATCTGTGAACAGTTAAAGCAGGTAAAACAATGTGAGGAAATATGTCCAGAATGTTATCTTTTTCAGCTGCCAGCTCTGTCTTTCAGATAAATGGCCAACATTAGTTCCTTCTTGCAGGCAAGGAGCAGGGAAATAAAGGGGTGGGTGTTTTTATTTTGCCTTTGGGAAAAAGGCTTAAATTCAAAAATATTCTGATGATTATTCCATTTGACAACATGATGGAAACAGGAAAAACAAAGTCAGGCAGTCGGAGGCTCAGTCAAGGAAAATAAAAATGTCTTATTATTAGTGCGGTTTTGTTTCTCGTGCCAGATCCTCTCAGCTTAAGTAAATCATCTTGAGCTGTGTTGACTGTAGTGAAAATGGCATTATTTTAGAATCAAGACATTTGGTCCAGTCTTTTAACATCTCTTTAAGATATTAAATGAGTCCCTATCTCAACTCCACAAATCAGACCCTACTGTTCTAGATAACCCAGTGGTTCATTCATTAGTCTTCTGCACAGCATTGTATAGACTTGAATAAATGGAGCTGCCTTTAACTAGCTTTCCCCCAAGTATATATGCATCTATGTTTCTTCTCCATGAATGTAGGCTCTTCATTTCCATTGGCCACTGAACACCTGGCCCTCTTGTGGCCAAATCAAAAGGTTAGTCTCAGCGAGAGTAAAATTGCATGAATGGGACTTCTTGTCAACACTTATGTCACTTACTCTAGTTGGAATTAGCAGTTGGATTTGAGCCATAGCTTTCTTCCATACACATGAGATTGGGGAGTTATGGAAAGATAGATCACTGTTACTTTATTTTTATTAATATTTAAATAAAATAAATAAATAACAATGAATATAGCAGCTCCTCTGGTGGCTTAGTGGTTAAAATGCTGAGCTGGAGATTGGAAGGGCAGGTTTTGGTACCGGAGAGCTGCCCTTGTGGACATGAAAGAAGCCTCATTCGGGCATCCCCTAAAAATCCTTTCAATCTAGAGTAATCTCCAACACAAAATTATTATCCTTTTATAGCTCATTGAAGCATTCTTTTATAACACATCCTCCTTTGCCAAAATAACTTAGTTGGGTTTTGTTACTACTCTATACTGTAGCAGTAGCAGTAGCAATAGTTCTTTTTCATGCTGTGTGCCACCTGTCTCCACCACCATAGTATATTGGGCAATGTCTCCTTGTTCCTTCAACAATAAGGTATTACAGGACTGGGGTGCTAACCTGACATCCAACCCTCCTCTTTTCTCATCTGGGTTTGGGACCAGCAATGACTGCGTTACTATGTACCTTGCATACCATTTTTTTTAAATAAAAAAGGGACACCATTTACTAATCTGCTTCAAGCAGGAAAGTATATTGGGCTAACCCTAGTCCTGTGGTGGCGAACCTATGGCAAGCATGCCAGAGATGGCACTCGGAGCCCTCTCTGTGGCCACCCGTTCAGTTACCCCAGCACAGGGTTTGCTCCGCCCCTCTGCCCAGCAGCCCAATGGGAGCATTTATTCCCTCCCCTGTTGCCATGTTGGCACTTTGCAAGAAATAAGTGGGCTTTGGGTTGCAGTTTGGGCACTTGGTCTCTAAAAGGTTCGCCATCACTGCCCTAGTCCAAAGCCTTCTCAAGGACTTTGTGGGGTTGGGTGGGTAAAAAGAACCTATTGGAGATTCTTCTACTGGCTTTCATCCTTAGAGGACATCCAAGGAGCTAGATCTGGTTAGCTCTGTATCTGATAACCATTATTCAGCTAATGGCTGAATAATCCAACATTTTTTTAAACATGGATATGTTGATGTGATTGACATGAATAAATCAACAGTAGAGTGATCTACATGCTTCAAGCACAATACAATGCTTTTTGAAGTTGCATAGAATATTTTTTAGTGTTGACAGACTAGATCAGAGCAGAAAGACTGGCCTACTATTGCCTTGATGTTGTCAAGGGAGCCTTGGTAGCCTTGGTAGCTAGTCCCAGTTTAACAAGAATTAATATGGCAGCTAAACTCCTAGTTCTACATGGAACAGTCCTGTCACATCTCATTACAGTCCACACAGGAAGGAATTCTTTTTCTCTTCATCTGCAGTTACTTTCACAACAGCCTCTGACTTCTATTTCTTCCAGAGACTGTAGCCAATCATGTCATATTTAAGTCATCTGGGAAGTTGTCTTAAGGGTTTACAAGGTTAACAACTGTTAACTTACTTTGCTGGTCAGTATGATTTTCGCATTCATCTTGATTCCCCTTATTTTACAGTTCTTCCCTTGACATTGCAATATTCCTAGTGACATGACAAGTTTGCATGGTTCTTTGTTTTTTGCTTGACTTGCTTTTCAAAATTGGCTTTAGAGGAGCTGTGTAAGCAAGCAGCTTGGCCTGCTTATGTTCTTGCTTTCTAATAAAAGAAATGTTTCAGGACCAAGAATGAATAAGTCTACTGATGCTTGTTTCCATTATGAATTAACATTACGAAATGTTTAGGAACAAGACATGATGACAACTCAGAAATAAATTGTCATTACTACTGTATGCATATTTTTCTTTCACACACATTTCTTGTGTGTAACAAGATGGTAACTTGTGTGTAACAAGATGTTAACTATTTACGTATCAGGAAAACTGATTTCCCAACTCTGAAAAGAATTCAGGAAAAGGCGATGATATTAACAACTGGACTAGGAAGCTACTGAAAGCTGTCTTCAAAACAATAGGGTCATTTTAATGGGGGTGTTGGTGGAAATAGCTCTCCTTCAGCTATATCTACGTGTATGTATCAAATGATACAGCTTGACTAAAGAGATTGATATAAGGAATCTGAATTTATTTACAATAATTAGCATGGCAAGCAACATCAATTTCTCAGTAACCTGTTGTATAATCTGGATACTTTTCATCTCTCTTAATGTGCATGGAAACCTGTTAAAAACCCAACCTTCTTCAAAACTCCTTTGTTGAAATCTAAAATTTATGGAAAGATCTTAAACATGTTTCCCTGGAGGCACATTCTGTAGAGTTCCATTAGAATTACTCCCTTGTAGGAATGGTTTGGATTACAACTTTAAATGGAACTCTGATACAATGGAGTACTCAGCAGTCTGGCCAGGTTACCTGTTATGGTAATAGAGTAACCAGGGATTCTCAACCTGCGGCCCATTGGCTGGATGTGGAAGAAAGGAAGTACCATGTGGTGGAGGAAGGGCAAAATGGCCGTCCGGCCCCTGAAGCTGTCTGAGGGAGCATGACCCGGCCTCTGGCTTTAAAAGGTTAAGAACTCTTGGAGTAGATCATACTGCCAGTGACTCAACACTGGTGGCTGTTAACTAACCCAACAACCCTGAAGACTAACAGCCTTGGATGGCAAAGTCCATAGAGAAGGGTGATGGTCCCTAAATTGATTAAATCCTACTTGAATCCACCTTGATGGAGGGCAGCAACTTCATCAAGGTGCTGCCTCTGACCCAGCCCCCAACACCGGCTGGGTTCAAAAGAGCCTCCGCGGCCTGGCCGGCTCCAGCAAGGCCTCGAGGGGTATGGACATAGTGGGTGGGGTTGAGTTTGGGAGGTTTTTGTGTATTATTTATGAAGTATTTTTGAAGTGTTTTTTAATGATTTGATGTTATTGTTATTAGGGATGTTCTGAATTGCCTTTGATGCAATATCTTGTATACTTTGTATCTTTGTTAACCGCCCACTTGGCTAGTGGGGCGGCATACAAGTCAAACAACAAGAACAAGAACAATAATAATAATAAATATTAGCCTGGGCTAACGAGAACTTTGTGTGCCAAAAGGGCTCAGGACCAGAAAGTGACTCATAGAGCCAGATCAGTGGTACGGGTGTCACGCTCTAATGCAGAAGGCAGATGAAAGGTTACTGCATTATATTCTTAAGACAGTCTTCATGGATATTCGCATGAAGATAGTCAATATTCTGAACTGGATATGGCACAAGAAGAAGGAATATTCACCAGAATTATTAATTCAGAAATGGTTCATGTGTTGGAAGTTTCTGGTTGTGGATATTTTCATTGCTTGCTACTGCTTTGACATGACTGAGGCACTATTAACTATTCTTGCCTCCCATGCTACAGCGCAATATGTACTCAGGTTTGTGCCATATCAAAAGTTTCTATCTCCTAGTTGTGAGCAGTGGTTCCAGCAGATTCAGTAAATACCTTTTTGACTCAGTGTACAGAATTAGAGAAACTGGTGTTATTGGGAGCTTTACCACACTTTTCAGAAGAAAAAAGTTTGCTTAGCAATGCTCATGTTTTCTTAAAGAACAATGCAACAAGGAATGTCTTCAAAGACTGGTTCCAGGAGTTTCTGGTTTTATCAGGGAATTTAGTCTCTCCAGTTCACTGCCTAGTGAAAATAGTTCAGATTTAATAAAGCACAGATGTTGACATACGCACTCACCTTTATCATTGCATGGATGCATTTCATACTAAATTTCACCTAAGGAATTTTAGACTTTCAAGATAATAATCAAAAACACATCTAGCTTCCCATTGGGTTTATTCCTTGTTTGAGATTGCAGATGCCCCTACACTATGCCATGTAATTTTGGGGAGAACTAGTTAAAATGTTTTATACAATCTTACCTGCAGTTATTTTAGCACCTCAGTTTTTGATGCTTGCTATAAACTAGGCCATTAAGAAAGTATTCCTTTCTCAACATTCTTCTTGTTTCTGCTATCAGCAAAAAGTAACCTTGTATAATAAAGTTAGGATCCTATTACAGTATAATTAGATATAGTTCCTTTCTGACTACATTGCAGGAATTCTTTTGAGGGGGGAAAAAGTACAACATTTTTAACACAGGAAAAAAAGCCTGCTATGTTTAAATTTCAGCCAGGAGGACATCACTTTGCTACTTTATTTCTCATTCCACATCAGACTGGAGAATTTGTTGTCCAGATCAACAAAAGTTGGATCCCAAAGCGTATATCTTGTTATTGAGGTTATTGGCTAATTATTTCTCCACTGCTAAAAAGATCTCCTGGTCCTTATATTCACTAGTCTCAAGATATAAAAGCAGGCATTTTTAGAACTAGCATGGAGCAGTAGCCAAGCATAGACTTGACAATGAATGAGAAATCTTCGTTGTCATCGACTGCAACTTGAATCCACGAATACATTTCTTTTCTGAAGCAGGAAAAATGTCACTGGCATGAATTTGTTTAAGGTGGATCCCAGCTTGCCATGAAGTGACCCACACACTATGATCACGGAGCCATTTTCTGCGGCACACATGAAACGAGACATGCAAGATTTAACACCGGGATTGCAATGGTTTGCTGCAGCCTTGAGGATATGGACAAGGTGCACCTTCATAGCCAGTCCATCTGGTATGGCCTCTTCCACCTCCATGACCGTTGGAAATCGGAGTTCCTCCTCCGCTCATTTTGCTGTTGGGCCCAATATGATGGGTTCTAGTGGCATTTCCTCCATTTAGGGGAACCATCACTCCACCTAAAGGGGCTTATCCACCCGTAGCCATTGGCCTCTTTAGGGAGTCAAGTTAGTTAACTACCGCCTGACACTCGGTGTTGAGTTACTGGCTGTACGGTCTACTCCATTACCGTAATGGGATGTCCGGGCAGACATAGAATGAGAAATAAAAACAAGCAAATCAAACTGGTTCTTTGTCTCTCCTTCTCTGTGTGTGTTTATTTGTTTCCTTGCTGGATTTTAGACTACTTTCCACAAAATTAAGAAACATTGCTGCTTCTTTTCCCATTCAGCCTTTTAATCAAGGAATGGTATAAACTTTAGGGTGGGACTGCAATGGCTCAAGTGGCTAAGATGCTGACTGGAAGGCAACAGGTCAGTAGTTCAATTCCCGAGTACTGCAGGACGGAATGAGCTGCCATCTTTGTCCCAGCTCCTGCCAACCAAGCAGTTTGAAAGCAAGAAATTGCAAGTAGATAAATAGGGACCACTTTGGTGCGAAGGCAAACAACGTTCCATGCACTCAGGTGCATTCATGCCTGCCACATGACCATGGAAACATCTGCAGAAGCAGACAGAGCAGGATCTTCGGCTTTGAAACAGAGATGAGCACTGAACCCTAGAGTTGGATACAACTGGCTTTCGAGCAAGGGAAACCTTTACCTTTTACCTTTATAAACTTTAGGAAATGATCACAGTGTCTCCCGCCTCCAAGCAATAGTGTTCTCAGCTCTTATCTCTGCAGTAAGACCAGTAGCAAGCAATTGTTTGATTTTTGCCCCTTGATTGCACAATAGCTTTTACAACTTTTTGCTGTTACTCAGATGATGCAGTACTGTAAGATTTGGGCAAAAGTGGAGTGAAGGTTGCCATTGCTTGAAAGTAAGTCATATCCAACTCTAGGGTTTGGTGCTCATTTCCGTCTATAGCCAAAGAACTAGGGAACATGTGGCATGCATGACTAGACACTGGAGTGCACGGAACACTGTTTACCATCCCACTGAAGTGTTACCTATTTATCTACTTGCAATTTCTTGCTTTTGAACTGCTAGGTTGGAAGGAGCTGGGACAGAGATGGGAACTCACTCTATCATGCAGCACTCGGGTCTCAAATTGCTGACCTGCTGACTTTCCAGTCATCAAGGTCAGTGTCTTAACCACTAAGCCACCACACTCTAGCTGGGGCTAGACACAAGTTGTTTCTGAATAGTTTAATGTTCAATTCCTGCACTAGTTCACTAAGTGCCTATTGCTCTCAGGCCTTTGTTGTTGTTTATGTTGTTGCTATGTTTACATAAATGCAGAGATAGATACAGAAACGTGTGCCAGTAATATGCTACCAATTAACCACACATGGAACCACCCATTCTGTATATGCTTTCTCCTTCCCAGCTACTTATACAAGGGGAAAGTTACTAAGCTTTGCTCAAGGCGAAATCTCCGTAACTGTGAGCTGGTGATCACTGTATGGATCTACAGCAATGAAGGTCATACACTCTAGACTTGCAAATAGATATTCATCTCAAGTTAGTTAAAAGGGGTATTTTCTGTGGAAAATTAAAACATTCCTACCTGTAAAAATCTCTCCCCTTCCCCATAAATCTGAAAGAACATCATGAACGCGTAAGTATAGAAGCCTTTCAGCCTTTTGAAGAACCAGAAGGTCCTAGCCAACAATTGTTTTTGTCTGGAGATTGTGAGATGTTGAGCCATGAGCCTATTGCTTAGGGATGACCACATGAAAAAGAAGGCAGGACTCCTGTGCTTTTAATCCTTGTGTGGAAGAGGGAATTTCCTCATGTGCGGATTACACGAATCCATGCAAACTGAATTTCCCTCTTCAAATCGATGATTAAAATGTAGATGCCCTATCCTGCTTTTAATATGAATGTGCTATTAATTCTCTCCTCTGTGGGCTTTTGAAGAACTCATACACCGGACGTTCTCATTCTGTATGCCTCTTACTTCTGAGTTGGCTTAGTTTGGCTTAATAGCCAATCAAAAGCTGATCCCTGCTATTTAATACATGCTCTGTGAGTTTCCCTTAAAACTCAAAGTGAAACTAAAGCTAATAATGAGAAAATAGTTTAGAACATGCTTTCCTCCTAAGAAAAATAAGAAACCTTTAAAAAAAAAATGAACAAAAATAATTTCAGATCCCTTTGTTTTTCTATCCAAGGAAAACCCCAGCTTTCAACCAACATTGGTTCTCCTTTGGAAAGAAACTTACACAGGCTTCCCTTTGATCCTGTTCCATATTTACAAGATGATCCTACCAAACTGTCACTTGTCTTGAAAAACACTCAATGTAATAAATAAGTGCCATGCAAGCTGCCAACTGAAAGGCAAAGGGGGGAACATTAAAACGATTAAGAGAAAGCGGGGTGTCAGTCCAACTATAATAAAGCCAGTATCAGTTCAGTCTGCTGTAATTTGAAACAGCTGCCTGCTGGCCATGGCTTATGGTAGAGCAGGCCAAGTTCTTGGACACTGAGTTATTCTTAGAAGTGTGCACACAGGCATTGGCAAGCTTTGTTGAACTCTGCCTGCTGCCAGCCCCCTGTCAAAAGCATGTGCCAATGAATCTTAGACCTATTGTTCACATTTATGAAACAATAAGGCCTTTTAATTTCAAATTATCCCAAGGCTAAAGAGACGGAATGTCCAGCACACTCAAAAATTGGGCTGACACCAGCAAATGAAAAATTTTGATACAGACTGTTGTCATTTACTTCATTTCATTTGACCACTTGTATGATCAGATGAAATATCGTGGGAACTTCTCCCCACCCACTCCAAGCCATTGATTGATATAATTTGACATCGCCAGACCTGCTACTAGTCAAAGTGCTTCAGGCAGCAGGCACTAGAGGGGGGTATTTATCCTAAGCATCCTAACCACTCCCGTCTGTTGAAAGACAGCGTGTACCCTTACATAAGCAATTAGGGAGGTCAGTGAGTTAAAGTACAAAGAAGAAACTCAGAGAGAACTGACTAAACTATCTAATTCTTTTCATTGCTTATGCCCCCTCTTCATTTTTTTCTGCCACAATGTCACCTATGACTGATTCAGCTTCTTCACTGTACATGCCCCACAAACATCTTTGTCCTGTAACTCTAATGGTAATTAACTACTTGGTGTCATTAAAAACTAATTACTTTTAAAATAACTTTCTAGATTCTGATTAGAAAGTTCGCTTGCTGGTTAAAATAGGTGGTTTAGTCTAGGGTCCTTGTTTGGCTAGAAGAAACTGTTCATCCGACCATTTGTAGGCCTCTTTTGACATCTGTGAGTATATATCTGTGGTTGCAGGTTGGAATTTGTGCAAAATTAACAGAGATAGTTGGGGCTCAATTGGCCCTTGAAAAGTCTTTCTGTGGGTTACAGACCGTAGCCTTAAGGAAGAAATGCCTCCAAAGGTAACCTAAAATGTATAACGGTGGACTTATGTAAGAGGTAGTGAACGAATAGGATTCTGAAAAGAAGACATATTAATCAAAATTAATCTTAAAAATATTTTCTGACAGAAGAAAGGTTATTTGCATTTGCTACTGCTGTCACCTGTAAAAGCACCATCACTATTAGTAATGCACAGCAAAATCAGCATTGGAAATGAGCCCAGTTTGGCAAGGGATTTTGCTCCATCACTCTCTCACCTGTGTCTGCGCTGCCGAGTATGTCTGGCAGTACTTAAACCACCTCAGTAAGTGAACACCAACTTTGTGGGTGTTATGTTATCGCATTTCGCTAGTTACATCTGGCTGCCATATTTCCCTTTGGTTTTGTCATCTCTGAGCAATTCTAAACAACACCAGTTCCTTCACTTTTTTTCCTGTCACATCCCAGTTTTTGTTAAATCATTAGTTTCCCCTCAGATCTTTCTCTCTCACACTTCTAGCCTTTCGCAATTGTGTTTTTGTTTGGTTCCTTTGACTTTCATTTTGCCTCGCTCAGTCATCCCACCTCACAACTTTTGCTTGTCACCTTTTTAAAAAACTACTGTTATTTTAGCTGTTTTAATAATAACATCAGTCATCCTGGTCTTTTTAACAGCTTCTAGTGATTTCACAAAGTATATTTAACTCTTTATGTCCCCTCTGTTTAATTTTACTTTTTAACATTGTTCTGTATGGCTTTTCTCCCTTTCATTAGTTCATCACAGAGTGGAGCCCTGTTGCCAAGGGGAACCCTAGCAGGAAAGTATACATGTACAGTGAAACTCTGCTTTACGGACACCTTGCGTTATGGAAAACTTGCCACACAGAAAGTGTTAGATCCGGAGATCAGGGCGCGGGAGTGAGGACACGGAAGCCATTTAAATATCTAACAGAAAGAAATCCATTGAAAATTACGCCCATCTTAATGGATTTATTTTTTTTTTTTTTTTGCTTTTCAATGCATTCCTTTGGGAAACCACACTTTGCTTTAAGTTTTTTTTGTTTTCAAAGCATGCCTATGGGAAATCATGCAATGCAGTCCTATGGATGCTTTGCTCTAAGGAATCTTTGTGATAAGGAAAACTCCACAGAACAAATTAATTCCATAAAGCGGGATTTCACTGTTTTTCAATTCTCTTATACTAGAACTGTTTTCTGAAATGAATTGTAAATTAATAAAGTCACTGCACTAGCACTCATTTTTAAATTAATTAGATAATTTAATTTTTAATTTAATTTCCAATTTGTATAGCCACTCAACTCGGAATGACTCTGGGTGGGCTTATAACATTAACATCAGTAATACAATCTAAAAACTTAAAACCAGTAAAAAACCCAATTAAAAAATAAAATAAGAAATTAGCCCGACAGCTAAAAAGAGCAAGGGAGTGATATTACTATATCAGCCAGCAAGTGGGGGTCACTGCACCAGGCCAGGCCAGGCCAGGCTAGGCTAGGCTAGGGCGCGCTGCACCCCCGCACCGCTGCTATTTCCGCCTGCTGCTCCCCGTCCCGACCCCAGGGTAAGTGACCAGGGTTTGTGTTTGGAGTAGGTGGGTTGGCGTGGGTGGGTATTTTATGTAGTGTGCTTTTATGTGTATTTATTTTAATGTCTATTTTAATTTGTATTTTTATGTTTTAAATTTCTATTTAATGTCTATTTAATTTGTATTTTAATGTGTTTTTTATTTCTATTTTTATGTGTACTGTATTTTTTTTACTTTGGCTCCACCCACATCATTGGTTCCTCCCACGACATCATGATGTTGGCTCCGCCCACGACATCATGATGTCATGGTGTTGGCTCCGTCCACAGTGTAATAGTAAAAATTTTGGCTGCCCACCACTGGCCTGTTTATAATTTTTCCCCTGTAGCATCTAGTCTAGTGGTGGCGAACCTATGGCACGTGTGCCAGATGTGACACTCAGAGCCCTCTCTATGGGCATTTGTGCAGTCACCCTAGCACAGAGTTTGCCCCACCCCTCTGCCGAGCAGCCCAATGGCAGCGCCTCTTCCCTCCCCCCAGCACAGACTTCACACTGCCACTCTGCCCAGCAGTCCAATGGGAGCATGTCCTCCCTCCCCTCTTGCTGTGTTGGCACTTTGCAATAAATAAGTGGGTTTTGGGTTGCAGTTTGGGCATTTGGACTCTAAAAGGTTCACCATCACTGATCTAGTCTTTATAAGCATATATGCTATTGTAACCCCATGAACTAATTTGTTCAGCCCAATCAGTGAAGAAATCCAAGGAATGGGCTGTGATTCAGGATTAGAGTTAGAAAGAACAGGGGAGCTGGCAAAGATAAGTTCTTTACCACTTGGTAATAGAATTTCAATATGTTTGTGCAGACACTGGAAAGGTAAATCCACACAATGATCTTATGTTTCTTTATATCAATATGGTACTAAAAAAGGAAAAAAGAATAAATTATAGGATGATTTCATTCCAATAGATCACAATAAAATGCATTCCTGAGAAAGAACTGGTGTATCTGTTGATTTTGGAATGACGAGATGAATAGGCAATGTGGCATGGTTAGCTTGGTGGATTAGAATTGGGAATAGCCAAATTAAAACCATACTCAAACATGGCCATAGTCAATCTCTCATCTTAACTTTTGTTATAGGGTGCTTGTGATGGCATAAGCCGATGGAGGAGACCAATTGATATTGCCTTGAGTTGCTGAAAGGAAAAGTAAGAAATAAATACATAAATTGAATAGAAGAGGGGTTCTTCAGAGTTTCCATGACAAGAAGTAGATTAGTATTCAATGCTAGCTATTATCACATTATATATACTGTATATCAGTGATGGTCAATCTTGGCACTCCAAATGTTCTTGGACTTCAATTCCCAGAAGCCCCGATCAGCAGGAGTACTGACTTGGGCTTCTAGGAATTGAAGTCCAAGAACACCTGGAGTGCCAAGGTTGGCCATCACTGATATATATATATAATAGTATCATACTCTGGTTCTAGGACTGTAAGCAGACTCTCATCAGTCAGGGCAGATCATTACTATTGCTTCCTGAATCAGCTGATAGGGCCTGAACTCACAATGACTCTTTGTGACTGTAACAACAATTACATTTGGGACTTTTCAGATTGATTTGCATTCTAACAGTAGTTACCGGGAGTCTTTAGTCCTGATCAAAGCAACCCAAACTGTTTTGCTACATGAGGCAAATATTAAAACACTCCTTTTTCATTTTATGGGCTGAAAGTTGTTTGGGTAGCATCACTCCATGACACTTGAGGCAGCAGATAAGATTAGGATGAGACATATGGGTTACATCATGGGTCCCCAACCTTCTTTGCACCATGGACTGGTTTCATGTTAAACAATTTGGTGGTGGGTTTGGCCAGTGCACACAGGCGGTGTGTGTGTGTGTGTGTGTCCCTGCCATAGTTAAGCAACGTGGAGGAGGGGGCAACCATCTGCCTATCTGCTGTGTCTGAAGCCCATACTCTTACTCCGTTTGCTGGGCAGACCCAGCAGAGGATGTTGAGGGCAGAAGGCTGCCATCGGGGCTCCCAGCACCACCCACCCCCACAGCCTGGTTCAGGAGAGTCTGCAGCCCGGTGGTTGGGGACCCCCGGGTTACCTGGTTCTGCCACTGAACAGTAGAAATACCTGTAGAACATGGGGGAAACAAGCCAAATGGTAGTGGTGGCTATTACTGCAGTCCTTCTCACTTGCCACTCAAGACATTTTCCTTACTGTAATAAGCTAGATAGTCTGATTTTTACAGTATTAGAGGTTTAGTGTACCAGTTTGTGTAAATGTCAAATACTATACCTTATTGTACTAATCCTAGTAATTTACTCCTAGTGTAACCTTCTGTTTAGCAAATGTTAATGAAAATGATGATGCTTGCCAGATTCTGATTTACAGGACTTGGATTTTGCCCTCTTAGTGAAAACAATGGAAATTTCCATTATATTTTTTTGACTGTACATCAAGCCTCTGCCAACTCACAGTACTATAAAAATGTCAGTTGTTTAGAGCTGAAGTGAAATGTAAGCATCGGAGAGAAAAATAAATAATGGGAGGCAGGAGACACAAAAACACAATTCCACATTATATCACACATGCATACACAACAGATACTGACAGCACAGATACGAAGGCATCATGTGTACAGCAACAACAGACAAGGACAACATGAATTTTCCTCTATTGATTTAAACTGTCTTGCTTGAACGTTTAGAATAATTTCCCCTGTGTCACATTATAAAATGCTTAAAGACTCTTAGGTGGATCTCAGCTTGCCATGAAGTGACCCACACACTATGATCATGGAGCCATCTCCTGTGGCACATGTGAAATGAGACATGCATGATTTAACACTGAGACTACAATGGACTGCCACAGCCTTGAGGATATGGATAAAGTGCGCCTTCACAGTCAGTCCATCTGGCATGGCCTCTTCCACCTCCATGACCATTGGGAATCAGAGTTCCTCCTCTGCTCATTTTGCTGTTGGGCCCAATATGATGGTTTCCAGTGGCATTTCCTCTGCTGAAGGGGACCATCACCTCACCCAAAGGAGCTAATCCGCCCATAACCATTGGCCTCTTTAGGGAATCAGGTTATTTACCACTGCCCAACACTTGGAGTTGAGTTGCTGGCTGTACGGTCTACTCCATTACCATAGCGGGATGTCCGGATAGACATTACTGTTTGAAAGACGTAAGAGAAAACTCCCAGCTGATTCTAAACCATAGGTAGCTGTTGCTAGTTTTTGTCCAAAGGACCTAAACGACAGCAACAATCTATTAACAGCTATACAAGGCTAACATATCCATGAGACGTTAATCTCCTTAAATGAAGAACTGTGCTTTATTCCTGCATTCTGTCCCTGGCTGACCTTTAGTCCCTGTGCAACCTCTGGGTTCATCTGTCAGATATAATCATGGCACCTGCCTGACAAGTTTGCTTAGCAATCAGCTTTATGACGTTGAGGGCAGATTGACAGCAAGGATACAGGAAAACAGTTTTTCCCTGTCTCTCCAAGAGGTTAACTCCAATCAAGAGGGGAACACCCCTTATCTTGACGCTGCTGGCATCTTGGCCTTGGGTGACATTTGTTGCTTTTTAAAATTTGCTAAGTAGAAACAGCTAGGAAGAATTTGACCTTAAACTATGATTTACCCATGCCAACAAAAAGGCTGTTGTGGGACTGAGACTGCCCTTAACAATATCAAGTTAAAACCTCATTTAGTGGAGTTGTCAGCAGTCCCCCCCCCTTCAAATATTAATTTTGAATAAGCTCGTTGATGAAATAGGTCTTGTGCAAGTATCTCTCAAGAGCCCCTTCCTTGAACCTCTGGGGTGTATCAAACCTTAACAATGATCTGTCACTTAAAGACAGCTTGCAAATATGACATCTTCCCCCCACCCTAGCCACCCTCCTCCATTGGGCCTGAGAGAAATGTCAATCATCTCTGATGAATGGAAAGCAAACTATTCATCAGCTGGTCATTAACTGTAGCTGACAAGGCCATTTTGATGAATATACCTTTATTATACTCCATTAGGTGTCTTTATGGCTGGCTACACTTTGTAGCCAAATGGTGGACATCTGAACCCTGCAGAAGGCTCTTAAATCAATATGAACCACTGTGCACTTAGCTCCAACAGCCCCGTTCCAAGATATACATTCTGTGGCTGCAAAAAGCTTTGCCTAAACATTTACTTAACCATTTATTCAGTCATCCCATGTGGTTCATCATTTCAAAAAGGTGGTAAAGTTTGCCCTTGCTCGAAATTCAGTTGTGTCTAACTAAAGGGTTTGGTGCTCATCTCTGTTTACAGACAAAGAGCCAGCACTGTCTGCATCTGCAGATGGTTCCATGGATATGTCCAGTGGTGGGCTCCAAAAAATTTTACTACCACACTGTGGGCAATGTATGTTGGGCGTGGCCAGGGGGAAGCCCGGCATTGCACGTGAATTAGGACTACTTTCTTTCAAAACTTGGATGGGTGGGAACAGCCAGAATTTCTGCTACCGGTTCTGGCAAACTGGTGCGAACCGGCTGATGCCCACCACTGGACATATGGCAGGAACAATTAGACACAGAATGCTGTTCACCTTCCCACTGAAGTGGTACCTATTTATCTACTTGCAATTTTTTGATTTCGAACTGCTAGGTTAGCAGGAGCTGGAACAGAGACAGAAACTCACTCCACTGTGCAGCACTCAGGTCTCAAACTGCTGACCTGCCAACCTACCAGTCATCAAGTTCAGCATCTTAACCACTAAGCCATCTCAGTCAATTTAGTCAATCAAAAAGATGACATAGTAGATTACTGTGGTGCTGGAGGAGAATTTTGAGAGTACCCTGGACAGCAAAGAGAACAAATAGGTCGATTTAAAAGAAATCAACTCTGACTGCTCCTTGGAAGGTCAAATAATGAAGATGAAGTTAAATTACTTTGGGCATCAAATGAGAAGAGAAGATTCACTTGAGAAAGTCTTGATACTGGGAAAGGTTGAGGGTAAAAGATAATACAGTACAGATAATACAAGATAGACTGCAGCAGCATGTGGAGGGAAAATTACCAGAAGTGCAGGCGGGGTTCAGAAGAGGCAGGGGGACTAGAGACCACATTGCCAACATACGTTGGATCATGGAAAAAGCAAAGAAATATCAGAAACAAGTCTACTTCTGTTTCATTGATTACACTAAGGCCTTTGACTGTGTGGATCACAACAAAATGTGGCAAGTAATTAAGGATATGGGAATACCAGAAGCTGGGTGGGCAAGGGGGACAGTTCCTCCAGTGCACCTAGTTCCGTCTGCCATTAGCCTCCTCCCTGCTCACAAGCCCCCTCTCCAAGGTTCTGGGATGGAAGTGGCGGCTGCCTCTTAGTGCGCATGCACAGAAACTCAATCTGAAGCATGCATGACTCGCAACTGCAGCGCACATGCGTCAGATTGATTTCTGCGCATGTGCACTAAATTGGAGCCATTTTGGCTCCAATTTTTTTTAAAAAAAAATATTTCGGTGAGGTGTCGGAACCGGACGCCTCAAAAAATGGACTACCCTCCCGAAGAACCCTCCGGGATTATTCCTACCGGTTCTGGGGAACCTGTTGGAACCGGCAACATTGCATCACTTGTCGCAAAGGTTCGGAATCGACTGTGCAACTGAACAACAAAAAAGAAGGGGGTGTCAGAGAATGAGATGGTTGGATGACATTGTTGATGCAATGGGCCCAAAGCTGGGTGGGCTGAGGAGAATGGTGGAGGATAGGGGTGCCTGGTATGTGGTGGTCCATGGGGTCGCAAAGGGTCGGAATCAACTTTGAGACTGAATAACAACAAAAAGTCTTACCAACCAGATAATGCAATAAACGTCTCTTGTCTATTTCTCTCTCATCATCCTCACCTCTATCCATTTTTTCACCATCTCTCTAACATCTGATATTTATCTTGAAAAGGGTAGTCCAAGAAAAATATTCACAGCCACACCACCACTCCTTTACACTGTCAAAAGGGCCATTTGTTTCAATGCTATTATCTTTAGAAATTTTGCTGGATGTTGAAATGTTGAAAGTGCACAGAAACTACACCTGTAAGCACATACACAAATATAACACATTCTTTTCTCCCTCCACACACATGCACACCAGTTTTCAACACACTAAGATGATATATTAACAGTGCTTGGAAAGGGCTTTTTAAAAAGTCATTTCAAAGCATTGCAGATAGGTTAGGGTAAAGGTGAAGGTTGCCCTTGCTCTAAAGCCCGTCTATCTGACTCTAGGGTTCAGTGCTCATCTCTGTTTATAGCCAAAGAGCCATGTGTTGTCTTCATCTGCAGATATTTCTGTAGACATGTGGCAAGCATGACTCAACACTGGAGTGCACGGGACACTGTTTACCTTCCCACCAAAGTGGTCCCTATTTACCTACTTGCAATTTCTTGCTTTCAAACTACTAGGTTGGCAGGAGCTGGGACAGAGACAGGAGCAGAACCTGTGAATCAAACTCCAACCTTCCAGTCATAAAGTTCAGCATCTTAACCACTTGAGCCACTGCAGTCCCACAGACTGGTTAGCAACAATTAAAAAGAAATACAAACTTTCCTTTGCCTTTCCCTCCACAAGCAAGCAAAGAGGAAGTTTTCCAGTTCTCAAGATCATTAAATAATTTCAACAAAGGAACATTATGGTCAGGTTATCCTGATATGGTAATAGAGTAGGCCATACTGCCAGTGGCCACTCTGATAAGTGGTTAACTAACCTGACAACCCTGAGGAATAACGGCTTTGGATGGTGAAGTTCACAGGGAAGGGTGATGGTCTCCAAGTGGATTAAATCCCACTTGAATCCATCTTGATGGAGGGCAGCAGCTTTATCAATACTGGCCTGGGGCTGAGGAGGACTTTGTGTGCCAAAAGAGCTCAAGACCAGACAGTGACTTTTGGAACTGGATCAGTGGCATGGGTGTCACACTGCGATGCAGAAGGCAAAAGGAAGGACACTGCCTTATACTGTTCCCAGGACAATCTTCATGGATGATCGCCAATATTTGGAATTGGATACAGCACTTGAAAAAGAAGAAAGGAAACAGATAGCTGCTTTATGATCTTGAGAAAGGGGAAGCTTTCTTTCTCTTTGAAGCAAAAGATCAGTCTTGATCAATCTAAACAGGGTCACTAGGGACTGCGGTAGCTTAAGTGGTTAAGATGCTGAACTCGCTGACTGGAAATTCAGAGTAGGATTCCTGGGGGGGGGGGCTTGGTTAGTTTTTAATTGAATGTTAAAAGGAGAAGGTCTTGCCTGTGCCACAAAATACGTTCTTATTAGCTTGCCTGCCCTGCCTTGGAAAAACTATGTATAAACAGCAGAAAGAAATATGTGGGCTTGTTGGAGATGGGGGCGGAGGGGGGGGGGCTTGGCAAAATATCTTGAGGGTGTCCTTGGAAGCATAAGAACTGGGGCTCTTTATGATTTTTGACAGCATTTATAAAGCAAACAGTTTATTTGCTGAGAAAAGCCAGGCTCCCTTTGTCCTTGACAAACTGTAAGAAGGTGTAAGATTATTATTATGTTACACCATCTGCTGTGGTAAATACAAAGTAGTTCTGCGCCCACTGGGTTGTTTGGTGTTTTCTTGTTGTTTAGCTTTATTTTTTACATACTTATTTTCAAAATGTACACCTCAAGAATAACATCTTAGAGTGGTCAGGTTAGCAGCCTGTGATTCCCCCAAGGACCGTGGTTCCCAGAGAGAGAGAGAGTCTATTAGGCTTCCTTCACTTGAATAGAGGTTCACTTTCTGAATAATAAGAATTATATGTTGGGGTGGGGGTGGGCATCAGGATTTTAAAGATGCTTAGATGGGGCATGTCCAAATAAAAGGTTGGGAAACTACTCTGGGCCTAAAGCTGAGACTGGGAGATGGGTGAGCTCTTCTGCTGTTACAGAAGAGGAACATGTCCCTGAGGTTGGCAAGGATCGGGAAAGTAGGCTCAGACATTTAGAAGGCTCACTGCCAACCCATTGAGAGTCTTTATTTTGTGCCATGCTCTGCAGCTGCCAGAGGTTATGCAAGGGGGAAAAGTCACAACACTGGTATTGCAATCCCTGCCACATTGCAGGTAGCACTAAGGGCCTGAGTGTATGCATTGTTCAGGTGTTGTGTGTGGGTTGTTGTTGTGGGTTTTTTTGGCTAGTCTCCCTTCCTTTGTTCCTGCTTTTGGTACACTGACATTGTGCAATATATACCCTAATCAATTTCATACTGAGCCCCTCAGCTCTTCTGCCAGCTGGAAATACATGAGGATGGCGGCTACACAAAGCTTAATGCCATCTCAAATGCAACAACCAAACGTTCTCCTCTTCCAGTGCCTCTGTCTTACCCAGAGCTTCGTCTCTCTGTTTGGAGACCCAGGAATACACAGCGATTCCTCAAGACTTCAAGCAAAGATCTGAGCCCTGGCAATCCTAATTAGAAGGAATATGGTCCATTTGATTATAACATCTTGCTTTTAAAGCAAGAGCAGCATCAGATGCTCTTATGGAGGAAACGCCACTCGCAGAAGCGTTCTTACCTATAACGCAAGTGGTTTTGAATTGCTGGCATGGGAGTAGAAATACAGGGTGGAAATCTCTCTTCTTCTTTCGTGTCTAGGCCAGACGTGAAGCTGCTAAAATGATGCCACCTTTTGGTGAGTTCATTCTGCAGTTCCTTTTGCCTGACAAGGCGGCTGTTGTTTGGGATAGGCCAGATTGTGGTTAAAAAACAAACAAACCCCACAACCACAGTCTTTGAGGAGGCTTTTTCTGTGTACCCCAACCTCTGTAAAACACAGGGATAAAATCTAGCATCTTCTGACTTCACTGTGTATGATCTTCTTCTTCTTCTTCTTCTTCTTCTTCTTCTTCTTCTTCTTCTTCTTCTTCTTCTTCTTCTTCTTCTTCTTCTTCTTCTTCTTCTTCTTTTCCTGTATCATTAGATCATCTATAAGTAGGGATGGCTCATGGCCCAACCAGAAGCAGCATTTCACTCCAAATTTTGGAAGCAACTGTATGTGTTCCTTCTTTCCTTTGGTCATGAAATCACAAACTAACAAGGCTGGCATGCAATATTTTGATACCAGAACCTGCTGAGTTATTTTAGCACATGAAACAGGTATGCCTATTCTCATGCCAGGCAATAAATATATAGTAGCAGCAAGTCAAATAACTTAAGTTTGCCGTTATTGGATGGTGCCCATAACCTGCTTCCTGACATTCTGCTTAAACAATAGGGACAGGCCTAGGAGCTCACCATGCTAATATTTATTCTGTTCCCTAAAATTAAGGTAATCTCCAGATACCTTTCTCTGTGTGCTCCTACCTTGGGAAATAAAATAACTGGTGAGTAGAGAAAGGGCCTTTTGGTGGTAATGCCTCATCTGTTTAGGTTTTCTCTCAGAGAAGTTTGCCTGGCCTTGAGACTCTGGCAAGTGCACATCTTTTTAAAACCCAAGATTGAAATAAACTCGTTTGAGATGTCCTAGTTGTCCCCCACATCAGTGACAACTCTCCCATTTCTACTAGATAACCTGCAATCTAGTCTAATTATCATATTTGCTGGTGTAGACCCACTTCCCCCCTTAAAATGCATTGGAAAATGGAGTGTGTCTTGTACTGTATCTAGTGGCCTATAGTGGGCTATTTTGATAATAATGGGGTGCTTCTTATACTCTGATGTGTTTTATATGCTGGCAAATACGGTATATCTCATCATATTTGTAATCATTTAAATATTGCTTAAGTATCACTGGAAGTCAATACTGAAGGATAGAATTCCCCCCCCCCCCAAAAGCAAATAACAGTTCAAGGAAACCTCCCCCCCCCCAATTCTTCTTAGAATTGCCCAGTAAGCATGACCATTAGATACAATCCAAAAAGTAACTTTTCCAAATCTTGGCTGTTGGCAATGGAACAAATTACCTAGTGGAATAGCAGACTCGCTTTCCTGATTTCATGATGTATAGGATTGCATTATGGCTAACACCATACTGTTGGCAAGCACAATTGATTTCCTCATTAAAGACAATTCTTTTTATTTATAATTGCTGGTAGCACTTTGCATGCAGTTTAAAATTCATGCTTTTGTTGTTTTCCATTGCTTCCTCCTCGTTTTACATTTATGAATATTTGGAAGGAGCAATATTAAATTAACCTGATCTTCATATGAAGCCATTAGAAACGTAAATGCTATTCAGAAGAGCACATCTTGGAAAAGTTCATTTTGTTACTATTCTTAATATCATGGAGCCAGGAGAAGCTATATTGGCTGAAGAGTTCTGGGAGCTATTATCCAAAAATGTAACTTTTCCAGGCTCTTAAACATACTTTAATTGCATGCATTTTAGAAATGTCTAACCAAAATAGATAACTGTCTCCCAATCATTTGAGATTGCTTTGATGAAATGTCAGATTAACCTCTTTCATCCAGTCAAGGATTATGTATATCTCCTACCATTATATTCGTTGCTGGAATCTTAATAAAAAGAACAGGCAATTTATAGGCACATCAATCAATTTCACATAAAAGAGTACAGGCATATCTGTCTTGTCATTTCTGGGCAGTTCTTTTTGACTGACTGCAAATGATTCTGGGCAGGTCTTGACATGAGGCTACTGGCAGAAGACACTTCTATTTGATAAGAGAGAAACAGAAATCTTCTTTGCATTCAAGCTCTCCCTATGTCTTCCTGGGATGGCATGCCATAACTGGTACCATTTTCACTAGCATCAGTCCCCTTGACACATAAGCATCTTGTAAAGAGGTATCATGTTTACAATGAGTTATCTATGGCCCGGCTCCAAAATGCCATGGCGTATAGACCTTGGCATGTTCTGGCTTTCCTTGTATGCTAGAAACTTCTTCCAAAATGCAAGAAAAGACTAGGCATATTTTTATTTAGCTTTGTCTTCAGGATTGGCCCCGCCACAGTATACAGTGAGGCTAAGAAGTACATAATGCACTGAGCTATATGCGCTTGGCAACCTACTCTGTGTCTCTCCCCCCCCCCCCAGCTACTCTGCTGCACTCTAGTACATTGAAAGATGCTATATTGACTTCACTTGTTAAATTCAACTAACAGTTTGGGTTTTGCACATAAGAAAGGAAGAAGCAACACCTAGACCTTTGCCTCAGGAACACTGGTGGTGCAGTGATTAAACTGCTGTCCTGAAATCAAAAGGTTGTGAGTTTGATCCTGACCAAGGGTCAAGGTAGACTCAGCCTTCCATCCTTCCGAGGTTGCTAAAATGAGTACCCAGCATATTGGAAGCAAAATGCTAATTAACTTGTGGACCGCCTGGAGAGTGCACTAAGTCCTATAGGGCAGTATATAAGTGTAATTGCTTTGCTTTATTTTCCTTGCTATTATGAGATTTGGTGGGTACTGCAACAATGTCCTGGTATGCGTGTGTGCAGATCTCTTATTTCATTCTTGAAAGAAAGAATGGAAAATTTCAAAACTTTCTCGGTGATGGATTCAATTAGCAGAGTTTTAATGCTTAACACGCTCCCTCCAGCATTTGAACACACTTTTGCAAAAAGAAAAAAAAAAGGAAGTATACAGAGGTGGCTAATCTCCTTCGGTAAAAAGTGAAGTGCAGCAGAGATTGTCCTGAATGATTAATACCTTGGGGCATTTTTGCACACTACAAACACACTGAAGTTCTATTATGTCAGTTCTATGCAAGGTAGAAGTTTCACTTGGGAGAGAAAATTACGTATTTAAATTATCAAGTTTTTCCTTGCCTGCAGGACGAAGGGGATTTTTCTGTTAGTATTGACAAATGCTCTCATATCTGTAGGAATGATTTTTGTGTGCAAATTCTGTAAAACTATGCTAGCTGTATCAATGCACAAAATGTTTAAAATCAGCTGCACTAGACAGGCTCCTTGGATCTTTTGAATCTATCATCCAGATTCCAGTCCCTTTGTGCACTTGTTGTATATATCTTTTTTCTTCACAGAGAAGAAATAAACTAGGGACATTTCATTCAGTTTGTGGGCACGTGAATGAGAGTCAAAAGGAATTCCTCTCCTTCGCTCACTCTTATACTCAAGGCGAGAAACCTTGTAAGAGTTAAACTCTCAACAGGTTGTTTCAACCTGTCTGCACAGCTTATCCAGATGAGAAGGGGGAATTTAGTGAAACTTGTTCCCTTCCCTAGAGAAAACAGAAGAGAATAATATTTAAATTCATTGTATAGTCTGGAAAGCGTGAGTTATACAACTGTTAACAGCAAAGAACCTTCTCCTTGATAAGTTACATTTCTCTGCACCAGGGAATTTGTGCATGGATTGTGAGCCAGGCCTATGAATATTTCTCAGTTTATATTGCCAAGGCCACATTTTTGGACAAGCCTAAAGACAGCCTTCCAAATCACATATTGCCACTGGCTACATATTTTCCAGGACCCCCACCCCTCCCAATTGACTCTTATGTTAGACAAGATAATGTCTGAATAAGTGTTGTTTGGGACTAGAGAGCTAAAAGTCAGATCTCTCAGGCTTCGTTCATCAAACAGGAGACAAAGCCGCTCTCCCAGATTCTAAAAAAATCTGTCTTAGAAAGGGAAAGATAAACTTGCTGCATGCTTCAGTCCTCAAATAAGTTGTCCCTTTCCTCACCCCTTGCCCCTCTTATTTTGTGCATATGGTTAGGTTGAAGCTACAGGCGTGACAGAATTATTATTCAAGACAATATTTGAGTGGTATTGAGAATACTGTACAGTATATTCTTTACATGTCTTAAATAGTATAAATGAGGAGATGTGAAAAGAGAAGAAATAGTAATGCAGTCGTTGGGAAAAATCTCCCCCAAACTATGAGGTAGTTTGGCATGAAATCCTAAATTCAGTGTTAAATAGAGATTTAAGATGTTATAAAATGCTGTTTGTATTTCAACTTTACATAGATACACTTGTACTGTATTTGTAATCGAAGTAGTTATTTTGTGTGGAAACATATGACAACAATAACAATACCCATAGTGATCAGAGCCCATGGAGCAATACCTGAAGGACTCCCTAGATATCTGGAAGTTTTGCATTTATTAGACTTGAACATATAGACTCAACAAAAACAGCTTTATTAGGAACGGCTAATACTGTATACAGGGTGGCCTGTGAGTCCCTACCTTTCCATATATCTTGTGTATCCAGTGTATCTTGTGTGCTGTCCTTCATTCTTACTGCATAATATTATGCAAACTTGTCACAATATGCTCTTCAAGTGTAAAGGGGCTTAAATTGGTCATATTTCTCTGAAAAAAATTAATAATACATTCATAATTGAATATAACATAATAACATATGGATGGGCCACCCTGTACTTAGATGTTAAATTAGCAGTTCTTAGGTCTTGAATTATTAATTTTATACCAGTCTTCAACTGTGAATCTAATGATAGATTTTTATTTTATAATAATAGTGTTATTATTTTAAAAACAGTTAAAATCATTTCTTTTTAACAAGGCTTTGGGGAGTATATTGTTAATGGCTGAGTGTTAGGTGTTTTGTTTTATATCTTTCCATAGCCAATAGATTTTTTGTTCATGGCATATTTATATGTATTTTTAAAAATGTGTGTGTTTTTAATGTGTGAGTTTTCTGTTGTTAGCCGCCCAGAGTAGGAAAATTTCCTAGATGGGCAGGGTATAAATATAATAAATAAATAAATTATTATAACACTATTGGCCACATATCTGTTATGGGGACCCTTTCCTGGGTGTTATAGGTAGAGAATGCACAGAAGGTGTTTTAAAACAATTTCCTTCCTTTGTGGGGGTGTGGGGGTGTCCTGGAACTGCAAAGCTTGTACATAACAACACAGGCTGATTCTTTTCTTAAGAAGCACAGTGGGGAATCAAAAACCCAACCTCTGGCTCAAAAGCTGGATATTTCACTCACTGAGCTATCCAATATGGGATCAAAATTGCTGGGAGAAACATCAACAATTTGAGATATGCAGATGATACTACCCTAATGGCAGAAAGTGAGGAAGACCTAAAGAAGTTTCTGATTCGATTGAAAGAAGAGAGTCCCCTGGACAGCGAGGACAACAAACAGGTCAATCTTAGAAGAAATTGACTGCTGCTTAGAAGGTCAAATAGTAAAGATGAAGCTAAAGTACTTTGAACATCAAATGAGAAGAGAGGATTCACTTGAGAAAGCCTTGATACTGGGAAAGGTGGAGGGCAAAATAAGAAGGGGGCGGCCAAAAATGAGATGGCTAGATGGCATTGTAGATGCAATGGGCACAGAGCTGGGCGGGTTGAGGAGGATGGTGGAGGACAGAAGTGCCTGGAGGACAATGGTCCATAGGGTCTCAAAGGGTTGGATTCGACTATGCGACTGAACAATAACAGCAACAACAATCCAGCCAGAAGTGTAACTCTATAACAAACACCCCCTACATTTTATACATGACTTGACAGACATAATTTTGGTTTCTGTTTGGATTAATATAAGTAGGCTCAGTGTAATTCCTACATGAAGACTTAATGGCAACATAAAACAAAATTCCATGTAAGAAGTTCTGAGGAAAACAACAAACCAAAATCTAGCAAAATTAAACATATATACATATCCTAAAATTCAAAAAAGATTTTGCAATAATTTCCAAGCAATATGCATATGTATTTCCATTTTTATCACTAAATGGTTTTAAAAGTGAAATTCCAAGCAGATTTGTTTGGATATTCTTCCCCACCCAAGTAAAATATCTGAGCTATATCAAGGGAAGCCAAAAAATTTTTGATAGCATAAGCCAAACTCCTGAGAGGATTTCTGTCTGTCAGTAGGGTTCCCTGACCCAATTGACTGATGATGGTAGGGTCTGATTTTTTTTTGTGGATGAGTCCTCAAATCTCTTGCTGCTTAAGAGATTTTGGCAGTTGTCTTTTTTTTTTTTAAGTAACTTTTTCATACTCTGACTGTCATTTCACAGTATTCAGGTTAGTTTTCATATTATTTCATGCAAATGGACTTGTTTCATGGTTGGGGAAAGGAAGCTGCCGATTGTAACATGTTGCAAGGCCAAGTTATTTATGGACAGAAGATCAACATTCTTTGCCTTTATCGGTAGCACTTGCAAGTAGCAACAGTGTGAGGTAATGCTCAACCAAATGACTATGATGTATTACCAGATAGAGAAGTGTGCCTGGCACTTTGACTTGTTATTGTTGTCATTCTTCTATTGCTGCATCACGGTCCATATTTCAAACATAACTATTTATAATCTTCTGGCGCTGTGTAAACAAAGCTGCAGGCCTTTCCTTCTGATAAATGAGATGAAATCCAGCTCTACTTAAGGGAGAGAAAAATATGTGGAGAGGAAATGGTAAGCTATCTGTGCTGGTGTTTATTGTTATCTCACTGAATCTAGCTATGCAAGAGAAATAGGTATTTCTAAAAGCAATATATATACAGTATATATATATTTATCTGTGAGCATCCCTTTGTTCTCTCAACATCCCTCCATCCTCTGCCAGACCATTTTTTGGAAGCCCCCTCTTGTGGCTTGTAATTGTAACAAGACTGCAGTTTAGTTCCTTGGCTTCTACTGAATGGTATTTCTAGGCTTCATTGAACCCTAGGTTGTGGTTCAATGATGCAAACCATCTGCTCTCCTCCTCTCCATGTGCTCCCATTTCATGTCTTTATGGTCCTAGAAATGGAAAGGTCATTCTATTTTCTGGCCTCATGAGCCTTGAAATCAACTTCCACATTTCTGTGCTGAGCTATCAGGGAAGAATGATTCATCCCTTATGTGCATAAACAAAGTTTAAAGAGACACAGATATAGGAAGAGTTATCTCTTCTAAAACCTGGCAATCAAACACATATATGTATAGCTGGCTAGATCGCTTGGTAACGTAGAAGAATCTAGAGTTGGACATTCAATTTCCCACTATACTTCCTGGGAGAAGCCTCAGTCTTTGCAGCTTTGGGTAAGCTGTGCAGTCCTAGAAAGAGACACCAGAAGAAGGGAAGGATAAACCACTTCAGAGGACTTTCCTAATAGAAAAGCTGACAAGGGTTTCCATAAATTGGAATCACGTTGTTGTTGTTGTTGTTGTTGTTGTTGTTGTTGTTGTTGTTGTTGTTGTTGTTGTTGTTGTTGTTGTTGTTGTTGTTGATTAGCAGTGTGATCCATATTCAAATTGTAAAGATGCAAAAGATACAGGAGACAGGTGATACCTTTATTGGAACACTTTTGTTGTTGTTCAGTCGCACAGTCGATTCCGACCCTCTGCGACCCCATGGACCCCTGTCCGCCAGGCACTTCTGTCCTCCACCATCCCCCTCAACTCGCTCAGCTCTGTGCCCATTATCTCCACAATACCATCTAGCCATCTCATCTTGGGCCGTCCCCTTCTTCTTTTGCCCTCGACCCTTCCAAGCATCAAGGCTTTCTCAAGTTAATCCTCTCTTCTCATTTGATGTCCAAAGTACTTTAGCTTCATCTTTATTATTTGACCTTCTAAGAAGTAGTCAGGGTTGATTTCTTCTAAGATTGACCTATTTGTTCTCTTCGCTGTCCAGGGGACTCTCAAAACTCTCCTCCAACACCACATCTCAAAGGCGTCTATTTTTCTGCGCTCAGCTTTCCTAATGGTCCAGCTCTCACAACCATACATTGCCACAGGGAATACCATTGTTTTGACTATGTGAATCTTTGTTTGCAATTTAATGTCTCTACTTTTCACTATGTTCCCCAGGTTTCTCATCGCTTGCCTCCCAAGAATCAGTCGCCTTTTTATTTCATGGCTGCAATCACCATCTGCAGTGAGCTTTGATCCTAGGAAAGTAAAATCTATCACTGCTTCTACTTCTTCCCCATCTATTTTCCAGGGACTGATAGGGCCTGTTGCCATTATCTTGGTTTTCTTGATATTGAGTCTCAAGCCAGCTTTTTCACTTTCTTCTTTCAACCTAATCAGGAGCTTCTTTAGGTCCTCCTCACTTTCTGCCATTAGGGTGGTATCTGCATATCTCAATTTGTTGATGTTTCTCCCAGCAATTTTGATCCCAAATTGTGATTCCTCCATTCCTGCATTGCACATGTGTATAAGTTGAATAAGTGTTCTGTGTATAAGTTGTGTATAAGTGTTCTGTGTATAAGTTGAATAAGCAGAGTGACAAAATGCAGCCTTGTCTTACTCCTTTTCCTATTCCAAACCTCTCCATCATTCCATTTTCTGTCCTAACTGTTGCCTCTTGATTCATGTACAGATTTCTCATGAGGCCTATAAGGTGTTCCGGAATTCCCATCTCTTTAATTACTTGCCACATTTTGTTGTGGTCGACACAGTCAAAAGCCTTAGTGTAATCAATGAAACAGAAGTAGACTTGTTTCTGATATTCCTTTGTTTTTTCCATGATCCATCTTATGTTGGCGATGTGGTCTCTAGTCCCCCTGCCTCTTCTGAAACACGCCTGCACTTCTGGTAATTCTCTCTCCACATACTGTTGCAACTATCCTGTATTATCTTGAGCATCACCTTGCTAGCGTGTGGGATGAGCGCAATTGTTCGATAATTAGAACATTCCTTGGCATTACCCTTTTGGGGGAGTGGAACGTATACTGATCTTTTCCAATCCTGTGGCCATTGTTGTGTTTTCCAAATCTGCTGGCATATAAAATGCAATAATTTGATTCCATCATCTTGTAGGGCTTTGAAAAGTTCAACTTGGATACCATCAATTCCACTGGCGTTGTTGTTTGCAGTGTTTTTATGGCCTTTCTGGAACACTAAGAATAACAAAATGTTGAGTGTGCAATGTTTTGTTTTTCTTAGTGATCCAATAAAGGTATTGCCTGTCTACTGCATCTTTTGCATCTTTACAATAATATGTATATCAATTCATTCCATTGGTATGAATGTGAAGTTCTCAGTGTGAAAGAGATTCATCCAAACACACAAGAGACCCGTCTGCAATGGCAAATGAATAAAGAGAGGTAAGCTGAAATGGTGACATCCAATAGTATTAATGGCTGACATCTGATAATATTAGCGGCTAGATCCTCTATTCCAGTGGTGGCAAACCTATGGCATGCGTGCCAGAGGTGGCACTCAGAGTCTTCTCTGTGGACACCTGTACAGTCACCCCAGCACAGCGCTTGCCACTCCTCTCTGCCCAGCAGCCCAATGGGAGCACTTCTTCCCTCCCCCAGCACAGAGTTCACCGCACCCTTCTGCCCAGCAGCCCAATGGGAGTGCTTCCTTCCTCTCCTGTTGCTATCTTGGCACTTTGAGATAAATAAGTCGGTTTCAGGTTGCAGTTTGGGCACTTGGTCTCTAAAAGGTTCACCATCACTGCTCTATTCTTTCAACAGGGGTGCTAATATGTGGTGTCTGAAAGATATATGCCATCGCTGTTTTTAAAAATCAAACAAATTCCCTTTCAGAAAATGCTGCTTTTCTTATGCATGTCTTAGGCCCAAAGGTCATATTTAGTCTTTAATTTTCATATCAGTATCTGGTTTCTTACTGTGTGGTCTAGATGTTGTGCAATTTAGTTTTGTCTAATCTCAATTCTCCAACAGTTATACATATAAATCATGCTGAATAATACACATGAAACGTACATTCTCCGTCTAAACCTCTAATATTTATAATTTACCAACAAAAAGGATGAAAGTTGCCGGAGTGCATGTTGAATTTCTCTTTAGTTTCCGGAGGTCTGACAGTAGAACACACTGCCTTGTCTTCTGAATCATGCAGTTTCTCAAGAAGGAAAGAGAGAGCGGTGGAAGAAAATATGCAGATAATCATTCATAATGCCTGGACTTTACAGCTGGGGAAACCATTACACTGCTCTAGAAAGTTTATATAAGAGTACCAGGAAAATGTGTTGTTTCTGTTCAAGGATTCCATTCGACTCTCAAAACTGTGGAGTCTTTATGCTATTTTATCTAACCTAAGCAGCTAACATGTCTATCATTGGTACACTGTGGGTGGCTACAAATGTTTATCCCAAGACTAGCTGCAGATTTAAAGTACATGTAGAATCTCATGTGAAGAAGATTCAGCCCTAATACAGAGGGTTGAGGCAGCAGACACTGACAGCAGTTCTGAGGTGCTAATGAAAGGGCTACAACCTGTTCCTTAATGTGTTATTCTTGGAGTTTTATTGCAAGGGGGAAAGAAAGGTACTTCTAATATTTTTGTGCCTCAAGTGCCAAAACAACTTGACTGGGCTTAGGATACTCAACACCACGACCTTGGTAGTGAGAGATGCCAGTTCCTGCTCTGCTCAGGCACCGAATTTATCTTGTGTAGCCCTAGATGGGAAGGCAGTATCTTGGGGGAAAAGGCTATGCCCGTGATGGCAAACCTTGGCATTCCAGATGTTCTTGGACTTCAATTCCCAGAAGCCCAAGCCCCTGTGAATCCACATGAATGGGTTTCCTGCGATTCATCCGGCCCATGCCGCACCAACCTCATTGCTCCTGGAAGTGGAAGTAAAATGCGTCCATACGGTTTGCCATCAGGGGACTATACTTTGCTCCCTTGATTTATTTGCAGTGAATGGCTCCAGAGCTTTCAGCAAAAAGACTGTGGCCAAGAATGCCATTCTTCCTTCCTAACTGCATTTCATAAGAACCTTGTAAAAGTACAAATGCAAGATGGTGATGTCTGGAGTCTCCCACCACTCCCGTCCCTCAGTTCAGCTCTGAAAAAGCATGGTTTGTCATTCAAGCCTCCTCCTCATAACTCAACATAAGAAAGTGAACTGCAACTTGGAAAGCTTCTGGGGAAATATAGTGGCTGTAGCCCAAATAATCAGGGGATGCAGTGGATTAGTGCAGGGGTGCTCAAACTACAGCCTGGGGGCCAGATCCGACTCCTGACACCAATTCATCCAGCCCACATCACCCTCGTCGCTCCCAGAAGTGGAAGTATAATGCGCCTGCACGGGCACATTTTACTTCCACTTCTGAGAGTGATGAGGGTGGTGTGGGCTGGATTAATTAGCATCAGGGGCCAAATCTGGCCCTGGGTTGTAGTTTGAGCACCCCTGACCCATGAGACCAACCCATGGCCAGAAAAGTTTGGGCACCCCTGGCTTAGTGGTTAAGATGTTTAGCTTGACAACTGGAAGGTCAGCAGTTGGAGACCTGAGTACTGTGCGACAGAGTGATCTCCCATTGTCTGTTCCAACTCCTACCAACTTAGCAGTTTGAAGGCAAGAACTTGCAAGTAGATAAATAGGTAACACTTCAGCATGAAAGGTAACAGTGCACCATGCACTCTGGCATCTCATCGTGGCTGCCACATGACCACAGAAACCTCTGCAGATAGCGCTGGCTCTTTGGCTGTAAATGGAGAGGAGCACTACCCCCTAGAATCAGACATGACTGGCTTTTGAGCAAGGGTGACCTTTATCTTTAGTCCAAAAAGCAACCTTTCTGAGCTCAGGAAAAGTTGTGCATGTATCTTGTTACTACCATGCACATAACAGCAGATCAGCAGAGCTAAAGCCTATGTGTTGTTATCCACAACTGTTAAATTTCAGTTGTGTTGAGTTTATCTCAGTCACTCCTAGTGCAGGGGTGGCTAAACTATGGCCCACAGGCCAGATCCAGCCCACAGACTGTTGTTTGGGCACCCCTGGTTTAAGCAGGAAAAAAAATAGCAGCTTAAAATCTATCTTATCCTGTTGCAAAATAGATTGCAAGGCGTGTTTTACTTCTGTTTCCGGTGGGAGGAACCACATGACCGGCCCACTGAACCAATGCTGTCTTTTCTGGTGCAACCAGAGGTGTGCTTTTCTGACCATACCTTACTGAGTTATCAGAAGTCCTAACCTGCCCTTTCCCCTCCAATATTTGGCCTGACCTGTTTTCATGTAATCTAATAGGAACAAAAATCAGCTAGGCTCTTAGACTGTTCCCAAGTTGTTTATTTTTAAAAACAAACAAACAGGACACTTCAGATGAAGAGACCACTCTTATCTAATGCTCCACTGAAATAGAGCACTTAATTTTTGTAGCCAGCAGTCAGAATCCTGATTTAATAAAAAAGACACTGGTATTACTCTCATTTGTTTATTTAAAATAACTATGTATAACTTTTAATGCCCACTTAAACTCCCAAAGAATGTACCCGTGTGTGTGTGTGTAGCATTATTTAAAAACAGATTTTAAAATTGTTTATACATTTAGTTTAAAACAGTTTTTAAATGCTAGGTGCCCAGAGAAACAATGCAGTCTTACCTGCACATTGGAAGCTTGATAAGGATAGATCTAGCCTTGTTTCTTTAGGATTGGAATTCCACAATCAAAATACTGCTTCAAAGAAATTGCTATTTTACTGACATTGATAGCGGTAGTATTTTTATACACTGCAATCTTAGATGTAATTATATTTTCTATAATACCTTTTATTATACTATGCATATATTATGATTTTTAAGAAGATATACACTTAATTGAATCAATTTGTTATTTGAATAACAAATTGATTGAGTGGGAGTCTCTGCTGTTTACTTCCCTAACATTCACCTTCAGATGTTGATGTCCTCAAAGTGTTGGTTTCCTGGGTGAAGCCCTTGTTGCTCTGCTGTAGTTACAGTCCTGCCATCCATTCCCAAGAGGTACCTGAAAAATATCATCCCATTGCAAATATTTCTTTTAGGTAGGCGAGGTGCTTGAGAGTCTGATGGCTGGGTAGCTTCATATATTTGGGACAAATTCTTTAGACTAGGGTTTATCAACCTTGGGCCTCCAGGTGTTCCTGGACTTCAAACTACCAGAAGCCCAAGTCAGCACACCTGCTGATCAGGGCTTCTGGGAATTGAAGTCCAAGAACATCTGGGGGCCAAAGGTTGAGAAACTGTGCTCTAGACCCATTTTAGCCTGTTCTTAGGGTAGGTTTTATAAAAGGTAACAACTTTGGTCATCATGATGGAAGGCCTGATGAAGCAAAGACAAAGAGAGTGCTTTTCTGCTGAATCCCCTGGATTACTCAGATGGTTTGATGCTACTGACAATGATATTTTACTAGAATAGCTCTGGGGATGGAAGTGGGAGGCACCAATTACTGTGGTTCTGCTCCTACCTGCAAGTTTGTGTGCAAAGATTAGCACAAGGAGATTTCTCTTCAGCCTTGTGGGTATTAAGCTATGTGAGATACAGTTGTACCTTGTTTAAAGAGCATAATGCGTTCCACAGGATTGCTCTTTAAGCGAGTTTGCTCTTTAAGCGAAACACCATTGTAAGTGACCAATTGTGACTTCTGGTGGGGGGGATTGTGAACCCCGATTTATTTGTTAAGCGAGTTTATGGTTGGTTTTATTTGTTAAGTGAAGTGAATATTCAGATAAAATTCTGCTCTTTAAGCAAATTACTCTTTAAGCAAGGCGCTCTTTATGCGAGGTTTGACCGTACTTCCAGCTTAAATACTACCTTCCATGTTTTTTAACATTTAGATGAAAAGACTAAGGGTAAGGTCATCAGGAATTTTGGAGCCAGGTGGCATCACTATACTGATGACACCAAGCTCTACTTCTGCTTGTAATCAGAGCCAAGTGAGGTTTGCTCAGTGATTATTTTGCTGTAAATCAGTTTATACATGTGAAATTGGAATTGCAGATACTATATTTACTGCAAGTTTTTGTACAGTTGGGGAGTGTGACTAACCAAAGACCTTTATATATTTTTTTAGATTAGGCCATTTCCCCTGAGCCACTGTCACGAACTGCTGCCATGCCTCCCCTCCAGTTTTAATGTTCTTATTTGTCTTAAGTGTCAGTCTTCTAAGCATGTACATTAATTTCTTTTCCCAAGCCTAAACCCTAGGCATTGGCTATTTATGTAGGAGTGCAAGCAGACTCCATTCTCATGGTAACTTTTAAATATTTCTTACAATGGGAAAGTCAAGAGGGAACTTGATTCATCGATTGAAAATACAATAGTCCCATAAAAGATGAGAAGTCCTGTATATAATGTGAAACTAGGAGGAATTCAAGATGAGAGCTACAACTAGGGAAGTAATAGTTCCAGTTATATATTTTCTTCTTGTTTTTATTTGCAAGAGATTATTACATGGGTAGATTAAGATGTACCACAAGGTTTGACAGGATAAGCACAATTTAGCATTTCCATTGCATTATAGATTGCTTCAGCCATGTAGGAAGAAGAAAAGATTCTTAACACTATGGCTATGTCACTAGAGACCATTACCAAGATCTTCTACAGCAGGGGTGCCCAATCTTTTCAAACCATGGGCCAGTCATGTGGGTCAGGGTTGACCAAACTATGACCAGGGCCCCAGATCTGATCCCCGACGCCAATTCATCTAGCCTGCACCACCCTCGTCACTTCCAAAAGCGGAAGTAAAATGCACCTGTATGAGTGCATTTTACTTCTGCTTCTGGGAGTGACAAGGATGGCGTGGGCCAGATGAATTGGCATTGGGGGCTGGATCTGGCCCAGGGCCATAGTTTGGGCACCCCTGTTCTAGAGTATGGTATTACTGATAACTATATGTAGATGTGAAAGATAGATAGTGAAGATAGCTGTGGGGGTGGGGACACTGGTGTTCAAAATTGTTCAAGGTAAAACAAAGAAATATAGAGGAACTCAGATGTGATCAGATGACTGCAAAGGTGCATCCAGATTGCACCAGAAATAGTAAATACTCTTCTGTTTGCTGGAGAATCACTGCAGCCCATACTCACAAAGCAGAAGGTTTACAACTTGAGTTTGGATCAGGTTTCTCCTGGAGTACTTTTTTCTGTGTGGCAGAAGGATTGGTACTGAGTTTCAGTCCATGTTTAACATAGTTTACTGCTCAAAAAGTCCTATCCCAGTGGTGGTGTACCTATGGCAGACGTGCCAGAGGTGGCACTCGGTTCCCTCTCTATGCAGTCACCCCAGCACAGATTTGGCCCCACCCCTCTGCCCAGCAGCCCAAAAGGAGCACTTCCTCCCTCCCCAGGACAGAGTTCATCCCGCCCCTCTTCCCAGGAGTCCAATGGGAGCACTTCCTCCCTCCCCCAGGACAGAGTTCATCCTGTCCTGTTGGCACTTTGTGATAAATAAGTGGGTTTTGGGTTGCAGTGTGGGCACTCGGTCTCTAAAAGGTTCACCAGAACACTGTCTGTGCCAGCCAGAGATGATGAGAGTTGTAGTTCAGAAAATCTGGACTGCACAATTTGTGTTTAACACTGCAGCTTTAGAGACTTAACTGCTTTATATTCCAACATTAGGTCCACTGAATTTAATGATGGGTGTCTAGGTGAACAGTGATCTGTTTGCAATTGTTTAAAAAAGTGCTAGGACAAACATTCACCAAGCATAAACTCTTCCAACTTCTCTTTTAATGAAAAATTCTGGCTGCCCTCCCTTAATTATTCTATCTAAGGGAGATTTTTATTTTACTTTACTTTTTTGTTTTATTGAGGAAGTTTGTTCTGTAACATCTGCTTTTTGGGAGTAAATAAATGCCTGAAAGTTACACAACACTCAGAGGCCAAATTCCCACCCCATCCTTCAAGGCAGGATTTCATGCACCTGCTGGAGAAAGTTCAAATAAACAGAAATTTGTGGGCGTGCAGGCAAAAATATCTTGCTTTGAATAAATTCCACTGCAGATGAGCCAGGATCAGCAGGCCTGTGATTCAGCCTTAAGTATTCTGGGTGTTTCTTTGGCCATTATCTGAGGGAAGATAAGAGAGTTTGAGTAAGGGGAAAAGACCTGTGTTTTTCTTTCCTGAAATAATGTAAACCAAGGGTGCCCAAACCTTTCGAGCCATGGGCCGGTCACATGGTTCAGCGAGCCAGTCACGTGATTCAGCGGGCCAGTCACATGGGTCCTCCTACTGGAAGCAGAAGTAAAACGCGCCTTGCACTCTGTTTTGCAACAGGATGAGATGGATTTTAAGCTGCCATTTTCTCTGCTTAAACCAGGGGTGCCCAAACTAAAGCCTGTGGGGCCGATCCGGCCCCTGACACCAATTCATCCAGCCCATGCCACCCTCATCGTTCCCAGAAGCGGAAGCAAAATGCATCCATACGGGCACATTTTGCTTCCGCTTCCGGGAGCAATGCAAGTGGTGTGGGCCTGATGAATTGGTGTCTGGGGCTGGATCTGGCCGGCCTTAGTTTGGGCACCCCTGATGTGAGCTGTTTAACTGAGTTAAATCTATTTTCTTTCTCCAAGGGTGAAAGGAAAAAATATGTCAGATGAAAGCTGAACTCAAGAAAAATCCTTTCCGGTAGTGTTGAATAAAGACACATTGCTGCCAGAGGCAAAGTCAAGATGGCACCCCTCACACTATCTTCTATGTACAGAACACAGCAGAAGATGGCCTGTTGAACCTTAATGTCAACACTCACAATGGCCTATACTTGAAGGAAGCAGATTAAATTATTGGGTGCAATACAGGTGATGTTTGGGCTATCCCTATGGTCTTCCAGCAACAGCTCCTGATGTAGCTTCAGCTTGTGCAACGCTATGGCTGGACTTACTTCCCTTAGTAAGGCAGACAATTTTTATGTTACAAATATTTTTATTTTAAATTTTTAATATATCTTACCTTGGCCAGAAAAAAAACATCATTATTAGGTGGTTTCCAGGTGCAGCTGATAAATATTTTACTCTGAAGTCATGGAGCACTGCTTCCAGTTAGTAATGGGCACAGGAAGCCAATCTTGCATCCTTCAGATTAGGCTACAACACTATCTATAATGTTTACAGATCATTTGCCATGCTAGCTAGTGCTTATGGAAGTCATAGTCCAGAACATGTGGTAGTAGACATCAGGCTGCCAAAGTCCTTGGTGAAGACAGTCTGAGAAAGACGAGACCAGTGGCCTGGCTCTAGATAGGCCTGGGTTGCCTGTCAGTGAAACCATTTTTTATAAATCTCTCAGAATCCTGCATTTCACTTAAAGCACCAAATTTCCATCTTGTATTGCAGTTTGAAAGCAAAAAATATGCAAATCAACAAATAGGTACTGCTTCAGTGGGAAAGGTAACAGCGTTCCATGCACTCCAGCACCTAATCATGCCTGCCACATTACCTGGAAACATCTGCAGATGCAGACAATGTGGCTCTTTGGCTCTAAATGGAGATGAGCACCTGGGCACAACTGGCTTTTGAGCAAGGGAGACCTTTACCTTTATCTATTGTGGTAGTGACTTCCCATTCATGGCAAAAGTTAAATGAAGTGCCGGCCTTCCAGCTAAAATCTTTTCAACCCAGAATAATTTCTGACACAAAATTATTATAGAGAAACATTTAGGCATACATGTACCTGCAGAGCAGTAGACAAATACTGGTAAATTTATGGGCAGACAGCAATGGCTCTTTGGCTTAGAAACAGAGATGAGCACTGACCCCTAGAGTCGGATACGACTGGCTTTCGAGCAAGGGAAACCTTTACCTTTACTAGGATTGAGCAAGTTAAGGACTGAAACGTTCACCATCCCTTACCATTAGAAAGTTGGCTATGCCTGGTGGAAACTGCACTGAAACAACATCTGGAGGGCTGATAAATGCCTACACCCATAAGATATTAACAGCAAAATGCAAACATGATATAATTGTGAGCAACGATGACAAAGTTGAGCTTGGATTAAACCTTGGATGAACACCTGATGGGCAGAGACTTTGACATTCTTCATATTTAATAGAAGGAATTTCCATCACCTAGGAGTGCTTGTTCAATTTCCACCTCTTCTCTTCTTTTCCCACCCACAACCTAATCATGGTGCAGAATTAAGCAGTCTTTTATTACAACCCACTCTTCTGGCTGCACTTTGCAAACATTTTGAGGGAAACCAACTGAGTTTCTGAGGTATTGGTTTAATAAGGCTGAAAGAATGCAAGAGAACAAAGAGAAACATGACTAATTTGCATTCCCCAAAGATTTTTGCAATCAATTGAGGGAATTTTGTAAGATATGAAGTATTTGCTTTCACATACATGTGCCCCACATTCTCTGTCTAATGTTTGCTTGGTAAACCTGCTGGAATAAAGATCACATCTGCTTCACAGTGAGTTCTGTTCTTGGGAGGTAACAGCACAATTTTTTTTTCCTAAGGAGAGTGTGTGTGTCTAATTATATATCTATATCTATAAATATACTATCCCAGGTCCTCTACTTCATTTGATTGGAATTAATCCCATGTAGGATAGGTTTCCAGATTTAATGGACAGAAGGCCTTTCTCAAAGGGGAAAGGGGCTGTCTGGCATTACATTTAATAAATTTTATTATACAAGTTAAATCTCTGCTAGACAGGACTTTGGGGGGGGGGGAAACCCTGCAGTTCCTAAAATAATCCTGCTGCTCTTTTTCAAAGCTTTAATAGATATGACTCTCTGTAGGGATTATAAAAAGCAAGTAATTAATCTCTGTTTTGTAAATATGGAAAAGTTATGATGGTTTAATGGAGATTAGGTAAAATAATTATATAATTTCAAAAGTTACTGTGGCTGTCCTATTGTAGCAAATGCTAGTGGAAGACTTTAGGGAGATACTTTCCTTGTGGTGAGATGAAAATCAGAAGTCACAATAATCTTTATCCTATTTCAAAGCTTAAGAGGCTATTGAAACATAACGGTATGATCAAGAGTTCATTCAAATAAATGTAAAGAATTACTAGCTTGTACAGCAGGGAAGAGTATTGGGAAGTGAATGGCTTTAAAAAGATTGGGATCAAATGGAGACAGAAGATCAGTTTAATCCTAGGAAGATAAAATATGCTACAAGTTAAATGGTTTTTCAGTCTGTTCACTCAGTTCCTTAAGGTTAAGTTCAACTGAGGGCCAGTGGTAGGATGGGTTGTCAAACTTAGGCAGCAGCTACTGGGTATCATAAAAGGCAGGGAAAATCTTACATATTGAATTTATCCATTCATTTTTACCACCACATAAAATGCTTAGGGAAGTTCTGATTCATGTGTCTGGCTTGGGGCATAATAGACTTTGTCTTTGCTCTCTGGCCCCAAAGAGCCTGTCAAGGGTTGAAACAACCAGGGTTTGGGCAGGTGGTGACACGGAATGGCAGCATCCCAGATAGGAGGAGGTGGAGCTCGGAGATATGGCCTATCTGGGTGAGGAAATGGACGTTGAGGAAGCGGCCAGCCAGCAGGGATAAAAGTGGAAGACGATGAATTTGAGGATAGAATCAGGTTGGACTGCAGGATCTGAGGAGGAGGAAATCTGAGGAGAGATGAACCTCACCATTTTTGCCACAGGGGAGTCTGACTTCATGTAAGTGGAAGACCTCTTGAATGGGGTCCTTGTGGAGGTGTTGATCACCAAGATATAAAGATGTATAGGTGGAGAATATTTGTTTAGGCCACCATCATTGCTGGCTTGCACACCCAACCAACCTATGGAGGCTTTGGCATCTGGCAGAGCAACTACCCCCCACCCTGACCCATTCCTGGTTCTGGAGGTGCAAAAGGCAAACAAAAACCCGCATGCATGCATGCACGCACATACACAGACCCTAATGTCATTGACATAAGGTGCCAAGAATATACAAACATCTGTTATTAGCCAGGAATACAAGCTGTCCTTGAAGTATATGGGTTTGCTCAAGCCTGCTGATCATTTCTTCTGGGAACTGAAGTCCAAGAAAATCTGGGGGCCCAAGAATTAGAAGCCCTGCCCTACTGTGCCTCTTGAGAAAAGAGTCAGTCTGTGTAGTCAGAGGCAAACTGCCTAATCCCAGGATACCCCCAGAAGAGGATGGTAAATGAGGTATGTGAATTATCTAGAAAATTGTTGTTAAGTACTACACAAACATCTCAGAATAATTGAAATTAGAATAAATTATAACAAATAAACATCAGCAATGAGATTAATTTTTGGGCAAACAGTGGGGGTTTAGCTTTAATCTAAAAAACAATAAAATTGGTGGCAACAGCTATACCACATCGACGAGTACATTGCCCTCTCAGACTTACAGAACCCACTATGGGCAAAATACTTTAATATCTAGAGAAGTGGTGGTGAATCTTGGCATTCCAGGTGTTCCTCGACTTCAATTCCCAGAAGCCCTGATCAGCAGGCATGCTTACTTGGGCTTCTGGTAATTGAAGTCCAAAAACACCTGGAGTGCCAAGGTTCACCATCACTGATCTAGACTAGAGGGTGGATCCAAAATTACTTCCTCTGATGAAGAAAGCATCATCTATTGAAGGGAATGTTTCTTAGATCCAATGCTACAGGTTACTTTTCACATAGTTACACTATGGTTTGGCAGGTGAGTATCTCCATTTCAGAGACTGAATTGAAGGTTCAGAAACAGTGGGGCAATCATAAAAATAAGTTTTTTGCTTAGTTATTATTTTATTTAAGGTTCTTTTGCGGTCTAAGGGTAAGTTCATCTGACTTTCCGACCAATGGTGGCAGCTGCCAATTATTCTATATGACAGCTATTGCATGCCAAAAAGGTAAGGCAATCTTTTCCCCACACAGTTCAATTTTTCCAGCACTAGTATGGAAAAAAATCTGTCCATCTAAATGACTTCCCATAAAGAAGTACAGAGAGCCATGGGAGAAATGTAAAATGACTTCCATGTGGGTGGCCATATAGTGTGTGCAGTTCCTAGTATGCTAGGTTCACTCATTCAGTATGTCATGCTGAGGCAAGAAGCAGACATTATAATATCTTCTAGTTAGAAGAGGGGAATTGTTAAGGGTTTTGTATGTGAGAGTCACTGCAGAGATGTTTTTCATCTCCCCAAATTAGGAAGTTAGGTTGCTTCATTCTGTGGTTGGACTTGCTGAACTTAAACCTGGGATTATTTTGAAGTCTGAGTCTACAGTTCTTGAAAGAGCTGGGACAGAGATGGGAACTCACTCTGTTGTGCAGCACTCAGGTCTCAAACTTCTGACCTTCCAGTCATCAAGTGCAGCCTCTTAACCACTAAGCCACTGCAGTCTGTACAGTCAAGTAGGATCATACAATAATAGCTAAAGTTGGCCCAAGCCAACTTGCTGCTCTTACCACATCAGGTTGTCTGGTACCTAAGCAGGTTATTCTGGTGCCTACAGCAAAATGTTCCCCAAACACCTCTGCCATTCCTTAGGACAGGGCAGGGTGCCTAAACTATGGCCTGGGGGCTGGATGCGGCCCCCGATGCCAATTCATCTGGCCCACAAAGCCCTCGTTGCTCCTGGAAGCGGAAGTTAAATGCACCCATTCAGGTGTGTTTTACTTCCGCTTCCAGGAGCGATGAGGGCTTCATGGGCTGGTTGAATTAGTATTGGGGGCTGCATAGTGACTGGCTCCCTGAACCATGTGACCAGCCAGTGGCCTGAAAAGTTTGGGCATCCCTGCCTTAGGAGATAAACTTTCACAGTAAGCAATCAATAACAAGTTGGTACCTTTGACACAGTATCAAAAGATGTACTCCCACACTCTGCCTAATGGTTGCACCAGTTCTATTTCAGATGCAGGACAGACAAAGGAAGCACCGGTGAGTCTCTCCATTCTAAAAGAACCAAGAGATCAGAACTGCTCCCAAATTAAGTTGTGTACAAGTAAGTTTATCCCATTAGCCTCTTTGGACAGGGGTTTCTGTCAATTCTGCATGCCATAGAACTCAGAAACCCTTGTGACACCTCATAAATGTAAGATCATAATAAAAGTAATAATTTAATAATAACTGTAGCATCAGTCACCAAAATAGATATTCATGCTTCAGATCCGTGCTCTTAAAAGGCGTTTACTAGTCTGGGCAGATAGTCAAAATAACTGCAGCTCACTGTGAATTTTCAAAAAGAGAAAATAACAGTGGAGCCCAAAAGTCTCGCTGCCTTAAAGGCAAGATATTCCAAAATGCAACATGGTATGCGATAGGGACTTAAATATACGTCTCAAGAAACAGGAATAATGCTTTCTTTCTTTTTCTTTTTTAAAGGGGGTCATAAGCATTTTTGGCTCTTGCTCTGGAAATGGCCCAAGGTTTTCATAACATGTCCATCCTCCAAACATCCACCTCTGAAAGATGCTGGCACCTAACAAATTATCCAATAAGCTTGTCAAACATCTTTTGTTGGGAAGAGAAAATAAATGTGACAAATGTAAATATCTAAAGAGTAGGACCTGCACCAGAAGAACTGACGTAGTCAAACCTGATAAAGGTTGATTGCACATTCCTTTGCTGTGAGTCAGACAGCTGCTTTCTTTAATAGATCATGGGCAATAGCTCTCTGAAGAAAAAATTACTTATAAACTGAAAGCAAGAACCGGCAATGGCAGACAGGACTGCTTCTTAGACGTCTGGCTCTCATTCATTGCATATGCTCACAGCACAGGGCTGTTTCAAAGGCCACTGATCCAGCAACTGAAATTTTGGAACAACACCTTGGATTGACAGTTTCAGCAAAAAATCTTCATTTCTTTGGATTTATAGAAACAAGACTACTTGCTTGAAGAGCTCGTTTATTTTCCAGGTTTTACTTTAACCATAATTCTCTCCCCTTTTCCTTTTTGTTTATGGCTAGTTGTCAATTTCTTTGTTCATACTTTACTACAGTCAAACCTCGCATAAAGAGTGCCTCGCTTAAAGAGTGCCTTGCTTAAAGTGTAGAATTTTCTCTGAATGTTCGCTTCGCTTAACAAATAAAACCAACCAAAAACTCACTTAACAAATAAATTGGGGTTCACAATCCCCCCACCAGAAGTCAAAATTGGTCACTTACAACGGTATTTCACTTAAAGAGCAAACTCGCTTAAAGAGCAATCCTATGGAACACATTATGCTCTTTAAGTGAGGTACCACTGTATTTGCAACAAAAGTGTAAATGAAATAAGAGAGAGAGGACAGAGCAGGGCTTTTTAGACCAGTGATTCCATTCCTGATCTCTACACTCTTTCATTTCAACCTTTTAGGCACTCTTGGGGTATAAGGTTCTCATTAGATAATTGCAACCTATTTTTTCTAACCCATTTTCTCCCTTTAGTGCTAGTTGACAGGCTAAGGAACACATCAAAACAATCTAAAGATTATTGTTTCATATAATATGATGCAAATCTAATTCCTTTCTCTATCACCATTTGTACAAAACAACAATCTAGTTTAGATATAAGGGAACTGTGCTTTCAGTTAGAAACTGTGTCTAAGCTTCAGCTTGTCTGGCACAGGACATACATTTACAAGATGAGATGGGAAGGCTTAAAAGTAGGGTGGCAACTTCTGATTGGAAGACTTTGGTTGAGTAAATGGTATGGGGCACATATGGCTGTGAATTAGAGTGTACATTTTTATTGTTCAAGGCCCTTCTGGTTTTGGTTTGTTACTGTAACAGGGAATGGGAGAAAAATATGGAAGAGCTGAAAAACATTTGAAATGACAAAATTATCAAGGAGAAAGTGTTATAATATTTGGGCCTTGTTAAAATTGCGTATATGTAAAGTCAGTTGGTGTAACAGCTAGCATGAGGGACAACAACTCAAGCAAAATGGGTTCAATATCCTTTTTGGCCATCACCCAGTCATCACAGTCAGTGCCGCTCCAGGTGCCAACACTGAGGATGGCTTGAAAGTCTTTAACCAGAAATAGAGCCTTCTTGGTGGTGGCACCTAGACTGGCTACCTTTAAAAAACAATTAAAATGTTCCTCTTCAAGGAGGCCTTTCAGGGTGTTGTTTCTTTGTCAATAGATTAGCCAGTTAGGTTCAGCTTCGATGTCCTCTGTTGCCAATTAGTTTAGTTTAGTTTAGTTTATGATGTATTTGTTGTTGTTGGGTTTTGATTTGTATTATTGTCATTTATGTTCTGTTTGTTCACTGCCCAGAGTGGGATAACACTCTAATTAGATAGATAGATAGATAGATAGATAGATAGATAGATAGATAGATAGATAGATAGATAGATAGATAGATAGATAGATAGATAGATAAGAATGCAGAAAGCATATAGGGAGACATTTTTCCTGTCATGTTGTATTAAATTAGATGGATTCGATTATGTTAACCCAAGTACAGTATCTCATTAAACTTCAGATCCCATCACAGTTAAAGCAATATAAAACTGATACAATTATGCAGGGTAGAGTACATATCCACTTGCTCATACCTCCATCTGTTCCTGCCATCCCCTCCCCACCCTTGTTATGAGGGGAAAGGACAGTGATTTGGAAGGAAATCTTGGAGAAATTGTGTGCATTTTCCTATCATTGTAACTTCTTGCTGAAGGTAATGGCAACCTAGTGTTGTCAGCTAATCTTTCCTACACTGGGTCAGGCTAAAGGAACTGCAAAATGAACTCACCAAAAGGTGCCTTAATTCTGGCAGTTTCACATCCGTCTAGACACAGAGTAGGAGTAGGAGTAGGAGGAAGAAGAAGAAGAGGAGGAGGAGGAGGAGGTGGTGGTGGTGGTGCTGTAATTGTCTAATCAGCATCTTGTACTTTGTTGGTGTGGCTGAAGTTGCACTGAATTGAGGAGCAACCGTGAATGACAGATACTGTACTGTATGTTACCCTATGGAAAGAAGCCAAGAAGCTACAATCAGGACTAAATTATACAGTTAATTCTCATTAACTGAATGCCAAAAGGTTAAAAATGGATGGCGAGGTCCAATAGAGTAAGATTCTTCTATTGCTGTTTTAGGGGCAGGAAGCTCAGCCAGTAGAAGGAGAGATTTGGCCATTTGTGGTATGATATCTTAAACACGATGTCTGTGCTTGAAGTAAAATGTAAATCCTGATACTGTTTCCAGCTTAGCTGTCATGTAACACACACTGAGTACTCCCCAAAATTGTCTGCAAAACTGCACTGTATTTTTGGAGCGCACACTGGCAATTCTGATCACCTCCTGCCCTACTTAGGCAACAAAAACCTTTATCTGGAGTTAATCTTCCCTTTGCCGCGTCCAAATGTATCTGGAAGTGGGCCTAAAGGAAACGTTTCTTGTCCACATTTGTCTTACTAGCCATTTAGGTCTGTAAGGAAAGCTGGTTGTGACAACTGAGGCTTTCTGAGAAAGGCTCCTGGAAAGCCTGGTTATTAAACACACACACACATTACAGCATTTCTTCATATCCAGCTTAATTTTTCTTTACTCCCTGCTAATGGTCATAATTTCTAGATGAGGTCATCCTACTCATTTCACTGGAACCTTGAAGTATATATTGACTGCTACAAAGGAAAACCAAAAGCCGCTGGGAAGTTGCCAGAGTCAATCTATGCAATTATGCTAACAGCATCCTTGGCCTAACTTTGACATTGGAAAGACCCTATCCTAAATTAGATCACTTGAAGTCACTGACTTGATTAAGAGTCTTCACCTTCTACTCCACAAACATTAGACTGTTTACCAGCACGCTGGCAGAACTGAAGATATCAAATAAAAGATGTATAGACGGTCAATGGAATGTGATACAAAGCTCGTTTATATCTGCAAATAAGTTTTGTTAATAAAGAGAAACAAAGAATACATCTGGAATTGGAGCTCTCAAATCTGGAATATACTGCACATACATCCCCCATTTTTTCAATTGTCCAAATGCAATTAGTCAAAAATATCCACTGTCCTAAGATATACATAGTATGGATGTCCTATAGTCCTTCCAACATTGTCGAACTATAGCTCTCAAATTCCCTGAATATTTCCTGTGCTTCTTGGAGCCAACAGTACTTTTGATTTGGCAACATCTTTAGGGCTAAAGGTTGCCAATTCCAGTGTAGAAGATTAGAAGCAGTGAGATGTTGATCTTGTCTTGAACAAGAGAAAGAAAGAGAGAATTCAGTTTTTTACATGAATACACATATGGCTGCCCTGTCAAAACTAATTTTGCCCTTACTTTCCAGTAAAAGATGTTTCGATCAGGTTGTAAATCCCATAATCATAAAGTCTGTGATACATGCAACATCATTCTGTTGATTTTTAGTGTAGTCACTGAAAACTCTGACTGCTCTAAAAATAATGGTGCAATTTCATCTTTGAAGTTTCTGCCCAAATATTTAGCAAGGAATGTCTTTTTTCTTGGGAGGTTCCCCCCCTCCTTTTAATCTCTGGCATTTGTGATGAGCAATAGTCTAACCCCTTGTAGCTGGAAGACTTTACAAGCCAAGAGCCTCTTTGTTGTGGTAAACCACTTCCTTGTTCTCTCTCTCTTTCTCTCTGCTGTCCACTTGCTTTAGCAGCACAGAATATAGGTTTTGAAAAGTATCCCAAAATAGAGTTAAGATCTAGTTTTCTACATTTTTTTTTGACTGAAAATCTGCTAGGCCAGTTATTCTGGATATTCCTAACCAAGACTATGCCACAGCATGAGATCTCAATTCCTCGAATGCCAAAGGATACAACTAGATTGTTTGTCCTCTTTGTTCACTGTATAACTAAAGGCTCCCGGCAGATTTTATCAAGTAAAAATATAACCTCATGTGTTTAGGAGTAAGTCGATAAATGGCCTTAATCAGTGCTTGCCATAGGCATTATGCTGAAGAGGATGCTTAGCTAAACTCAGAGTATGACTAGTAAGTAACACCAGATTAAATTGGTTTACTTTCCATTTTTCAAAATTGGGTTCTTGTAGCATCTGCTGCTGAAATTGCTCTAGCCATCCATACCAATAAGATGCATTGGCTCAGTGGTTAAGAAGCTCAACTTGTTTGCTGGAAGGTACTGCAGAGTGTCTTCTGCAAGAATCCTTTCAAACCAGAATAATTTCTGACATGAAATTATTATTATATTATTAGATGCATTATTTTGTTGTAAGAGTCCACACTGCACATTCCCATCCATTCAATCCCCCCTGGAATGACAGACTCACTGTATGAACACTGCTCTCCCTTACACCTTCCCTTTATCACTCCACCATCATCTGCCCTCTCAGGTAAATTGCTGTGACTGTCAGCCACCAGGGCTTAAATCAGGAAGAAATAATTCCCATTTTCCACACGACCATGGTAACTTTGTGTTTCCACAAAATACAGAAGTATATCATTCATATATCTGCAGTGTACTGCCTAGACTAGACACTTTTATTTAAACTTTTTTTCTGAAGAGACATAGCACTACATTGATTTGACAACTTGATGAAATGAACTAGTTTTGTTAATTTCATCTGCTTCCCATGGGAAGAAAGCTGGGTGGGCAGAAAGAAATGGACAAGAAAAGCATTATTGACTTGTTTCATGTACTGGATCAAATTGGTGCTGAGAAAGAACCAGTTATCCACATTATTTTGGTACCATCTAGGAGTGTTAATTTTGATCAGTTGGCTTTATAGATTCCTCTCCCCTCCCCACTGCAATTTCCAGTTTGTTCTTGATATGAATCAATTGAACAAATATTTACTTTGCTGTATGTTTTATTTCTGCACAACCCACACAGCTTGGTAACACTGCAGAATTGGTGTGGATGGAAGAGGACAATACAAATGTTCCTTGTCTAGGATGCTATTTGTGCTAAACTAGGAGGGCCAACCTACACAGCAGCAAAATAAAAAACATGTGCCACCAAAAATGAGAACAAAAGGGGGCACCGGTTTGCATAAAATCACCTATGTTAATTTATCTATTTAAATACACAATCAGAAATTATTTTTGTGACATAATTACAAATAACTATTCACCTCATCTGATTAGGGAAAAGAGTGACCAGGTGACTTGTGTCCCAGCTAAGTCTGCTATACAGATGCACAGAGTAGATGGACAACTTCAGGATCCTTAATCTCCTATTTCTTTAGCTTTAAATCAGACTCGGATGGGGCAGTCTTTTGAGTGGAGGCCATCTTCACGAGCAGATGGCTTCATTTTGGCACTTTTCAACTTTTCAGCAGTTATAGAAGTTAGGTACTACCTCTTTGCCTAACCAGTTCTCTAGGATAATATGCTTTAATGTAAATGTAAAACAGCTGTACCTCCTTAAGGGTTCTCCAATTGGAACAGCAATTGGAACAGCACAGGTGTAGCTTATTGATGAGGTAACTCCAAGACTTTGCTTAAAAACCCCAAGCCAGGCCACCAGGCATCCCCGCCACCAGGCCTTTTTAGGAACTGTGGTAGTATGTCAATATAGGTAAAGGTATTAAATACACATTAAAATATACACAGACACACCACATCCAAAGGTGAGTCACTTATCCTGGGGAGCAGGCTATAGGGAGCTTCAGGCTAGCAGCTTCCCTTCCTCCTCCTTGCTTGGGAGGACAGCAAGGAGGCCATGCACGCATGCATGCACACCAAGTGCTTGGTGTGCATGAGCAGTGAGAGAACCAGTTAAAAGGTGGTTCCCCCCAAAGGCTGCTACCGGTTTTCTGGGACACTGGGAAAAGTTACTGCCGGTTCTGGAGAAATGATGCAAACCTGTTACATCCCATCACTGAGAAAAACCCTATACCTCCACTCCAAACCAATCTATCAGCCCATGAACACACAAATCTGGATTCATCAGAACTTAGTGGCACTGTAAAGACTAATGCATTTTATTTTAGCATTAGAGATTAGTCCTTAAAGTCTGCTAGATGAGAGAAAAGAGATATGTGTGGCTGGATGTCCTTCTCCTAGTAAGGGGTCTTCTTTTTCTCCAGATGTACAGTACAGCTATCTGTTTGATCTTTATAAAACTGAACAATACAAGACAAGTAAATGGTAGTCATGTTTCAGCTCTATTTTTAATCTTCTTGAAGCAGCAACACTCTGCATCAAGTTCAAAGGGACAGGAAATGAGAGCCAGTCCTTGGCAGGTTCACTATCTTTGCATAGGAAAAAGAGAAACAACAAGAAAGAAGATATCTAGCTCAGGGGTTCCCTACCCCCAGCTCACAGGCCTAATCCAGCCCATGCATATCATCAATCTAGCCCGAGGTAGCCACATGGGCACCTCTAGGACTGCCCACCGCCACCGGAAGTTGCAATACATCACTTGCTACAGCAGCGGGAATAGCACTCTTTTTGCACAGTCTTCGCCACTTCCCAGAATAGCAGGAGGCTTTTGGGAGCACGTTCGCTTCAGTTTGGGAATTTACCACCCCTTCCCCGGTGTGCTTTGGCAGCTAGAATACGGTGGTAGGTGACTTCCGGTGCTGGACAGAGCTTATGTCAGCAGCTGGGATCCCATCGCGGAACCAGGAAGTCGTCCACCATGTACTCTAGCTGCTGAAGCACAGCAAAAAAACAAAAAAAAACCCCACCAAACTGGAGTGAACATGCTCAGAAAAAGCCTCCCGCCACACTGGGAAGTGGTGGAAGCTGTGCAAGAACCTGGAAAAACCATGCAACTCCTGCCACCACCAATAATGTCGATGATGCTGAAAATGTAAGTAGTGGGTGCAGCCATGCCTCCAGACCCCACAACTGAGTGCAGTGGTGGGAACTGGCTCCTGGTGGGAATACGTTGGGAACCCCTGATCTAGCTGATGAACCAGTCCTCACAATTTTCAACTCCAATGAGTGACTAAGATGGTACCTTCCAAAGACCAATCACAAAGCAAAAACAATCTGATATGCAAAATGAACAAAAAAGCAAACTATTGGTTTCTAGGACAATCAGATCTCTTTCACCAGTTCTACATCTTGTTTGGGTCTCAGATGGACAGAAAATTAAAAATATTTCATGTATAAATGGACTCTTACTTTATTGGCCCACTACATTAGTGCACCTAGGCACCAGTTCAAAGCATACACCAGATCTCCTGGTTTCTGTGACAACAGAATTAAATTTGAGCTTTGCATGCCTCATTATGGTATTTGACCTCAAGTCTACAGATACCTTCACCCATTGGTTTCCATTAAAATTTACAGCTTTCTAAATTAATTACACTTCATTGTGCATGTAGAATAAACTAGCCTTAAATATAAACTGGATTTGTCTAGTTCACTCATTCCTTCCTTCTTTCTTTTTTGGTCTTACAATTCTCAAAAGCATTCCACCTGAAATCATGCAAGTACTTAAATCCTCAAATGGAAACATCTGAAACTGTTTATATTCCTCTAAAGCAAACTGTATCCCGAATGAATTTACAAAGATAGTGTGTGAATGATAAATATGGCGTGAGATATTTAGAGAAACTGCGAAGTGTTATTGCAAAAATGATATTTTATAAAATAGTTTTTCCAAACAGGAATTGGTGTGAACAAGTGGAATTTCCAGAAACTTGAAAGCATCTTCTTTTAACTGCGCTTTGGGCCAAGTACAGCTCCACTGATCAGTGTTTGTCAAACAAAGGAGGCTGCTTGTTTTAATGTTAGCTGTTTTCCTCTAAGGCCATTATATCTGAGGCAATTCCAAGAAGCCAGGTCCTCAGAACACTAGTAATGAAATTTACTCTTTCCTTGAGTCTTCCAAAACATGCCTTTATATGAGTATTTTAATTAAACCTGGAGCTTGTCATCTCCTTTCTTCAACCAAAAGATCTGAACTGTTCTCAGACCATTGTAAGAAAGGATGAAAAGCTTTTTTCAAAAAAGCACCTTCTCCATTCAGGAAATGTTCCAGCCATGACCCCCTGTCTTTTTACCTCTGCTCCAGTGCCCCTCAACTAAATTTCCATTGCTGGAGGAAAACAAACAAAAAACTGTCCTGTAACTACTCATTATGTCTATTTTCAAAGCACAAAAACTCCACAAGCTGCCAGGAAATTGCTAGGCCAATACGGGTTGCAGGAAGACGGCAGTCTCTTTACCAGAAAAATATTTGCCCATCCAAATAAAATGAAGATTCTAACACGGCACACCATGACTGCTTCTTTTCCTTTTTATGATTACATTTTGTTTTTTGCTGGATAACAAAATCTTAAATTGTTTGAAACCTATATTACTTTGGTTATTTAGAAGGGAGGTAAAAATCAATGTTCATTTGTCCATGAATTAGAGCATGGGTTCCCAACCTTTTTGGGCTGTGGGCTGGTCACATGGTTGAGTGGGCCAGTCATGTGGTTCTTCCCACCTGGAAGCAGAAATAAAATGAACCTGAAGGGTACCTTCCTCCCTCCCTCTCTCCCTTCCTTCCAGGGAGATCGTGTGCAAGCAAAAATATATAAAATAATAGAAACTCCAAGAAACTTTGGTTTCATATGAAAACAACATGCACAACCCCATGGAAACCTTGTTTTGAACAACATGGACTTTTAATTTTCATTTCCTTCTGGCACTTGTGGCAAAGTGGTTTCTGAGTGCAGCCTGCAATTGATTCTAAAGGTGGTTATTGGCCCCTAAGCCTATGAAAGTTACTTTCTTTGTATCTCCTTAAACAATCTTTCTATCTAGTATATCAACTTTAAGCAAATCTTCTTTGATCATTCCCTGGCTATGTAATGAGGGGGAGCCATCTCACACCTCCAAACCTTGTTTTCTGTATTATCAGTTGAATCCAAATGTAGGTGCATGAAAATGTGTTGGGAGAAACAAATTCCCCCACCTCTTCTTTCCCATGGCGACATCTAATTCCTGCTCAAATACTGAAGGGACCATGTTAAATTAAATTGGTTGGAAAACATGGAGAATGGGACTGCGATGGCTCAAATGATTAAGATGCTGAACTTGACAACTGGAAGGTCGGAATTTGATACCCAAGTACTGCACGTTGGAATGAGCTCCCGTCTCTGTCCCAGCTCCTGCCAACCTAGTAGTTCAAAAGCAAGACATTGCAAGTAGATAAAATAGGGACCACTTTGGTGAGAAGGTAAACAGTGTTCCGTGCACTCTGGTGTCTTTTTATGCCTGGCATATGTCCATGGAAACGTCTGCAGATGGAGACAGTGCTGGCTCTTTGGTAGTAAACAGAAATGAACACTGAACCCTAAAGTCAGATATGACTGGCTTTCAAGCAAGGGTGACCTTTACCTTTACTAAAACATGGAGAAGAAAGGGGCTTAAAATCAGACAGAGGTACTTTTTATTTATTATTATTTATTTATTAGTCAGATTTATATTCCGCGACTCAGGGCAGAGCACAACAGACATAAAATAAACCCCTAAATTCCTAAAAACACAAAAAACACAAAAAGAACAAAGTAAAATTAAAACCCATTTAAAAACAACTTCTCATTCCCTACACTAACCCATCGAATATGGGAATGAGGGTAGGAATGGGGGGGGGGGATACAGGATGTTAAATAAGCCAGTGTGTGTGTGTGTGTGTGTGTGTGTGTGTGTGTGTGTGTGTGTGTGTGTGTGTGTGTGTGTGTGTGTGTGTGTGTGTGTGTGTGTGTGTGTGTGTGTGTGTGTGTGTGTGTCAGTAAACCCTCATTACCCCCACACCATTCCTTCCAGCCAGGTTTTCAGACCCTTTCTAAAAGCCAATAACCCCATCTGAAGGCGCAGCTCCAGAGGCAGGTGGTTCCATAGAATTGGAGCGAACAGGGAGAAGGCCCTCTTTCTTGTGCCAGAGAGTCAAGCCTCTCTGGCTGATGGAACCACTAAGGCATCTCTCTGGTCCGCTCTGGTGGGACGGACAGATACCCTTGGGGAGATGCAGTCTCTCAAGTAACCTGGCCCACTACCATATAGGGCTTTAAAGGTAATGACCAGCACCTTGAATTGCACCCGGAGGCAAACTGGCAACCAGTGCAGCTCCCGAAGCAGCGGGGATGCATGAGAATAATGCCCACAACCCAACACCACCCGAGCTGCCACATTCTGGACCAGCTGCAGCCTCCAGATGGTCATGTAGAGCGCATTGCAATAATCTAATCTGGAGATGACCAGGGCATGGGTGATCATGAGCAAGAAGTCCCTGTCAAGGAATGGGCCCAACTGGTAAGTGCAAAGGCCCTCCTGGCCACGGCTGCCATCTAATTGAGTAGGAGTTGTGAGTCCAGGAGGACCCCCAGATTGCGCACCGGATCTGTTTGAGGCAAACTAGCCCCATCCAGAACCAAAGATGGCAACTCCTGTGTAGACCCGGGACCCCCGACCCACAGCCACTCAGTCTTGCCAGGGTTCAGCTGTAACCCATTGTCCCCCATCCAGACCCTCACAGCCTCCAAACACCTGGGTAGGACTTTGACTGCATCACCAGGGTCCCCATGGGGCGAGATGTACAATTGTGTGTCATCTGCATACTGATGGTATTTTACCCCATAGGAACGGATGATCTCACCCAGGGGTTTCATGTAGATGTTAAATAGGAGAGGTGAGAGAACCGAGCCCTGAGGGAGTGGCCTAGGACTGGACCTCTCACCCTTCAACCACACCGAGTCCGGCCCGTCAGAAACGAGGTAAACCAGGCCAACATCATGCCCTGGATTCCGAATCCCCGAAGCCGTCCCAGAAGGATACCGTGGTCGATGGTCCAGATAATCCGCTTCATCCATTGTCTCCTGTAACTGCCGTGCCACCACTTTCTCCAACACCTTACCCAAGAATGGTAAATTAGATACCAGGAGGTAATTGGATATCACCATGGAGTCGAGCGATGGCTTTAGGGACTGTGGTGGCTTAGTGGTTAAGATACTGAGCTTGGTGAATGGAAGGTTGGCAGGTCAGAAGTTTGAGACCTGAGTGCTACATGACAGAGTTCAAAGCTCATTGTCTGTCCCAAACCCTTCCAGCTTAGCAATTCAAAAGCAAGAAATTGCAAGTAAGTAAATAGGCATTTAGTCATGCTTGCCACATGACCATGGAAACATCTGCAAATGCAGACAGCGCTTGCTCTTTGGCTGTAAACGGAAATAAGCATTGCTCCCTGCCCAATTGACTGGACACGACTGGCTTCGGAGCAAGGAAAACCTTTACCTACATCTATCCTGTTTTGAGGCTGAAAATACCCACAGGACAAGTCTCTGTGAGGGAAATGCAAGGGTAGTCAAACTCAGTGCGGGGGGGGGGGGCACAAAACATAAGAGAATAAGCAAAGCATCAACACAGCCCATAAATCACTAACATAATCAGTGGACAAGCCAAATAAGGAGGAGGCAGAAGCAGGTTCAGTCAACAATCCAGTCAAGTCAGCATGAAAACAATCTGGTGAGGAGACAAGTGCTAAAGACTGGAAACAGGGATGCAAAGAAAGCAAGATAAGAATGTGGGTTTAGGACTGCTGTGGTTTAATGGTTAAGATGCTGAACTTAATGACTGGAATGTTGGCAGGATGACAGTTTGATACCCGAGTGCTACACAATGGAAGGAGCTTCCATCTCTGTCCCAGCTCCTGCTAACCTAGCAGTTCGAAAGCAAGAAATTGCAAGTAGATAAATAGGTGCGACTTCGGTGGGAAGGTAAATGGCATTCCATGAGCACTGAACCCTACTTGACTGGCTTTCAAGCAAGGGTGACCTTGTGTTTTCTATTTTTCTGGGCCTGTTCTTTCCATAGCTCTAGCTATGCAATTATTTACTACAGCTGGGCCATATTTCATGGTGAGGAGCATTTTGCTTGAGCTATCATGCAACATTTCAAGATGTCAGTGTTCCCTAGGAATTGGAGGTCTTTCAGCTCTGGAGTCTTTCTTGTCATCCTATTGATAGGAAAAACATAAGTCGGAGATGACTTGAGGGCACAAAACAAAACCTTTAAAATAAACATACTGTTCTGAACTGTTTTGTATTCTAAATATATTGCTTTCCTTACACAGAGTCTCCATTAATGCTGGCAATCTGAAATAAAATTCAGAGATTGGCATGCTGCAGATTTCATATTTTCTGCCAGTTTAGCCTCAAAAAAAGATAAAAGCAATATGTTGCATGCTATCTTTGAATTAAAAATGGAGTCTGATAAGTGTGGAAGTAATCATTAGTTTATTATTTTTGGTTTATTACCCTGACACTTGGTGCTATATAAAGAATTTTGGCTCCTGCTGACTCACATAGCTTAGAATAATGTTGCTGGATACATTCTTAGACTTGGCAGAATAGTGGGGGCTTGGAAATGTCACTTTTTGAACTACAACTTTTACAATTGAGATACCATTCTTACTGTGGACTTCTGGATGTTGTTGAAAAAAGCATTTTTTTCAAGCTATACCCATTGGCACAATGTGAATAGAGGTTAAACTCCAAGTTCCCGTCTGAACCATGTTTCATTTAAAATAATCAGTCCAAAAGGTGATGACTGGATGTTCTTAAGTCACTTGGCTTTCTCAACTTGATGATGGTGATTATGATGCCAAATCTTTCTCGTCAATAATGGAATTCAAGACACCTACAGTAAGAAACAGAAATTTTTTAAAAAATAGAGGCCAGAATCCTATTGATTATTTATGTCACTGTTAAGTGCAACAGTAAAAACTGACACTGCTTTACATTTCAAATCATGTCATGTGAGCAGGAATATAAGCAGCATATTATTAACTAGCAGCTATACACCAACATTATTTTGCTGTTACACTTATGCTTGCATGAATACCGTCCTAGTGATATAATAGCAAGACTAAGAAAAAAATTAAAACAATTACAAAACAAATTATAAAATAAAGACAGCTTCCGCTTAAGTAAAGCATTCTTATACAGCAACCCATGCTAACTAATGGAAGAGCCATTAGAGCAGAAATGTCTTTGTTTCTTGGTAGAAGGACAACAGGGAATGGGGCAGCGTATCCTGGAACAGAACCCAGGAAACAAGTGGAGTGAGTAGGATAATACAGTACAGTATATTGCTCCAAAATGATCTAGCAGAAAGTACCCTCTTTTCCTTGACTTTTGAGCCATATCAATTGGGGATTCCACAGCTGGGAAATGACCATTTATTTATTTATTTTATTTAGATTTATATCACCGCCCACTCGCTGTGGCGACTTAGGGCCTGATTGGGTTAAAAGAAGAGAGTGAAAAAGCTGGCTTGAGACTAAATATCAAGAAAACCAAGATCATGGCAAGAGGCCCTATCAGTCCCTGGAAAATAGATGGGGAAGTAGTAGAGGCAGTTACAGACTTTACTTTCCTAGGATCAAAGCTCACTGCAGATGGTGATTGCAGCCATGAAATAAAAAGGCAACTGATTCTCGGGAGGCAAGCGATGAGAAACCTGGGGAGCATAGTGAAAAGTAGAGACATTAAATTGCAAACAAAGATTTGCATAGTCAGGGCAATGGTATTCCCTGTGGCAATGTATGGTTGTGAGAGCTGGACCATTAGGAAAGCTGAACGCAGAAAAATAGACGCCTTTGAGATGTGGTGTTGGAGGAGAGTTTTGAGAATACCCTGGACAGCGAGGAGAACAAATAGGTCAATCTTAGAAGAAATCAAACCTGACTGCTCCTTAGAAGGTCAAATAGTAAAGATGAAGCTAAGGTACTTTGGACATCAAATGAGAAAAGAGGACTCACTTGAGAAAGCTTTGATGCTTGGAAGGGTTGAGGGCAAAAGAAGAAGGGGACAGCCCAAGATGAGATGGCTGGATGGTATTGTGGAGATAATGGGCACAGAGCTGAGCGAGTTGAGGGGGATGGTGGAGGACAGGAGTGCCTGGCGGACAGTGGTCCATGGGGTCGCAGAGGGTCAGAGTCGACTGTGCGACTGAACAAGAACAAAAAAATGATTGAAGACCCTTGACTAATATTCACATCTCCTTGTGAAGCTTTGTTCAGGAGCTTTGTTCTGTAAAACTGGCAAATGATTAGTAAATAGATGTAACATAATCAGTGTGGCGATGAGCCAAGCACTCACCGTTGACAGAACAAAGCTTCAAAGTTGAATCTATGTCATTATCTGCTGTCTTTTCTCATAGCCTAGAGTCAATTCACCAACTGACCATTGTCACTTTTTACAGAACAAAGTCTGTAAATAGAAATTCCAAAAGGTAAACGCATTACCAAATTTGTAACGCCACAGAGATTACCTTTCATCTATCTGCTAACCATTTTTATAGAACAGAGCTTAACAGGAATAGATCTGAATATCAGTTTTCAGTCATTATCAAGTATGAAATGATTCACTCCTATGATTTGCAACTTGTGTCTACTATACTAACTACCATTGTTCTCTATCCCCACCTAGTCATGGGGTCAAATATAAATTATCCCCATAAAGTCTCACTCTTATGTCTAAAGAGGTGGACTTGATCTACAAAAGCTTAAATTAAAATATATCAGTTAGCCTTTAAGATGCCATAACATTTTGGTCTTCTTTATCTTTTTGTATTGTTTCTTGTCTTATCCAATATGTTAACATTTGCCATTAAATTACAATGTTTGTACGATATATATTTCTCTCACATATAGGAAGGGTAACGCCAGAGACAACAGGGCCATGTTGGTCCTCCCATTAAACAGTTGAGTTGATGGCCTCAGGTGGCAGAGTAGGGGCTAAAGAATGCAATAAAGACTAAAGAACGGCCAAAATGTATTCTTCGTCTTCTGCCGTATCTGCATCAGAATACTGTATTGGTGATCATCATGGTGATCAGCCATGAAGACTGTCCTGAGACTATAATGCAGTGGCCTTTCATCTGCCTTCCACATTGCAGCATGACACCCGTACCACTGATCCAGTTCCGCGAGTCACTTGTGGTCCTGAGCTCTTTTTAGCACACAAGGTGCTCATTGGCCCCAGCAGGCCAGTATTGATGAAGCTGCTGCCCTCCATCAAGATGGATTCAAGTGGGATTTAATCCACTTAGGGACCACCACCTTTTCCTGTGTACTTTGCCAGCCAAGTCCTCAGGGTGGTCAGGTTAGTTAACCTCCGCCTGACACACAGCGTTGAGTCACTTGGCCGTATGGTCTACTCTATTACCATAGCAGGATAACCTAACCAGACTCAAAATGTCTCAGAGGACAAGATCTAAGATCTTCAGCTGCCCTCAAGAAGACAGTGTCGTAGCACTTGTCAAAATAAAGATTCAGCTGCTTTTTCATTCAGCTTGTGTACATGTATCTAGAGAAGTCCACTATTTGCCTTCACCTCAGCAGGAAGAATTCTTTGACTAGACCTACAAAGTATTTCCTGTAGCTATATGATAGCCAATATTGGGAATCAGATATGACACAAGAAGAAGATGTGTATGTGAAGAAGTTTAGGAACAACTACATGAACAATTTAATTATGTAACATTTAATCATGTAATGTGGAATAATGATTAAATAAATCTGTGTTCGCCCCGGTCTTTTGGAACCTCCTTCCAACTGAGCTGCGCCTGCAGACAGAGCTCCTGCCCTTCTGGAAGAGCTTAAAAACCTGGCTGGCAGGACAAGTGTGGGGATCCAGGAATGGGGGATCCCATGTGGGGTGGCTAGTCTAGAGATAATCCACCCTTCTGATCATACCCCCGATACTGTTTTAATTTTTATGAATTTTTATGAATTTTTAAATATTGATATGTTCTTAATTTATGCTGTAAGCCGCCCAGAGTCAGGTTCACCTGATTGGGGCGGGATAGTAAATATGAGTATAAATAAAATAAATAAAAAAATAAAAAATAAATGAATAAAAATAAATAAATAAATAGTATATGGCTTCTGATCATGTTTGGTATTACAATTCTTTTGTCAGAGTCTTATTGGTGTTTCTGTAAGGTTTGCATACATTACTGCAGTTGATTGATGAGGTGACAGTTTTCTTGATATTGCATGCCTGGTTACATGCCTAGTTGTTCAATAGAGATGCACCCTGTTATCATGTCTGGCAGCTGCAAGTAGCCTTGGAAAGTTGTGCAAATCTTGCACAAACAACAACAGGATTCCAGCCTTTGGTTGAAATTCTATTATTTAGCATAGCAAGTTGCAACTGAATCAATGGAACTTATAGAGAAGTTGATTCACCAAGTCCTCAATGATTCAGTGGGCCTATTCTGATGTGATTTACTACGGTAAACAGCATGATTTCATCCACTTTATTTAATATTTTAAGATGAACCAGTTTTAATTATACAGGTTTATATATTAATGTGAGACTATTCTGAGGGAGAAATGAGAGGATTGGTTCAAGTTTTTCATGCCCAGATCAACAACAGGTTCTTGAGATATTACAATTCTTTGTATACAACTCATTCTGAGAAACTATATAGCTATATATAAAATAATTGTAATTACAATTGTATATAAAGAATTGTAATTACAAAGAGTTGTAATTTCTCCCTCAGAATAGTCTCACGTTAATTCATGCTCACATCACCAGCCTGTTGATCCATTCTCCATCTCTTTACCCAAAGTTTCAATTAAAAATTAAATTACTCCCAACCTTTGAACTCCTATCATTGATTTCAGGTGATAAAGCAAATCTAATATTTCATGGAATGGCTGGAATTTATTTGGGAACCTGCCCTTCTGTATATTATTATCTAGGTATATATTCAAGTAATTTCCCGTGTTTTATTGATCTGCAGATATTACAGTAAAGAAATCTGGCTTTTGTCATCCACTGTAAAAAAGAAGAACTTTATAAATGAATTATTGTATTAAAAGAAGTGAGCGTCTTTTAATTTGTACAGAAAAAATAAGAGCAGGCTGTAGTATTGGAAGAGATGAACCTTGAGGGGCTTACCTTCAACTTCCACTTGAGTATGAGAAGTTGCACTCTTGCATCTAACAAACTTTAACATACAAACCTGCCTTTTACTTGATCCATACTGCCCATGGAATAACCCTCTAAGAGAGCTCTTTCTGGTTTTTGATAGATATTCATTATGGCATAGTGTTTTGTTTTACAGTACAGTACTAGGATTTGGGATTCATCATAGCACAGTGGTTAGAGTATTGTACAGTATTAAAATTTGGGAGACCTGGATTCAAATCCCCAGTTCACCATGGAAATCCTTGGGTGACCCTGGGCTAGCTATACTTTGTCAGTTTGATTTACCTCATAGGGATTTTGAGTGTTACTTTGAATTCATGGGAAGAAAGGCATGATATACAGTAGTGATGCACAGTATCCAAATAAGAACACAAAGACAACTGCCTGAACCACTCTACACCATTTTTGTGACAGTCGGACCTCATCGGTGTCCATGTCCATCACCATATTTGTGTGTTTCTGAGAAAATTTATATAACTACCTTATGAATATGACCTAGGGTGGATGTGCATAGGTGAAAGTGGAGGTATGATGGGATTGAGAAATAGCGTGTGCAGAATGTAGAATTCTTCCCTTAGAAGCTCTGGGGGCATCTGTGTACATGATTAAGAACTGCAGCTTGACCAGGTGTGAATCAAAAGCTAGCTCAAGCCATTAACAAAAGGAACAATAAATACCTTCAGTTGACATACTCCATTCAGTTGACAACTGGCAGGAAAGAGACCAAAGAAGATTTGAGACAAGGCTAACATTCAAGCTTATCTGGGACTTCAAAGGCCAGTTAGCTTCCTTGCCCAGAGACATGTAAATAGGGCAATAGATTACTGCTCCAATGGATATTGATCTGCATACACAAGGTATATTCAATATATTAAATTGAATGGTCCATTAAGCTATACAGTAAAACCTCGCATAAAGAGAGCCTCGATTAGAGAGTAACTCGCTTAAAGAGCATAATTTTATCTGAATAGTCGCATTGCTTAAGAAATAAAACCAACCAAAACTTGCTTAATAAATAAATTGGGTTTCACAATCCCCCCCCCGCCCTGAAGTCACAATTGGTTGCTTACAATGGTGTTTTGCTTAAAGAGCAAACTCGCTGAAAGAGCAATCCCGTGGAACACATTATGCTCTTTAAGCGAGGTACCACTGTATAATGGAACTACTGTACTTAGTTATCGAGTTAGCTTTTGGTGGCTCAAATGGTTAGGATGCTGAATTTGAAGATTGGAAGGTCGGAGTTCGATTCCCGAATACTTCACAATGGAGCGTCTCTATCCCAGCTCCTGTCAACCTAGCAGTTCAAAAGCAAGAAATTTCAAGTAGATCAATAGGGACTACTTTGGTGGGAAGGTAAACAGTGTTCTGTGCACTCTGGTGTTGAAGTATGCCTGCCATGTGCCCATGGAAACACCTGTAGATGCAGACAGTGCTGGCTCTTTGGCTATAAACAGAGATGAGCACTGAAACCTAGAGTTGGATACAACTTTTTTTCAAGCAAGGGTGACCTTTACCTTTACCGTGTCTCACTCAAAAGGGGGCAGGACATTTTCTGTTTGCTGACCTTGTCTCCTAGGAGGTATGCCTATCTTGAAATTCTTTGATGCTGTACCAGGAAGAGATGCATGCTGCATGTCCCAGAATTAACCTAGCTATCAAGATGTGAGTATAGATAGACAAGCTAGTTTTGTTATTTTCTAATGTGTTATTCTGGAATGATTATAATTATGCCACTATAATTTGACAAGTTATTATGGAAAATCTTTTGTAACTCTGCGGACCTTTTTTGCCCTTTGCATTTTTAACTCACAACCCTTCTTTGTAAAAATAAAATACAAAAATATTTTCAAGCAGCTGTCTAGATTTCTGGCTCAGAGGAATGTGGTACTTAAATCCAAGCCTTGCCTTGACTAGCTACTGGAGATTTTGGCATTTTTATTGGGTGTAGTGACAAAGAATAGCAGGCAATGGGATTTGCACTGCAAAGAAGAAAAAAGTTGGAGATGTGGAAAGGAAATATAGAATCTTTAGTGATAATACTGACCCAGCCAATCAAAGATCATTCAAAAGGGATACCGGTATATACATATCCTTAATCACACACACATTCAAACCTAGTAATATACTAATTAAACTGACAAAGTTAGGCAAGAAAGGGGAAAAATTTTCAGAATGTGAGTCTTGGCTAGCAATGGTGATGCAAGTCTTTCATACTATATCATCTCTCCTTAGACATATTTTGTGTAGCTAGAGGCTGATAGACAAATTCCATGGATGTTACTTGACTGACAGTGTTGCAGACCATTCATAAAAGAGACCTCAATAATAGCACCTTCCTATGAGCCTGCCAGCTGATTGCACTCTTTTCTTGTACAGTAATTGCAGTTTGTAATATCTTAAATAAATTGGGTGGTGGTGGTGGTGAATCTCCCAGCAACAAGCTTTTCTGATTATATCCTCATTATGTTGAGACAATCCATTTAAATATTCCAAGTGGTAGATTTTATAATTCTGAAATGTTCTTTTAAAAAAAAAACAATTCTTCTAAAATGAGATAAAAATATAGTACTGTACTTTGATGAAATCATATTGCTGTCATGCCTCTAAATAAAGATAGGCGAGCACCTGAATCCTACAGCACAGTTGTAACAGCACAAAACTGTGTTTCTCTGGATAAAGTGAGAGGAGAACGGTTTTACATTTGGAGGGTTAGTGGCATTCAATTGAATTAGTTCAACGGAACTTGTATTAGTGTTGTCTGAGTCAACAGTTCTATTATGGTTAGGACTAATGCTTGAATTTAGCCCAACACCTTCATTACACAATGTCTTTGCCTTAGGGCTGTGTAAACCTAGAGAACAACATAAATCTGCATATTCTAGTTAAAAACATAAATTGATCATTCAAATAATCAATCAATTGGAATGATCAGTTTTGACTAGAATAACGCAGGGTGATGGTATGATATCTCTCTCTACACCCAAAGGGGTAGAAGTAGTAGGAGGAGGAGGAGGAGGAATAGTCAACCTACCATGACCTCACTTCCTCAATATTATTAGCCTAGTTTGTTGTAAGAAAAGATATATTGGGAATTCATAACATGGTAATCCAGGACCTCAACTTCCTGTGGTTCTCCTGATATAACTGAAAATGGTTTTTACATACTTACTACTTAGTTTCATTTGTTCATCAGGTTTAAGAAACTGTCTCTTCATATTGATATGACATATTGATATTCCAAACCTTTCCAATACAATCCTGAAATTGATTGCTCTTTTAGCTTTATTTAGAAAATCTAGGCAGACACAGACTGAAAAGTCTATTAAAATTGTGTTTACATGGATTTCACATATACAACTGATCTGCACCTAGAAATGCAATAAGCTAAGTACAGTACAAGAATCTTAACTTTACCTTAGTGATGTCTTAGAAGTCTTTCTGAGTCTCCAATCAACTAAGTGATTTAGCTGATACACACAAAATTGAACTGTCTCCTTGAATTGACTTCTGGCCTAGCCTCATTTTTGTTCCAGCAAAGTCCAAAGAAACAGGGCAAAGATGCCGAATGCAGGCATTGCTGTCTGGTGAAATATTCTGTAGGGAATGGACATCAACTCTTAAAGGCTCAGATGTGTTAAAAACATCAGAAGCCGATACACCAATCTAGTTTGACAGCCTGCATAACCCAGGCCAGAGACTCGAAATCCACATCTTTTCTCAAGTAAATAAGATATATCTTTATTACATTATTATTGTAACTTAATGAAGAACAGCCTCACTGTTTCATGGTATATCTGTAACCATTTTGTTACTTCTATAGTTACAACACTTCAAAAGCTGGCTAATGCTCTCTTACAGATGTGGAGGTGATAATCAAGGAGACAGGAGGAAAGTGTGTTTTATATAACATGAGGGAGGTTTGTACCATTCAAATCTTTTCTTTTTCAGAACATAAAAAAGGTGATGGTAGTCACTTTTGAGAACTAAAATTTAGCTTTAAAAATATTGTATTTTTTTTTACCAAGTAGGGTGGTTGATCTTGAAAATAAAACAGTAACAAACTACTTTTAAAAAGTATGTTTTCAAATTTTATTATTGTGTTATGTGCCATCAAACAGGAAATTATAGTGCTCTCAATAGGGCTTTAATGGTCACACACGCTCTGGTTACCTCCAGACTTGATTACTGTAATGTGCTCTACATGGGTCTGCCCTTGATGACCATTCGGAGGCTTGTTGGTCCAGAATGCGGCTGCTCAGGTGGTGTTGAGGTGTGGGCGGTATGCATATTCCTCACCACTGCTCTGGGAACTGCACTGGTTGCCTATATGTCTCCGGGTGCTGGTTATTACCCTTAAAGCCCTACATGATAGTGAGCCATGATACTTAAGAGACTGCCTCACTCCAAGAACATCTGCCCGTCCCACTAGAGCGGATCGGAGTGGCTCTCTAGTTGTTCCATCGGCCAGAGAGGCACGTCTCTCTGGCACAAAACGGAAGGCCTTCTCGGTGTCCACCCCGGCCCTATGGAACCTCCTGCCAACAGAGTTACATCCCCAGATGGAGTTGCTGCCCTTTAGGAAAAATGTAAAAACATGGCTGGCAGGGCAGGTATGGGGTGCGGGAGGGACTATGACCCCAGCACACTGGTTGATTTAAACTCCACTTGCCCTCAATTAGTTTTTAGATTTTTATTTCAAAGTTTTAAATTGAGAGGGTTTTTTGAGGAATGCAAATAAATAAGTAAAAAGGAAGCCCTACATTGTACTAGAAAAAGCCCACTTAGAATAGCTTAGAAAAAAGGAGAGGAGGGCTTTACAGAAAAATAAATCTGGATGCTATAACTTTGAGTTACCCCCACAGATCTCCAACAAGCAACTATATGCCCTGCCTGAACATGCTCTCAGTCTGGTATTATAATCCCTTGAGAGTTAAAACATTATAGTCATCATTAATTTGATTGCCAACAGATGCAGTTTCACTTAATGATTTCTACTTGTAGAGAAAACATGCAAGAACAACTAAGTGGCAAATTGGCTATGTCTCTAGTATTAGAGAATCCACCAGTAACTATGACCCTCAAAAGAAAGTTTAAAAAAAAAAATTGGATGTGTTACCTGTATAGGAAAAGTGTCCTACAACACCTTAAGTTACTATCAGAAAGTCTGGAAATGGGACATTTATGCAAGGATTAGAGACTTATCTTTCTGTGTTAAGTGCAGCACATATGAAAAATATTACTTTTTAAAAGGTTTGCTTGTTCCATCTCCAGCCATGCAACACACTGTCAAATGTATATTTAAGAAAATTACTTAGCACCTTTAACTTGTTCAGTGAGGCAGCCCTGTCAAGAAGCGGAACTGAGCATCACACTGACAATGGAGGGGGCGAGAGCTTAACAGTACCAGCAGTCTGCTGAAATCACTGGAAATAGTTTAATGTATCTTTCTATAGTTTTAGTCTGCTTCCTAAACTATAAATCAATATAACAACATGGTAACTGAATGCTGACAAATTTTTAGTAGCTTAAGCTTAAATATCAGTCAAAAATGTCTGGAGTGTTTACACTTCATCATCCTTTGTATGTGCAAATATTGATATTAGGCCACAGAATTCTGCAACATGCAAATATTAGTCTTTTTCCCACCTTCTAAAATAGTTCTCAACCTTTTTAAACTGGGGTCAAGCTCCCTCAGACAGCTTCAGGGGCTGGAAAACTATTTTGCCCTTTCTCCACCTCATGGCACTTCCTTGTGTGTTGGAGGCAGGGAGGGGGGCACATGAAATGGCACAGTGGGCTGTATCCGGCTCACAGGCTGCAGGTTGAGAACCCCAATTCTAAAAAGCAAGCTCCTAGTCCAGGGGTTTTCAGCTTAATGCCTGTGGGCCGAACCCAGCCCATGGCATCCTTTTTTGTGGCCCACGTTGTCGCAGACACATTTTACAGCAGCATTTGGGGGGGAAGGACACCAGTCTGGCGCGCTCAGCCGTCTGAGGGGGTGTGGTCTGTCCTGCAGCATAAAAAGGTTGAGAAATGTTACTTACAGTGAACAAGAGGTCATTTCACTGATTCCTCTCTTCTCAACCTTCACCGCCATCAGTGACTAAAGGATGAAGAGAGTGTTCTTCCCTCTGGCCTAGATTTATTTATTATTTTAAAAGGAACAGGCAGTTATACCTAATAGCCTCAGGATAGGGGAAACCTTTACAGTCTGAAAATTGCTGTAGTCAGAGGTGCAGTTTAGGGGCCTTAAAGGCTCCATACCACATCCTGAGGGTCCCAAAAGCATTACCAGATCAAAATGGATCCCTAACAAGACTAAAAACCTGAAGGGGGCATAGACTAGGAAACTTGTAATTAAAGATTAATTAAATCTTGTAAATGAGATTTCAGTTGCTGTGTTGTAGTAATACACACTGTGTGTGCAAATCATGCTAACATATCACTACAGGGTATGTAGATGTGCAGCATTCTTTTCTGCTTTTAAAATAACCCACAGTCCTCTATTACTTTTCATCTCAGGACTTGTGCTGAAACTCTGGTTAGTGAGAAAAGGCCATGAGCTCAACAGTTTGATCTTTGCTTATCCACAATAGCTGGGATTTAAATCAACCTTTCCAGTATCAGCATGAGAGGTCTACTATCATTTTTGGCTATTCTGGTGATGGAGAATATATTGAAATACACGAGAACCCACAGCAAATGTCTGACAGACATTTTCTCATGTATTCTCATCAGTGGCGTAGGGCGGGTTTAGGTGCCCGGGGGCCCAGGCCAAACTTTCTCCCCCCCAGGTAGGAAAGTCCTACCTTCGGGGCATTTCCCGGGCTCGGAAGTGGGGTGGCTCCATTCCTGGGACCCCGATGGTGTGGGCGAGGCTCAGGGTCTGGGGCAGTGCAGTGTGGACCCAGCGGGGAGCCCACCGTTGGGGTCCCAGGTGCACAGCCACCCCACCACTGAGCCCTGTGGCTGCAGCTCGTCCGCCTTCAGCAGCAGCGGCACCAAGAAAGTGAGGCCGGCGGTCGCCATGGCCCAGCACGCATGGCTGGAGAACCTTCCCCCCGCAAGGCCTGGCCGATGCTGCTCTGACCGCAGGGCCACAAAGACCCCTCTGGGCACCGCTGCCACCAAAGGCAGGTGAGTTGCCACCACCAGGCTAGGAGGCAGGGCGGCTGCGCACCTGGGATGCCAATGGTGGGCTCACCACTGGGCCCATGCCGCACCACCCAAGACCCTTGCCTGCGTCGTCAGGGTCCCAGGCGGCACGGCTGCCCTGTGGTGACAGCGGGACCCAGAAAGGTGGGAAGTGAATCCAGCGGTCATTGCGGCCTAGCGGCCAGAGCAGCACCGGCCAAGTGTGTGTGTGGGTCCTTGGCCTGGGCTGCGGTGACTGCTGGCCCCGCTTCCTGCCTTCCTGGGTGCTGCTGCCACCGAAGGCGGACCAGCTGCTGCCGCCAGGCTCAGAGGGCCATGTTTACACACACACACACACACACACACACACACACACACACACACACACACACACACACACACACACACACACACACACACACACACACACACACACACACACACACACTTTTTAACGGCTATAATAATAATAATAAACATCTGGCAAAAATAATGAAATCTTTGACAGAGGGAACAACTGGTAGGGTGGGGGAATCTCCCCATCTGGCAGGTATCTGAGATATCCATCAAAAAATCATCAAATAATTTAACAAAAACTTATTGCTCATAATTCCCGCTAGTTCTGTATTACTGTGGTTACAATTATGGCTGGCTCAGCAACGAAGGCAGCTGAAAGCTTTTATATTTGCCTTCTAAACTGGTTATTATTTTATTTCTTTGGTTACTGGTGAAACTATTGATGGAAAAGCATTCTGCTGATTTTTTTAAGCAAAGAAGAAAAGGAATGCTAATTGAGCTACCATTTTTTAAGTGCCTGTTTTAATTTTATTATATATGAATAGCCCTGGTGACATAGTGGTGAAACTGCTGTACTGTAGCCAAAACATTGTGATCTGATGGGGATCAAAGTTGATTCAGTCTTCCATCCTTCTGAGTTCCCAAGCATGTCGGGGGCAAAATGCTAACTAATTTGATAACTGTGCAGAGAGTAAACTAAACACTATGGGGTGGTATAGAAATGTAATTGCTATATGTATTTGGTCTAATTTTCATTCTTTAAAGATTGTGTAAGTCTCACGCTTTGACAGGGTCTCCCTTCAGTTTGGATGTAGACCCAACCCCACTGCCAGAAGTGGAGGAAAGTGCAGCTCCCCAAATATTGTTGGATTGCACACTACTAGCATTCCACATGATGGACTGTACTGGCTTAGGTTGATGGGTGTTGTAATTTATCAACATCTGGAAGACTAAACATTGCCCGCCTATGTTTTAATGACTATCTAGTCACTTAGCTCTTTCTATTTAATTTAGGAAGGAATCTAATGAAATATTGGCTGCTTATAAAAATATAGCCAAATGACATTCCTAACCATCTTTATCATACACATACAACTGCTGAAATGCAGTAGTTACCAATAAGTCAAAACTAGAGTAGGTCTATTAAATCAATGGGAATATCCTGAGCCAACTTCTGTATAAGTCCCATTGATTCAGTGGGTCTACTCTAGTTGCAATTTATTTTTGGGATTTCACCAAATAAGTACAGGTGGTAAGGAGACGATGTTATAACTTCAGCCAGGTAGCTAGTAAAGATAAAGAACCTTTAAGGAAAAGAGAACAATTGAGCAAAGCAAACGTGGTTGGATAGATGAGGATTCAAAGCCACACCTTTTCAACTCAGCATTTGATGCCATTTGCATGAATGCAGGAGTGGGGATGTGTCTGTATTGCTCCCCCCTCCCATTCATGTTTTTAAAATCTCAAGTTCTTTCTATCAAATTTATGAAGAAAATGTGTGAATGCCGAAAAGTTCTTATTCCCTCCTGTCTATAATCAAGAAAACTGTTTCTACCAAATATTTTCCATTTTGTGAGGTACCCTTGGAGATAAATAATGGATGACAGCCTTGACTCCAAAATGCATTAGGATTCCAATCCAAAGAGTTAATAAAGGGACATTATGTCTTCTGTCTCTAATTCTGAAACCTACAGGGGGAACTGCATTTTGAGTCTGTCAACATAATTATTTATTAGCTCAGCATTCGATGGAGGTGCTTCAGCACGGCTGTGGCAAATTAATAATCAGGGAGTTCTCCATTCCTTCAGACTATCTCCCAGAAAGGAGATAAAGCAGAGTATCGGCTGTGCTAGCTGTTATCTAGCAACATTTAGAATGACATGGCTCACTGCTTCAGTGCAAATACATCCTTGTCACCATGGAGATAAAAATGAATTTGGAGGACTTAGATTGATTAGAAAACCAGAGGGATTCATTTTTCATACAGCAGTACCCCAAAGGGTTTCATTTAAATTGCATTTGAGAAGGTACGTTTGTATTAGATCATATCTGCAAAGACCAAAACAAGAGTAATATCTAATGTTAAACATTGCTGTGTAAGAGGGATTGCAGACAGGGTTATGCTGTTACTCTGTGAGAGACCTCTTATCAGATAATGTATTCTACTTCAAAATTTCCGCTGTGTACACCACGATAATGTGAAAGGTTCCAGTGCTGAAAAACTGAGGTCATGTAGGCACCACCCTAACAATAATAATTTTGTGTAAGAAATTATTCTTGGTTGAAAGGATTTTTGCAGAAGAAACTCCTCTCACGGAACACCCAAATGAGGCTCCTTTCATGTCTTCAAGAGCTGGGACAGAGACGGGCGCTCAGTCCGTCTATACAGTACCTGAGTCTCGACCTGCCCTGATTTGACTGTCAATAGCACATGAAGAGAAGGGGGGAGAGAAATGAGAAGTTGCCCTAGATATTTATAGTACAGTATAATTCTTATACTTCAGCTGCCATAAATCAATCTTTCAGAATACAGTGGTACTCGCATAATGAACCCTTTGTTTAATGAAAAAAATGCAAAGGGTTCGTTAGGCAATGGTGATACCCGTTATGCAGAGGGTTTTTTTGTAACCAGTGTATACCTGGTCAATGGGAACCCCGGATAACGAACATTTTTTGTTTGCTAACAAGGGCATCTCCCATTAGCTTTGCATAACAAAAAACCCGCATAGTGAAGAGCTCAGTGGAATGGAGTTTTTTCATTATGCAGGGTTCTACTGTCCTGAGATTTCTAATTTAGGAAGGTATCAAATGAAGGAATAAAGGAAGGCATATCCTTTAGTTTACAAGACCTAATCAAGACTACGCATGACAGAACCTTTAGGTTAGGAGGACATTAGTTCAAGAGTAATATATGTCAGAAACAATTTGATGAAACATAACAACATTTTTTGTTGTTGTTCAGTTACAGTTTAGTCCGACCCTTTGTGACCCTATAGACCACAGCACACCAAGCACCTCTGTCCTCTGCCATCCTCCATAGTCTGCCCAGATCTACACCCACTGCATCAACAATGCCATCTAGTTATCTCATCCTCTGCTGCCCCCTTCTCCTTTTGTTTTCAATCTTTCTCAGCATCAGGGGCTTCTCCACTGAGTCCTGTTTTCTCATTTGGTGGCCAAAGTGCTTGATCTTGAGCTTCACTATTTGTTCTTGAAAGGAGCAGTCAGAGTTGATTTCCTTTAAGATTGACTGATTTGTTCTCCTTGCAGTCTAAGGGACCCTTAAGAGTCTTCTCCAGCACCACAGTTCAAAGGCACCTATTCTTCTGCCCTCAGCCTTCCTTATGGTCCAGCTCTCACAGCCAAACATTACTACTGGGAATACCAGTGCTTTGACTATGCAGACTTTTGTTGATAGAGTGACGTCTCTACTTTGTCATAGCTTGCCCTCAAAAAGTAAGTGTCTTTTTATTTCATGGATAAACCATCTTCAAATATTCCTGAGGTCTATTTATCTCTCATGATAGAGAGGACTTCAGCTAAGCTCAAAGGAAACCAGAAAGTCTTGGTGGGTAGGGGTGGGGGATGTCATAGTCCCTGCAAGCCCTGGCTCCATTACAAGTTTATTGGGAACATAACTTTGGATGCTCAGCAAAAGATCTGACATACCTTTAATGACTAACATAATAATAATAATTTCATGTCAGAAATGAGGCTCCTTTCATGTCCTCAAGATATTTTCCCACAGATTTATCTACTTGCAATGTCTTGCTTTCGAACTGCTAGGTTTGCAGAAGATGGGACAGAGACAGGTGCTCAAACTGTCATGCAGTACCTAGTTCTTGCTCACCTTCCAGCTAACAAGGCAAGCTTTTTAACCACTGAGCTACCACAATCCGTACTAACATTTTAAGATGGCAGTAGAAGCAGAGACAACTGTCTCTAGTTCCACAGAGGTATAGAACTGTTGAAAATTCATTGATTGGTTTACTTAGTGAGTAAAATGACTGAGTGATTAAGTGATTGGGATGACCATATGACCCCACCCACCATGCCATGCCGTCCACACAATAGGTAGTACAAATTTTTGAATCCCACCACTGGATGAAATACCTTTTTCTTTTCAGGGAGAAATTGATTTGTAAGAATATCTGAAACTAGCACCTCTCCCCCCCCCCCCAAATATCAATTTAGGATTATGCCAGTTCATTCAGCTGCATGTGTGTGCACCAAACTGACTGTAATAAAGCAGTTCCAATCAGAAGAGTACAGAAGAGGTTGAGTCACTTGCCTCTGAATAAAGCATGAGACAATACCTAGTACAGGCACTTTTATTCTCATGAAGGCAGCATGTACTGAATGGTCTCTAAAGATGTGCCTCTACACTCATGGAAATCATTGTATGCATACATATTGATTTCAACAATCCTTTCATCAATTCTCTATTAATGTTCCATTTCAAAATGAAATGTGCAAGCTGGAAAGGTAGCTGCCAAGACTTATTATCATAATATTTTTAACCTGATTGGTTATTTAATGTGTTAAATATATTCATAGGCACTTGATAAAATGGTCTAGGATGTAGAGAAACTAAGAGGCATTTGTTGCATTATAACAGCATGACAAAATGTACTGCTGTAATAATGAGAGAAAACAAATATGCTAGTCTAAACCATATAAAGTAAGAGATGGGAAACTCACTTGAATTCCAGAAGGTTTAATTTCCAGGGCTGTTGGACAAATGTTTGCAAATTTCTTTCCATTGCCACATGACTTTTGTGTTTCCCTCATTTTAACACACCCAAAACTAAAAAAGGAGCTACATGCTCCTTGTACACAATCAGAAAGCAAGTGTGGGCAGTTCCTTTATTACACCTCTAAAATCTCACAGGTGCTAGCTTTCAAATCCTGTAAGATTCTTCATCAGGCTGGACATTACACAACTGGGAAGGAGACGTGCAATAAATAAATAAATAAATAAATAAATAAAAGTCTCTAAAATTACAGGCAGATGTAGCAACCAGACTCTTTGATTAAAGTACTGTATGTTCCAAAATGGAAGCTGCATCATTATAGAGTCCATTCAGGGTAGCAGACTCTTTATCTAAGCAGAGAAGGGCAATGAATCCCACACTCTCTGGGGTGAAATTTAAAACTTTGCACTTTGCACTACTCCAGTGTTCATTCTGGAGCTTGCTTGAAGAAAGAAAGGCTGGCTTCTACATCTGGGCATGAGTTGGGGGCTCTTTTTTCTTCATTCTGGAATGTCTGGAATGTTCAACTTGATGAAGAATCCTACAGGACTTGAAAGAGATTGTTGTGGTCTAATAAAGGAATCTCTTCTTGGATGCACCTCATTAATATGATGAAGGGGATTGCATGTATCAATGAGACTGAGAGCAATGCTGTCAGGAAGCCAGACTTCATTATGAGCCTGGATTCCTAGCAGGGTCACCCAATGTGGAACGGTTACACTGGATACACCAGACTGAGAGGCATCCACCCTCTTTGAGGTAATGGTACCAGCAGAAGTACAAAGTTGCTTTCGAACTGCTAGGTTGCAGGAGCTGGGACAGAAACGGGTGCTCAATCTGTCATGCAGTACCTGGGTCTCGAACTGCTGGCTTGTCCACCTTCCAGCTAACAAGGTGAGCTTCTTAATCACTGAGCCACCACAGTCCCTTCTGGAAGACAGAAGAATGGGATATAATCTAGGTCAAAGGGTAGATAGCTGCATTGTCCAAGAAATTTTTTTTCCAAAATTAATATTTGAGTTATAACTTTCTTAGGTGAAATCACTGATCACAAAATACTTTTTGACACTCTTCATCCAGCAAGATGTTTGACAAAGGGATAAAGGGGTGGTAATGAGCCATAGAGTCTTAATTTGGTTACAGTAGATTAAATTTGGGCCAGTCTTGTTCCTTTCTTTATGTGTGTCACATGCACCACCAACATATAATAACATACAAAGCTAAAATTAACACAAAAACAAAATAGAATTAAAAAGGGCTAGATGACATCCACCCAATATCGGGCCACATCAACAACATTTATTCTCACCAACATAAGGTCCTCTTCAGCGCATGTTGAGGGGGATCGTGTACATTGTATCATATGGGAGATAGTTTGCACTTCTCCACATTCACACAGGCTGTCATCTACAGAGAAGCACCACTTTTTCAGCTTAGCCCTTGCTCTTCCTACCCCGGCATGCAGTCTGTTTAAAGCTTTCCACACTGGCCATGGTTGTTCTTGGCCAGGCAGTAGAGAATCATGTGGGATCTGCCCAGTTAATCTGGTACCTCCTTGCTTGCCTTCCATAGTTCTAAGGTGGTCTGTGGGGGCTGGTTGTTCGGAAGGGCAGAAGTTGTGAGAAGTTGTGAGAAAGCTATGCCTTGATTTCAGTCTCTGCTTTGGTCATCAAATAGCAGGTGTGCTATTGACCCACTCTTGCTTTGACCCACTCTTTCTGAGCAGCACTTTCTTGACGGAATTTTGATGGAGGGATGCCAGCTAAGTAACACACTTTTTGTATTGCTGTATGTAAGGTTGTATGGACATAAGGAAATGCTCCACTTCCAGATGATTCATTTTACTTATTGTATTCAGAGGTGGAATTTTCCCCTCTTCCTTAGAAACGACTCCTCAACATCTAGCATTCTTTCACCTCTTAATTTCCAGTAATGACAACTAGATGGCAATTTTTTTTCCTACTCTTTAAATCATATACATCGGAAACTCATATCTGCATTGGGGCTGAAAGACCAAGGCAGCCAAGAGAAAAGTGGAGACCGTGACTCATTATTCATTACAGTTGACAATTTAATTAAATAGCAATTACATTTAAAATGGTAAAATAGTGGAATAATTTACAGAATTAATCCAAGTTATCTCAAGCAGGGGAAGGATGCAGGCCATTTTGACTTCTGCGGATTTGCAGCAGTCTTATTTACTAGGTTAAATAAAGTATAAAGGTCAGGATCAAGTTCTCCCTTGTTCAAAAGCCAGTCATATCTGACCTTAGGATTCAGTGCTCATCTCTCTTTATAGCCAAAGAACCAGCATTGTCTGACTCTGCAGATGTTTCCATGGTCATGTGGCAGGCATAACTAGACCTTGGAGTGCACAGAACACTTACCTTCCCACTGAAGTTGTACCTACTTATCCACTAGCAATTTCTTACTTTCGAACTGCTAGGTTGGAAAGAGCTGGGACAGATGGAAGCTCACTCTGTCGTGCAGCACTCTGGTCTTGAACTGCTGAACTGCCGACCTTCCAGTCATCAAGTTCAGTGTCTTAACCACTAAGCCACTCAGTGGTGGGCAGCAACAGGTTCGCACCCCCCCCCCGAAGGAGGGTTTAGCAAAATTGGGTGGCCTCTGGGCAGGGGGATGGTGAAATTGGGTGGCCTTCGCGGGGGGGGGTAGTGAAATTGGGTGGCAATGCCCACCTCCTTGCCCTGCCCCATCAGGTTTTGTCCCTGCAAGTGGTTCAAGGTCTCCCTTGCTCAAAAGCCAGTCATATCTGACTCTAGGGTGCAGTGCTCATCTCCATTTACAGCCAAAGAGCCAGTGCTGCCTGTTTGCAGGCATGACTAGATCGCCCATGATGTAGGCTCTGCCCATGATGTAGGCTCCGCGCATGGCATAGACTCCACTCATGACATAGGCTCTGCCCATGGTGTTAGTGAAATGTTTTGCTGCCCACCACTGGAGCCACTGCAGGATAAAGTATAAACATGTTCAAATTACAGGTTAATAAAACTTAAATTCAAATGTGTTGTAACTCTTTCAAAGAGCAGAATCTTAGAAGCAGGAAGAAACACATCTATTGTAGTATCACTGATTTGCTAATCAAGCAACTTATGGTATCCTCAATAGTTCATGGAGAATAAAACAAAGCAAGCTGTGTGGTCCTTACATAATATGATTGCTGAAGAAAAAGCCAGAAAAAGCCACTCCTCAGAACCACTGAGGATTCAACATGGAATCTTCCAAGCAAGACTGGAAAATGAAGGAAACACCTACTTCCAACTGCTTCCAACCACTAGATATGGTTATTTTGGCTTTTGTTGGGCTGCAATTGGCTCTAGCCAGCAAATAAACTACATTTTAACCCCAATTCTCTGATGGACAATCCCAGTGTTTTTGTGTTGCTCTACTTCTCCGCCAAGCAGAAACTCAGAATTTCAAAAGAAGACCTTGGTGCGGGGACAGACGTGCATATTATCAGGTGATTATTTGCTGAGAAGTTGTGGATTGATATCCAAGCAACAGTTACCTGAAGTGTAGTTTGAAAAGCACACACCCAATGTAGACAGCTGTTTTTCTAACACACCTCTAAGAAACAAGCCTGGCAAAACCATCTGCCATAGATTTTGGAGACTTTCATTTATAATTTTTCCACTCTATCCACAAGAAATTGCTTCATATCCTAAAGAAGTGGACTTTACCTACAAAAGTTCACTGACTGTTTTATTTTATTTTTTATTTTTTAGTACCCTAATAAAGGTAGTACTTGGTCCTGCAATTGTATTATATAAGGACCACACAGTTTGTATGTTGTTGTTTTTAAATGTTAATAATGATGCAGAAGAGGGTTGCTTCTGACAATTTTTATAATTGACCACTGTACGGTAGTCAAGTACTTCACACACTTCTCAAATTAATAACTGCCTCTTCCTGCAATGGCTTATAACAGTTATAGAATATCTCCTATTTCTAAAATTATGACCTGGCAAATGAATTGAAGACAGAAATACGTACAGCTGTATTATTTTAGATTAATCATGCTTAAAGCCTTCTCTCCATTTGTCTAATTATTGCAAATTTTGTTGATCAGCTATTCTAATACATGGTTCATGCCTGGCCTTTTTGCTCCATGTGCCCAGAACGTGAACTTCAAATCTGGCATGGAACATTTTGCTCAAGTTTACAGTACAAATGGTTAGTGGAAATAAAATGGCATTAGGAATGTTTTTGTTATGTGTGCCAGCTCAAACCCACATAACTCATGCACTGAATTGTTATGGTTTTGCAAAGAGCTGTTTGTTTTAAAATTTTTAAAATTCATTAATTAAATGGCAAACAAAGCTACTAACCTCATGTGCAGGAATGGGTGCCAAAATAGAGATGATAAAAATGTTCACCTCAGTATTAATTCCATGTTTATGGGGCGTCTCATGTCTCTTAAAACCTCCTCAGACCATTATTAATCATAACCTATCAGGAACATTCATCACATTTTTCCAGTCACACTCCAAAGAATGCCTTTATTAATTAAAGGTAAGAAAAATGGAAAAGGGAAAGCCACTTTTAGCTCTCATTGTTTTCTTGGACAGGAAATTATTGTATTTTCTGCTTTTCATCTTTCTCTATAATTTGAAAAAGAGGCTTCAGCCACATTTAAACCAATGCTCATGTCAGAAATGTGGCATCTTTTCTAACACAAGAGGCCATTGTAGATAAGAATAAGAGATCCAGGCTACGACTGAAGATAGAATGGTTATTTCTTTCTGTGTAATCCACACGGTACTGTTTTATAAATGCAGTACATGCACACTAAGTGGCATATCACAAGTAATCACAGTTATGTTAACAGTACTGGCCAAGATCCTGTTGCTAGGTTACATATGTGTAAGGGAAATTGTTTAAGTCTGGGCAGCAAATTGCTACTCATTTACTAGATATTGATTCCATTTCTTGGTGCACACCTAATCAAGTGATTTGGCATATGTCCAGAAATGCAAAATTCTGGCTAATAAGTAAAAAAAAAACCATAGCAGCAGGGAAGGAAGGAAATGCTCCTAGTGGGCTGCTGGGCATAGGGGCGGGGTTAATTCTGTGTTGGGGGGAGGGAGGAAGTGCTACCATTGGGTGCTGGACAGAGGGGTGGGGTGAAATCTGTGCTGGGGGAAGGAGGAAGTGCTACCATTGGGTGCTGGGCAGAGGGGTGGGGTAAACTCTGTGCTGGGGTGACTGCACGGGTGCCCACATAGATGGCTCTGAGTGCCACCTCTGGCACACATGCCATAGGTTTTCCACCACTGCTATATCTCCTGCCTGGAGATGCTCTAAGATTTCCTAATTGGATGACAGCTCTAACTTTTACGCACATTTTAAAATTTAAAGTCCAATGTGTTCTCTCTCTTTCTCAAGTTAAGAAATCAATGTAGCCACTATCTGTTGTATGTAACAGATAATATCTACAGAGATGTCTTAATTTGAGACAATTTACCTCTAAAAAGTTACACCTTTTGCATAACTGTGCAACAGGATTTCAGTCATTCTCCTGTTTCTGTTGCAGCTGTATCTACAAACAAGTGAAGACCAATTGTCAATCTCTTTTATATAAATCCAGCAAGAGTTTCAATAAGAATCGATCTTTCAAAAAGGAGCTTTTGCCTCCAAATGAAATAAGTTTCTTTATGCCAGTATCATCCTTTCAATAAGAAGTCTGTCATTAGAATTACTTGAAAGAACTACAGTCTCCTTCTCTCTCTTCTCCCTGTTTCTCTTTCTCTTCTGCTATCAAATAAAATATGGCAGATCAAGCCTCTAATGTAATTTTGGATTCAGAACTGTTTATGGAACATTCAGATGAACATGAAAAACATAGAATTTGTGAGCAGCTGTAAGATTTTGTTTAAAAGTCCTAGCCTAGAATTTCCTATTTTGTTTCAGCAACATGCCAATATACTTCATTGGCATCATAATATCTACATGAAAGATTTGCTGGGGAGGGGACTATATATCCCATACTTATTGTTTCCCTGAACGTACTTTGAATTTATTTAGTTGTAAGATTTTTTTCCTGATGAAGAAGTTTTTCCTATATGGGAGTGAGGTGAAATTCCAAAAAAACATTTGTAGGCCTGCCCTATACAGGGATACCATTACATTTGGCCTAACCATTAGGCAGAATTCATCTGCCTAAAAGTTAGGCCAAATAGTAGCCCTGTATCTACCTTACTCCCCTCTTTTCCTCATGTTCCGGGAAATGACTTTGGGAAAGACACTCATATCCTTTTTATGGGCTTCTCAAGAGGCATCAGCCTAATTGTTGTGTAAACAGTGCTAAAGTAGGTAGGCATGTGATCTGAATTGGCACAGGGTTTTCCCAGGGATTTTGTGTATATGTGTGACCCTTTGTGAAGAGAAGAGGTCAGTTCATATCGTTCATACCACCTCCTTACCAGCAGCAATAGGACCAGCCCTACTCTTAAGCAGACTGAATAATAATTTCCAGAGATAGCACTGCTAACCCAGTAGGATTGCCAGAATTTAAACCTTTAGATGATGTCTCAAGGAATAGCTATGTTTCTCCAGGTAGTAAATTAGATCTCAGATTACAATGCTAAGCAAATCATCAGTTTGAGTTTGGTCTATGGGATGGCTTTAAAGTCTGATGGCTTGGTTGCCCAGTGAGTATGTTGGTGTGCCATGAAAACCCAATTGCATAGCCCAGTGGCTCTCTTCCCGGCCCCTCTTCTCACTCCTAGCTTCTTGGCATATGAATGTTGTGAGAAAAAGGCTGGGGATAGATCATCAGCCTTGTGACTCAGGAGTTCAGTTATTCTGTGCTCCCTGCTGGTAGTAGTACAAAGCTTGGGGAAAACTTCCCCATCCCAAGTCTTGAGTCGCCATAATGACCTATCCCTTTCTCTCAGCTTTTGTCTCTGAAATCTCCATGATGATAACTCTCCTTGAGGTTCCTAGCCCTTTCCTTCTCTTGAAATGATGTCTGACCAAGACCTCTGAATCATGGGTCCTTCAGTGCACAGACTCTGTGTTGTAGTTTGTGGACACATGAATTGCTGAAAGTCCATACCTTGGATCCGTGTTTTTGCACCACTGCAAAGCCTTGTGATTCCTGTGTTGTACTTTTTGGGTACAAATGAGACCTGTGGTTCCATAGTGGTTTAGTTTGGATCCCACATAGAAATCATATGGAGCCATGAAGATCAACACCTTGGATTCATATTTTGCACCATTTCAATGCCATGTGGTGGGATAGAAACTGTTCTACTTGTCCTATGCAGAATACTGAAGGACATTGTTGTAATAAATAAAGAAATATGGTCTCTTAGCTGAGCAAGTTCAAATTAAAGGGAGGAAATTATTTAAAATGGAATGGAAATAAAGTGGTTTGCCCATATGGAGAGAATTCCATACCATACAAGGCATATCTGGAAATAGGAGAAGAACAAAGACCACGAGGCAGACCCAAAGGAAGGTGGAGAGATAACACCAAATAAATATTACAGGAACACCACATAACACTGGTAGAGGCCACTAGAAGTGCCAGAACAAGAACCTTGCCTCTCCCTCTCCATTTTACCCCGATGGAGTAAAAGAGGAAGAAGAATGAAAATAAAAAAGGTACAAATATTTGTAAGTGAAGTGATCTCACAAATCCAATTACCCTACAAATGATAATATTCAGCTTTTGATTACAGAGTTTAAACCAAAAGACCAACTATATACAGTACATGCCTACTCAAAAGGTGGACCTTATTCTCGTAATGGCATAAGCTGGCCTTTTCACATTTCATTTCCCCTAGATCTTTGGTGCTCTAGTTCTTGTTATCCTTGACAATCCCTGACCCATGATAGCTGAGGCTGATAGGAGTTGTCAAAAGCATTAGAGGAGCCACAGATTAGGGTGGACTAATCAATAAGATTGCAATCTTGTACATCTGTGATGTTAGAACCTGCCTTAATTAGGTTGAAATATTACATTGGTTTCTTAGCTGGAGTCAAGATGAGAGCAAAGGGGAAATGATGTAACTGAATGTTTTGACAGATAAATTGGAATCATAAGGGGTGATTCTTCTGGAGTAATTTTCTTCACATCTCATTTGACATTGACTCAACAAGCCAATACTGTACCTTTTTCCATCCCTAGTGCCCAACCTCAAGAAAAAAACTTTTCTTTTGGGAATGATTATATAGTTATGATTAATGAACATTTCTGTGCTGTCTCCACTACAAGATAGTTCCCAGCCCAGCTTAAAATCACGATATAACAGAAAAACAAATGCAAATGTGACCATAGAAACATTAAATAAAACAAAACAGAAAAGGCCATAAAACGAATACACAAAGATTTAAAACAGTCACAATAAATTAAGCAATGTTATAAGTTGGTTTTAAAAGACTTGTGACCACTGGTCATGCTACCTAAAGGATTCTGGAGGCTGTAGTCAAAACGAATAAATTTCTGGGGTGACATACACAGTAGCCATGTGGATGTGGCTGCAGTCATGAGAAAGAAAAGCCATTAACTGCTATAGACCCATGGCTTGCCAGCAATTCTGTACAGTTTAGGACCATGAATCCTTGTTTCCAGCCAACAGTAAAGTATCCTCTTTATATATTTACATTTAAGCTCCTGTTTCCTTTCTTTCCCAAACCCTTGATTTAATGATGAGTGTAAAGAAGGGCTTTGCCTTTTCCCCTGTTCCTTACCCGCTCCAGATGCACACTCGTGTTCCAAGAACTAAGATTTAATAATGACATTTCAAAAAGAAAAAAGCATTCTTTTTTCTCTTTATGTCTAACTCTCCCTCTTTTCCCCTCTGCCTTCTTTCTCTATGACCAGAATGTAGTTTGTTTTCTTTACTACTCTGTATCCCTGGTGTAAGCAATAAAACATTCTTTGTACTTCCCCTATCAGAAGAACCCCACCTCGCCCCAGTCCCCATCTTCGACAGTGATTGAGGTACAGGAAACTTAAAATAAAATCGCCACCCTTTTCCTCTTTCCTTTTGGCTGTGGTTTCCACTATGGACTCTAAAACAAATGCAAGGGTTGAAATATTGCTAGAAAAAAAGTTCCTCCCAAACATCAGGGATCGCCTTTGACACACTAGTTTCTATTATTAATAGTACCAATATTCTGATCTCAGAAATGTAGAATTTTAAAGCTGGACAAGGACTTACAGATCCTTTTTGTCCAAATCCACATTCAATTTAATATGGTAAAGCAGAGTGAAAGTAACCCATACTACCTGCTGAGAAAGAAAAAGAATGTGAATAGAAACCCACCCAGCTCTCATATCCAGGCATGCCTGGCTCTGGTACTTGACATGGGAGGGAGGGGGACACTTTTTCATATTTTCATGACTTCCTGTCTATTGTTTTAGAAAATTGGAGGGAATGTGTTTTGGATAAAGCTGGAAAGGGATCAAGATCTAGGGCTCTTGGGCACACTAACTTCTCCTGATAATTCAAACACCATGTAGCTTGATTGTGATTTTGTAGAACATCAAGCTACTGAAGGACCAGCCCTACCACTGAGTTGAGCAAGGTGAATGCCTCAGACAGCAGATACAGAGGGACAGGTCTAGAAAACCCCAACTATTCCACCTGAAACCCCAACCTTCCCTTTCTCTCCAAATAACAGAGATGTGAATCTCCACAACTTGCCCTGGCTGCTTAAACCAGCCTCTTGTTCTACACATGGTGGTGGTTGCTATCTTGTTTCTAGAGTGGAAGTATGATAACAATTTCCCTTCTGGTTGGATTCTGCACATTGAATAGTAGAAGGGCCATACTGCTCTTCACCTCAATCAACAAGAAGTCTTGAACCAAACCTATCTGGAGCTATAACTTGTGGCAAATACAGAGGACCTGGCTGGGTAGCTCAGTAAGTTAGGTAGTTGGCTGTGGAGCCAGTCATTAGAAGTTCAATTCCCCATTGTGCCTCCAGATAGAAGAGCCATTCTGTGTGGCTTTGGAGAAGCTACACAGTTCAAGGATTCCCCTAGAAGAAGGGAATGGTAAACCACCTCTGAGTAATCTTTACTTAGAAAACCTTGAAAAGGGTCACCATAAGTCTTGATGCACACAACTTATTATCAAAGGTCCAGTAGATGTTCAGACCAAAGTTTTGGAAACCCACTGCTTGAGTCCTACCCCTAGACATAAGAGTCAGTTGTATCATCTGGCGCCGGCTTTAAAAGGTTGAGAACTCCTGCTGTAGCTTTTACCTAGTAATGCTACTCTGTGTAGCTGTTCTCTTGTGATCTTCTTCATGCCAATCACACTCTGATGTTTTTGGAGGACAAACAAAATACTTGATAGTAAATAAAGAGAGCAAATAGGACATCCTGTCTGTATACGATTATCATAGTCCCTAATGGATGGCATTACCTCTCTAATGCAATGCTATGAGAGGGTGGTGTGGGGGAAAGACACACCGGAACACTGGAGTGTAAATAACTTTACAAGCTTCATTTGTGAGGCTCTGAGCAAGTGCAGGACAAAAATCTCAGTGCAGAATGTTCAAGATCAGGGCAACAAGAAGCTGCAAGATAATGTCTGTGGGCTGCCTGTTCTTCAACCCCTGTCAGTGTGACATTCATCATGCATATAACATGAAAAGGGAGATACCTTTTCAAAGCCAAATAAGTACACTAGCACAGGCTTTCGCGATCTGCTGCCATCCAGATGTAGTGGACTATGCCTAGAAATGAAGGCAGGAGGATTTCAAAAGAGCATGTGAAGTGAACCCTTTGAAATGCATTTTATAATTGAGTTATTTTCCCATGTACTGTATGTACAAATGTATTTTTGAAAGCAATGTTAAAATATCTAGTTTTTGAAGTTTGTCTGCGAAAATGTGAAAGTTAGGCAAAATTTTATGCATTAGGAGAAATGAAATGTATTTTTCCATTTTATGAAAATCTTAACAAATTTCAGAGTTCAAATGTAAGAATGGACAAACAAGAAAGAGAAAGAAATTGGTATGTCTAGCTACTTTTAACTACATGGTCATGTGGCAGGCATGACTAGACACCGGAGCACATGGAACGCTGTTACCTTCCCACCGAAGTGGTCCCTATTTATCTACTTGCAATTTCTTGCTTTCGAACTGCTAGGTTGGCAGGAGCTGGGACAGAGACGGGAGCTCATTCCGTCCTGCAGTACTCGGGAATCGAACTACTGACCTTCCGGCTCCCAGTCAGCGTCTTAGTGACTTGAGCCACTGCAGTCCAATAAATAATAATCAAAAATTATACACGCTGCACACATGGAAAGTTTGCTGCAAAAATGTATCAGAATATTTTGCTTGGCATCACGGTTCTTATAAGACAGTTCTTTAGCACATACATCAACATAGGAGATTTCCTAGAAAGCAGAAAGTTTACAAACATTGGTCTAAGTAGCAGCAAGTGTTTTAAAAGTAGCTAAAAGATACGTGACAATCGGGGATTGTCAAGGATAAGCAATAAGCAACCGAGGGAGGCATCTGTAGCTTTCCTATAACGCAATATATGGCAACTACCCAAGAGTAAAACAAATTTACCTTGTGATAAATGCTTTGTACCTTTAATGCTTTTCCCAGCCCTCAGATTCAAAGAGCTTTCTTTTCAGTCTGGTGGTGCATTTTAGAGAGTGTTTATTTTTGCAAAAAGCTATTATCAACCAGCTGCTCGTAAACTCTCCTCTGCAATGCAAGAATCTTTGTGCTGTGTAATTGCTTTACCTCTCTAAGTGCATATTCCACTGGTTTGAATTAACTGCTAACTCCTTATGATTATGGCTATCATTCATTTCCAGCAATTTAAATCAGATTTAGGCTTAGCTGTGGTGACATCACCCTGCTAAAAAAGAAGCCCTCCAGGCACTTAGTCTGTCCTCAAGGCAAGGTTCGGCCTATGTTGTGTCTTTCTGTCTCTGCTCTCTTTGACAGCAAAGCTAGGAAACATTAGTTTTGCAACCCTACCAGAATCACCTCACCAAAAGATTGTGGGAGTTGTAGTTCCAAAAAGTAACATTCTCCAATTCTTCTTGAGAGCATATGAAATGTGCGAACTGCAGCATCTCTACCTAAGTTATGTCGTTGTTATATTATGCATCACATTTGTGCCACAGGTCTCTGGGAAACTCGGGAGTTATGTCTAACTAACTTGTTCCTTCCATTTGGAAATGCATTTGTAACTAAATGGACTTACCATCCATCCCAATAAAATCTGCACAGAGCATGCTTTATATCTACAGCAGAGGTGCCCAAACTACGGCCTGTAGGCCAAATCCAGCCCCCAATGGCAATTTATCCAGCCTGCAAGGCCCTCGTCACTCCAGGAAGTGAAGGTAAAACACGCCCAGATGGGCACATTTTACTTCTGCTTCTGGGAGCGATTAAGGCTTCATGGGCCGAATGAATTGGTGTTGGGGCCATATCCAGCCCATGGGCCACAATGAATGGCCTCCTGAACCATGTGACTAGCCCACAGCCCGAAAAGTTTGGGCACTCCTGATCTACAGGGTGCCCTGTAAGTCCCTACCTGCCCTCTTCATGGGCATGTGTCCTGCCCCTCTGCCCAATGGGAAAGCTTCTTCCCTCCTCTCAGCACCCCTCTGCCTGGCAGCCCAATGGGAAAGCTTCCTCCTTCCCCCAACAGAGCCCTACTCTTTTTGCAGCCAGGTAGAGACTTACAAACCACCCTGTACAGATATCTCCCTTTTAACATCTGAGGGCTGTTGTGCTCTGTTCCTTCTGGCTCTTTAGTAAGCAAAAGGGATGCGAAGTCTCCTTCTACCTCCACTCACTTCAATAATACCTCTGCTGGACCTACTATAAGCCCTCTTGGATGTACAGCTTGAATGAAGAGCAAATGTTTGCATGTAGAGAAGTATCTCCCAAAAAGTAATTGTAAGAGGATTAAAAATTTGTTGGAAATGGTGGAGTTATTATTATTATTATTATTATTATTATTATTATTATTATTATTATTATTATTATTATTATTATTATTATTATTATTATTATTATTATTATTAGTTTGTTTGTTTGTTTGTTTGTTTGTTTGTTTGTTTGTTTGTTTGTTTGTTTGTTTGTTTGTTTGTTTGTTTGTTTGTTACCCCGCCCCACTCGGGAAAACCCGACTCTGAGCGGCTTACATCAAAACAGGAAATAAAAACATAAAACAATCCATATCAATAAAAATCAACAAGTTGGAGCAAGAATGTCCCAAAACATTTTTCTGTCAGATGGTTCGCTCCATCCATTCCATTACGAAAGCCAAAATGAGCTGGCAACCAAGTATTTCCCACCCCCAACATGAATGGTAGGACATTGTCCTTCAGTGCAGGTATAGGCCTTGGGTACATATAGTGCTCTCTTCCTACACCTTGTGGTTAACTCTCACAAGGCCTTAACCTGAGGAAATTGCTTCACTCTGCCTAACAATAGTGGTGATCTTGAAATGAAGGTAAGGCCAACAATCACAGAGTGTTTTACAGAAAAAAATCAAAGAAAGGCCATGAGAGAAATACACATAAGGTTTAAACTTTATATGAATAAGCCAAGGTAGTGAACCACATTCCTAAAGGAGAGTCAGTTCTTTCGTTAGTTCCTTTAAAGTTTGGACTAAAGCCCAGAGCAGAACCTTTAACAGGAACAACTGCCTTCAATTTCCCTCCTTATTTTTTCCTTTCCATTCCTTTTCTTGTGTGTCTTCTCTTTTTAATTTAGAATAACAAGACCTTGGGAGACAATAGTTATCTAGAAAGTGGGCAAAAAAAAAAAGACTAAAATGTTTTTAGAGAGGTATACTAGCAACTCAATGTAGAGCATCAGGCAACGGTTAACTACTCAGACAACCCTGAGGACTAGTGGCCTTGGCGAAGTCCACAGGGAAGGGTGATGGTTCCCAAAGGGATTAAATCCCACTTGAATCCATCTTGATGGAGGGCAACAGCTTCATTAAAAATGGACTTTGGGCTGATAAGGAATTTGCATGCCAAAAAGACTCAGGACCAGAAAGTGACTCATGGAGCTGGAGCAGTGGTACAGGTGTCATGCTGTGATGCAAAAGGCAGATGAAAGGCCACTGCATTAAATTCACAGGACAGTCTTCATGGTGATCACCAATATTCGGAACCAGATATGGCACAAGAAGAAGTTAGTTTGTTTGTTTGTTAGTTTGTTTCAGAAACAACTACTAAAACAAAAACAAAAGTATCACAGGGGCTTTAAGACTTTTAAACACTACTTTCTGCACTAGTCTGAATAAGTGGATTGTAATCTATGAAAGCACACAAAGAAATAAACTTCTTAGTCTTAAGAGCACCATAATGCCTTTGCTTTTGTTTTTGTTGTTAAACTTCCGCAATCCATTCAACCCTTTGCGTTCTGGGGGGGACACCTGGAGATTAGATAGATACATAGATAGATTGATAGATCAATAGATGGCCTAAAAGGTCCCTTTCAGCTCACTGATTCTATATTGTGCAGCAAATGCAACAGACAGATTGTTTGCAAGTAAACATAGTTGGCAAAATGGTATGCAAAAATGAAGTTGCTAGGGAAAATTAGCACAAAAAGTTATACCAGGTCTCATGAAATCTTTTGGCTAAATTCAGTTGATAATTTACTAGACTAGAAGCACTGAATAACTAAGAAAACACCTCCATAAATCCTTCTCTCAATCTACTTTCATTGGGGCAAATGATTAGATTTAGCCCCTACCCTTTTTCTTTTTTTTTAAATATTCAGGAAGAATTCAACTTGAGCTTTGAAAACTTTTCAACATTTAAGATTGGGCAAATAAGAAGTGATGATAAACCAAAATTGATTGACTATGAACTGATTGTACTCATACTTTTGAGCAGGGATTTGCAACCTATGGCCCATGGGCTGGATCTGGCCCACATTGCCATTTCATGTAGCTCACCACCCTTGCCGCTGACACCACCACCACTGCTGGAAGCAGTGGAAGTGGCAAAAACAGCAAAAAACATGCTGCCCTCACTGCTACCGCTCACACCAGAAGCAGCAGAAGCAGCAAAAAGAGCACAAAAAAAACCATGCTGTAAATGCATGGTCCGACCAGCAGCAGGAAAACATTGAGAACCCCTGCTTTAGAGCTTATTCCAGTTCCTGAAATTGTATCGTGCCTGTGGACAATGCATGGCAGGCGTCCTCTCCACACCCAAAACTGCTCAAAAACCAGCCCCCTCCTCAAAAAAGAAAAAACCCTTGCTAACCCTTTGCCCTCACTTAGATAATAACAAGCTATTGCAAGAAAAAAATGAGCCATACACAAGCTATTTGCTGTCCTAAATGATGGCTGCAAATTCCAAGGGCTTATTAGTTTTGCTGTTGTTCTTTCTTCTTCTCTAGGCTGGAATTTTAATGGCTGCGATAAGAGAGAAACCACCACCTTTCATCAAACCATTGTTCTGTTTATTTTAGTCCTTGGCTTCCTCCTTTGCAACTGCTTCTGCACACATCCCCTCTGCTATCAGCTGAAGACAGCCTGTCTTTTCAGCATCCACAACGTCTTGAACTGTCCATTACCCTAAACCAGTTTGTGATAATAAAAATAATTATCAGCTGCACTTGCATGGGATGTCAGCAAAGGAAGTGAGGCTTCACATACATTTCGGTCTAGACCAGGGATTGTCACCCTGCAGCAGCCCACAACGTCATTTCATGTGGCTTCCTACCAGGAAATGCCATGTGCCAGAGGAATGGCAAAATGGCTGCCCCCAAAATGGCACCCCCCAGGGTGACCTGGGCCCTGGCTTTAAAAGGTTGAGAACTCCTGGTCTAGACTTGATGGTCGGAATTAAAAGATTAAGTGTCCCAGACATTCTGAGTGTGAGAAACTTGATAGTAGCTACATAGGAGGGATTAAGAACAGTATGCAAAGCATGGTTCCAGGTGTAGATCTAACTTCAGTCATGAACTTCCTAACAAATAAAGACACAGGCCATAATGAGATGTTGTCGTTGCTTATACTTTTAGAGGTGTCACAGTTTCTTAGAAGAGCAAGGCAACTTCAAACCAGTCTGTTCCAAAAAAACATAAATGCCTGGGTTTTAAGAACTATTACAAAAGGACTTTTTCTTGGTCCCACCATAATCAGTGGCCCACCAGGAGGGACATGGGCCTTCAAGAGTATGTCTTCTCAGTGGCCTTTCAAAAGACTCTAGAATCGCCCGACAAAGGAAGCTTGACACACATTCCTTAAATGTAGACTTTTACTTGAGAAAACATATGACAGACTTAGACAACATATATTTATAGAATCGTATATGGTGGCCACTTACTTATCACCAAAAAGGAGAACAAAATATGGCATTCATTAGCATAAATAATATACTGTATATGAATTTATACATGCAGAAACAAAATTTGAAATATTCAGAGACATAGCCACGTTAGTCTATTTTGCACATATAACAAAAATAAAGCAAAAATTAAACTATTGAGTCACCTGGAAATGGAAATTCTATTTCCATTAAATAATGAAATTATTGAGTAAGGAAGAATGTGATCAAGTGGCATTCTGAGGTTGAAGTTATCTGGGTGCTACTAAGCATGGAGAACCAAATACTGTAATTGTTTTTCTTCCCCTTTACATTAGATATGTACTGGAGAGCTCTTGAAAAGGAGACTAACTACCAAAGAAGGATTGGCATCTCAAACTAATGGTTGTTCCTCCTGACAGCAGAGAATGGAAAACATTATTTGCAGCACAGACTTTGGTCTCCCTCTTTCCTGATACCACAGCTTTCCTGATACCAGAACTGGTTGGCTACTAGCTGAGGACAGATTCCCTACTGTGCCTCCAGGGAGAAGAGCCAAAGAAGGGCTCATCAAATTAATAAAGGTAAATTCACATGGCTAAAAAACAGAGTTTGGAGAATTTAGGTTTTTTGAACTATGACTCTTTTTTTGCTCGAAAGCCAGTCATATCTGACTCTAAGGTTCAGTGCTCATCTCTATAGCTAAAGCACCAGCGCCGTCTGCATCTGCAGACATTTCTGTGGACATGTGACAGACATGCCTCAACACTGGAGTGCATGGAACACTGTTAAATTCCCACCAAAGTGGTCCCTATTTATCTACTTGCAATTTCTTGTTTTCAAACTGCTAGGTTGGCAGGAGCTGGGACAGAGATGGGAGCTCACTCCGCCATGCAGTACCCAGGAATCGAACTCCAACCTTCCAATCAGCAAGTTCAGCACCTTAACCACTTGAGCCACCACAGTCCCCCTCATCAAATTAAAAACCCAATAAAAGAACACCACTAAAGAAGAAAATAGTAACAGGATATCTCAGACTAAATCCTGCCTCAGCAGAATATCAACTGAGACACCAAAGACCTGAGTAGGTTTTTTAAAAATTGCCAGCAGGTGAAAAATGGTGTTGGCCTTCCCTCCTTTGACAAGGAGTTTAAGTGGGAGCATATACCACAAAAATCTTTCCTTACATTGCTGCCAAAGATGACTCTAATAATGGGATTGAGAAAGGTCATTTGATTTTGCTTCATTTGGATCAAAAGCTAGTCCTATAAATGAATCAACATATTTCAGATTAGATCACAGCTCACTGTGTCCTGGAAATTTTTAGAAACGTGGGATGAGTCAGGAAATGGCGAGGAACAACATCAACCAATGTCAGAGATAATGGCAGATGATTTACACGTTAGCCTTCCCCATCAAATAATGACAGCCTGCACTGCTTCAGAACATTGCTGCCATGGCAAAATAATGGCATTAATCAACTCTGACAATTTTCTCAAACAATGTCAAATCTATTATTCATCTATTACTAACCACACTTTATACTTCATAGGGTTTTTAAAATTTTGGCAATTTACCTGCTTGTCTTTTAAGATCCGCTGTGATCTAGGTAGCAGAGACAGATGGGGTGGTGAAGGGTAGGGCTTTGGTTGGCCCAGGCCCTGCCTGCACAGTAGGAATTGACTGAATAGTTTAGCTGAATTAGTGGCTCAATTAGTTCCATCTGTGTTCTATTCAGTGGTGGGATGTCAAAATTTTTACTACCCCACCGTGACATCATCACAGTGTGGGTGGAGCTAACATAATTATGTCATGATGTGGGCGGGGGCCAAGAAAAAATTAAAATAAAAAATAAAATTAAAATAAGCACACACACGCGCACACACACACACACACACCTCAACCCACACACCCACAACACAAAACTAAATAAATTAATAAAATAAAAAATACATTAATACAGTGGGAGAACCAGTGAAAAGGTAAGCCCCGAAGGTGGTTCCCCCCAAAAGCTGCTACCAGTTCTCCAGGACACTGGGAAAAGTTACTACCGGTTCTGGATAACTGGTGAGAACCTGTTACATCCCATCACTGGTTCTATTAACTCTTATTCACAGGGCTAAAAAACAGAGTTTGGATAATTTAGGTTTTTTGAACTATGACTCTCGCTGACTGTTCTTGGCTACGCAGAAAGAGCCTCCTCAAAGATTGCAGTATTTTTTACTCACAATCAGGCTCCTACCAACTAAGCACATCAGGCAGCAACAATTTTGTTATGCCAGTTAATCTTTCTCATGCTAGGTCAGGTGAAAGGAACTATGGAATGAATTCACCAAAAGGTGGCTTCATTTTGGCAGTTTAACATCTGACCTAGACACAAAGGAAGACGACTGACTGTCCTAGTACTTTTATTCAAGGAACTCTCATTCAAAATGTTATTATCCAAATTCTGGCTAAAACCAGTATAGGTAAAGATAAAGGTTAAGGTCACCTTTGCTCAAAAGCCAGTCATATCTTAGAGTTCAGTGCTCATCTCTGTTTATAGCCAAAGAGCTATCTGCATCTGCAGACATTTCCAGATACCAGTACTATCTGCGTCTGCAGACATTTCTTTGGACATGTGGCAGGCATGCACAGAATGCTGTTTACCTTCCGAATGAAGTGGTACCTGTTTATCTACTTGCAATTTCTGGCTTTTGATGTGCTTAGTTGGTAGGAGCCTTAAAGGCCTTCCTAATTTCTTGACGAGAAGGAGCCAGGCAAACATATGGAGGTAAATCATTTTAGGCAACCTGGGTCACCACCAAGAAGGCCCAGTTCCTTATGGTCATCCTCCAAGCCTACCTCAAGGTAGGACCCTGGAGCCAAGATGCCTAAGAGAGCCAGGTAGACTGGGGTGAATCTATATGGAGGAGACACTTTGCTAGGTATTGAGGTCCTGAGCTGTGAAGGGCTTTATATGTTAACACTAGAACCTTGAATTGGTCATGGAAGCTAATAGGATAACCAATGCAAACCAACCACAATTGGTGAGTTGTGGTCAAACTTTCGGCTGCCCATCATCAATTTGTCCACAGCATTTTGCACCTGCTGCAACTTCCATACTGTTGTTAATTATGTCTAAGTAATCTAGCTGTTACCCATTGCATCTAAAAAATAATGTTATAGTTACTAACTACGAGGCTTGTTTTTGAAACTTAACTAACTATAAATAAATCTGTTACGCATAACTGATAACATGTATACTCTGTCTAACTATTATGATTGCCAAATGGCAGAATGCTGGCACAAGGGGAACAATTTCATTCTCCATGTCTCAAAATGGGGATCACTTGCCTGGCAAATACAAACATTATAAATAATAGCTGGACTATCTGATTTCTTGTAATCTGATTAACTTTTCATCCCAGTGTCCAGGTCCAGCAAGATCCACCAGGTTTAGTAGCAAATGCTGGCCTTCTATGGGACTTGCATTGAGGGTTCAGAAAGGGTGTAGGGTAGGGATAAGGCAAAAGGAGTTTTCCCTCATGAGAGAACTGTTCAGTCTGAAGAGTTAAGTCTGGAGGAGAAGTTATACATAGAGCCAGACAGACCACTGTTCATTCCTCAGGTCTGTTGTTGGGCTGGCAAAGCTGTAGTACAATTTATGGCGGTGGTCCCCAATGTGGTCCCCATGCCTCACAGGGGGACTTCAATTCCCAGAAGCCTAAGTCAGTACATTGGCTGATCAGTGCTTTGAGGAATTGACTTAGGCTTCTGGGATTTGAAGTCCAAAAACCAAAGGCTGGAAAACACTGGTCTATGGCCATTTCAAAGTTAGTGAGATGCAATACAGGAGAGCTCAAGAAATGTTATCTATCTACAAACTACACCAGTGCCTCTGGAAAGTTCCGTGATCTGTTTTAGAAAACTCATGCTGGCAGGTCACCAAAACAAGGGAGATTTTCATTACATAAGAAATATTTTGCTCTTGTTCATAAGTTTTATTTTTATAGTCACACCCCTCTCTACATAGCATTAGAATATGGATGAAGGGAATTTTTTAGAAGTAGCTATTGGGAGGAAAAGAGCTCTGTTAATTAGAGAGGAGATTAACAGAATATGGGATGTAGTTTACATGGCAAAAAAATGGCAAAATGTTAGAAAGGGAAGTACAGTAATATGTGCTGTCTTCTCCCCAACCATATAAACAGTATAGATACTTTAAGCTGCAAATATTTGCTCTATGCATCCGAAGGAGAGGGCTCTGAGGCCAAGGACTAGATAAAGCCAACAATACATCTGTTAGTCTTAAAGTAGCTCAAGAATTCTTTGTTATATAGAAGAATAATACATTTATTGAAAGATGGAATGCATTTGTTTCATGTTGGAATGATAAACTGGAAATTACATCTTGTGAATATCATGTTTCAATTCAGGCAACAGTTTATGGAAAGCAGCAACAAAATGTTGATGGAAGCTGCATTCCATATAGCAGTGATGGCCAACCTTGGCACTTCAGATGGTCTTAAACTTAAATTCCCAGGAGCCCTGATCAGCAGGAGTGCTGACTTGGGCTTCTGGGGCGGTTGAAACCCACTCAGGGTGTAGCGAATTTGTCCAATGCCCCGGGCAGCTGAAACCCACGCTATACCACTGGCAATGTGGTCTCTTGTTCTCCTGCCTCTTTGGAACTCAGCCTGCACTTCTGGTAGTTCTCTCTCCATGTGCTGCTGCAGTCTATCCTGTATTATATTGAGCATAACCTTGCTAGCATGTGGGATGATGAAATGATTGTACAACATTCTCTACCTCTCCTGGAGGCACTGATAACTTTGAGGAACACAGAACAAACTGCTCAGAGCATGAATCAATGCCTCCCAATCAATAAGAATGGCCCAAGGGCTGCCACGGCTGTTTCCTCCACACTACAGAGCAATGATTGACTCAGACAACCATATAACTTTGCTCAACAATAGGGTTGGCCCTGAAAAGACAATATAGAAAGCCTGCTGATACCATGTAGTAATTTTTCAAATAGCTCGAGCTCTTCCTTCCCTGATTCTGCAATTTTTACATTGCACTAATTGTTCAGTGGAGGTCATTTGTCTGAAAATACCCATATGTTATATTGTGTTGACAATGCATATTAAATAAAGCAAACATTTCATGCCCTGCTCACATGATTCAGCTCTTTATGGTTAACATGCTAAGTCACTATGAAACCAAGGACTTTCTCAGAGGGTGCTTTTGTTTCTTCTTACAAACCAGTTTCTGCATTGATACTATTGGGGAAAGTCTTTAACATCTATGTAATGATGTTATTTCATTTTCTACTTAAAAAAAAAAAAGTTTATCCTCCTGGTGTCAGACAGTCTGCCTGAATCGGGGTCTTAGCTTTCATAATTCTTCACAAATTTCCCAGGCCAAATTCTGGGAGTTCCAGGCCACAGACCCACATATGCAACATCTACAGTCTCAGACTGTAGGGCTATCTCAAGCCTACTTGCTATTGTTAATGACACACACCTCCAATAAGACAACAAGATGCCACATCATTTCTTAGGAGTTGTTGTCATTATCTTTTATTTAGGCTATAGAGACTGCAGCTCTCAAAAATCCACAATACTGTACTTAGAAAACACTGCAGGAACTTCCTTTTTGGACATTAACAATGGGTAGTAAGGCCAAAGCAACCATTCAGCCTCATTGACAAGTCCCCACTGCAGGTGAACAAAATGCAGGTGTTGGTGTGGATCTGTGGCCTGGATTTCCCTGGATTTCCCATGAGTCAAACGAATTCATGGAGAATTTTGGGATTCAAAAAAATTCAAACGACACAGCTCTTATGGTGGCATCTGGAATGGAGGATGGGTAATCTCTGTACCTTGTTCCTCTTTCATCTCTTTATGGACAGCTACAATATTGTTCTGGCAAGATTCTAAGCATAGTGAGTCTGGCAAATATAATACTGTATGCAGTTATCTCAAAGCAGATGGGGAAGATGCATAAGAAAGATCAGCAAGAGTCTTCTTTCAGTCTTTAAAATGCATGAAGTGTATTTTTATGACAACAAATAAATATTTATTTTGCCATGTTGTACCAGCTAAATAATCTCCTCTTGTTTAATCATTTGCTTTCCTGCTGCTGCACAAAGCATCAAACATGTGTTGCTCTGAGAGGTTTAAGAGCATTCCAGAAATCCTTGGTAGAGAGAAGTGCTGGCTGGCAGAGAGAGAATAAAGAAGGTTGAGGAGGATATTCCTTTTTAGACTCTACCTCCCAGAATTGCCTAGACATCCTGATGGATGAGCATAGCCAAGGCATTTTCCAAGCTCTGTCAGTGATGTCTAACCTTGGCACTCCAGGTGTTCTTGGACTTCAATTACCAGAAGCCCAAGTCAGCACTCCAGCTGATCAGGTCTTCTGGGAATTAAAGTTCAAGAACACCTGGTGCCAAAGTTCACCATCATAGCTAGATTATACAACACAACAGAATGTCTGGACAGACAGGGGGAACTCTGAATATCAGAAGAGAAATAATGCTGAAGTTATCCACTCATAATGACAAAAGTATCAAAATACACTAGTACCTTGAATAACGATGAGACTTGGCTCCACAAGTCTCGTCGTTATCCGGTTTTTAACATTGTAGAATGCAATGATCGCACAATGTTAAAAAAAGTCCTGTTCTCTTTCGGAAAAGGTGCTGAGGCAGGGGTGGGGTGGCTGGGGAAGCCACCGGGGAGTCACCCGTCGGCTTCCCCAGCCACCCCACGGTTGTGGATTGGGTCCCCCGACCTCCACAGAGGTGGCAGGGGTGACGTAGAGGCCGAAATGGGTGGGAAAAAACTTCAGTCCCCGGTCAGCTTCCCCAGCCACCCAGTCAGCCACCCAGCCCCTGCCCCTGCAGTTGTGGAGTGGCTGGGGAAGCCGAACAGGGAGCTGAGAACAATTCCATCAGATAACGCTAAGAGATCGTTATCTGATGCAAAAAAAAATTCAAAATTTTGCATCGTTATACGATGCAATCGTTATCCAAGGTATTACTGTACAGTATACCACAAAGGTAATTACAAGCATAATGTAATATGTCTTAGGCTGCATTTTGACTATTAAAAGAATTAGGGTCATGATCATTTAAAAAAAAAAATTGGGTGAAGGTCATGTGGTACTTGTCCTGAATTCTGCATCCTTTGAAAAAAATTGTTTGTTTTTAATCCTGCATCCACTGACACAATTAACTCTCATCATTTTCCCATTGTTCATTGAGTCCCCTTTAGGGTTTTTTAAAAATATTTATATATTTATATATATTTAATTATTCCCACTTCTGGCAGCCTATTCTGCTGCCATTGCAGGCATCACCTCAACCTCTGCCTCTGTTTCAGAGCTGTTTGAGCACAGACCCCATTGCCACTGCTCAACACATGGTACCAATTTGTCTTCATCGTCATCGTCATCGTCATCGTCATCATCAAATAAATATATATAATTAGATTCGCAGCTGAAGACTTCTGTAAAATTAACAGTTCAAGGCCTAACCAAGGACCTAAGAACTGTTAAGTAACAGTCAAATCTTGCATAAAGAATGCCTCGCTTAAAGAGTAACTCACTTAAAGAGCAGAATTTTCTCTGAATGGTCGCTTCGTTTAACAAATAAAACCAACCAAAAACTCGCTTAACAACTAAATCGGGGTTCACAACACACACACACCAGAAGTCACAATTGGTCACTTACAATGGTGTTTCGCTTAAAGAGCAAACTTGGTTAAAGAGCAATCCTGTGGAACATATTATGCTCTTTAAGCGAGGTACAACTGTATAGGCAGTTCCTAGTAAAGTTGTTTTTTGTAGAGTTAGGATGTTCAAGTCCAATAAGTTCAAATTTTCCAAATATCTAACAAGTCATTTAGGTATTGCTCTAAGGATTCTGATTACTATGGGTAAAACAACAGATTTCTTCCTCCATAAATGTTCAATTTAAATTTGCAAATTGCAATTTCATGCATCTGCTGTTAAAGCAATGTCAATAAACCAGGCCTTTTTCACCAGCTATATCAGGTGTGTTGTGAGTCAGATGTCTAACTGTTCAAATTTTAAAGCTCCACAGGATCTTAACTCTCTCATTTTCTAGAATTTTGTCTACCTGATGTTCTCAATAATTTTTACTGCATTCAAACCCAAACTTCTGGCAAAGTTTAGAATGAATAATTTTTGTAACCCTGTCATCAGGTTTCAAATAATCACTGTGAAATTTTGCCACTCATCTGATTGTTCATACCCCGGTTTTTGTGCCAACTAATCTTTCTCACACTCAGTCAGCCAAAAGAAACTATGGAACACATTCACCAAAAGGTGGCTTCCTTTTGTCAGTTTAAAATCTGACTTAGACACGAAAGAAGAGAAGAAGCTTTAATAACAGTTCTTTGTCACGACAGCTAACCACAGAACTTTTATAGCTCTAGAACAGTAAAGATCAGGGTGCATGGAGGGTAGGGCATTTTTAGCTGTGCAGAATCTTGAAAGAAGCACAATATACACTATGTGCCAATACATGCATTCACACAGAAGAACACAGTGGTTTAGGTGGTAAAGAATTGGGACTGTGATGGCTTAGTGATTAAGATGCTAAACTTGATGACTGGAAGGTTGGCAGGTCAACAGTTTGAGACCCGGTGCTGTATGATGGAGTGAGCTCCTGTCTCTGTCCCAGGTCCTGCCAATCTAGCAGTTTGAAAGCAAGAAATTTCAAGTAGATAAATAGGTACCACTTTGGTAGGAAGATAGCAGTATTCTGTGCACGCCATTGTCTAGTCATGCCTGCCACATGTCCACGGAAACTAGACACAGGAGTGCACGGAACACTGCTACCTTCCCGTACCTATTTATCGACTTGCAATTTCTTGCTTTTGAACTCTTAGGTTGGCAGGAGCTGGGATAGAGATGGAAGCTCACTCTGTCATGTAGTACTCAGGTCTCAAGCTGCTGACCTGCCAACCTTCCAATCAAAACACACACACACACCAAATTGTAAAATAAAACCTGTTTCAGACTTTCAGGCAATGGTTCAAAACTTCTTCTGAATTATAATTCTACCAGACCTTTATTTTTACCCCACACTAAGTACATGTAATGACTGAGCTCATCTGCAGAGCTGATTATTGACATGTTCTGTTCTTTAGAATCATGTGTGGCTTCAGTCACAATCAATGGAAGCTCTGTTTATGCATCCAAAGGCTGGCTTTGACCCACTGTTTATACAGTTCCCCTACAGAGCTCATTCCAATTCCAGGGTTAAATGCAATCTTTTTCCTACTTAGACTACACCATCTATCAAAGTGCTGCCTGGAACCTCCTCTTGATAATAGTTTTGTGGAAAGGAGAGTGCTTTTCACTGAGCTTAATCCTCTTAAACAAGCTATCCTTTTCTCTTGTTAGTTGTCATGGTTTACAGCCCTCAGGGCAGATATTAGTGGAGGCAACTGTTTGCAAGAGTATATCTACATTTCAAACAAATAATTCCCTCTTCCCTTGGAATTACAGGTCAGATATGAGATGACAGAGCATTCTTGTGCTTGCTTGTCTGTCATCTTGCTTGACACCAACCCTTCTCCCATCGACCTCCTGAATTTGGTATATAAGAACTTGCCTGTAAGTTTCATTCCTTGTCTGATGAATTGGACTTGATCCACGAAAGCTAACAGTGAAAATATAGCAGTTAGTCTTTAAAGTGCTACTGTGTTTTTTATTTTTATTTTAATTTATTTTGTTTATTTTGTTTTGTTTTCTGAGATGCCTGAACCACAGACTAACATGGCTACTATTCCAAAAAATACCAAATCCATGTTTTTTTCAGTGAAACTATTTTGATAACTAAAGCAACATCATATCTTGCCATTTTCAAGTATTGTCAAGTTTAGGGTGTAAAATTTAGGGGCTCAGAAAACCTTAGAACCATCGTCTAGGAAGGAGTCTCGAGAGAGAGAGAGATACAATCCTAGCTCCAATGGTGGAGATCCAGGTTGTAAAATTCCACCACAGAACAGCTCTAAGTCTTAAGAGGTTTTTCCAAAGTTGAAATCTTTCTCAAATTGCAAATCCATAAACTTGGGTCCTGTCCTCTGAAGCTGAGGAAATAAACTTCCCCTGCCTTTCCTGTGACAGCTCTTCTAATGTTTGAGGATATCATCTCTCTTTTCTGGGCTTGACACACACAATTTGCTCAAATTTGCTCCTCAGAGCATAGTTCCCAGCTGTCTTGCTTGCCTTCTTCTGAACATATTCCATCTTTTTTAATAGCCTACTTAAACTAGAATGTCTGCAGACATGTCCCAGGTGAGATAAGACCCAAGCAAAATAGGGTGATAATATTTCTACCTTTGATCTGGACAATATAGTTGTGTTGAGGCAGCCTAGGTAAAGGTCATCCTTGCTCAAAAGCCAGTTGTATCCAGCTCTCTAGGGTTCAGTGCTCATCTTTGTTTCATAGCCGAAGAGCCAGCACTGTCTGCTTCTGCAGAAGTTTCCATGGTCATGTGGCAGGCATGACTAGACACCAGAGCACATGGAACACTGTTTACCTTCCCACCAAAGTGGTCCCCATTTATCTACAGTATTTGCAATTTCTTGCTTTCGAACTGCTTGGCTGGCTAGAGCTGGGACAAAGATGGGAGCTCATTCTGTCCTGCAGTATTTGGGTATCAAACTGCTAACCTTCCACCTTCCAGTCAGCATTTTAGCCACTTGAGCCACTGCAGGCTAGAATTGCATTAACTTTTCCTGCCACCACTTCACATATTGATTCATATTTAGCTTGTAATTTGCTAAAATGTTTTACACATACTACTGCTAAGCAAGATTTTACCCATTCTATATTTGTGCATCTAATTTTTCCTTCCTAAATGTAGAACTTAACTTTTATCCCAGTTGAAACTTATTCAGTTTACTTTGGGACTACTTCAAACTATGGAGAAGCCTGATTCTGTTTTCTGAGCAAGAAGCTACTTCTTCAGTTTGGTGTCATCCACAGGTTTGATTAGCATTGTCTTTACTCTTTCATCCCACTCACGGAGGTCTAGGCCTTGCTGAAATCTAATATGATACCCTAAAGCAGTGGTGCTCAAACTAAGGCCCAGGTGCCGGGTGCGGCCCCCAATGCCAATTCATCCAGCCTGCAAAGCCCTCGTTGCTCCTGGAAACAGATGTAAAACGCACCGGTACAGGCACATTTTACTTCCGCTTCTAGGAGCGATGAGGTGAGCTGGATGAATTGGCGTCGGGGGCTGCACCCGGCCCCTGGGCCTTAGTGACTGGCTCCCTGAACCACGTGATTGGCCCACAGCCCAAAAAGTGTGGGCACCCCTGCTCTAAAGGGTCATAACTTGTATCAATTCGAAAGGTAAGACTAGTTTATTAAAACTCTTTTTTGAAAAATCCATGATGTCATTTGGTAATCTCAGATCATCTGTCTCTTTAATGGTCTCTTCTAGATATTTTATTGAGATCATTGTCAAGCTGAGTGGTTGGTAATTATCTAAATTGTCTCCCCACCCAAAATTGTGTAGTTGGGGACCATTGTTTCCCTGTAAGACAGCTGTTCCCAACCTATGGCCTATGGGCTGGCCCTGGCCCACGATGCCATTCCATCCGGCCTGTCACCACCTCTGCCACACTTGGAAGTGGAAGCGGGCATGTTTGCATCAGCCATAAAACGTGCCCGCACAAATCTGCTCACAGCGGCCGCAAATGCAGAAGTGAGTGCATTTATGACAGCCATAAATGTGCCTGTTTCCAGAGGTCGTGGTCCAGCTCACTCAGCTATCCAGTGGTGTGGTCAGGCCCATGGCGTGGAAAGGTTGGCCACCCCGCTCTACGTTTCAGTGATGCTCACATTTTCCCCAAGAATTTAAGATGAAGTCAGACCATTAATATTACATCTGCAAGTCCCTTTAACACCATTAGATACTATTCATATGGCCCTTAGAGGTTCAACAACAGTGAAATAGATGAAGTATTAGGGGATGAGGGAAAAGCAAAAAAATAAAATAATCTAATTTGATGTGTTATACTTTCTGTAACAGCAACGTGTTGGATGCTGCTTAAGTGAAGGAAAGGTGTTTCCTCAGTAAAGGAAAATGCATCCAAGTATCACCTTACAAGATGATGGGAGGCCAAACCAATTGTGTCTCCTCATCTCCCACTGACTTGAAGCATGGCTGAGACCCAGAAAAAAGCCTGTTGTCTTTTCTAAAGCTCCCATGTATCTTGCTTGATTTAGAACTGCAACACAGAGAAACACTTTTGGGAAATTATAGACTGAAAAAGAAAAATTTCCAAGCTAGGCTTAAGAAGCAGATAAGTTCCATTTATACACATTTGGTAACCTTTTGAGCAACTGCCAAGCTCTGGCTGAAGCGTCAGGTCTGCTGAATGGATAATGCCACTTCAGACATTCCTTAGAAGAAAACCCAAAATCCATGTACAGAAACAGCTTGATCAAATGGCAGACATTATCAAAGTCCTAATCCAAGTCCAAGGTCAAAGTCAGGAGCAGGCAGAGGCTAGTCCAGTAGGCAAGATTTAGTCCAAATAGGACAGAAGTCAAACATCCAAGAAGCATCAAAGCAGGGTACTTTTATGGCTGGAGCAAGAGCAGGTGGTCCAATCAGGCCAGGAGTAGACCACCAGGGAAGCAACCAAAGCAGGGTACCTTTAGGGATGAAGCAAGAGCAGGAACGTCCTAGCAGGCCAGGAGTCAAACAATCAAGGAAGTACCAGAGCAGAGTACATTTAAGACTGGAGCAAAAGCATAAGATCCAGGCAGACTAGGAGTCAGACGATAAAGGAAGCAACTGAAGCAAGGCACCTTTAGAGCTGGAGCAAGAACAGGAAGGGGGATCACAGCAAGTCCAGGAGTCTTCATTGCTGGGGCAGCTTCAGGGGGGGGGGAGAATGGGCCTCACAAGGGTCCTAGTATTGCAGATTGGCTGGTTGGTTGGTTTGGTTTGGTTTGGTTTGGTTTCTATACTGACCATCTGGGATATTTTCCCAATCTGGGCATAATCCAGTTATATACTTATTCCTTGGTTATAGGGATAATGTTCTTATAAGCCTCTTTAAACAGTACAGTTTTAAAATGTTTCTTGAGAACATCCACCGATGGGGCCTGGCGTAACTTCACTAGTAGAGCATTCCATAGTGTAGATGATAGGGGATCTAAGCAATGCTTTGAAACAGTGATCATGAGCATTAAAAAGAAAAGTACAGTTGCAGAAGCCCAGTTGGTGACAGTGTGTGGCTGTAGGAGCCACTTCACACCTGATTGGACACAGAGCTACCACTGATCAGTTGGGAAAGGCAGCTACAGCCATACTGCCAAGCTGTTGCAGCTGATCAGCACGGCTGAAGCAGCTGCTTCCCAGCTATGTCATTCTATTTTATCCCAACCTAGCATGCAAATACACTGAGAATGGAATCAAATACAGTGTGGCAATTTAAGAGAACACCGTGATGGAGTATCAAAATGTGCCAGCTTGTGGCTGATTGGTCCATCCCAGCATATAAAATGTGTACATGTGATTAAACCAGCCCATCCTAAAATCACCCCAAAGACTGGGCTATAAGCCTATGTAGACTGTTCCAGAGTTCAAAGACAGGGTATCCTAACAGTGCAAGTCCAGTCTTCCATCAACACCCATCTGAACTGAAAAGAGACATGGATCCAGACTAGCAATACAGAGGTGATCTCAACATCTCAGCAAGAGCACGTGAGGTGATTTTGCCCCTTTATATTCTTGTTCCCATCAGTTTAGGTCTAGGTAAAGGTAAAAGTCACCCTTGCTTGAAAGCCAGTCATATCTGACTCTAAGGTTCAGTGCTCATCTCCATTTACAGTCAAAAAGACAGTGCTGTCTGCATCTGCAGATGTTTCCGTTGGCATGTGGCAGGTATGCCTAGACACTGGAGTACACAGAGCACTGTTTACCTTCACACCTATTTATCTACCTGCACTTTCTTGCTTTCAAACTGCTAGGTTAGCATTTTAGGACTAGGAGATCAAACTCAGAGAGATTGTAAACCCAGATCACAATACTTCAGTAGCAGAATGTGAGAGGTATGGACACATTTGGAAATCTCCTGGGTAATGCTAGAACCCTGACAGCTGATCCTTCCACTATGAAAGTATTACTGGATTGCTTCTGACCTGAATGAAGACAATAAACGGTGTGCAAATGTGGCCAATGGCTCCTGAACTAGCAAGGTTGCTAAGGGTGGGAGGATTCTGACATTCCAAAAAAGGTAAATTTCCCATGCACTGGTACATCTAAGAGTGTTTTATGGAAAATTTACAAGAGGCTTTTAGCTAAGAATTGATGGTGTATAGCTAAGATTTCCATGGCAACACTAGTCTTAAAAATATTTTGACTTGCAATGAGAAAACATCTAAGCGTGCCGAAAACAACCAGACTCACAAGGAAAGTTCTTAAGCATAAAAGGAGCCCAGAGCAGATGATATGATACACCCTTTCCCTATGTAAAGGAGCCCAGAGCAGATGATATGATACACCCTTTCCCTATGTACTCAACCATGGTGGGCTTGCTTAATGGTGACCACCCATCTTTTTCTCCCATCTGCTTCTTCCCTCAACTGCACCTAATCTTGGCCTGGCTGAAAGCTGAGGCCTATGAGCAATGTGGTGACATGTCTTCGGAAAGCACCAGAAGAAAAAAATTGGTGGTATAAGCAAAGAGGAATATAGAAACCTCAGAAGAAGCCAAGTATCAGAAGGAAATGAAGGGAAAGTTTATAGTGAAAATTGTTAAGAATTCTTTCTGGTAGAGAGGCTTTGGTACCATACTTCACGAATGAGTCTGAAAACAGGAAGACCCAACACAGTGTGATGATTAGAGTATTGGACTGGGTCTTGAGAGGTTACATAGTCTCCGATGAGTCAGAAAAGTCACTGTGTGACCGTGGGCCAATCAATTTGTTCCTGCCTGACCATCTTCTTAGGATGATTATGAAAATTAATAGTAACAAAGTCATGTGCTTAAGTTCACCAGTTTGAATTATTCAAATTTAAAAAAATGTAAATCTAATTAATAAACAATATAAACAAATATCGCTGGTGTTTATAGCATTTGACACTGGTGCTTCTGGAGTGGAAGGCTAAGCCTACTGCAGATGCGAACAATAAGTCCAGATGTGTTCACATTCTTTGGAAGACCTCCACTCAAGCTCCCCAACAAACATTACTGAGATCACACACTGGTTACGTTGTGAAGACCTAAAATAACATTGAATTATTTCGGCTAACATAATCCAGAGGTTTACTCTTATATGTCCAGAAAGGAGTGGTGTTTCTCTAAGTGATGCTAGACCTTGGACTTTTGGGAAGGAGTGAGGCATGCCAAAACAGCATTTCTTATTACTTCATCTGACATTTCCTTTCTCTCCCATCCTACCAGTTTTAATTCCGCTCTAATCAAAACTGTTTACAAATCAAAAGACAGATAGACAGACAAAAAAAAGTGAACATGTGCAATTTCAAATTTTGGACTCACTTAAATCGCAGCACCTCATGACTACTGACATGAAATGATGCTACACATTTGAAGAACAAATGAGTCATACAATTGCTCGGTAAGAAACACCATTTTGATGGTATTGCATGCTAGAAAGAGAGTTTAATTAACTAAAGCAAATTTATCAGTTTGAATAACCAAAATAACTCTTGAGGGATACAGTCTTCAGTTCTTCTTAATATCCATGGCAAGTTCCAGATGTCTGGGTTTCATCATCTTGGAGATATGCTGGAAACACAACTAATAGGAGGGAGAGAAAGAAATTCTCCTTAGTCATTATAATCTAAATGTGCTCCCCTGGTAGCTTCCATGCTGGCCCTTATTTGAAGCCTATTTCTAGGCAAAGAAAATAACCTGTGATTTTGCCTGCAGCACAGCCTACTTAAGCTGTTCCATTCCAGTCCAGGAAGGGCACACCCAGGGCAGTCGGGAAAACTGCAAAAGGAAAGCCAAAGCCTGCCAGGCAGCAGGTCCATTTCAGGTCAGCAAATACACCCAACAAGCAGACAAGGAAAAGCACACTGAAAAGGCAGGGGTAGGGAGGTATGGTCCAAGGTCACACAGGACAAAATAACAACGATCAAGAATGCAAAAGGCCAACCCAAAAATCTGTGGAGTGTTTTCAGCAGTGAGCCGGGTCAAATTGGGGACTTATATGTTGCCAGTTGCCACCGATGGTGCTATCAGCTCAGTCCTGCTTGCACATCAAGCCCTACTCCCAAAAGCATTCACTTACTGCCAGAAAAGCTACTTCTTACAAGGAGACCTTTATTGGAACAGGCAACTCCTTTTTAACGTCTGAAAATGAGTCTTTGACCTCATTCAAAGCCATATCCCTAAATTAAAAGACGATCTAACCACCTTATCCAGTTCTGGGCTTGAGTTACCTTTCTCCAGGGGTGTAGATTTCTTGTACAGTTATACCTCGCTTAAATAGCATAATGCGTTCCACAGGATTGCTCTTTAAGCGAGTTTGCTCTTTAAGCGAAACACCATTGTAAGTGGCCAATTGTGGGGGGGATTGCGAACCCCGATTTATTCGTTAAGCAAGTTTTTGGTTGGTTTTATTTGTTAAGCAAAGCGAACATTCAGAGAAAATTCTGCTATTTAAGTGAGTTACTCTTTAAGCGAGGCACTCTTTATGAGAGGTTTGACTGTACCCAGAGGGTACAAGAAAACTTCCTGTACTCTGAGGGTAATGGATCTGTGAGAATCTCTGGCTCCTTGCCATCCTGAAGTTGTAGGGGTTCAAACTCCTCCTCCTCGTCTTATTTTCCCCTAAAGAAGTCTTGACATGACAGGGTCCTGCAGGGAATAAAGAGAAGACTAAATCTACTGACCCAAATTTTATTAGTAACACCTGCCAATGTAATTCAACCAGCATAAGTCTCAGCAGCAATTTACCACAAATTAATAAATCAAGATGGGTTTTGATGTTGTTGTTGACCACCAACATTTATGCTGATTGTGTTACACTGGGGTAAAAATATAATAGGATTGCAGCCATTGATATTTATGCTAAAATGGAATAGCTCATAAAGGTGTTTCTGCCTCTTCATTGTTTTTCCAGTTATTTTCTTGGATAAAAGAAAATGTTGGCCATTCTTTTATTTCATTGTGGGATGTCAAACCAGGTTATCTCATCAATGTTTATTGAAGAACTCTGAATGATTATAGAAATTTTTGTATTTTCTTGGTAGCATTTTAAAAATATTGTCTTCTTAATTCTCTCACAGAACACTAGTTGAGAAATGAATTGTATAAACATTTAGTCCAAAGGTATGTATTTATATATAAATAATAGTAATGAGTAAAAAGAAAAGAAAACAATTTTGGGCCATATCATTTTTGTGTATTTTTGGAGCAATTACAAGAATTATAGTCTTTATCTGAACAAAGAGGTCTCTTTCATCACACTTTGTTTGTTCATCCAAAGGCCTGAAACCAATCTGTAGTAAAAACAAAACACACACACACAAAAGCAAGAGCCTTATGGCACCTTTAAGATTATTTATTTATTTGTTCAAATTTATATTGCCGCCCACTCGCTGAGGCGACTCAGGGCGGCTTACAGTCAAAACAGCAACAGTACAGTAAAAATCATAAAATACAACCTCACAAATCAACCAAAGCAGAACACAGACTAACTCCCTTCAGGCCATTGTTGTGGTCCCAGAGGAGGGGGGGGGGAGGATGTTCTCAGCCACCTGCCAGGCCATGGAATCTTCTCCTTCAGGCCTTTGTTGTGGGCCCAGAGGAGGCGGCGATGTTCTCAGCCACCTGCCAGGTCATGTTTATTTCAGTGTGGGCTTTTATGGATTACAATCTACTTCTACAGACAGACAAGAGGTTTCTGAAAGTGTAATCTATATATGCTCACACTTGAACCAACTGGTTAGTCCTAAAATTTCCAGAATACTGTTATTTTTGCATTTGTTTTTGTTCCAGACTTAGACTAACACAGTTACCTTTCTGAAGACAGAATTGAGTTAGTAATTCCAACTAAAGTAATCCCATTGAATCAATAGGATTTGCAGAAACATTTATTCACAATTCAGCAATGGAATCAGTAAATTTACTACTCATTGGGTTTAAGTTGAAAGCATTAACATCATACAAAAGTAAATCTGACTAATATTTTCTGCTTCTCAGCTGTGCTAATGGAATAACTGTCCATTGGCAGCCTGTTGTATGCCACAGGCAGTAAATAAATACAGAAGTTGTAAACCACACTTATATAAACTGATACCACTTGTAAAAATAACAAGTGATTCAATGTGCTTCAAAGGACAAATTCTGAGGTCAGGATGACACAACTGTATGGAGCAACAAGGCCAAACAAAGGAGGTACTTATTGCTGTGCCCCCAAAATACCAATTCTTGTAGCACTTAGTAGAAGATGGGAAGTGATCCAAGTGCCAGCACAGCAATCACTGTTGGTTCTGCCAGAAAGCAAACTCTGACTTTTAAACAGCAGAAACAATTGTGCTGCAAAAGATGCTAGCAGATGTGGCATTCTGAAGCTGTCTGAATTGAAAGTTTTCTAGGATCCACTCAAAGTCACAACGGATTTATAGGGTCACGTGAGCTTAGAAAGTTACTTTTAACATGTTATTTGTTCTATTCAAAATGAAGCAATTTGTAACTATGACTAACTCATGTTATGACCTTTTTTAAACCACAGGGTTAGTAAGAGAATGACATTTAAAATGGCAACTGTCAACTTCTCAGAATTTATTGTGTTTCATTGCCCTATTGGGGGCTTCTGGGAAATGACATTCAAAACTTCTCCAGGGCCAAAGACTAAGAATCATAGACATAAACCCCGAAACATTCCTGTTAAAATATATCCACAATACCTTTTTAAGTAATTTGGAAAAGTACTTATAAAGCATTATTTGTTAAATTAATCAGACAACTTCTTTCTCATTTATATTACTCTTATGCTCCTAATCAAGAACTCTTCTAAGTTCCTAGATGATATTTTTGGTGTCTGTATGTCTGTCTGTCTCTGTCTCTCTCCACCCAACTTCCAGTGCTGTTCCATTTTTTAAATGCCAGGCTGCTACCTAAGTCTTTTCCTTCTCAGGGTGTGTCTTAATTAGCAAAAAACACTACCTTTGTGTCAGTTTTGCCAGTTTCAAAATTGATTCAAAAACCAAGAAATACACAATGTACTCCTGGAGGTACACATTAACCCTACTGAAATGCAGGTTATTTTAAACCACTCATCAGGATACTTTCTTTTTGTTCTGATTTCTGCTGTGTTCTTCTATGTGTGCATGTGTATTGGTGCATATTGTGCCTTTTGGTCTGCCCCCATAAAGTCTGCAAAATCTCCTGCAGTCCAAAAAAGTTTTTTGTTCCCTTTGATCTTTACAGTTACAATGCTACAACAGTTCGGTTGTTCATGCCAAAACAAAACATTGTAGAGTTATAATAGTTATATATATACAGTATAATATATATAATTGGTACCTGTCAGGGCTGAGGGAATTGAGGTTGTGCCCAAGGGTGGTGTATCTATGAACAGCCCTACAATAGAGTTAAAGGTGGAGACCACAATGGCAGCATATCCCCCCCATCCATTTGGAATGACCATCTAACACAGGGATTCTTAACCTATGGCCTGTGGGCTGGATCCGGCTCATGACGTCAAACCATCCGGCTCACGGCGACGACCCCCAGAAGAGGAAGGGATGCATTTACAACAGCTGGGCAAATGCATCTGCTGCAGTTTGTGGCAGCATTTATGCCAGAGGTGAACCATGTGTCCGACTCAGCTGATGGAGGGGGTGTGGTCCGGCCCATGGCAGGAAAACATTGCGAACCCCTGATCTAACAGTTGACTCATGGTGGCAGTGGGGTAAGTTGTGCTCCATCATGCAACACTCAGATCTCAAACTGATGACCTGCCAACCTTCCAGCTGTCAAGTTCAACATCTTAACCACAAAGCAAAGCAGAGCAATCACACTTATATACTGCCCCACACACTCTGGGCAGTTCACAAGTTAATCAGCCACCGCAGGCCTCTCTTTTCCAGTACCAACCTGCAAATCCTACTGATGAAAAGGAAACTTGAGTGCTGTGGAAGGACACAAAGCATATTGCAATCAATTTTAGCTGGGAGATTTTTGGTCTATATCCATGATGGTGAACCTTGTCACTCCAGATGTTCTTTGACTTCAATTCCCAGAAGCCCAAGCCCCCATGGATCTGCACAAATGGATTTACTGCAATTCATCCGGCCCACGCTGCCCTCGTCACTCCTGGAAGCGGAAGTAAACCGCACCCATATGGGCATGTTTTATTTCCACTTCCAGGAGCATTGAGGGTGGCGAAGGCCAGATTAATCGCAGTAAACCCATTCGTGAGGATTCATGGGGGCTTGGGCTTCTGGGAATTGAAGTCCAATAACATATAGAGTACCAAGGTTCGCCTTCATGGGTCTATACAATGGCATTGCTTGTGGTGTGGACCATTCAAAGCTTCCAAAGGCTGAGAAAGAATGAGCAAATTCTCTCAGGATCCAGCTTAGCTTCACCACTGCCAATTCCCAAGTATGTTTATTAGTTCATGCTTCTGGGACAGCCTTTGGATTTTTGTTTCAGTGCCAGAATTTGCAGATGGGTGTGAAACATTTTTAGCAAAAAAAAAAAAAGGACAGCAGCATTTCCGCTTTGTGAGCATACTTGAGAAGCCAAGCTGTTGACTAACTTCCCCGTCTACATGTTGTTGCATGACCAACTGCCAGTAATTTGGCATGTTTGCTTCAGCTGCTCTCAACAGGCACCGTTGGGTCAAGAGAATCAGGCCAGCAGGATAGGTGACAATAGGGCAACCTGGCCTTGGCAACCATGAAAACTGCTTTTGAGCCATTGCCTGACATGCTCTGTTCTTTAGATAAAGGTAAAGTTCACCCTTGCTTGAAAGCCAGTTGCATCCAACTCTAGGGTTCAGTGCTCATCTCTGTTTATAGCCAAACAGCCAGTGCTGACTGCGTCTGTAGACATTTCCATGGACATCTGGCAGGCATGCCTCAACACTGGCGTGCAAGAACTTCTGCTTACCTTCCCACCTAAGTGGTCCTTGTTTATCTACTTGCAATTTCTTGCTTTCAAACTGCTAGGTTGGCAGGAGCTGGGACAGAGACAGGAGCTCACTCCATCATGCAGCACTCTGGTCTCAAACTTCCAGTAGTCAAGTTCAGTGTCTTAACCACTTGAGCCAGGCAGTCCCTTGCTCTGTTCTTTACCATCTAATAAAAGGCACACTCAGACCACCACGTCACCCAGCATCAGATTTAGGAAGAGAAAATAGCCTGTTTCCTATTAACCTCTGCTTTTTCTTTCAAGATATGAGCACTTTTGAAACCAGAGTTAGCAACCATAATATTCAAGCAAGAATTTTTTGTTCTTCCTGGTGCAGTTAAGGTTGTTTCCACTCAGAGTTTGGCAGGGCACCAGCATTCCATGCCATGGGACCTTGATGGTGAACCTTGGCACTCCAGGTGTTCTTAGACTTCAATTCCCAAAAGCCCAAGACTGTGAATTCACACGAATGGGTTTACTGTGTGTAATTATTACATATTCCTCATTATGCCTTAACACTGCCAGTACTAGTTAAATTACTAATTACTCAAAATTATTTATTTACAGGTAACTACATTATTTGCAACTACTGTATTTACTTCTAAGTTATGGCCTAAAGCCATTTAGACTTTGGCATCAGTAGCATGTGCTAGATTTCCACAGTACTAATGAGATCCAGGCTTCAAGAATCATAATGTCATTTGTGTGATATTAAGACAAAACATGTTCATTTTGAAAATCTTTGCTTTGCCTACAGCAGGCGTTCCCAACTTATAGCCTGTGGGCCTAAACAGGCCCATGGAATTCATTAATACGGCCAATGGTGGAAACCCCGGAACCTCTAGTACCGCCCACCACCACCAGAAGTTGAAATATGTCACTTACCATTGCAGCAACAGGAATCGTGCCATTTTAGCAGCTTCTTGCACAGCCTCTGCCACTTCCTAGGGCAGTGGGAGGCTTTTTGGATCATGTTTGCTCCATTTTGGGGGATTTTTTTTTGCTGTTTTTCCTCTGTGCTTTGGCTGCCATTTTGCCCTTCCTCCACCACATGGCAGTTGGCAACTTCCAGTGCTGGGCGGAGCTTACATCAGCACATGGGTTCCCAGCACAGAACCAGGAAATTGCCAACCGCCGCGGTTTGGCTGCGGAAGCACAGCAGAGAAGCGGGAGGTGGGGATCCCAAAATGGAATGATCATGCTCCGAAAAGCCTCCCTCCCACCCTTTGAAGTGGTGGAGGCTGTGCAAAAAGCCTCTAAAATGGCATGATTCAGTCACTGCCATCACCAGCAACAACAATGACGACAGAAACATAAGCAGTGAGCACAAGAACGCCTCAAGCCCCCACAATTGAGCGTGGTTGGAGGAACTGGCCCCTGGTGGGAAAACGTTGGGAACCCTGGCCTACAGGAATGGTACAAGGAAGTATGGAACATTGCACTAAATAATGAATTAACATGCAAATTAAAATTTAAGAAAGGAGAGAAAAAGAACAATGAGTTTGAACTTATATGGGGAGAGTTCGACAACTATGTTTTTCAGAAAGCAAAAGGAGTTAAACCAAACCAGGAAGTCATAACATTTTGGAAATAACAGATGGAAAATATGAAAATTAGAAGGAATAATAGTTAAGGTCCCGGGTGGAAGATGCATGGTGGTTATGTACTTCAACAATTAATGTGTTAAAATAAGAATATAAGCAAAAAAGATAATTTGAAATGGTCAGACCATTTCATGTTAGCCCCCATTGCCTCCACCACACCCGGAAGTGCCATGTGGTGGAGAAAGGGAGAAATGGCTGTCTGGCCCCCGAAGCTGTTTAAGGGAGTGTGACCTGGGCCCGGCTTTAAAAAGTTGAGAACTCCTTAACTAGAGCAACTTTTTTTGTGTGTGAAGGCAGTGGTGGTTTTTCAGGGTGGCTACTTCTTTCTGAGTTCAGCAATATATTTATTTTAACTACAGTTGTACCTCACTTAAAGAGCATAATGCGTTCCACAGGATTACTCTTTAAGCGAGTTTGCTCTTTAAGCGAAACACCAATTGTGTGTAACCAATTGTGGGGGGGGGGGAGGGATTGTGAAACCTAATTTATTTGTTAAGCAAGTTTTCGGTTGGTTTTATTTGTTAAGCGAAGCGAACATTCAGAGAAAATTCTGCTCTTTAAGCGAGTTACTCTTTAAGCGAGGCGCTCTTTATGCAACGTTTTACTGTATTTTTGTTTTCCATTTGGAAGGAGAGTAGAAAGATATGGGAGGATCTCTCTGGGGTTATGGAGCTGGCTAGAGTAGCTGCTATTTTAGCAGAAGAAACAGATGTTACTTTGGAGCTTTGTGGCTTAGTGTGGGTATTTTATTTTATAAGATGCTTCTATTTTTGCTTTTGCAAGCAAACCTAATGGTCAGGTTTAAAGGTGGTGAAAGAGGAAGGCAGCTTACATTTCTTTTTAATTTTATATTTCTTGGCATCAAGTTTGAATGGCTGTAAAACCCTCAGATTATTTCTTTCCATTGGCTGCCATTTATCTTTTGATACTTCTCAAACAGTGCATCTGTTAAAAAAGGCACTTGCCCTAATTCAGGAACAATGTATGTAAGGATTATGTAGATGATAGCATCTCTGTTCCTTCAGATGGACCCTTCAGTACCCTAGGTTTTTCTTTAATCTTTCTCCTTTAGTCTTAAATACTGTGATATTTGGGACCACACAGTTTCAAGAAAGATAGAAGGTTAAATAGTCGACCACATAGCTTGTCATCAAAGGTGAAGACTGATTCAAAAACTACCCAGATGATAGCAAAAGCTCTTCTTTATTTTATTTTTTTCATGGATAAAGAAATTGAGGGGGGGGGTTCAAAAGATAGAGCTAGCCTGGCACCTTTTCCTTCTTCTTTTTCTTCTGCCGTATCCGAATATTGGCAATCTGAATATTGGCAATCATCATTGCAAACAACCATGAAGACTGTCCTGAGAACAGTGGCCTTCCATTTCCCTTCTGCATTGCAGCATGACACCCATACCACTGTTCCAGTTCCACAAGTCACTTTCTGGTCTTGAGCCCTTTTGGCATACAAAGTCCTCATCAGCCCCCAGCAGTGGCGGGTTGTCAAAACTTTTACTACCCCACCGTGATGTCATGGATTTTGTGGGCAGAGCCAACGTCATGACATTGTGGGCAGAGCCAAAAAATAGAAATAAATAAAATAAATATAAAGACACACACACGCACCTCAACCCACCCCCAAATAAAACACCATTAACTTACCTACCTAGCTAGGCAGGTAGCAGGCAGGCAGTAGGCAGGCAGGAACCGTGGCGGTGTGGCAGCAAAATGCCACAGTGGCAAACTGCAGCAGCGGCAAACCGCAGTAGCAGCACGGCGGCACAGCAAGGAAAGGCTGCCGCTGCCGCTTGTAAAGGTGCTTCTTTCCTTTCCTTTCCGGGCACCCAAAATGGCTGCCCAGAACTGCGCATGCATCAAACCTCTATTTGACACATTCACAGTTCTATTTTTTACTGCGTATGCATCAAATAGAGGTTTGATGCATAATGCAGTTCTGGTCAGTCATTTTGACTACCTGGAAGTACACTTCCGGAGGGGGCCCAGAGAGGTGACCAAACCGGGTCGCCCAGGGGTTTACCACCACCCTGGTGACCCCCTCCTGATGGGTGCTACCGGTTTGGGCAAACCGGTCCAAACCGGTAACATCCCATCACTGGCCCCAGGCTACCCTCCATCAAGATGAATTCAAGTGGGATTTAATCCACTTGGGGACCATCACCCTTCCCTATGGACTTAGACACCTAAAGCTGTTAGTCCTCAGGGTTGTCAGGTTAGTTAACCACCTCCTGACTCTTGATATTCAGTCATTGGCAGTAGGGTCTACTCTATTACCATAGCAGGATAACCAAGCCTGGTACCAGAACTTGAAAATTTTAGTTCTGTTAGACAACGATTTCCATGATTCCTAGTTAGCACTGCCAGTGATAAGCTGCTACTGCTATCACTTGGAGCATGTATTTTGCTCTGCTTGACAGTGAGGCCAAGAGATGGAACAGACTTAGAGCAACCTTAATTTGATTTGCAAGGTAAGTGAGATAGTAAAGGAATGGTTTTACATTTACACACGCCCCACAGAGAGTTTCCATTGCCAAGTGGAGATTTGAATCTTTGGCTCCAGATGGTGGCATAGTAGTTAAACTGCTATACTGCAGGAAAACTTTGTGAGTTCATTCTGACAGGAATCAAGGTTGACTCAGCCTTCCATGTTGCCCCCCCCCCGCTCCCATGCTGTTGATCTAGAATCTTGACATAGCATGACTATGTCATGTTCGCTTTTTTATACCTTCATATGTTTATATAGTATTTTATAGCACTTTTTCATACTTTTCTTCTTCAACTTCTTTTCACTGTTGACCTAGAATCTTTTTTAAACAAAATTTGTTTAATTTTATATGTCATTCACAGACTGATGCATTTGATTTATAGTTCAAAATAAATTGATGCATTTGGTTAACATTTGTTTCTAGTTCTTCTTTGGTTGTTCATTTTCTTCACTTCTGAATCCAAAGGTAGAAACAGTGAAGTATGTACTGAGGTAGTTTTTCTAATTCCTGGATTGTGGAACGAATTCCCAGTTTAATTAGACTTTTTTCACACATTCTGACATTCTTGCAGGAAATACTATTAGTAGAAATAAAACTATGTAATGTTTGACTAAATCCAGGTGCAGAGTTTGATTTGGTGACCTTCTGTTGCATCAAAATCCTTGAGATTATTTGCAGGGTAAGCCTCTTACAGCAGCTTCTCTCTATATGAAACAGAGAAGCAATTTATTCTGTTTCCCATTCATTTTATGTCCACAGTGCCCTTCTGATTGAAGAGATTAAGATAAATGAACTGCTGTTGTTTTGATTACCTTCCAACAAGCATATGTTCAAATATCAATTTTTGAAAACCCATTGCTTCTCCTGGGGTAAATGTTGGTAACAATGGGATTATACCAGAAATTCTCAACCTCTTTAAGCTGGGGGCTGGGTCACACTCCATCAGAGAGCTTCGGGGACAGACAGCCATTTTGCTCTTCCTCCACCACATGGCACTTCATGATGTGGTGGGGGCCCACATGAAATGGTGCCATGGGCTGCATTCGGCCCATGATCTGCAGGTTGACAATCCCTGGATTATACAGACAGAGCCCTGTTTATTTTTGAAAAATACAGTAAAACCTTGCACAAAGAGCGCCTTGTTTAGAAACTAACTCACTGAATGAGCAGAATTTTCTCTGAATGGTTGCCTCGCTTAACAACTAAAACCAACCAAAAGCTCACTTAACAACTAAATCAGGGTTCGCAATCCTCCCCCCTGACAGAAATCACTTACAATGGTGTTTCACTTAAAGAGCAAACTCGCTTAAAGAGCAATCCCGTAGAACACATTATGCTCTTTAAGCGAGGTACCACTGTACTTGATTTGTTACCAATAGTTTGAGTTATTATTTATTTTATTTATTTTATTTTTCAAATTTATACCCCGCCTTGCTCAGGCGAACCTGACTCTAGGCAGCTTACACAGTATAAAGAAACAATATCACAAATTACAAAACAGATCAAAACAAATTCCAGCAAGAAGGTGGAATTTATTACATGATAGAGAGATAGGTTCCCCCAGTTGCACAATGTGGACATGGAATAAAATGAAAGGGGAAGCCATGTAAAAAGAGCATAAGCCACCACTAAAAGAAGAATGGAAAGGGAACTAACACAAAGCCTTTACCACAAAGAAGCCCCATTCAGAGAATGCTTTGCTCACTTGTGAAAAAGATTGTGGGTAGGGCAACAACCATGAAGGTACATTAAACACTTGGAGAAGAAACTGATGTGTTTGCCTTGCAATGAACACAGACTGCCTTTATCATTATTTTCCCCATGGTATGAACATTAATGGAAACAGCCAGAAATGTTTGCATGTGATTATCCATTTACAGAATGTATAACTTATCCCTCATTCCATCCATGGGATTCAGACAAAAAAAGGGAGGGTTCTAATTGGCATTTGGAGCAAAGTAGCATAGATTGTTTGCTGATGTTTTTATATTTAATCTTTAGAAGATGCCAGCTTCTTTTTCAAAATTCAGAGTGGGTGTCTTACATACCATGAATGTTTTTAACAGTGTTTTATTGTTTGTTTTTCAATGAATTGTAAGCCGCCCTGGGTCACCTCGGTGAGGAAGGTGGTTGATAAGTATGACTAATAACTAAATAAATGTGTTTTCCTCGAAAGAGTACAGAAGCAAATATGAGAAATGCCTAGTTAATATTCTGGTGATTAGCATAATGCTCATCCTCAAACATTGCTAGCTTTTTCTCTTGCTTGTATGCTTCTTTTTTCCCTCATGAAAATCATAATGGTCTGTGTGTGGGAGAATAAATCCAGGAGGGCAGGCTTGTGTGAAAAATAGTTGCCATGGTAACAAACCACCCTCTTAGTAGCTGGAAGATAATTGTTTTTAAATTGTGTTCCCATTATTTATTTTAATATAATTTTAACAAGGAGTACCCAATATGTTGCAGTGGATAGAATGATCAATGGCTAGGACTCGTGATTCTTGGATGCAATTCCCCAGCTTCACCATGAAAACTCACTGGGAGTATAGAGATGGTAAAACCACTCCCAAAAACCTCACTTACCTGGAGACCCTATTAGAGTTGCTATAAATCAGTTCTCACTTGACAGATGTAACAAAACTTTGACAAAAAAAACATAGATGTTGTAATCGCTGTTGCTTTCTAGTTCTCTGTTATTGTTTTAAAAACAAAAAATCTTTAGATTGATAAGAGGATGTCATAAGATTCAAACGAATCTAAATTAAAATAGCTTAAATGCCCATAAAGATGACACTGAAAAATAACAGAAAACATACATTTTTGTATCGGTGAAATAATTTTGTTCATTTGACATCCCCCTGTGTTGCCCAAGAGAACAACCAACCTGTGTAACTTTGGGCCAGTTGTACAGTCACAGAGCAGCCTCGGAAGAAGGGAATGGTAAACCACCTCTGAGTATTTTGTACCAAAACAACCCCTGTAAAGTAGGGATTCTTAACCTGCTGCGCATGGGCTGGATGCAACCCACGGCGCCATTTCATGTGGCCCCACACCACCTCCACCACATCAGGAAGTGCCATGTGGTGGAGGAAGGGCAAAATGACCATCCGCCCCCCGAAGCTGTCTGAGGGAGCATGACCCGCCCCCCTGCTTTAACAGGCTGCTGTAAAGGGTCACCATGACTTGAAGTGGACTTGACAGCACATAATTATGATAAAGAAACAGATATGAGCACTGAACCCTAGAGTTCGATACAACTGGCTTTTTAGCAAGCGTGACCTTTAAGGAAAGGAGAGCCATGCTCACCACCAGAGACAGGGATTAAAAGCACTGAATAAATGAGTAATTTTTTTTTTTAAAGCAGGCTCTAATGTATGATGAAGTGTAATGATGGACTGTGAATCTGAAGACCTGGCTTCAAAATATTGCTTGGCCATAGAAACTCATGGGGGGTGGCCAGAACTGATAAAACCACTCCTTTAATATCTCATATACCTCAGAAACCCTAGGTTTGATTTGTGTCAGAACTGACTTGCCAGCACAGAACATACAAAGAAGTACAGTGATACACGATTGTACTTAGAAGATAAAAGAGTCCTGCAAAACTATAGCTGAGATGTTAATTTTGTCAAGCTAAGCTACTATAGTAGCCAGTCACAAGTCTAAGGGAGACCTAAAAACAGGACACAGGAGGCCCTCTCCTGTTTTGTTAATTCTAATTCTGATGATGATGATGATGATGATGATGTGCCATCAAGTATTGATTACTGCAATGCACTCTACATGGGGCTGCCCCTGATGACCATCCGGAGACTCCAGCTGGTTCAAAATGCGGCAGCCCAGGTAGTGGTGGGGTGTGGGCGTTATGCTCATGTCTCACTGCTGCTCCGGGAGCTGCATTGGCTGCCAGTATGTCTCCGGGTGCAATTCAAGGTGCTGGTTATTACCTTTAAAGCCCTATATGGTAGTGGTCCAGGATACCTAAGAGACCGCGTCACCCCAAGAACATCTGCCCGTCCCACCAGGGCAGATCGGAGAGGCTCCCTCGTTGTTCCTTCGGCGAGAATGGCGCATCTCGCCTGTACCAGGAGAAGAGCCTTCTCCGTGTCCGCCCTGGCCCTCTGGAACCTCCTGCCCACTGAACTGTGCCTTCAGAAAGAGCTCCTGCCCTTCCGGAAGGGTTTGAAAACCTGGCTGGCTGGACAGGTTTGGGGACCTGGGAATACGAGTTCCCTTACCAGGTGGCTTATTTAAAGGACTGCCAACCTGGGTCTGGAAGTGGGACTGTGTACTGTTTTTAATTTTTGTGGTAATATTTTGATGACCTTTTAACTGATGTTTTATTGGAGTAAACTCTTTCTTATGCTTTTACTTTTATTTTTAGTGTTTTGTAAGCCGCTCAGAGTCGGGTTCTCCCGATTGGGGCGGGGTATCAAGTGTAATAAATAATAATAATAATAATAAAGTCTATTCTGATTTATGGCTACCCTTGTCAGGGTTTTCTAGGTAGAGAGTACACAAAAGGGGTTTACCATTCCCTTCTTCTTCTTTTTTTTTTTTTTTTGGGGGGGAGTATCCTGGGACTGTGTACCTTGTCCATGAATACACAGGCTGGCTCTTGTCCAAGGAGGCACAGTATCACCATATCTAAACCACTGAGTTATCCAGCCAGTGTTAATTTTACTACATCATCATATCATCATGTCTCATCTTTTGCTCTTCAGCTCCTCCGTTTGTTCTTCTGATCTCCACCCACAAATCATGCAATACTGAGTCACACTTAACATTAAGAGGAATACATATTTCTTCCACTTAACACATTTTCCTCTCCCACAGTACCTTAACAGAGTTGTGCACGTGCTGAATATAAGAGATGAGGGCGAAAGGAATCATATGGTGTGGTCTTTTTCATTAATAATAATAATAATAATAATAATAATAATAATAATAATAATAATAATAATAATAATAATAATAATAATAATAATAATAATAATAATAATATGGTGTGGTCTCTTTCATCAATTAAGGTAGCACCTCGACTGTTGAATGCATACCAATTTGGCAACATAATGTATGAATTAGTTTTACTCTTACTGTTTCTCAATTGCAGAAAGAGGTGCACCTAGAAAAAATGCACTTCTGGTCATGCATTAGTTGGCACATCTTAGAACTGTGGGTCTTGCAACTTGGATTAATATTAATCATAATCTTAGAACTATAAAGCTGGAGGGAGCATTGAGTCCAACCCTGCCAATTAAGCACAGTGGAGAATCAAATTCTGGCTCCACAGTCATTCAGCAGGCCTAGGCTTGCTTTTATTCACCCACAACTATAGAGGCCACCTTCCAAAGAGCACAGAATAAGACTGACTGGACATCCAGAAGTCACTTGAATCACCTGTGTTCCAAAAAAGAGTTTGACTTCCACTACATTATCACTAATTTCATCAATCTGATTCTGAGCAAGAGCTTTGCAAACTGAACTGTACACGCAATGTTTGCTTCAAGAGATGGCAAAAGCCAAAGCAGAATATGAGAAGAAGCCTCAACCAGCTTCAACATGCTTCTTCACAGTCTTGCTTTGAAGTACATCTCTGAGTGACTCACACTAAATAGAAACTTTGCAAACACAGGTGTGAAGGTTTAATTATCCAACGGTTGAACTTTTTCCCCTAATAGTTAAAATGGGAGAAGATGAAGGAAGATAAAACAACTGTTACAAACCTGTAGGATTAACATTGATGGGACTTGTAGTTGACTGTATCTGAGACTACTAAATCGGGGAAGGGTTATCTAAGGGCAGGTTCACCGAGAGCTTAAAAGCAATGAGACACAAATATTATAGTTTCTCTCAAAAGGCTTAATTTCACGTAATGAAATCACATTTCAAAAATAACAGAATGGCTGAAATCCTACTGCTAAGCATACTAAATTGTACTGAAGTAGCCCCCTTGAATCCATGGAGATGTGGTAGGTCAATTCCTTCATATGTTCCATTTATTCAAATGGACTCCTCTCACTGTAACTTACTGTGCTGAAGTTTGAATCAATGCTGATTCACCAAATTCTGGCTGCACAGACAGTTACACCAATTCACTGAATTATCTTGCCCCTTATTTAGCCTCATGAACCCCTTCTGAAGTAGGTTAGGCTGAGAATGCTTCAGTGACCCAGTGAGTTCCATGACCAAGAGGACATTTTAACTCGTGTCTTCAGAGATGCAGCCTAACATTTCAACCTCTATTCTTAGATACAACCCACAACCCCAAGACCGAAGTCCTGCTTTCTTGTGGCCTTTTCTGGGCTCTGGCAGGGTTGGGTCAACATACCTCTGAAGACTGTGGCTTGAAACGTAATGAAATTTGGAAGTCATATTATACATGTACAGTCAAACCTCACATAAAGAGCACCTCGCTTAAAGAGTAACTTGCTTAAAGAGCAGAATTTTCTCTCAATGTTCACTTCGCTTAACAAATAAAACCAATCAAAAACTCGCATAACTAAATCGGGGTTCACAATCCCCACCCCCCACCAGAAGTCACAATTGGTCACTTACAATGGTGTTTCGCTTAAAGAGCAAACTCGCTTAAAGAGCAATCCTGTGGAACACATTATGCTCTTTAAGCAAGGTACAACTGTTTAGTGCAATCAGTTGTGAACAGAGAGTCTGGTAGTACAGGATGTAGTGGACTCTATCATTTTTTTCTTCTTCTTCCTTGTCTAGACCAGATGTGGAGCTGTCAAAACGAAAGCACCTTTTTGGTGAGTTCATTCTACGGTTCCTTTCACCTGACCTAGTGTGAGAAAGATTATCTGGCAACACAAGGTTCCCGCTACCAGGGTACGCCTGATTGTGGTGCAAAAATACCACAATCTTCAAAGAGGCTCTTTCTAAATACTGCACTCCAAGACTTTTGCTGTAGTAGGTTTAAACAGTTGGAAACTTTGGGTGTTTTCAACTGGGGAAATAGTTTGCAATGTGGAGTGTTTTGGAGCAATGTGGTGCAATGTACTTCCCAGCAATCATAAGACACATGGGGAAATGTATTCCATTCTAACTTCAAACCATGCCCATGTTGGACCTTTTTGGTCCAACTATAGAGCTTCTAATTTTGAGTCAGACTGATGTTCTGGCAGATGAACAGGGTTGCTATGAGGATGATCACTCTTACTAAAGTGATACTTTCTGGTGCCATCAGGCATGTGCCTTTGCAGCCATCTGATCATACTCTAGGATAAATTTTGTTGCCATAGAAGTTACGTATGCTGGATAATCCAAGCTTAGAAATGCCACAAATTTGGACTCTATTCCCAGAGTCAATCTAGCCACTTGTACTAGATGTGAGGCTAGGGGATTCTGGGAGCCAAAGAAAGTGGTGTTTCCACATTCTGTGGATAACCACTATGAGTATGCCCCATTGTTAATTTACTTTCAAGTGTACGTGCAAATGTATGCTGCAAAACCATAACAAACATGTTAGTTGGGTTAGATGGTTATTCAGAAATTTTGCAGGGCAATCACCTGCATGCAAGCACCATCCAAATATAATCTTTTGACAACTTTGCCAAGTACATCGTGAGATTGCACGAGGCAAAAGCAGCTGTTATGTTCTTTAGATGTTTGCTGAATTGGCTATGTGATGGTGCCTCCTCGGAATCAAGCTGCTAGAGAATGAGGATTATGTGGCTTCAGGGGAATAATAAGCATGAAAGAGAGATGATAAAATAGAAAACAGAATATAAATGGGCTACTAATTCTGCCTCCTTATTATAGTTTCAGGAAAACAACATACTAATAATGAATACCATTCAAAAAAATACAGGTTGAAGTAAGAACTGCCAGAGATTCTGAGAGGAGTTTCACAAGGTCTTTGGTAAACATTGCGCAATGTTGGATGTTTATGTCCTTATCAAAGTTGCCTTCAACAGAAGTTCAGTTCTGTAGGATACTTTATCTATAGTAATCAGAGCTTAGAAAGGTCACCTTTTCAAAAAGTAAAGTTTCCAAAATAATGGGCGTATCAGCTTTTAACATGAGGCTTATTTTTAACACATGACTGCATTGAAACAGGCAATATTCTGGCCACTGGGGTGATTGTGTAATTACATGATAGGACTATGCACTAGAACCCCGCAAGATCTTCTGAGAGCTTATCCTGCAGTTTGTGCTGTATTCACCATAGTCATTTTCAATGTATTGTTAGTATATTATATGACATAAAGCTTATTATGAGTAAGTCTAGGCTTCATTGCATTTTGTACGGCTGGTGATGCATTGCTCTGTTTTCATTATTTATTTATTTAGTTTATTTATTTTTTGCATGTGTGATTCCTTATACTGTATTGGTCTGAAGAAGCAGTAGCAGATTTGTCTTATGGTAAAGTTGACAATGATGTTTGGTTTACCTGCAGGTGGGAGATAAGCCAGAACATCACCCACCAATGATGAGCTGCCCAATTTCCAGGGAATACTTTTAAAAAATCATATTACTATAATACATTTTTGTATATGCAGCTGCTATTCACTGAATTCGCCATGTCTTTTGATGCCTCCCTTTCTCAGCATAACCTGATGAATTAACAAAACGTAACCTTTAATTATGTCTGTCCAGACCTTTTGGATGTCAGCCAGGGCATCTGAATGATCTAGGTCTGAGGTTAGCAAACTTGGCTCTCCAGATGTTCCTGGACTTTAATTCTAAGAAGCCCTGACTTGGGCTTCTGGTAATGGAAGTCCAAGAACACCTGGAGAGCCAAGTTTGCTGACCCCTGGTCTAGGCCCTCTGACAGTCAGTTTTACACAATTCAGGAATTTTTGGTCTTTCCTAGTATGAAATGCAATTAGCCAATGATGTAGGAATTTCACATTTATGATCAAGTGGCACTATCCTCATAATTACAAACAGCAATTGCAGACCTCTAAGTTTCTGTGTGACCAAAGTAATACCATTTACTTGTCATAAGGCAATATCAGCAGGCAGGTTGAGTATACAGTCAAACCTCGCATAAAGAGCACTTTGCTTAAAGGGTAACTTGGTTAAAGAGCAGGATTCTCTCTGAATGTTTGCTTCGCTTAACAAAACCAACCAAAAACTCATTTAACAAATAAATCTGGGTTTGCAATCCCCCCCACACACACACACACAATTTGTCATTTACAATGGTGTTTCGCTTAAAGAGCAAACTCGCTTAAAGAGCAATCCTGTGGAACGCATTATGCTCTTTAAGCAAGGTACAACTGTACTTTACTTATGGAGGAATCCAGAACAATGCAACAAGGGTTCAGCATTCTCATTAAGCATGCAGTACTGGACTTATTTGAGCATCATGAACCAACAGCCTCATATGATAGATGCTGAGGGACAATGGTGGTGGTCTAACTGAAACCATCCCTCCTAATATCCTAACTCTTCCTGATCTAGAATCAATATACTGAGAACATGGGGGGGGGGGACTTGGTTTGCATCTGTTAAATTAGCCTGTTGACTTCAGTTGTGGTTCAATGCAGGATTTACACTATTTGATTCACATGGGCATAGGTAAGTATTACAATTCTTACCAATGGTACATAATTGTGAGTAGACATGCTTAAGACTGTATTCTCCTATTGCAGTCATGTATTCAATGCCACTGGTTCCCAGACAAGTAGTGTCTGGGGCCTTACTCTTAATCTGTTATGCATGTATGGCATGCCATCAAACCAAATCTAATTTATAGGAACCTGTTTCAAGGTTTTCTAGCTACAGTTTTCTAGCTACTGGAGTAGTTTACTATTTCCTTTTTCAGGGGATGCCCAGCTTGCCCATTCTTATTTCCCCATTTTGTTGTGTCTTAGCCTTTTCCAGGGGCAATTTAAGTTTGCTCACATATAGTTTGGATCTTTTTCACAAAAACAATTCTTTTGTCAGCATCCCAGATATTTTATTTATACTGTATGAGACTGGATACATAAATATACATCTTGCAGGCTAAACAGGAGGTATATTATCTCTTAGTCTTTAGGTAAACTTCAGTGCTTACATTGTTAAATTATTGGAAATCTTCCTGTAAAGTCTAGTCCAGGGACAGACAAGGTGATAACAAATAGACTCCAGTATTTTGTACTCAAAGATAATAACCCTGTCATATTTAAACTTCTATCTAAATTGTCAGCATCACCGTATGGTCTTCAGCTGTCTTAAGTTAATGTTCCATAAATTATATGGAACATTAATTAAATCCTCAAGTTTTGGTGCTTTCAAGCCAACTATAACGAAGGGGCGAAATGCAATAGGCTTCTTAAATGATAGTTTTTCCAAATGCTCAAATGCTCTATAACCCAGGGGGCCGGGTCACTCTCCCTCCGGCAGCTTTGGAGGCTGGATGGTCATTTTGCCCTTCCTCCACCACATGGCACTTCCTGGTGTAGTGGAGGCGGGGGGCACATGAAATGGTACTGTGGGCTTCACCTGGCTTTAGAATCCCTGCTCTACAAGAACCCTCCCCAAACCATACACACATATGAAAAAGAAAGATAAATATTTGAACACAAAGACAGAAATCATGTTGCTTGTTGGTGTGATAAGTCAAAGTTGGCCCATTGAATCAGTGAGGATTTGGTGAGTGAGTTCCTCCATTGCTCTGAAAAATGGCCGTATTCTAGCTGCAACCTACTATGATAAGAAACAAAATTTCCACCAAAGTATGCTTTGTTTCATGGCTATAACCTAGATAAGTTGTAGGTTCTTCATGGAAGTCAGTAATTCTTACTATAAAACATTGGCAATATAATAACATAATTTTTAAAACCAATCTATCTGCACATTTTGTGTCCCGCTGCAAGCCAAAAATTCTCAGAAGTCATCTGCTACTCCCAGTTTCTGGTGATATTCTGAGATGGTGCAGCTAGTCCAAGGGTGCATGAGATGGAACTTTTATTGGGAATCAATGTGGGCAATCAAATCACTGCTCCAACTCACTGTTAGTTAGCCATTGTAACAAATGGAAGACACCCTCTGCGTTGTCATGAGCTACCTATACCTGCTGAAGTAGTTTCAACTGCTCTGAAATTCAGTCAGTGTAGATTTCTGCTTAATGTTCTCATGCCTCTCAGAAATCTTTTTCTACTTAACTTTTTGGCTGTTATAAACCTAGAAACACTCATGATTTTTAGATCTCTTTAGGGTAGACTACTCCCTTTGCAATCCCCGCTTATTAGCAAATATCTATGGTGGGTTTCTTAGTGTGATTAATGTATACAGTAGTTTCAGAGAGTTAAGGTCAGTATGTCAAGCATAATCCTTTTTTGGCATTTTGCATGTTGGAAATATTTTGGCAATATGTACTGCTTTTACTTCAATGCCAAGTTCCTCTTCCAGCTTTGAAGATCATTCGTCACACCTCTTAAAATGATTCTAAGATGTCGTACTTTTAGAAGGGGGTGTACATGTCTGTAATCTGTGGGCTTTGCTTCCAGACGTCAAAGCTGTCAGCAAACATGCGACACAAATTGCTTTCATGTAGGGAAAATATATAGTCACCAAGAAGATGAGAAAATCAGAGCATTCAATTAAATAATAGACTTTCCTTCTAAAGCAGGGGTTCCTGACCTAAGGAATGCAGGCCGGATCTGGCTGTGGTGGCATTTCATGTTGCCCTCCCCTCCAAGGGCATTTGAGAAACAAAATGGCCACCCCTTTGAAGCTGTTGGGACAAAATGGCCACCACCCCCCCATTGTGTAGGCAAGGCAAAATGGCCTTCCAGTTCTCAAAGCTGACTGAGAGAGCATGGCTTGAAAACGTTGGAGACCCCTGGTCTAAAGCTTTCTTTCACTCTTCTTTCAGATTTTAGCAAATGGGGTTCTATAGTAATATAGACCTGTAGAATTCCATGGAAGTATGAGGAAAAGTGATAGGTACTCCCTAGTACTTCATGGCCTGAGCACCATCATAATGCCTTCCTCCCCCTCCATTAGATTGGCAACCAGGAAGAAGGTCACCTGTTATTAAGCTGAGTCAAATTGCCTCAGGCAGCAGATGTTGGGAAGCAATAGTCCACTTCATCTCAATTCTGATTGTCTCCTTCTGCTGGATAATAGAAGGGTACCCTGTCCAGGGCTCCCCTAAACTGGTTTGGTGTTTGTGGAGAAAGACCAGTGTGAAGGTAATTTGCCTTCACATTTGCCGATCCACTTGACTTCCGGACACTGAATGGGTAATAATAATTTTCTGTCAGAGATTACTCTGGGTTTGAAAAAAAATTTAGGGGATGCCCAAATGAGGCTCCTTTCATTCCCTGAAGTGCAGCTCTTGGATATCAATACCTGACCTTCTAGTCTCCAGCTCAGCACCTTAACCACTAAGCCCACAGGGTCGCTCAGGCACCTTATTGTTACGCTCATTCAGCTTATTGGCTTCCTCCGGCTTTTCATCTCACCTCTGGATCCATACACTTCACGGGGAGGGGGGGCACAAAACCATATTGCCTTGGGTGTTGCAATGTGAGATATAAATCTTAATGAATGATGGGTGTGCCAAGATGAAAAAGTGGCTATCTGAGGGACAGATTAATGCCCACAAAATGCAAATGTTCTGCTATGACAACAATTTCCTTTTAGGCATGCAGCTCCCTCAAATTTTTGTGCCGGATAATCAACCACACCTAAACCAATTCTCAACATGAAATAAGAAATACTGATCCTGGACCATTAGGAAAGCTGAGCGCAGAAGAATAGATGCCTTTGAGATGTGGTATTGGAGGAGAGTTTTGAGAGTCCCCTGGACAGCGAGGAGAACAAAAGGTCAATCTTAGAAGAAATCAACCCTGACTGCTCCTTAGCAGGTTAAACAGTAAAGATAAAGATAAAGTACTTTGGACATCAAATGAGAAGACGAGATTCGCTTGAGAAAGCCTTGATGCTTGGAAAGGTCGAGGGCAAAAGAAGAAGGGGGCAGCCAAAAATGAGATGGCTAGATGGTATTGTAAACACAATGGGCATAGAGCTGAGCTAGTTGAGGAGGATGGTGGAGGACAGAAGTGCCTGACAGACAGTGGTCCATGGGGTCACAAAGGGTCGGAAACGACTGTGCGACTGAACAACAACAAGAGCAACATCTTTTATCTCTTAAGGCAACTTTACTTCTGAGGGTATATTCATCATATCATCTGTTTTGAACTCTAGAAAATGGGTTTATTGTTGCTGTCTGGAAACTTGTGAAAGTACCCCAGAGACATCTGCAGACTCACACAGAGCACATTTCCATCTCATGCTATTGATCTTCTTTTACAGCAAAATTGGTGAGTGCTGCATTTGTCTTCTAGTTCTTTGGGCAGTGAAATGGGCAGGGGATGAAAAATCAAATTAGCACCTACCTGCAGTCAGATGTAGTGTAGCCCAAACTAGAATTGTGTGCAATTAGAGCCTTGAAATTCCCTATTCCCTCTGTGGTTAAAGGATTGGGTAGAATACCTAATTTTTTCAATCTTCTAGAAGGCTCTTTCTGTGTATCCCTTTTCAAGGATGAGAAAAATTGTCTAAATATTTATCAGGGCTACCAAGATTTCCCAATGTTCCAGGGCCAGGCAGTGGTGGGCATCAGCAGATTCACACCAGTTCGCCAGACCAGGCGGCAGAAATTCTGGCTGGCCCCGCCCATCCAAGTTTTGAAATAAAGTAGTCCTAATTCGAGTGCAATGCAGGGTTTCTTCCCTGGCCACACCCACCATGCCACGCCCACAGTGTGGTATAAAAAAAATGAGCCCACCACTGGTTCCGGGACATTGAGAGGACAGAAATGGAGAATGATATGAACCCATGTACTCATGCAAACGCATGCAGAGCCCTAAATTGGCAGCGTATATATGGGTAAAATTCTGAAGTATAGCCATTTTCTAAATGAGTGAGAAAAACACCCATTTCAGAATTTGTTTTTAGAATGGAGTTGGGGGGCTATATGATATTGATGGGAAATGGTGTAGATAAATGTGGATTGTTGAATAGTATTATTGTAAGCACTGGCTTAAAATAACCAGCAAGTCTTTAGCTGTGGGGAGCTTGCCTGAATTTATTTATTTTTTAAAAACCTTAGCTGAGAACAGTTCTTATCAGGATAGTGTTAGAGCTTGCCAGGACCTAATCTGGAAAGTGACAGTTCTTATGTACTGCACCCTTTAGTAATCATTTTGCACAGCCAATCATTCTGCCACTGGGGGAAGAATTACACAGGCTTTCTCTGATTAGTTTCCCTTCCTGATTAGCATTCAGTTGCACTTAAGGGATTAAGTTGTTTCTATGGTGGTTTTACCACCTACACATATCATCCTAATGCAGCACTTAGGTTTTATACCAAACATGTGAACGCCTTACACTGACTTCATCTGTAGTTCTGACTTAAGAACAAACATGAGGCTGAATTTGCCCTTGATGTATTGGTCCTGGTTATTTTTATTTAATGGGGATGAATTCTGGGGGCCCTATGCTCTTACAATTCACACGCTTAAAGAAATCATCAAGCATCCATTTTCTCTGAAAATATATACAAAGTATTTATGGTGCTGAGGTGTTTTTGGGAAGCACACATAGGCGAGTTCTCAACATTTGCAGCTAAAAATGGTCTCAAAGAATGATGTAAAAAAATTATATCAGAGACATTGGTGAGCTACTTTTAGTCAAAGATGAATTAAGGTGCAACTAGATAGGAAGACTATCCCAGGCTAATTTGGGTTAATTTGAAGAGTTATATGGCATTTAACTCACATTTATCTTTCATACTCCAGGCAATGTGGGAGTCTAACAATGCCTATAATCACCAATGTTCTCAATGGGACCATAGGTTGCCTAACCTCCTCTCTTGTTAACATCACCCTCTTCCTTCTTTTTATTTGTTAGCAAATGACATAATAGATGCCCCACCACCTCTATCACCTTAGGATACACTTGCCATTGCCCCTTCAGACCAATATAGGTGATCATGTAATCCAGACATATGGAAGGAAAAAAATGTTTTGGATGGAATTTCTGCCCCCCCCCTCAAAAAAAATATTAGCTCCTGCTGGTTGAACAAAAAGCAGTGGCTGTACATGGAAAAACATACTTGGCATACATGATTAGCTATACATCAAGTAATCAACAGAAATTGACTTTACCCACGCCAACTCCAGCACAAACTGCAAGGTAAATTGCCATCTAGTGCCACCCTTTGATGTGATGTTAGTGTGGATGTACAATTTAAAAAATCTGATGCAGGAAGAATCAAAAAGACTGTCTGTAATGAGGGACCAAAGGGTAAAAGCCCCTTCTTGCTGAATGCCTGAGGCCCTGACATTAGCTAATAATTTTTAATGGAAAAGAAATCATACTAAAGACTTGAATTATAGTCTTTAAAATAGACTATACTCATAGATAAGGTCTGGCCAGGTTATCCTTCTGTGGTAATACACCATACTGCCAGCGACTCAGTGCCAAGCATCAGGTGGCAGATAAGTAACCTGACAACCCTGAGGGCTAATGGCCTTGTGTGTCAAAGTACACAGAAAAGGGTGATGGTCCACAAGTGGATTAAATCTCACTTGAATCCACCTTGATGGAGGGCAGCAGCTTCATCAATACTGGCCTGGAGCTGAGGAGAACTTTGCATGCCAAAAGAGCTCAGGACCAGAAAGTGACTCATGGAACTGGAGTCATGCTGTGATGTTTTCATGCTGGGCTTTTTTTATTGCAGATGCTTCAGGGACAGCAAAAAATGTGTAAGTATATATTTGCCAGCAACTCAACGCCAAGCATCTCTGAGTCTTGAGCTCAAATGGGAGCTCAACTCAACGCTAACCTGACAACCTTGAGGACTAGACAACCTTGAGGACTAGAGGTCTTGGCGAAGTTCACAGGGAAGGGTGATGGTCCCCAAGTGGATTAAATCCCACTTTGAATTCATCTTGATGGAGGGCAGCAGCAGCATCAATACTGGGCTAGGGTTGAGAAGGACTTTGTGTGCCAAAAGGGCTCAGGACCAGAAAGTGACTCATAGAGCTGGATCAGTGGTATGTGATGTAGAAGGCAGATGAAAGGCCACGACATTAAATTCCCAGGACAGTCTTCATGGCTGATATATGTATCCATATTAAAACTTGTGTCTGTAATATAATACTAGTCAATTTTTAATATTGTTTTGACTGCTTTGTTGTTCTTTCATCAAGTCAATTCTGTTTTACGGCCATTCTTTTCAGGGCATTCTAGGTACAAAGTACTCAAAAGTGGTTTATCCTTCCCTTCTTCTTGGATCATATAAGTTGGTTCTTTTTGGCTGCACAGAGGGGAATTGAATTCACAACCTCTAGCTAACAGATGCCTAACTCACTGAGCTATCCAGCTGATTGAGGCTGTCAGAAGTCAGAAACAAGTTGATAGCACATAACATACTAGGAGATTCAATACTGTCTATCTGCAGGTTACCTGTGATGCATAGGGAGTCATTGAGCTGCTTCCTTGTCCAGTAAATTATTCCAGTGGCACAGGAGGAAAGCAAGGAATCCTGGGCCAGAATTGCATTTTTAAGACACTTGGTGCCTTACACCTCCCAACATTTGCAATTGGAAAACTAACACTCCCTCATTTAGTGGATCTCTCAAGTACAAAGTAAACTGGGTTGCAATATTTCCATCCTTTGCAAATAAGCAATGTCTAGCCATTAATAACAGCACAGCAGTGTGAAACATACCTTCAGAAACCCAAAACTGGCAGGAGCTTGGCTCCAAAACTCAGCCCAAGTTTTTCCAATAAGTTTATTATGGTCTGCAAACCAGAGCCAATGGTCAGGAAGGTCTTGAACAAAACTGCTCTTGGAAAGGGTGGTTCCCTGCAGAGTCAGATGGTTTCTGGTGGGAAACATGGCAAGGAGCTTATTTTCAGTGGAGAGTATCCCATTTGAGCTCAACTCATTGTCAACTCAGGGAATTTGAACCCGCAAAAAGCAAATTCAGGAAACAGGCTTTGCCATAATGCCTGCAAAATGAAACTGCTGTCATTTGGCTCCAGTTTGCTAAATGTCCTTGTTGTATGTCTACCTTCCGAAAAGGGAAAAACATTATGAAAAGCTTTGTTTATAACAAATCAATAGTATTTTTAAAATGCAACAAATACTGTACCTTAGTACAGTATAACCAAAATGCTGGACTTTGTTTGCACTTGTCTGAAGGAGTCATGGCCTCTTTCTTTGATGTTAAAAAGTGAACTGAGAATTAAAGAGAATCCATATGTCTTGGAATAGACCATTTTTCTACCCGTAAAAGTTTCATCAGTGATATGTGCTAGGGAATCAGTCTTGTAGATTAAAGTTTGTTTCCTTTGAATTCATGATAGGTACTGTAAGCTACAAAGCATGCTAAATACATGCAGCAATGGTGAGGAAAATATGTAATACATGTATTTCACCACTTGGGGGAATGTTATAATAACACACTAAACAAGTTATCTAGTTTGTTCCTTAGTATTCATGCAGGGAACTTAAAATTGTCCTTTAACAGTAAGAAAACAATTTACCAAGCACAATTTGGGATCTTCCGCTGAGTAAAATAAGTTCCTCGTTCTCATACTGGCCATTTGTCACAGAATCTCTAGCAGCTAAAGCAGGGGTATCCAAACTTTTCAGGCCACGGGCCAGTCACGTGGTTCAGGGTGCGTTTTACTTTCTATTTATTTATTTGTTAATCAAATTTATATTCCACCCTACTCGCACAGGCGACTCAGGGTGGAGAACAACCGGCATGTAATACACCACTTCTGCTTCTGGGAGTGACTAGGGCTTTGTGGACCAGATAAATTGGCATCAGGGGCCAGATCCAGACCCCAAGGTGTAGTTTGGGCAACCCTGAGCTAAAGAGACCAAGACTAGTTTTTTCCCTTTTGTAAATACTGTAACTGGCTATCTTGGAAGACAATATAAGATTACAGCTGATCATGTTTCTTTTGGTGAACCATATCTGTCTCTTGTGTAAAAAGCTTTGCATGAAAGGAACTGACAGGTCTGTGCATGCACTGAGGCCAAATGACTTGTGTCTTGGCCTTTCAGAAGAGACAGTTAGCATGTAGTCCCTTTTTGTGCCACAAGTCAGAATTCACAGAGGATTGTGTGACTTTGTACAGCTTTGATCAAGCTTAGACCTGTTGACAGAAGGACCACAAAGCACGTTCTGAAAGAACTAGGAAATCTTGGCAGGATGAGCTGTTTAGTGAATGTTGGGCACATGCGCATGGAATTCCCCCAAAAGTGAGCCTTCCTACCTAGCAACACTTTGGAGCCACTCTTGCTGCCTGTTTACCCAGTTGGTTCTTACTGGAAAAGACCCAAAGTCTGTATAGATGAAAACTTCAGTTTTATACTGTATTTGCTTAACTCCTCATCTCTTACTCTTTCTCCCCACTTGTGGTAAGGCAAGAATTTTCCAATTAGCTCTTTCAAGGAAGAACAGGATGGTGTTGTGATGGGACACGAAGTTGCTTCCATCTCATAGGAGCTCTATGAATTAAAGGCCTCCCCAAAAGTCCTTTCATTAATAGCCATTATCAGGCAAGACTATGCCTCTCCCCCCCCCCCCATTATTGAGCCAATCCATCTCATGTTGTGTCATCTTTGTTTTCCAAGGCCTTCTATTCCCCCTCCCCCAATTATTATATTTTTGAAATGTCTCGCCTTTTCCTTATGTGGCTGAGATATGATAACCATAGTTTAGTTGGTTTTGCTTCTAGAGAGAGTTCAGCCTTGGCTTGACCTCACACCATTCATTTGTCTTTCTGGCAGACCATGGTATCTGCAAAGCTCTGCTCCAACAAGGGAACAGATTCTGGATCTCAGGAAATGATATACAGGTAACCTTATAGGTCAGGTTTCTTCAAAACACAATCCTTCATCTGCACCAGTTCCAGCCCAACCTAGCTGTTTGAAAGCTAGTAGATAAATAGGTACCATTTTGGTGGAAAGGTAAACAGTGTTCCGTGCATTCCAGTGTCTATTCATGCCTGCCACATGTCCATGGAAACATCTACAAACGCAGACAGCGCTGGCTGTTTGGCTATAAACAGAGATGAGCACTGAGAGTTGGATATGACTGGCTTTCGAGCAAGGCGACCTTTACCTTTACCTAAATAGGTACTGCTTTGGCACAAAAGGTAACAGTGTTGCATGTGATTCAGCTTCTAGTCATGACTGCCACATAACTACAGAAACATCTGCAGACGCAGACAGAACTAGCTCCTTGGCTGTAAACAGAGATGCACACTGAATTCTAGAGTTGTCAGCCTTCTTGAGAGTTATATTGAAAGTTGGAATATGTGACTTATAAATACATTAATTTATGCATGTTCTAAATGTAAAAAAAAAATAGTCTATATACTCTAGGATCACGTGTGAGGAGGCTCAGCAACTTGCCAATTTTAAATAGCCCATTTTTACATATTTAAAAATGGAATCTTGATTAACAAATAGAAGCAGGTCTCTGCTAAATCTCTTCCGGAGTTTTGGCACAACTTAGTCTTTTAAATTCTTCTCCGGTTTACCAATAGATATTGGCCAATTTGGTACCAAGAAAAATAAACAAAATGGCTAATTATATAAAAGGGAATATAGGTTACCTAATCCAAAAAGGGTTTTTAAAAGGGGTGGTGGTGGATAAATGGAGAAGCTGGATTCTGGTTCGTAACTATATAGTCCTGATGGATCTGCATTGTAATTACATGTTCCTGCAGAGCTAAACAGCTCAGTAATTATATTCTATGGTATCCCAAAATATCATTTAACACGTGTCCTGGTTTGTAAGACTAAAATAATGAGATGCCTGCTCAGTGATTACATGGTGCTTACCACATATATGTTCTGCCAATGTGTGATAGTTGTATAGCCTGTTATTAAATGAGCACCATTTCCTCAGGTCATAAAAAGAATTTCTAAACTTTTCCTCCTGTATATGTTGAATCTGCATTGGGAATGCAAACTGTGTCTTCTTGCTAGGCTTTTAAATGGAAAGCTTAGAAATTGGAGGTACAACCTAGCATAAAGAGTGCCTCACTTAGAGACTAACTTGCTTAAAGAGCAACCAAATGGTTGTCTCGTAGAACAACTAAAAACTCATTTAACAACTAAATCGGGGTTCATAATCCCTCCCGCCAGAAGTCACGATCGGTCACTTAACATGGTGGTGGTGGCACTTTTTTAGTCATTCTTATGTAATTTGCTATATCCAACTTACAGCAACTCTATAGGTTTGTCAAGGTATGTGAAATGTTTAACTAGTGATTTTACCTGTGTCACACAAACATACAGTGGACCCTTGCTTAACAAGTGGCTCACTTAACACAAAATTCACATAATAAAAGAAAATCCATAGAAAATAGTGGCTCACTTAATAAATTTTTGTTGTGATCCAGCCCTCCTCTGAGGACCTGGAACAATGGGCACTCCCTATGCCCTGCCCAGTTCGGCCTGCACCCAAGCCTGAGGATGCCATGAGCCAGGGATCTCAGCCTGTGTCTGACCCAGTCATGTTCCGTGGCAGCTGACCTATCAGATCACTCTGACAGTGATCAGCCCTCAGTCAGGGAGAGATCCCAGTTGAGATGCAGGCAGAGGAAAGCAGCAAAGAAGGTTCCCAGCTGATACAAATTAGCTGGGAGGCTTATAAGCAAGCTTTTTGCAGCCTGCCAGCACTGGTACAACTCGCATGTGAATACTGACATCCTACTTGACGCCAGACTGCCTGCCGAGACCCTGACCTGCCTGCCGTAACCCTGACTTCTCTGCAACCCTGATGATGCCCCTGGACACCCTTTGGATTAGACTACTGACTTGGATTACCAGTAAACAGACCTCAGCTCAGTAACGTCGTGTGAAATTCAGCCGCCCAGGGCTGAAGCCAAATTTGCCTCCCCCTGATGGATGCTGGCTCCCGCTCCCACTAGGAATTGTAGTCCAAGAACACACATAGCCCAAAAAGTGCCGCCCAGGGCCGGAGCCCCCACAATGCCACTGCCTCAGCTTGCCTTTTGGACTTTGATATCTATACTATCCTCGAACAAGGCTCTCTGTGTAGTGTCGCTGTGCAGCGACCGTGCCTGCCAGGGCGGGTCAGCACAATATTTTTCAGATTGGATTAATTGGTTTTCAATGCATTCCTATGGGAAACCATGTTTCGGTTAACAAATTTTGGTTTTCAGTGCATGCCTATGAGAAATTGCATTCAATGCATTCCTATGGGAAATTCACTATACAATATTTTCATAGTACAAAAGGTCCTGGAGAATGCATTAAATTTATTTATTTATTTATTTATTTAATCATATTTATATGCCACCCTCCTCACAAGTGACTTAGAGCACATGGATTAGACCAAGTAGTGGACCTTTTTTTGTGATGCAGTGTCATTAGCAAAGCTTTCTGGAACTCAAGATATAGAGCACATGCTACGATAATAAATATTATCTTTCAACGTTAAAGATTTCTTGGTTACAAACTTCATTAAGTATGAGCCTACATGAACATTGAGCAAAATATGTATTACATACAGATACATTATATGTCAGCTCTAGCTTTGCAATTGTGATAAATCTTTCAACCCTATCATGAAAGCCTTGTTTATCCTGGTGGATAGAATATCAGTAGTATTTTAGCAATATAGAATATGAATCTGTTTCAGTAACATTTGATGTGTTCTCTTTGTAATTATTTCAGATAATGGAACTGGAAGTTATTTACATAATCTCTGTTGTATTTCCATTTTATCTATATAACCAGGAACTATGGGGTAGGTTTTACTATGAAGAATTTGCCCAAGGCACAATGAGCTTTACTGGGACTGAGTAAGAATTTCAGTACAAATTACTTCCTGCTAAACCTCACATTTTTGCTTTAATCAAAAAGTAATCTATCTACATTAACTCTTCTGTGGCTAAGGAATGGTAGAAAAAGACCACCCCATTTCCTTGCACCTGTTCTCAACTCTAGTGAAATAATTCAATTGACTCTGAAGATGTAAGTTCGGGAGTGGGTGGATCATTAAATCTTACTCTTCCCCATGTTGTGGGCCCTTGAATGTAGTCATAAAAGTGAACTTATCTCTGGGCAACAGAGGGATAGCCACACAGAGGTGTGTCAATGAGAAACAGCAGCTGTAAATCTATACCTCCTGCCAAAAGGGAAGGTTTTGAACACCACAGGGACCTAATCTGCAGTATACTGTACATGCCTTACAACTGTACTTAAGGCCTCCCAACTAGATGCTAAGTCATTGATTCTCACACACTATTTGTATACAGTTCTGCTGGGAGAAAATAAAAGCTCACTGGTTTTCATACAGTGCCCGCTCCATTTCTGGAAAATATCTGCTCTTCTAATTGTTTGCTGAAATAGGTTTCATTTCAGCAAAGGTGTCTTATGGAACAAAAAGCTATTTATCTTCTTAAACACGCAGAAGGTTTTAGGCAATTTTTGTACTCTGCCCTTTCCTCTTTTTCTTCCACATCAGCGGTTTTTTTATTAGAGAGTAAACAAAACAAAACAAAATCATTGTGGCACCTTAATGACTAACTCTTGTATTTAAATGTGAGCTTTTGTGGATTAAGTACAGTGTGTCAGACATAAGAGTGAGACTTTATGGCATTAATTTATACATATCAGGTACAGAGGTATAAAATGGTCGGCTAGTATAACAGATAAGTTCACAAATGAGTGTGACTATTTAAAACCAGTAATAACAGAAGATCCCTGATTGGGGTTAAGATTTATTGTTGTGAAGTTTGGTTCTGTTAAATAAATAATAATAATAATTTCATGTAAGAAATTCTGGCTGAAAGGATTTTTGTGGAGAAACTCTGCTCAGGGGACGCCCGAATTAGGCTCCTTTCATGTCCCCAATATCTTTTCCCACCAAAGTGGTCCCTATTATCTACTTGCAATTTCTGGCTTTCAATCTGCTAGGTTGGCACCAGCTGGGATAGAGACGGGCACGCAAACCGTCATGCAGTACCTGGGTCTCAAACTGCCGACTTGCTGGCCTTCCAGCTAACAAGGCGAGTTTCTTAACTCCTGAGTCACCGCAGCCTGTTGAGATGCAAATGGTTAGTAGATGAATGCAAAATAAACATTGTGGCATTACACATCTGCTAAAAAGTTAATTGAGGATGGTGTGAGCGACCTAGCCAGAGGGCAGTTACCCACCCTGTTCTGTGAAGTGACCTGGAAATTCTGATATGCTTGCGAAGACTAACATGACTATCACTTCACTTCAAAAAAATTAGCTGTTTCTTTGTTGTGGTGATATTTCAGAGACTATCTGATACTCAACAGTGATCACTTGGAAAAGAATATTTCCCAATGAGCCTGGTGTTTAAATGGTTTCTGAATCAGTTTTCCAGTCAGAGAGGGGGGCAGATTAAAGTAGCAAGAAGGGGTGATGGACAGGAGCAGTGTTTCGCAACCTTTGGGTTTTTTGGACTTCAATTCCCAGAAGCCCAAGTCAATTCCCCAAAGCACTGTTCAGATAATGTACTGACTTAAGTTCTGGGAATTGAAATCCCCCTGTTGTGTGTGTGGCCCACGTTGGGAACCACAGGTCTCGGTACTAATCTCGGTACTAATCTCTGAGCAAGGTAGGTGTATCCAACATTTTTACTACCCCACCGTGACATCATCACAGTGTGGGCGGAGCTAACATCATGATGTCATGATGTTGTGGGTGGGGCCAAAGAAAAAATAATAGAAATAAAATAAAATAAAAATAAGCACGGATCCAGCCTCCAATGCCAATTCATCTGGCCCACAAAGCCCTCGTTGCTCCCAGATGAATTGGTGTGAGGGGCTGGATCCAGCCCCTGGGACATAGTGACCAGCCCCCTGAACCACATGACTGCCCATGGCCCAAAAAGTTTGGGCACCCCTGCTCTAACCTCTTTTAGTATTGGAGTGCATATTGAGATGTCATATTTCTGATTTTGAATTAAACTGAATAATGTTTATGATAGAATAATTAATTGGTATTCTTTGTCTGGACAGGAGAGAACCACAGACACCTACACTGCTGGAGCCACCACAACAACTGGCATGCCAGTTGAAAAGAAGGGTCTTTTCTACTTCTTGTCACCAGCCAACAATTGCTACATTAGAGCAGCCACCTAAAAAGAAAAATCAGAATTAAAAAAGAACAGGAATGCTGCCATTCTGTTTTAATTCAGAATTTAATGAAAACATGTGGCATGCAGGGATTATGGTGCTATTTCATTGATTTTTCAAAGCTAGGAAATTTTAAAAGAAGAGATAGCTTCTTGTCAGGAACAAGTTTTTATTTCATTTCTTGTATTTATATTTCTCCTCCTTGAAGCAAAATCTTTTATTTTAGTCCCAACTATTGTAGGCCCATTGAATCCCTGGGATTTAAATCAGTGTTGATTTACTTGGTAGCACTCATTAAATGATCTACTGTAGCTGGAACTGAAATGGGATTTAGCTTGTGGTCCCTGAGAATAATTTAATATTCAGAATAATCCTCTGAGAAACTAGCTCAAGGTAGGGATTTGAAGCTAGTTTTCTCCAGTCCTTTTCAGATATATAATTAACCCATCAACATGAGTTGGATATTACAATAAATGTATTCTTTGAGAAGAAGAAAGGAAGAAAAGCTGTGGTAATACAGATACTAAATATTCCACTTATATAGGTGGGGTGATAAAAAATGTTTCTGAATTCATCAGGCAGGTAGTAGATAGCATGAATGAATATTTCTTGAGTGGAGGAGAAGGTACTTATTTTCAAATCTAAAATGAGTGTATCAAAGATAATTTTAAGCTTGATATATAGTTTTCTATATGCAAATAAAACTTTGCTTTTTCAGATACGGAGAATTAGTCATGTAATGTTCCCACTGCAGTCTGAAGTGGAACCAATTTAAAATTTCATCTGCTACTTTTGTGAAACAGACCATAGAAAGGGTTTCATCAGATGCAACGTTTTTCACACCTTGAGTGACAAACTGTATCTCTGGAAATGTCCAGTTCCTAAAGGTGCAAAATTCTGATCCTCCATTGCAGTGGACCACCCTACTTGCTCCAAAAACTTCCACTGGCTATTTTATTTTATTTAACATTTACCTACACCTTATTTTGAAAATGCTGAGATAAACAGAATTCAGGAAACTTAAACTCTTGGTGATGAAAGCCACTCTTTTTATTTGTACAGCAATGTCTCAAGAGGTACCCTTAGGTTTGCTTTGTTATATATCCAGTTTTATGTTTAGTGTCTCTTACACTATTTCAGGCTATTAACCTTGATTTACTGTACTGCAAATGCTGACACACTATTTTGTTTCTGTAGCAGCTCAATGGGCTGAATGGCACACTCGAGCCATATAGTTGCTATGAAGAGGAGCAGATGTTGAGCAGTCTTCATTTCTCTTCCTCCTTAGAGAACTATAAAGGATGTCTGGTTGCACCTCCAGTTTCCAGTGAGGTTATGGAATTGTCTAAGTGGGAGTTCTTTCCACATCACTATATAGAACAGAGCCAGCAAAAGATTGTTCAATTTGTGCTCCACACTGGAACTGTTGGAGAAAACCACTTTGGCATTTCAGGTTGGAACTTTTATGCTCCTAGACCTAGCCTAGACCATTTGCTGACAAACTTTCCATGCAATGCAGTGCAATAAGTGTGATGAGTCAGGAAGGGTCCAAAGTAGTTCTGTTTCTTAGGATATTCTCAAAGCAAAAGCAAATCTAGGGGAAAAAAGAGAAGTTGTTCAGAAAAAGGATTGCAGTGGCTTAGTAGTTAGGACACTGAACTTGACGACTTGAAGGTCATCAGGTCAGCAGTTTGAGACCCGAGTACTGCACGACGGAGTGAGCGCCCATCTCTGTCCCAGCTCCTGCCAACCTAGCAGTTTGAAAGCAAGAAATTGTAAATAGATAAATAGGTACCACTTTGGTGGGAAAAGTAATAGCATTCTATGCACTCCTGTGTCCAGTCATGTCTGCCACATGTCCACAAATTGTCTGCATCTGCAGACAGCGCTGGCTCTTTGGCTATAAACAGAGATGATCATTGAACCCTAGAGTTGGATACCACCGGCTTTCAAGAAAGGGCAACCTAGTCCAGAAAAGCAGGAAATACCAGTGAAGCATCGTCCCCACTCCCACTTCAGCCTTGTCAACATACACCTAGAAGGGTTTTGAATTAGTAGCTCAGCTCTCACACCCATCCATGGCTGGTTTGCTTTTTCACCAGACACCTAAGTCTCATTGAACTCAGCCAGACTTACTTCTAAAATTGCCATGGCCTCCAAAGCAAAGAGAAAGAATATGCTGCTCTCTCCTTTGGAAAATGTCTGGAGAATTATGCCACAAAAGGCATTTTAATTTGGCTGGAGTCTTGAGCTGCAGCTTACTCAGCATAATGGCTAATACAGCACTGCCCCTGATTTAATGGGATAAGCAACAAAGATTAATTGGTTCCTTTAATGTCTCTAAAAAGACAGGGCCCAAAGCAATCAATCCAGCTGAGAAATAACTGGGAAAAGGTGGTTCCCTTCAAAGGCAGTGCTAATAAAAATATGTGGCTTTCAAAGGAGGCAATCATGATCATTACTGAGGAAAGAATGCATCTCATGACATGTGGTCTGTCTATTGTGGCTTGGCATGTCTGCTGTGGTCTAGTCCCTCCACCCAACTCCAGTCATTCAAATGCTGCACCTGCTGAGCAGGAAACAAGCTGATGGGTGAAGGAGGGTCCAGTATTTGTTATGGTACAATATTATATTAATCTGTCTCCAAATTTTCACCCATTTCTTTGTTTAAGGAAGGAAGGAAAGAAGGAAGGAAAGATTCCATTCTTATTTTCAAAGCTTCCCTTGTGCTAGACTGGGGATATATATACAGGTAAAGATCTCATTGGAAGCCAGTCATATCTGACTCTAGGGTGTGGGGCTCATCTCCATTTACAGTAGACTGGGGGTGGGCAACCTTTTTCTGTCACAGACCTGACCATGCCCCTGGACAATGTCACATGCCGCCAGAAGTGGAAGCGGGAACATTTACAGCTGACGTAAATGCGTCCACTTCTGTGTTTATGCCAGCCAAGAGAGTGTCTGTGCATGGTTTTATGGCTGATGTAAATGCACCCACTTCCACTTCCATGTGTGGTGGAGGGAGCGACAGGCCGGATGGGATAGCATGGGGGCTGGGGCTGGCCCATGGGCCATAGATTGGGAACCCCTGTTGTAGACTAACTACGGTAGCACTTTCTAGATATATATTACAGGTAAAGATCTCCTTGGAAGCCAGTCATATCTGACTCTAGGGTGTGGTGCTCATCTCCATTTACAGTCAAAGAGCCAGTTCTGTCGGTAACTGCAGACATTTCCGTGGTCATGTGGCAGGCATGACTAGAAGCTGAAGCAGACGGAATGCTGTTACTTTTCATGCCAAAGCAGTATGTATTTAACTACTAGCCATTTCTTGCTTTCAAACGACTAGGTTGGGCAGGAGCTGGGGCAGATGACAGAAGCTCACTCTGTCACATAGCACTTGTGTCTCGAACTACTGATTTGTCAACATTCTGGTCATCAATCCCAGCTTTTTAACCACTAAGTCAACATAGGCCCTGATATATTACAGATGTGGGCATACATGCAAGATCAGAGGAAGCTGCCATTGATTCATGTATTTCAGCATTGTCTACATAGACTGCCAGGAGTTTTCCATAAGAATGCTTCCTGGCTCTAACAGGAGGTATCAAAGGTTTAATCTTGGATCCCAAATATCACTAGTATATAATCTGATACTTTGCTATTGAAGATGGACTAATTTATGCAAGGAAACAGACTGAAGCCTACGGATTTCAACCAGAGCTTAGAAAAGAGCCAAATGAAGAACTGGAAGACATTGTTTAAAATATATTTTTTCTAAATTCTCATTTTAACAAGCTTATGAGTATTTAGTTTTGCTAAACTAGGATTCAGGATTACAGGAATTGCTTCCAGAACACAAAAATTCCTCTGCAATAGTAGTGTTTACTTTCAGCATTCACTTGCTCAAGTTTTTCTTTATTTCAATATTGTGTTATGTGCCATCAAGTCAGAAGCAATTTATAGTGACCAAAATAGAGCTTTCAAGGTAAGTGAGATATTAATGGAGAGGCTTTAACTAAATGTTTGTAATAAATTACCATTTCCCACTGATGGGAGGATACTATAAATGGGTTTGAGAACTTGAATAGCCTGGGGGGGTGCGGTCCACGGTGAAGCCCAGGTGCTTACCGTGGGCCACATTAATTATATGCAAGGGGCCAATTAGGCCCGCTGACTGGAGTTTGGGCACCCCTGCTTTAGAGGTTAAATTAATTTATTTATACTTGAATTCATTTTCTCAGCTTTGCAGGTTGCAAATTAGATTTCATTTGTTTGGCACTTGGTCATCAAGTGATAAGCACAGAATACATTTGTGAGTTGATTGCTCAGTTCTGGGGGAGCTTTAAACAACTGTGGCCCCCCTCGCCCCACCACCTGACATCAGCAGTGGTGGCGACAGAGGCAGCGACTGCGCTTCTTCCAGGCTGCTCTGAGCAGCCTCTCATTTGATCCTTTCCCCTCACCAACCTGTGCTGAAGCCTTGCTGCTTCGGGGGAATTTTCGGAGCCTCCTGCAAGTCAAAATTCGCTGTGCTAAGAGAGTCCTCTGGCTATATTTTTCAGCTATATGTTGTGCATCTAGAATATCATCTCTCTAAGTAGCTTCAGGTGTCCTTTCCGAACTGCTTAAGAAGATGGTGGCTAGGAAATAGTAATATAGTTCACTACAGGAAAAGCCAGTCAATGAATGGTAGAATCCAATACCTAAAAATATAGCCAGGCTGAATAAAAGTAAGTCAATTGGCTGCTATGTTTCCCTGTCTCCTGTGTAGCATCTTTCTCCCTTCTTTGTTTGTACATAAGACAATTTTCAATCCTATCTCGCAATAAAATTGCTATAATGCATGACTTCTCCGCATGTATAACAATGATGTATCAAAAACAAGAGTGCACAAAAATCACAATATGCTTTAATCATTTGCCTTGTGTGAAATGATGGAGTCTATAAATGAGAGATATCCAAAATGTCTTGTCCTTAACAGTTCTGCTCAAGTCTTGCAAGTTACAGTATATAGTTTCCCTTATGGAGTCAATTCTTGCATTTGGCCTCCCTCATTTCCTGCTCCCTTTCACCTTTCCCAGAAGTATTGTCTGTTGCAGGGAGTCTTGCTTTCTCATGATGTATCCAAAGTAGGACACCCTCAGCTCCATCATTTTTGCCTCCAGAGTCAGTTCAGGCTTGATTTGCTTTAGGACAGGGGTCTGCAAACTTGGCTCTTCAGGTGTTCTTGGACTTTAATGACCAGAAGCCCAAGCCAGTACACCTGCTGATCAGTCCAAGAACAGCTGGAAAGCCAAGTTTGCTGAACCTTGTTCTAGGACATATTTCTTTGTCTTTTTGGCAATCCAGGGTATCCACAAATTTATCCTCCAGCACTCTGTTTCAAGTAAATCAAATTTTCCCTAACAGCTTTCTTATTTCTAGCTTTTGCACCCATCCATAATGATTGGAAAGACAATAGTGTGGATGATCTTGTACTTGGTCTCCTTACACTTGATGATCTTACACTTGATGATCTTTTCTAGTTCCTTCATTGCTGCCATTCCAAGTCTCAGTCTTCTTTTGATTTCTTGCCTGCAGTCTCCTTTTTGCTTGATGACTGAGCCTAGATATAGAAAACCTTTCATTTTCAACATTAAAATGGTGTAGTTCTTCTGTAGTTATTATTTTAATCTTCTTAATGTTCAGCTGCTTTGGCATTTTCCTCATTTGCTGCCTATGTTTACATGTGGAATTTCATTCACATGTGTTCTTGAACAACCCCTTTCATACTAATGGAGTTTGGGCAGAAATCTCTGGAGTGAATTGCATCTTCAGGGGACTGCAGTTTCATTTGCAAATACATACATGGTAAACAAGGGATATTCCCAGCTGTATTCCAACTCCTCAAACCTCCTTGTTTTCTTAATTTTGACCTCCCCATCACATAACTTCCTGAACAGCCTTGTTCCTTCAGCAGAGACTGGGACAGGGTACCTTACATAACCTTGATGAGGGAAACAGCAGCCTGCTCACTTGCCATAGGAATTGTTTTCAAGTTGCTAAAGCAGGAAATACATGTCCTCCTATTTACCAAGAAAATAATTAATAGCCCTCATTCTTGACTGTATCCTTCCACCCCTCACCTTTGCAAGGGAAATCAGACAAAACTGAGCTGCTAGAGTATTTAAGCAGTTCTCTATGACTGAAGTGTACCATGTGCAGTGGTTGCTAATGAGACCTAATAATTCTCTCATTGTTATTCTAACACAGTGCACCAGGACAAGTGAGCCTGTAAACATAGATCCAACTAAAATAAAACTATTATAATCACACCCTGGGTTGTAAATCATGGGCTGGGGTGTTCTACTGTGGTTTGACTGCAAGCCAAGGAATAGTCAAATATTCGAACTGCAGATGGCAGGGTAGCAAATCTACTTACATTTAAACAGTGGCAAAGCTCCAAACGACAGGCGGAAAAATGTTTTGCATGATACAGGAATTCTCCAGCCTCCTCATTTCTTGTTAACTGGGTCTATAAAATAACCAGACATGTTAACCAATAATAATAATGTTGTTCCTCCTTACTCCTAGGCCAGCGGGGGTTAATGGGATGAGCTGATCCTGTTATGAGCACTACTAAAGAGCTTACAAATGACATTTAATTTCCAGACAACTAGAGAATTTTTGCTATCTTTTTGAAATGTAAATTCCTGATGTGAAAATTCTAGGTGGTTTAGTAATTTTGTAAGGCAGAATTTTAGTTTTTTTGCACATAGTAGAAGAGACAAGCTTTGGGGGGGACTTCTTTTAACTACAAAGCAAGTGGTAGCTAAAACAGGCCTAGAGTTGCTTCAGAACATGATAGGGGAGAAACCTAATAATTAATGCAGATAAAGTAATAAATAACTTAACCTATTGCTTGAACATTCCACCCTTGTTGTTGTTCACTTGCACAGTCGATTCCGACCCTTTGTGACCCCATGGACCACTGTCCACCAGGCACTTCTGTCCTCCACCATCCTCCTCAACTCGCTCAGCTCTGTGACCATTGTCTCCACAATACCATTTAGCCATCTAATTTTTGGCCACCCCCTTTTTATTTTGCCCTCCACCTTTCCCAGCATCAAGGCTTTCTCAAGTGAATCCTCTCTTCTCATTTGGTGTCCAAAGTACTTTAGCTTCATCTTTACTATTTGACCTTCTAAGGAGCAGTCAGGGTTGATTTCTTCTAAGATTGATCTATTTGTTCTCCTCGCTGTCCAGGGGACTCTCAAAACTCTCCTCCAACACCACATCTCAAAGGCATCTATTCTTCTGTGCTCAACTTTCCTAATGGTCTAGCTCTCACAACCATACATTGACAATTTATAATGGAGAGATATTCTCTTATTTGGGACACTAGTAGAGACCCCCATGGGACTGAGGTGGCTCAAGTGGTTAAGATACTGAACTCAATGACTGGAAGGTCAGAGTTTGATTCCCAAGTACTGAATGACGGAGTGAGCTCCTGTCTCTGTCCCAACTCCTGCCAACCCAGCAGTTCAAAAGCAAGAAACTGCAAGTAGATAAATAGGGACCACTTCGGTGGGAAGGTAAACAACGTTCTGTGCACTCCGGCATTGAGGCATGCCTGCCATGGAAACATCTGCAGAGGTAGACAGTGCTGGCTCTTTGGCTGTAAACAGAGATGAGCACTGAACCCTAAAGTTGGATATGACTGGCTTTCGAGCAAGGGCAACCTTTACCTTTACCCGATATTCAGGTCCAGCAGCTTATTTGTCTGATATGCACACAATCATTTGCTCATTTTATTTACTGTTTTTTTAAACAACATTTTGTTTTCGGCTGCCGTCTCTAATTTCACACCAAGGAAGTGAGTCTTCAGCAAATTTTCCATATCAATGCAAAGCATGGAATGGACCTGCAAATCTCTCCCAATTACCAGTTTAAAATTACTCATTTCAAAATTATTTCACGCATAAGAAAAAGGGTTCCCTCCCCCCTTCCCTTAGGTAATGCTTTTGCTGCTTCTTGTGTCAAGGGAGATACATGGTTCTTGCTCTGGCACTTTTAGCGGCATCCACCAGCATTATTTGGTGTTCTTATAATGTTATCTCTTCACCTTCACCTGGGACTGCCTTGTGGTCTTTGTCCTTCTCCTCTTTTCACATATGCTTTGTATGGTGCCTTCAAGTGTGCCTTCAAGTATCAGAGTCCATGGTGTAGGTGGCCAGCTAGCAATGCAGGCACCAGAACCAAGGGCAATGAAGGTGCAGTTCAAAGGTAAACCTTCTCCAAGTCCAAAGTCAAAGCCAGGAGCAGACAGGGGAAGAGCAGGAGGTTCACGAAGCTCCACAACAAACCCAGGAACTTTTGTTGCTGAGGTAGCCTCTAGGCAAAGAGTCAATTTTTATGTAGCCAGGTCTCACCACAGGGCTTTCAAACGTATCTCATCAGGGCCTCAGGAGCTGCAGCAGTCTGGGAATCTAACAGCTGTTTTTCTAACAGCTGGAGCCCTGAAGTTGTCTCAGAAACTGACATCTAGTCAATTCTAGAGCAATTTACTAGGCTAAGAACCAGATGTTGGTCACTATGTATGTATTTGATCCCATTTGTTCTAGTGCCAGTGTTTCCCAAATGCTGGTGTTTGGACTTCAATTCCCAGAAGCTTAAGTCAATTCCCCAAAGTACTGATTAGTCAATATACAGTACTGGCTTAGGCTTCTGGGAACTGAAGTCCAAACACCAGCATTTGGGAAACACTGTCTAGTCTAACATTTTGTCTGCTGCATCACTGTGGTACTTAACTAAAGCGGCTGAGTCTCTTGCTTCTGGTTCCTCATCTAGGTGACGCTGACCACTTCTGTTAGAGCAGTGGTTCCCAACCGATTCCAGCTGTAAGGGCAGGTAAAATGTTTTTTCTATCTAAAGTGAGGCTCAATATGGCACCCCTTATTTTACAAACAGATGTCAACTAGGTGGCTATTGAATTTTACATTAGCACTGGAAACAGAACAGTAGTACAGTATCCTCAAAGCTGAGGGCACGGTGCAGGTTATAAGCTATACACTAGGGAGCCCAAACCTTTCAGGCCGTAGGCCGGTTGCGTGGTTTAGGGAGCTGGTCACTATGGGCCAGGGGCTGGATCCGGCCCCTGATGCCAATTCATCCAGCCCGTGAAACCTTTGTCGCTCCTGGAAGCGGAAGTAAAATGCGCCCATATGGACACATTTTACTTCTGCGTCCAGGAGCAACAAGGACTTTGCGGGGCTGGATGAATTGGCGTCAGGGGCCGGATCCAGCCCCCAGGCCATACCGTAGTTTGGGCACCCCTGCTATACACTGTTCTCTCCTCCATCAGAGATGAATAGCCAGGGAGATTTAGCAAGGGAATACTCCTGCTATATCTGATACTGCCGAACATCTGTGGGCCCTGCTCATGGAAAGTGTGTAGCCTCTTAAGAGTCCTCAGTCCTTTGGAAAATAGTTCCTGATCAGAATTCAGTTCTGGCATTTCTTAATTCTTCTAGAAATCAAGCACCCTGTGTTCTTTTCCTAAACGAGGAAACTGCTGTCTAGACAAGTCAATATCCTTGCTTCCTTTGAAAGAGTTGTTATGTTCTTTACAAAATGGGTAACTCCCTAAGGGGGGGGGATCTCCTCTTGAATATAACATCAGCTAGGAGCCAATTTTTCACTATAAAGTAATAATGATAATTGCATGCTGTCATGTCAATTCAGGATTTTCTAGGTAGAGAATACACAGAAATGGTTCACCATTCCCTACCTCTGCTGGGGGTGCCCTGGGACTGTGCAGCTTTGCCTATGGTTACATGGGCTGGCTCTTCTCTCTGGAGGCATGGTGGGGAATCAAGCTCTCAACCTCTGGCACCATAGCCAGATACTGAGACCACTGAGTGTCCAGCCACCTAGACACTGTAAAATACTACTTCCAAATTATTACACTGGTTTGTACATTTCTAATATTTCCTCTGTGCTGGAATGAAGCTGACGCATGTTCTCCAGACTTTTTTTTTTTAAAGTGTTGTTCCTTCAGATTTTGATTTACAGTAAATTGGTGTTATTCAGAGGAAACTGTTGGCGAAACCTCTGTTTCCTTTGATGCATTCCTCAGTCTCTTGTTTGCAGGAGGGGAAGAACATGGTCTGGTAAATAATTTAAGCCAGCTTTCTCTGGTTGCCCTCCAAAAAATAAATAACAGCGCAACTTTGCATTGCTAAGATGTTGCACTCTTTGTCACTTGATAAAGTCCATTATTCGTGCATCCGTGGTATGTAATCTGCCAGACTGCATAGTCCTTGGGTCACAATAACTCAATTATCTTTGAATAACCTAAACATAAGTAAGAAACCCTGTTTCCTCCCCACCCCTCCGTGTTCTGGGGACAAACCACACACAAAAAAATAGAATGCCACTGAAGAATACCATGTATTTGGTCTGGGAAAACTAGGGTTCAAAATTACAGTCCTACCATGACATCCTATGGCTAACCCTGGTCCCATTATTCATTCAATTTAATCGATCTCAGAAGCCTGGTGTGATGACAAAATGGAATGCATTGTCTTTTGCTCTTTGCTAGAAGGTTAGGGTACAGTTGTGAAAATGGTTTTGCCTTTCTTTAGAGCAAGACGGCTCTCAGCCTTTTTCGTTTTACCACCCATCCATATTTCTTTGAAGAATCTAAGTCCCACCATGATAAAAGCAAAAAGTCCATATTTTTCCATGAATGCTTATATCTACTACAGGCATCAATGTATTTTATAATTTACAATAAAAGAGGGGAATTAAGACAAATGCTCATTATCCAGTGTTATTGGTAGCATGCCTGTTGTTTGTAGATGGATAATCCATGGAAGATAGGGAGTAGGAGACAATACTTTGTACTTGCAGATAGAACTGGGGATTGAGAGAGAGTAAATTCTCAGTACAGTAACTCTTCTGAAAGCCCACTTAGACAAATTCTATGTATCACCAGAAGTATACCTATCACTGGTTCATACCATTGCCCCATTACAGTGATGGCAAAGCTTGGCACTCCAGGTGTTCTTGGATTCAATTCCCAGAAGCCCAAGTCAGCACTCCTACTGATCAGGGCTTCTGGGAATTGAAGTTCAAAAACAGCTGGAGTGCCAAGATTTGCCATCTCTGCCCTAGTATATAGCAGGGATAGGAATCTTCACACCTTTACTTGAGCTCAACCTAACATGCCTAGTAACAAAATATTGTAGTAGCTGTCCTCCAAAACATCAGGAGAGCTGAAGATCTCTCAGTTCTGGCATTTAGCCTGATTTACTTATTCAAGCTATGTAGAACTAGTACTGTATTGTTTATTTATTAGATCGATACCCCAGGCTTCTTCCTAGGAGCTCCAAAATTTGTAGATGGTTCTTTCTTCTTCCCTACTAGACAACAACCACAGTCATGTGAAGGTTTGTTGTGCCAAAAGGGTATGTAGCTGTTTCAAAGTCACCCTGAAAGTTTTGTGGCTAAGTGGAAATTTGAACACTTGTGCTATAAGTATTGCATCTTACAGACTCAGCTTATATATTTATTCAATTCTTTAAAAAGCCTCTGTTTTATAAATGTGGGATGTTGTGTTTCTCTACTCATGATTTAAAAGCAGGAAATGACTTGATATTGTGCTACAATATTGTGCCCACATTGCCTGCACGGGAAAAAGATGCCAAGGTTTACATAACAAAGGGCATCTCAAAATATAGACAACACCAACTGCACTAGTCAAGATGGCCTACAGGATACCCTTTTGTGCTAACTACCATTCACCTAGAGCAGTGGTGGAAAACCTATGGCAGGTGTGCTAGACAGGGCACACAGAGCCTTCTCTGTGGGCATGTGTGCCATCACCCCAGCACAGAGTTCACTCACCCCTCTGTCTGGGCACTCGGTCTCTAAAAGGTTCACCATCACTGACCTAGAGACACCAAGCAAAGGAAAAGCCAGAAGCTGACTCCTTTTTTCATTTTATTTATTTATTTATTATTAGACTTGTATGCCACCCTACTCGGTAAAAACCGACTCAGAGTGGCTCACAGAATCCACAGATATCAACATCATAGTGCAAACAAAAATACAGTAACATACAGTATGACAAAACAATTACCATACAGTAGATCAGTACGCATTACACATCAATACAATATTGACCAACACAATACAATCAAAATACAATAGCATACAATATAACAAAGCAATAAAGTTCAATAAATACCAGACAATAGATCAATACACGTAATAATAACCAACATTATATTGCGAAAACAACCACCTGCAGCTGCAGTCCAATTCCTCTTCCTGGCCAGAGGATGGTCAGGAGTCTGGTCAGGAGTCCGGTAAAGCGGTGGCGCAAATTTTAACAGCCGCTGCCGCCTCCCACAGCTGATGTCCCTTCCTCCTCCTGGCGGGAGGATGCTCAGCTGCACCTCCTCTCCCTGGTCCAGATGGGCAAGAGTGGAAGTTCGTTGGGAGGGCAGCAGGATGTTATAACCCCCAGCCCCGACACAGATGTTAACTACTATTTGTTAACTACTTCCTGCCCAGACACAAAGCAACTGTTGTGGCTGTTTTTCAACATGTATGAATGGTAGCAACAGCAATAATCTATTATGTGTAATTGCCATCAATGAATGTCATTCAAAAGGTCCTATCATTAATAGCCCAGTTCAGGTTTTGCAAGCTCCTTAATTAATCCAACTTTAGACCCTCTGTTTCTACTGCCTTTCATTTCTGTCAGTATGGTTGTCTTTTCCAGTGACTCTTGTTTTCTCATGGTATGAACAAAATATAATAGCCTCAATATGAGCTGAATTTTTAGAACATAGTGCATTGTATGTGCAGTAATTGAAACACACTGTTGAGATCATCAGTTTTTTATAACAACCTTTCCAACTCACCCACCTCCCAGTCTGTTGTTGCAATCTCTGTTCTCAAGAATACAATTTTTGTTTCTTCCCAGGCAGTATCATAAAAGAATTTCTTTGAAGCTGAGTCTGTGAGAATGTTTGCAGCTGTCTCGGCCCTTTGAAGATCTAGTCCTTAAATGAATGCTTTGGCCACTTTCGTTTTTAGTGGATTTCTGCCTTGCTCTGTTGCACTTTAATGTTTATTTTTGCTTACAGTGGGGTGAAAACCAGTGCATATGAATTTGGAATTTGTTTAGGAAGGGCAGGGCTGAGGTGAAGGATGGAATCCTAAACATCTTGCAATGTTTCAGACCACAGGTGGGTATTTCTGAGGAATATTGACATCTTTGGTTATTATAAAATGTAAATGTAATTGGGGGGGGGGCTTAAATTATTACTCCTAACCTAATAAACAAATAAACAATAAATTAAAACGTATGCAATAGCAACCTTCTAATGTAGTTCTCAACTTCACGCCCTACCTGTGATTTCCAGAATATCCCAACCAGTATAGCCAGTGGCCATGCCTGAGAGTTGTAGTTCAAAAAACTGAATTTCCCCAGCTGATATATGTAATTTCAACCCAGAATAATTTCTGACATGAAATTATGATTACCATGCTGGAGATATTTTTTTCTAAAATACCTAAAGACTAACAATTTTATTTCTGTGTGTGTGTTGTGGATCAAATAAAATAGTTAGTCCTCTAACTTCCATAATGCTTTGTTGTTCGTTGGTTGTTTTCTTTTATCTTCTGCTGCCAGCAGATGAAGTCTCAGAAGACCTAGGTTTAAATCTTCACTTAGCTACAGACTCTCTAGGGAGGGGCTGGGAAATGTAAAGAATTCTCTTTTTAAAAACCGTACTGTATAATGGGTACACCGTTTAGGTATATAAAGCTTTACGGAACTTTTCTCTGGGCAGTTCACAAGGTAATCAGCATTTTGTCCCCAACAAACTGGGCATTAATTTTATCCAACACTGAAATATAGAAAGCTGAGTCACCCTTGATTCTGTCAGGATTGAATTTAGATCATGAACAGTTTGGGCTGCAGTATTGCAACTTAACTATTGTTCAACATGAACTCTGTTCTCTATTTATTTCTTGTGTGGAAGCCCTACAAGCTTCTGCATGCATTCTCATGAAATACAGATACTATCTGTTTATCCTGAATATGATTCAGCTTCATAACTTATGGTACATCTCCAGAGTTCATCGATTGTTATCAAGCATCTCCATAAACCAGGATTTGGGGAACATTGCCAAGTCAAATTCCTGATCCTCCCTGATCTTCCACACTGTGGATGATTCCATTGTGTGTGGTCACACTCCTAACATTGTTGGTTCCCTAGCCAAAGCTCAGCATGGAGTTTCTTCATTTAGTGCTGAAGTCAGAAACTAAGATAAATGGAACACAGAGACAAAGTAAAGCCTTCAGCCAATACTTGCATAAGACAGCTGACAGAAACTGGATTCACATCTCTCTCTCTCTCCCTTTGTTGTCATCCCTGATCACTAACTGGAGGGGATAGACCAGTTCTCAACCTTTTTAAGCCGGGGGCCAGGTCACTCTCCCTCAGACAGCTTCAGGGGCCGGATGGCCATTTTGCCCTTCCTCCACCATATGACACTTCCTGGTGTGATGAAGCGGGGGGGGGGGCGCACATGAAATGGTGCCATGGGACGCATCTATCCCTGGGATAGACAAAGCCAGTAGTCTCTGTGGCCTGAATCCATACCATCTGTTGAATGAGTTCTTCTTCACCTTTTGTCTGACCACTTTAAAAAAAATCAAAGTAGTACTTTTTAGGTAAAAAGATACATTGTCAGTAGTCAGTCAAAAAATAAAAGCCTGAATAAAAAGGCAGAATAAAAAGATCTTTGTCAGTAAAAGGACAACTTGAGGGTATCTACCTTCCCTTGGAAGACAGTTCCATAGCTTAGGATCAGCTACCAAGAAAGTCTAGCTTTAGTTTAATTGTCTCACAAGCCATGAGCAACCAAAGGAAGGCAGTTTCTCCTCTCCAAACTTTCTTTCTGTAAGACTGTTGAAAATTGAGGTAAGTTTAACTTTCTCTTCAATTAGTGATCTTGTTATACAGTTACAGAGAGTTTTCACTGTCCTATTTTAGAAAAACTTTAATTCAAAATAAAATTCCATGTGAAAAACTAAAAAAAGCAGGGGATGGCTCCTGCTGTAAAAGCAGATAGGATTGGTAATGGTTATAATGTTGTTATTATTATTATTATTATTATTGTTAGTTTTATCAGTGGCATATTGGCTTATATACGTCAATAAATGATGGAGAACTTGATGGAGAACTTGAAGAAGGGAGGGAAAATGGAAGGGTATAAGCACACAGCAACAGAGTAGAAGTAGCATGGCCTGTGGTGGCTTAGTGGTTAAGGTGCTAAACATGATGACTAGAAGGTCGGTAGGTCAGCAGTTTGAGTGCTGTGCAACGGAGTGAGCTCTTGTCTTTGTCCCAGATCCTACCAACCTAGCAGTTTGAAAGCAAGAAACTGCAAGTAGATAAATAGGTACTGCTTTGGTGGGAAGATAACAGTGTTGTGTCTAGATATGCCAGCCACATGACCATGGAAGTGTTTGCAGACTCACTGTTGGCTCTTTAGCTGTAAATGGAGATGAGCATCACCCCCTAGAGTTGAATGCAACTGGTTTTCAAGCAAAGGAGACCTTTACCTTTAAAAGAAGGACAAGAACGATGGAACAAAATATGTGCTTCAGAGTTCATTGGACAGTACTGAAGGGCTGAAAGAGGTCAAGAACCTCAGCATGGTGCAGCTACTGCAGCTGAGAAAATAGGAAGGGTGTGTGTGGATAGCTTAAATCAGTGGTGCCCAAACTAAGGCCCAGGGGCCGGGTGCGGCCCCCGGGCCTTAGTGACTGGCTCCCTGAACCACATGATTGGCCCACGGCCCAAAAAGTTTGGGCACCCCTGGCTTAAATGAACAGGGAGGAGAGCCTAGCACAAGAGTTTGGAATACTGAGTTCTAGGAAGAAGGCCACACACAAGCATACACAGGGAATTTTTGCTGAAGGTACCAAGTTACCTCTGTGGCTGCCTATAGTCCAGAAATTGGAAAATATCATAATGTGTAAGGATATGTCACTGAAGACCAAGACCATCTGCAGTCTTGTTTTAATCAATCACTATGTACAGGTGCAAAATCTGGACAGTGAAGAAAGCTGAGAGGGGAGAAATGACTTGCTTGAAATAGGATGCCAGAGGAGAGCTTTGCAGATACTGTAACCTGGACTGCCAGAAAGACAGAGAAGTAGGTCCTAGAGCAGTGATGTCTAACCTTGGCACTCCAGGTGTTCTTGGACTTCATTACCAGAAGCCCAAGTCAGCACTCCTGCTGATCATGGCTTCTGGGAATTGAAGTTCAAGAACATCTGGAGTGTCAAGGTTAGCCATCCTAGAGCAAATCAAGCCTGAAATGTCTTTGAAGGCAGAAATGATGAAACTGGGGATGTCCTCCTTTGGGCCCATCATAACAAGGCCAGACTCTCTGTAACAGCCAATAATACTGTAAAAGGTAGAAGGCAGCAGGAAGTGAGGGAGGCTAAATGCAAGATGGTTTCACTCAAGGAAACCACAGCCTTGAGTTTTACAAGAGCTGAACAGGGCTGTTGAAAAGATAACATTTTGGAGATCTCTCATTAATAGGGTCACCATAAGTCAGACGCAACTTGACAGCCCCTAGAAACAAACTATCAAGCCATCTTTGAAAATGACTTCTTAAATTATTATTTGGTCCAGACTATACCTCCACAAAAGAAAGAAACTCTCTAATTGGAATTCTGCCTGTCTTTTAGAAGTATTATGTCAATAACATTTTTTTTAAAGGGTGAGTTTTTACATTTTGCCCCTTTCCGATACCAAAGCTAACTGAAATGACCTTTAAACAAAAGTTAAGTGTCTGCTCTGCCAGATTTGAACAAAAGATTTCTATTTCATATTCATGTCTATTGCAGCTGTAGAGGCCTCTATGGTGAAAGGTTAAGACATTTTGTGACCTTTGCAACGGATGACCTAATTGAAGAATCAGGCTGCCCTCCTTTGTTGTTGTTCTGGTTTCTGAAAGGAACCAATAGCCATCTGGATTCTCAAAATGTTCTAATTCCACAGGATTTTTGGAAATTACTGGAGCACACCACAGTTGTGACCTATTTAACTAAGAAAAAGTAGTAATTCATGTCATCGTAGGTGAACCTTTTCTAGTCAGCCTTTGATATGTTGTTTGTAACATCGGTGACTTGAGACAAGAAAATAATCATTTGAAATAAATGTATTGCAATGGAAGAAATCAAAATGACCATTTAACTTACCCACTGAAGGAATGCACCATTCCTGCCTTGAATCCATTAAACTGATTCAATCTATACCTCAGAAGTAAGCAAGCAAGTCATTTCTATGCTTGAACTGGTTTAACAATCATAACTTCGCCAATAGATTCTTGGGAATTATTTGTCAGCGAGTAGTGGCCTAGGAATCTTGGTCTCCTCTCCAGAGACCACCACAGGGTATTGTTGGGGTTCACTGTTATTTATTACCCGTAATCATCTTGCATAATTATACAAGTGTAACACTAATGGTGTAATTTCTGGAGAGGATCAGTATATACGTGACTCAGTACACAAAATAAATTTCTAGTGTTTACGTGTCATACAGCCCCCATTTCCCCCTTCACCTTTCTTTGTCTTTACCGCCATCATCTTACCTATGCATTTTACTGGCTTTCAAATTCATTCCTTTTTAAATGTTCAGTAAGTCAAATAGTCATTGTTGCCTGTTTTGAATCTAAACAGCCAATCAGTGGGCTAAACATTTCTTCTCCCAAAAAGTAACCTTTTTTCTTATCTTTTTATCTATGCTAAGCTCTGTGCTTGAGTAGTGTAATACAGGTAGTTTAATTCAGTCTATTCTAACTGTATGCTTAATTGTTCAGCCTAGTTCTTTATTTCTGACTCAAAATGCATTAGTCTCAGAGAGTTAGTAATTCAGTACCCTGTTGCAACCATCAGCATTAAAGTACAAACTGAAATAAAGGTATCGCCTGCATTTGTATTTTGTAATGAACACACGTCTCTTTGCTTTTCTGAAATACTGCACTGAGGATACCAGTGAAATGCTACTGCCACATTCCTACCTCCATCACCATCTGTACAGCATGGGCTCTTGATATCATAGACAATTCACATCAGTTCAGTAGACTGCAAACTAACATAATAAATTAACTTTAATTTGGATTCAATTGATATACTTGGTGAGTAAACTACATTTTATTCCCATTTCTTTGATGGGCCCTTGCTACATTTCAGAATTACCTTTCCTTAGTCAGTGTACTGCCAGAAGAAATTATTTTGGATCATATTTCTTCATTCGTGTCAGATGCACCACCAGCATATAATAAGATACAAAGCTAAAATTAACATATCTAAAAACAAAATGGAATTAAAAACGGCTAGATGACGGCCACATCAACAGAATTTTCTCTTGCCAACATAAGGTCCTCCTCCACTGAGGGGCATCGTGTGCATTCTATCATATAGGAGATACAGTACAGTAGATTGTACTTCTCCGCATTCACACGGGCTATCATCTACAACAGGGATTCTCAATCTTTTTAAGCCAGTGGCCACATCATGTCCCCTCAGACTGTTTGTGGGCTGGACTGGTGTCCCCACCACCACCAGTGGTGGCAACAGGATCACCCTGAGCCCCACCATCCCCCCACCTCCACCATTGCTGCCGCCAACACTCCCATACACACCACCAGTCCACCCCGCCAACTACTCCCCCCCCCCACCATGCTGCTGCTACCACCATCTCTCCCAGATAGCAGAACTTGTCTCAAGGATGACGGGACCTGCAGTTAAAAACTGGGGGCCTACAAATTGTCAATTGTGCATTATAGACTTACTATTTTTTTTTTAAAAAACGTCAAACCTGAGAATCAAAGGATTATAGCTAATGGGGTTTGGGGAGATACAAGTAAGTTGCCTCTAGCAGTAGACACCCACAAGCTATGCCAAACAAAATACTGTACTTCAAAAGGACTGAAATGATTTATACATGTTTGCATTGCCACAGACATTTGAAATTCAACCATACTACTCAGATCAATTAAAATGCTTGATTTTATTTAATAATTATCCAGAGAATCTAGCAACAGGAGCATCCAGCTTCACCCACAGTTGATTTTACCATCAAACCAATGGCAGATTACAGCTAAAAACTCTATTTAAAAAAAAAGAGTTCCCAGTTTTCTTCCTTTGCATCTAGAATGGAGGCAGAATATTGATTGATAGAACAATGGGAGAAGTTTCAGTTAAAGGAGAAAGCTTATTTTTCTTGTGACTTAAAATTGTTGCTGTATTTCTGGACTCTTGGGGGTTTGCAAACATTAGATTGGACTGAACATAAATTTAATTTTAAAATGGCTCTCTTCACTGTATATAGAGAGCATTACATTAACAAGTAACACATGCCAGACATTCTAAGCCTCACTTTTAAAAATATGCAGAGGTTTTCCTCTAGCTTAGTCACGCACTCTGAATACCTAGTTACTCTGTTCATCTGACAGCATATCCTTTCTATTTTGTCCTAAGGATGGGTATTTTCTCAGAATTCAGTTTCTCCTTTATAATTTGAGATTAAGTTGAAAAATTCCTTATTTTCTTTTTTTAAAAGAGCAACTTCTTAGGTTGAATGCAACTGCCATAATGGGATGGTTTAATTAAATTTTGTCTTCTGACAATTAAAAAAGAAGGTGGCAAGGAGATTCTATTTTTACATGTCAAAGAACAGGGTTCCCGGTTCCTTGCCTGTCTCTAAGCATTTAATCAGGCAATCAAGAGGTGGAAAAACCTTTTCCAGCTGTGTTAATAAGCACGGTTGCCTCCTAGACATAGTTCTTGGTTTGCAGAGACTCAAGAGTCCCTGCTGTGTTAATACACATCATACCATTCTGCATAAAATACATGGCATACATTTTTGAATTTACATGCCTATAATTATCTTTCATCACCCCAGCGAAAGAATTACATGAATAAGGCAACTTCATGTGCATGGTTTTGAGCCACGTGGTAGAAAGGTAAGATACAACTGAACAAAATAATTTACTGCTGCGAGCTAGTCCTTTTAGCTAGCTGGACCGCTCAGTAGGTTAGGTAAATGGCTACGGAGCCGAAGGTTGTGCACGAGAGGTAAAAATGGGAGATAGGAAAGGTGGTTGGTACCCAGTATGCATTGCTCTCTGCCATAGCCCACAGAATGGAATATTTAGGCCAGCCAAGAGATGATCTAAAAAATGTCCTTTCCCTAGAATTAAGGCAGAAGGAAAAGAAATGTGTATGCTGTTTCTTCTGCCAAGCTGGCATATGCCTAAGAAAGCACTAGAAAGGTCAGTGTTCCAACTTTGGAGCCTTCTAATGAACCAACAGAAATGCTCTCTCAGCATGCTGAATTTTTCACAACATTCATTTTTTTATTACTTATTCGTATCATTGCCAGTGGTGAGTGGTCACCCTTGCTCGAAAGCCAACTCTAGGGTTGAGTGCTCATCTCTGTTTATAGCCAAAGAGCCAGCATTGTCTATGTCTGCAGACGTTTTGGTGGACATGTGGCAGGCATGACTAGATACCAGAGTGCAGGGAACGCTGTTTTCCTTCTCACTGAAGTGGTACCTATTTATCTACTTCCAATTTCTTGTTTTCAAACTGCTAGGTTGACAGGAGCTGGGACAGAGATGGAAGCTCACTCCGTCGTGCAGTACTCAGGTCTTGAACTGCCAACCTTCCAGTCATGAAATCGGATCATCGTCTTAACCACTTAAGCCACCACAGTCCCTTATTATTGTCAGTTCAGTCAAGTAAAAGCTTTCATTCAATTCTGTCATATATTTTCTTAGAATATGTGTTAGTCCTCCCTGACAAGACCATCAAATGTTTCTCGAAGCTGATTTCTTTTAACACAAGGAGAAAGAATCAATACAATTTACATTTTTAATGTTTTTTTATTTCATAAAAAAGATAATATCAGATTAAAAATACAAACACTTTCGGTGATTATCCAGCTTTCCCCGCCTGCCTCATAGAGATCAAACTAACCATTGAGCAAACATAAAGAAAAACAATGTCTTTAAAAAGTAACAGTTTGGCCAGAGCTGTAAATGCTGCACCAATTAAATTACACCAGAATATATTATTATACCTTTGAAATGGCTTTCAGACCAATAAATTAAAAAAAAAATGACAAATTCAAATTAAAAAGTCAACTTTGAAATATAAAAAAGGAACATCCCAAATTAAATAAGGAAAAAAAATACACAACACTAATAATAATAAAATGTGCAGTCATGTGTTCTGCTTCTTCTAGGAATGAAAATATGTCAGTAAGTCCTTACAGAACATGTTTCCAGTTTGGCAGAAATCAATCAATCAGTCATTCACATTTGTACATAAAATGGCAGGCCTGAGCATCACCTAGGTCAGAGGTGGCGAACCTTGGCAGTCTAGATGTTCTTGAACTTCAATTCCCAGAAGCCTTGATCAGCATGAGGTAATTGAATTCCATGAACAGCTGGAGTGCCAAGGTTCGCCATCACGGACCTAGGTAGAGCCCACTTTGGAAGTGATTATTAGTTCCTCCCAAGAGGAGATAAGAGTTCCCTTTCCCCCTTACATACATCAATTAAACATTTAATTATGTCACATGGACACTGAAATCCAGCTCCAACACAGCAACTTGAGATCAGTCCTGTAACATCAGGCAATGTTTGTGCAAACCTGGATTGAAGCATGGACTTTAATGCTGATTAAAAGTTTAAACAAATTGCTAAAGGAAAATGCACAGGAAACCTTTAGACTTCTGTACCCCTCTCTGAGACTGCAGCCAATCCTATGCTCACTTATTTGGGAATAAATCCCAGTAAACTCGGTAGGACTGACTTCCAAGTAAACATGCTTTTAAGGGCTGGGTTATTCCCACAGCATATTGTTCGCAGAATGAGAGATGTATGTTGCTTGTACTGTGTCAGGTATTAAAACACTTTGCATGGATGAGAAATGTTATTCTATCCACATGCATGATTACATAGATTTTGTAGAGATTCATTGGCATTCTACCAAAGATTAGATAATTAATTGGTTCCAATTCTTCTGCATTGACACAGCAGTTCTGACCTGGAAGATTCCTCCCAGGAAACTGAAGCTAACAAATTCATTTGTCTTTGTGAAGGAAAAGTATGCTAATAAAAAAAATATTCTGCTCAAACATAATTATGAGAAATCTAAAATAACACTTTCTTGTAGCTCAGGTATCTCCATGTCTTTCACTTTGGAATCTCCCGAGTTTGGCACAAGTTTCCCACAGTATTGGGACATCCATATTAACGTGGGCCAAATTCTTTACTCAAGTAAGTCATACTGTTGGCACTGTTAAATGCAGGAACAGAATCTTGGCCTATTGCTTATAGTTAGGTTAAGTACTGACATTATCTTTCAAAGCTGCATAAAGCTGACATTAAAAGTTAATGTAAACGTGAAACTCCACTTTTTTGGGATAACTGTGAACCAAAGTGAGCCACATGATTCTGAACTGCCCAGGCCTGTTAAATACATAGTGCCTGTTTAAAGAAAGGCTTACATTCACATAATCTAGTAGACCCAAGTGGTACCTTTATGGGAGTTGAGCTTTCAACTGCAATTTTTAACGTATATCCATGACACACTTGTCTTGTCTTCTTCAACTTGACCCCACTGGCCATGTGGTCCATAACACATACACATTCTTAAACTACATTTCTTATTAACACTCCTACCTGATTACTTTATCCCTACTCAAAAGTCACATTCCTTCTATTCCAATAATACAGGGGTGGCCAACCTTGAGCCCCAGATGTTCTTGGACTTCAATTCCCAGAAGCCCTGATCAGCAGGTATGCTTACTTGAGCTTCTTGGTCCACCTGGGGCACCAAGGTTGGCCAGCCCTGCCATAATGCACTACTTACTGACACAAGTTCTGGAGTTCCGGGCTAAGCTTTTGAAATATAAAATGATGAATTCAAATTGTTTGACAAAACTTCAATTCTGCAATTGATCAAATTAAAATCTATTGCATCATTTTGCACAAGAAAATATATGGTACAAATTTTCTTAATCTTTGTGAGTCACACAATTTGCACAGAGGAACAAGTTCCTCCCCTTTTCCCCATCAGAATTTCTCCTATCTTAGGAAGTGATCTCAATCTTTTTTACTCTTCTTCATATTTATTTCTTCTTTTAACCTTATTAGCTGTTCTCTCTAGTAAGAGATTGGCTTGTTCTGCTACACTCCATCTTGTGCCCTAGACACATTCCTTAGCCAGGAGGTGGTGCAGTGGTTAAAACTGCTGTACTGCAACCAAAAGGTTGCAAATTTGATCCTGACCAGGGATCATGGTTGACTCAGCCTTCCATCCTTCCGAGGCCGGTAAAATGAGTACCCTGCATGTTGGGGCAAAATGCTAGTTAACTTGTGAACTACCAGAGAGTGCACTAAGTGCTATGGGGCGGTATATAAGTATGATTGTTTTGCTTTGTTTTTTTTTTGCAGTTTGATTCTGTAGAAACCAGATTCAGTAGATTCCAAAACTGGTTCAGAGACGAATGACCAATATTGTAAATGGTTTGCAAACTGCAGCCTCTAAGAACAGTTGAGGGGCTGGCTATGTTTAACTTGGGAAAGAGAAGATAGTGAGTCATTTTCAAATACTTGAAGAACTCTCAAATAGAAAATGTAGCTTGTTTTCTGTGGTTCCAAAGAATAGGATCCATGCTAAAGGATTCAAATCACAAGAAAGCAGCTTTTGAATAATTATTAGGAAGAACTTCCCAATCGTAATAAGTATTTGCCAATGAGATGGACTATTTTGAAAGGTGGTAGACTCTCCTTCACTTGAAGTTTTTTAACAGATGTTGAATGGTCATCTATCATGAAGGCTTTAGTTGTGGGTCTTCAATATCAGCATTAGACTGGAGTTGAAACCTCTTGAGGATCCTACCAACCATACAATTCTCAAATGCAATTGAGTTTTTCTACTTTCTTCATGCAGCTGAAATAAACCTCACTGATGGACTGCTGCAAGTTAAAAACTTAAGTGTAGTCATTTGCTATTGTTGGCCAAGTTATACAACTTTGAGCACAACAAATGCTGATGCTAATTTCCCAACTTGCAGCCATTTGCCAGTGAGATTAATATCCATTTTATTATGTAATCGGGCATGAATAGTAAGATTTCTTACTATTATTCCAATCTTTTTTCTTTGAGCCTGAGCTTTCTTACCAGTCTTGCTAAGCAAGAACTGGGGAAAATAAAATAAATTTAATGGAAGAAACAGAATCCAGTGTGATTCCGTTCTGGAGGAAGTGGTCACCCCTTAGACTAATTTGTGTTTTGCTGGCTGGGGGAAATGAAGGCATGCTTGAATTACACTGAAGGAAATCAAACTAAGCAGTTTAACACCACAATAACATCCCGTTAATTTTATGGGAAATTGATAACTCCTTTCTCTGGATTGTGTCTACAGATAGGTGCTACAGATTCTACAGATAATGTAGAAATGGCAGAGGCATAAAAGATTTAATAAAAATTGCCAAGAATTTTAGTTTTCCTCTGCAACCTGTAACATCAGAATGTTGTTGCAGGAAAGTCGGAAAGTGGAGAATGACAGGATTCTCCCCTATCTGCCACTTATGTCCAATTTGAAGACATATTCTAGAGCAAGGCCCAGCAAACTTGGCTCTCCAGGTGTTCTTGGACTTCAACTACCAGGAGCCCAAGTCAGTACATCTGCTGATCAGGGCTTCTGGGAATTAAATTCTAAGAACATCTGGAGAGCCAGGCTTGCTGACCTTGTTCTAGAGCAGAGGTGGCCAACCTTGGCACTCCAGCTGTTCTTGGACTTCAATTCCCAGAAGCCGTAATTAGCAGGTGTACTGATTTGGGCTTCTGGTAACTGAAGTTCAAGAAAACTTGGGAGTGCCAAGGCTGGCCACCAGGGTACTAGGGCATCAGTATGACTATGCAGATTTTCAGAGCCTGGCTTGCTTATTTTGCTTGGGGGGGTGGGGAGATACATCTTTCTCAACTTCCTTGTCATCAGTTCACTCTCTCTTCCTAGCCTAAATGCTACACGAACACTTCCCACTCAGTTACTGAATTTTCCTCCCAAGGTAGCAACAATCAGAATATAACTGGCAGTGCCAATCACTGGCTGAACAAGTAGGCATACATCAATGTGTGCAGCAGGCAATCCACTGCTGCATGTGTGTACCTCTGGACCAGAGTTTTGTTTGGCTGGGAATCAGAAAATGTCATTCACTTAAACATATGGGTATTAACAAATCCATTTGCAAATAACTTAACTGTTGACTTTTTCTTTTTAAAAATGTTTTTCTTTTCTTTTAGCATTAAAGCTTTTCCAGTGGTAAGTTACCTTCTCTAATATAAATACATGTACCCTTTTTTCCAGTTTACATTTTGTCTGGCTTCAGCTTACAGCCACTGGAACACGATCTTTTTCTGTCTGCCAGATTAAGGGGTTTTTGCTTCATACATTATTGTAACTTCTTTTGACATTAGGTAGTATTTTGACTACATAAGCTGTAGGGTTGCATAATGAGTATGAGATGAATTTTTCCTCAGCAGACTTGAAGGATTTCTGCTTACCATGTCTGCTTCAATATCTCTTCCATTACATTACCAGGACCAGCAAATTAATAATTGGGCCAACTCTATCATAAAGGTACCCCAAAACCCTTTTCTTTCCGCTCTATCTCCCACCTGCTATTTAAGTTTGTTACAGATCTCCAGAGCTTTCTTGTAGACCTGAGTGACGTCATCCATGTCTGTAAGGAGGGAAAAACTGCTGTCGCCTGCCCGGCTCCGATAGCGCTTCAGGTACTGTGGACGAGAGCGGTTTTGGAGCCCCTGGAAATCCTGCATCTGAAGCACATTTTCAGCTGACACACAGCTCCTGATTCTAAGCCTATTCTCTTGTAAGTCCACCAAGTCAAAGGAGTCATTTGAAAGGAGGCTGTCATCGCTGATTACACCAGAAGGACGACTGTAACTTCGTGATAATCCCTCTCCAGGCATAACTGCTTCCTCCATAGCTTCCAGTGTTGGTGTATCTGGGCTGATTAAAGCTGAATCCGTACTACCGGTGGAGTATTTGCTGCTGTGTTTTAAAATACCTTTGCGCCTGTAAGAATGGCTATGAGACTCTATTCTTAATGTTTCAGTCACACCAGGAGATGTGTCACTGTTTCTTGCATCCTCATTATGGTCCAAGAGTTCTGAAGATTCACTCCGTTCTGGAGATGAATAGTATCCTGATTCTCTTTGCTGAGTCTTCTTGAGGATTCCTTTTTTTGGCATTAAGGAAGACTGCTTAGTGCTATATTTACCCGTTACTTCCCCTTCCACAACACACTTAATCGACATGCCAGTCCTACATAATTCCTGCTCTGTTCTAAAAGTGGAAGGCAACACTGGATTGACGACTCCTTCTATAAATCCTGCACTATGAGATCGATGCTCACTATTGCTCCTTTTCTTCAAGATGCCTTTGGGCCTTTTGGAGTTTAATTTACATGCATTTTCAGCACCTCCTTCCTGGATAGACTGCACTATGTCATTCTCCTTCTTTGATTTTTTCAGGGACCTCTGTCTCTCTAGCATGACTTCAGATCCTTTTGGTTTGGAAAGGCACTTAATTTTGGTATCAGTCTCTGGCTGGAGGCCATTAGAACGATGATGCCAGTCTATGAACCTAGACAGCAGAGGGGACTCGGAGTCTTGCAGTGTGTCACAATCACAAACACTGCTTTTGTAGCCCCAGTTAACCCACCAGTGATTGGCTATGTCTTCAATGGTTGCTCTGCGCTCTGGATTCACCATCAGCATCCATCTGATTAGGCCACGAGCATCTGCAAACAAAGGATACCAATTAATCATCCCATCATAAGCATTATTCGGTTCAATTCAAAATCAGAAAGATGACATCTTAACATACATTCCAGAGTGCTAAAAGGGATTAGACCAGTGTTTCCCAACCTTTGGTTTTTGGACTTCAATTCCCAGAAGCTGAAGTCAAATCCCCAAAGCACTGATCATCCAATGTAGTGACTTAGGCTTCTGGGAATTGAAGTCCCCTGTGGGGCATGTGCCCAAATTGGGAACCACTGGATTAGAACTATAGCTGTAAGGAAATAGATACACACATATAGGAGGAGTATTTAGTCATCACCTCTATGGATACACCCACCATGCTCAAGAGATGAGTACCTACCCCAGGGGTGTGGAAGCTGTGGCCTTGCGGGAAGCCTGGGCTTCTGGGAATTGAAATCCAAGTACACCTGGAGGCCCAAGTTTGATAAACCCTGGCCTAGAGGAAACAAGCTAGTCCTCCAGGTGTTCTGGAACTTCAATTCCCAGAAGCCCAGGCTCCCTTCAAGGCCACAGGTTCCCCACCTCTAACCTAGCCCCTTCTCCCTTGTCAACTTTTTAGATATGGAAAGTAATATCTCTACATAGGATCCATTCCTGTTCACATGAAGAACCCAAATTCTTCAGAAGTCTTATTACATGTAGAGCCTAAATACAAGCAGCAATATCTTTATTTCATACATGTAACTTTTCTGGTGAACTAGGAGGCACTCTTTTCTACACATGGTGTGCACATCCATGGAAGTAGCAACTGAATATTCCTATAGTGTTCCCCAGCTGCAGATTCATGATGCAAACTGTTCCTGAACTTAATCTGAATAGAATACTGTACCAGGTTTGATCTCATCCTGTGCCCAGGTCATTTAATCACATCTCTGTATTTTTTTTCAATTCAGGAAGTAAAGCAAGAGCAGCTTCCCCCCCCCCCTTCCCTGCAGTTTAAAAAAACCAAGCCTTTTGCAATCAGCTGGGAGTCGGAGAAGGAAAGAAAGGGAAGCAGAGGGAACCCTGCAGTAGCGTCGGAATGGCACTTTCCCCGACCCTACTGCAGTCGCATGGGGGTGGCTTTAAAGGTAGGGAGGTCTCTTTCTTTCCCTGCCTGCCTTTAAAGCGGTTTGTCCCTGAAGTCAGGGCTTTATTTTTAGCGTTGTTGGATGCATGTATCGGACAACGCTAAAAACCGGATAACATCATGACTTGTGGAACCAAGTCATAACGTTATCCGGGGTATTACTGTATTTCCATTAAGTGTGTTAAACTGAAAAGTAAATTATGTAAATTGTGTTCTTTTATATTTGCCCATAGTTTAAACTTTTAAAAGACATCCTGTCACACAGAGGAATTATCTCCCTTCTCCAGGTTCTATTTTTGAGTTTTAAACATAAAATATTATTTACATACCTGTATTTAAAAACTGAACTTATGAGCTATCCCATTTTACACAGTGTTAATAATAATTATTATTATAATTGTGTGCTGTTAATTCAGTTCTGACTTATGGTGAAAATTTCCAGGGTTTTCTAGGTAGGGAACACAAAAGTGGTTTGCCATTTCTTCCTTCTGGGGTCATTATGAGACAATCCACACCATTATTATTCTCCAATTTTTTAAAAAAACGTATAAGGAAGACATAAAAATAGCAAACTTCAGACAGCTTAGTTTGTCTGCCTTCTTACTTCTGGGCACACATACAAAAGAAAAGAAAAGAAAAGAAAAGGTAGAAATAGCAAAGAGGGGGAAATTATCTTCTACAATGTACTTAAACAGCTTCAACTATATTCAATGAAACGTGACAGTATCAGAGAGAAGATAGTATCAGTCAACAGGCTAAAACATTTTAAACACTCAGTGTAATAGACTGCAGGTTATATAGACCAAAAGAGCCATTGCACCCCGTTGTCAGGCTAAAATTCTTTAATTTCTGTTCTGGCTTTATAAACCCTGTCCTGTTTTTAGGTATGAAAATATAATAACTGATGTCAGACATACGACATCAGAAATTTGCTTCCCTGTCTATTCATCATTTTCTTGACACCAGATAAATATAAAGAGTTAGATAAATTACTACTGCAATTGTCTAAGCCAGTGGTTCCCAATTAGTTTTTTCTACGTACCACTTCAAGAAAGACCTCAAACTTGCGTACCCCTTATTGCAGGAACGTTAAATATCGCGTACCCCTTATTGCAAGAACGTTAAATAAAAAATGAAATCAGGTGTATTTTATATTTATTATCATCAAAAGACAATCTAATGACAGAGAACACATGTTTCATTAATGTGACAAATGTGCACGTTGACAATGACGAGCAAATAGGCGGGAACGGGGGCAGCCGCAATCGGGTGACGCGAGGCGCGGGAAAAACCGCTGCGGCAGGAGAAAGTGCTTGATGCATACGATTGACTTACCTACTGATCGTTTAATTAAATTGAATAACTTTTTGGGAATTGTTATTGCATTATTGTTTTTAAAGGATTTAATATTTTAGTTAAGAGAGTGCTGCGCGTACCCCTTGATGCAATCTCGCGTACCCCTGGGGGTACGCGTACCACTAATTGGGAACCACTGGTCTAAGCAATACAAAGGCTAAGAGATTTTTTCATGTTAAAGAAGTGGCCAAAAAGAAATTGAAGAAATTTCCTGAAACCAATAAAATCTAATAAGCATAAGAAGTTATTTTCCAAGGCAGATCTTGGGCAAACCACTACCTAGATAAGAACCAAAACTATATTTTAATGTTTGAAGCGGAAATAGTGGGTGGGACCTGCTAAACTCCATGTTTGCTATAAGGGATTAGGGTTCCAGTAATCATTCTGGTCATTAGGCATTCAGATTTATACCTGAAGGCTGTGTTGGTTCACGATATTCCCCACTGCTGATTTGTCTGATTAGATTTTTGTGATCAAAGCCATCAAATGGCATTGTTCCATAAACCAGAGTGTAAAGTAATACACCAAGTGCCCAGCTGTCAACCTAAAGCAAAGAAACAAACAGACAAAAATTACTCTAACTCTTTGAGAGACCCTTGAGGAACAGATCAGCCACTTATGCTTAATAAGGAGTATGGGGACATCCTGTCGAAACTCTGGCAAACTTATTCCAAGCAACTATAAGCAATATTTAATGGGTTTTCCATATTAGAAATAAATAGTTTGAATTATTGAAACAAGCCAGCTATCACTGATTGAAATTCTAACAATTCACCACCCCAAAAAATGCACCTACTTTCATCTTTAACCCTTCTACTTACTTCTGGGCCTCGGTAAGGTCTTCCATTGACAATTTCAGGAGATGCATATAACGGGCTTCCACAGAAGGTTTGGAGAAATTTATCTTTCTGATAAAGATTCGAAAGCCCAAAGTCTGCAATCTATAAAGAAAAATGCAACAAGAATCAGTAGTAGAACTCATTAAAATATAAGATGGTGATTTCTTAGTCAACATCAACAATGGAATCAAACCAGGTAGATTGACTCATAATCACTTTCAATACAGTAGAACCCCGCATAATGAAAAAACTCTGTTCCACGAAGCTCTTCGTTATGTGGTTTTTTTTCATTATGCAGTTCCCTATGGGAGATGCCCTGCATGACAGGAAAATTTTTTAGTTAACCAGCGTTCCCATTAAGCGGGTATACCCCATTTACCAAAACCCCTACATAACAAAGTTCATTATGCAGGATATCACCATTGCATAACAAACGCTTCATTGTGTGAATTTTTAGCTATACGATGTGTTTGTTATGCGAGGCACCACTGTATTGGTAAAAACATTTCACCCGCTTGTTCCTTATTGATTTGCTCTGCTCACTATGCACATTTAACTAGGAGGATTTATAAAGTTAATTTTAAAAGTGTTTGCCACAGCACCCAATCCCATATCTCCACCATAATATTACTAATGTGCTTGTACATTCCCAAATAGTTGCATCAACATTTCTTTTAACTGAGTAATTTGCTCATATCTTCTGGTTTGGTGACTGAAGGACAAGAAGGTGGTGGTTAACTAGCTCCATATAAGGCCACTCTTTTGATACAGACAGAGATCTAGTGACTCTAAAGAGAGGATTTGACTGCCATCTCCTCTAAAGGCCATGGATTCCCCTTGTTTGCCTCCAAGTTGAAACACACTTGCTTTTCCTTTGTGAATGTTGGTTTGGAGCACTCATATTAGCCCATGGGCACAGGTTTTGTTTTTCTCTAGTACACACACACACCATCTCCTGTGTTTGGCTAAGTGCAATTGCTATTGTTATCTGCCTGGTCCCTATGGCATTTTTAAAATTTGCTTTAAAACTGCCTATTAATCAAGCTGAACAATCTTCAAGCTCTTGAACATATTGGCAGAATTAGTTGTTTTTGAGGATAAGTTACTTTAATGGCCACATAATTTTGGATTATGAACTTCCAAGAGATGTCCTCTTGTCTCTCTAGTCGTCCTAGGCTGCAACTTGTATCTGAGAATGCATTTTTTCCTGAAGCAGGAAAAATGTCATTGGCGTGAATCTATTTATTTATTTATTTATTTATCACACTTGTTTATCGCCCCCTCACCAAAGTGACTCAGGGCGATTTACAACAAGTCATCAATAACAATAAAAACCACTTTAAAAATACATCAAAAATTAAAATTAAAACTGATTAAAAGATTAAAAGGTTAAACTAGGAGTTTCAGCTAAAAGATGAGGGCCAGGGCGAGGGGGTCAGTCTATCCAATCAGCTGGGATTATTGTTCCACTTATCCCCCAGACCTGACCGGCCAGCCAGGTTTTCACTCCTTTTCTAAAGGACAGCAGCTCTGTTTGCATGTGTAGCTCAATTGACAGGAGGTTCCATAGGGCTGGGGCGGACACAGAGAAGGCCCTCCTTCTAGTGCCAGAGAGGTGCGCCTCTCTGGCCAATGGCATGACCAAAGAGCCTCTCACACTGGGTCTGTTTCGGGCAAAACTGCCCCATCCAGAACCAAAAATGCTGGCTCCTGAGATAACACAGGACCCCTAACCCACAACCACTTAGTCTTGCCAGGATTCGGTTGTAGCCAGTTGTCCCCCATCCAGACCCTAAGAGCCTCCAGAAACCTGGAGAAGACTTCCATTGCATCGCTAGGGCTCCCATGGTCTGAGATATACAACTGGGTATCATCTGCATACTGATCATACCTCACACCATGGGAGTGGATTATCTCACCCAGTGGTTTCATGTAGATGTTAAATAGGAGAGGTGAGAGCACCGAGCCCTGAGGTACCCCATATTGGAGCAGCCTAGGACTGGATTTCTCACCCTCCAACCACACCGACTGGCTCTGGCCCTTCAGAAATGAGGAAAACCAGGACCACACAGTGCCCTGGGTCCCCAAACCACAAAACCTTTCCAGAAGGATACTGTGGTTGACGGTATCAAAGCCGCTGAGAGGTTAAGAAGAGCCAGGACTGATGGATGGCCACCATCCAGCTTCCCTCCTGAGATCATCCACCAGCGTGACCAATGTAGTTTCAGTACCATATCTGGGCCTGAATTTGTTTAAGGTAGATCCCAGCTTGCCATGAAGTGACCCACACACTGTGATCTTGGAGCCATCTCTTGTAGCACATATGAAATGAGACATGCAGGGTTTAACACCAGGGCTGCAATAGACTGCCACAGCCTTTGAGAATATTATCAAGGTGCGTCTTTACAACCAGTCCATCTAGCATGGCCTCTTCCACCTCCATGAGCATTGGGAATCCGAGTTCCTCCTCCAATCATTTTGCCATTGGGCACACAAAAGTAAACAAAGATGGGCAGATGGGCTAGCAACCACAGACTATTTTATTCTTGTACATATGTTATCTACCACACAGGTAGCATTATTGATTATATTTGTGTATCAAAACATAAAAGCCATCTTGTCTCTGGCTTCTCAACAAATATTAGAGAATACAGGGAACATCAACCTATATTCTGGATTAAGAAAAGCAATATAGGCAGACAAGCAGGTCTTTTTTTTTTTACTATTTCATGTGGCCCACCACCCCTCCAAGGGCATTCAAAAAACAAAATGACAACCCATTTGAAGCTGTTGAGACAAAATCACCCCCGTCGTACAGGCAGGGCAAAATGGCTGTCCAGATCTCAAAGCTGACTGAGGGTGACCCAGCCCCAGACTTGAAAAGGTTGGGAATCCTGCCTTAGGAAGTACTGTATAATATGCTTTTGATTTAAGAAGTAACTATTCTAGTCTGTTTTACTACATGTAATTAAAAAAAGGAAACAAATGGAAAGTACTAGGGCACCTTAGAAATTATTCTAAATATAAAAAATTATTATACAACTTGATCTTTTGTTGTGAAGATAATCTTCCCACTGAAATAAATCTGCTGGCATTTTAGGTGCCACAATAATGTCTTTTGTTTTTATTTTTTGTTTTATTTTTGCTAAAAAATGTCTTTTGCTCACTGACATTGAAATAAATTACATTGTCATAAAAATAGTGACACTTTCAAAGTGTTGTTAATAGATTGTGGGAAAGCAGTTTGGGATACAAAATTATAGTGCAGATTCCTACAGTTCTATCAAAAGCAATGTTTGTGGACATGTCTTTTATAGCATAGGCATAAACTGAAAGAGTACGTTAAACTCTTGAAAGTACCACTGCATTTGCAAAGTTAAAGGTCACTCATTCTTATAGGCTTGGACTTTGTCATGTTGAGTGTTTCCTGCATATGAACTGGCTTTTTTTTCTTATTAAAGAAGAGCAAACAGTCGATCCAATGTCATTGTCCAGTACAGAAGAACAACTGTCAGTTAAACTTTTTAGTAGCATTGACAGAGATGTGGTTGAACACAAATGAGAACAGGTTTCCTGTACATTTAACATTTGTGGAGAAATGTTATGCAAACCACATCTGCAAAATCTCTCTTCTACTAAACTACTACAGGTGCAGGAAACCTTCCCTCTTTTACATGGAAAGCAGTAAAGTAGAAATCTTTGTTTTCAAAGAAAGTAATGGCACACATTCAAGCTACCACTTCCCTTAAGGATGAAACCGTAAAAATAGCATTGAAAGCTGTATTACAGCAAATTTTTCACTCAAGGTCTTATAAGTGTGATATTAACTGTTTTCACATGGGTATCTGGTTGGACTGATGGGTTACACCCATCCTAAATATTTACAGTATGTAGAATTGGATCAAATACATAAGTTAAGACATCCTTATGGGATCAGATATTTTTAAAAAACCAGAAATAGTTATATTAACTTGCAAAACAGTGTCTTTCTAAGCTCCTAGAAATTGACATTTATCAAAGTTTTTGAAAATTAAGTTGAGCAAATTAACTCCACTGCACATCAATGATGTATAATCCCGCATGTTTCCATGCCAACAAATATTGTTTACTGAAACAGTGGGAAGGACAGGTCCCTGTGATTAAAACAAAAATCACATTAGAAAAATTCTAAGCCTATACTGCAGTATCAATGCTGATAGCAGCATTTGCTTTATGTTGAATATTATAGATTTGCTTCAGCAATGTGAAAAGTAGGATTGACAGGAGAAGAAAAATATTTATTTGGGAAAAATCCAAGTTGGGACTCTGCGACTGTGATGACAATAAGACTGTGTGGAGAATAGAATAGAAAACCTCTTCAACTTCTAGCTTTAATGTTTCAAAATGTTAACTGATAAGGATACTTAATAGTTTTTGTAGGTGTCCGTATGAGATATAGCTACTTGTAAAAGTTTACACCAGGGGTTCCCAACGTAAGGCCTGTGGGCCAGATCCAGCCCACGGCTCCATTTCATGTGCCCCCTTACAAGGGCATTCGAGAAACAAAAAGCCCACTCCTCTGAAGCTGTTGGGACAAAATGGCCACCCCCATTGTGCAGGCAGGGCAAAATGGCCATCTGGACCCTGAACCTGACTAAGAGAGTGAGACCTGGTACCCAGCTTGAAAAGGTTGAGAACACCTGGTTCACACTTATAAAAAATATCTTCACTTATTGGCTGAGTTTTACCATGCTAGTTCACCACTGAGACTTTAATCTGTATCCATCAGATATCTCACCTTGTGAAAAGGAGGTTCTGGTCTCATTTTACTCTTTTATTTAACCTTTGTTCTGCACAGAGAATCAGGGAATTTGCACAGCTCAATGCCCTTGAGGACTTCCTAATCAGAAAAGGAAAATGGCCAACATTTGGGACATGAATTGTATAAAGTCCTTAGTGTTTCTTCCACCATTCCTTGGGAATCCCATGCAGGAAAAATGCCATTCTGAACAGGAACTGAATAATCCTGCACAGACTGCCACTTCGTCCATCAAAATTGTCCACAACAATTATAGAAATCTTGAGATTTCCTTCCTAATTTCTTAGGGGGAGGGCAAAATTTCATAAAGAAAAAAATTAACGGTAATGTTAAAAGGTGGTGTTTTTTTTTTTCATTTCAAAATTTGTTTTTTTTGTATTTGTATTTTCAACTTATATGCCGCCCCACTCGCAGAGCGACTCTGGGCGGCTTACAGAAGAAACAGCTACAATTACATAGTACATACCAAAGCACAAGAGCAATTACAGATATCAAATACTAAATTACAAATATTACGTATACAGTATATATGTGTCCAATATCAGTTACAATTACAAAACATTAGATTAGAACATCCTAAGAAATAATCAAAGATGCTGTAATATAATCATTAAGATTGATATTTGTATGTAGAAGGATATCAAAATTGTTTCAGTACATGTGTTAATAATCAATGGTCAGGAAAATATAAAAAACATGAAAGTTATGCATCAATATATGGTTTGCTAATATGTTTACTAAAGGAAAATATACAATGTGCAACATAACAATTTGAGATAGTCCTACAATATTTACAATCTATCATAAATAACCTAAATAAAAGATTAACTAATGCATAATGTAACCAAAACTAATATTATTGCAGTAAAAGAAATGTATTTTTAAAACCACTCAAAACTATGGCTTCTCAAGAGCTTCCGGATGCTAGGGACAGAGTTTAACAAGCAGACTTATCAGCCTCTTCACCATACAGGTAAGAGGCTACTTCAGGTGTTCAGGAGATCTCCTCTAGCAACCTGAAAGTGAGCGAGCCCAGTCTACCTCATAACGGTTCTTTAAAAAGGGTTCAGGATAAAGTCTGGGAGCTCCAGTGCCTGCAAAATGTGGACACATCATGCCCACACTGACCCTTGTGAGCTTGAAAGAGTGCACTATGCACTTGTCTCAACATGCCAGAGGGAGCATTCAGGGCCCTCTCTGTAGGCATGTGTGCCATCACCCCAGGAGATTTTGCCCCACCCCTCTGCCCAGCAGCCCACCGGGTGCACTTCCTCCCTCCTCCCACTGGAGTTCACACCGCCCCTCTGCCCAGCAGCACAATGGGAGCGCTTCCTCCCTCCCCTAGCACAGATTTTGCTCCATCCCTCTGCCCATCAACCTATGGGAACGTTTGCTCCCTCCCCCCAGCACAGAGTTTGCCCCACCCCCATGCCCAGCAGCCCAATGGGAGAACTTCCTCCCTCCTGTCTGTGGTAAGACGGGTGGTGGTGTGGACGGCAACCTGTTGGGTCTGTGGTGAAGGAGAGTTTGGGCACACAGTCTCTAAAAGGTTTGCCATCACTGCTCTAGGTTGTTAATTTTAATGTTCCAGACTGTTGAAAGATACGTGGGAAACGTCATAAAAATATATCAAGTATTTCTAAAAGATGGAGCCAGGGCATATGTTGCCTATGACATGCCTAGTAGCATTTTTTTCAGAGCATAGCCCTGTGATGGTGAACCTTGGCACTCCAGATGTTCCTGGACTTCAACTCCCATAAGCCCAATCATCCTGTGAATCCACACAAATGGGTTTACTGCGATTCATCCAGCCCATGCTGCCTCATTGCTCCCAGAAGTGGAAGTAAAACGTCCCCGTATGGGAGCGAGAAGGGCAGCACAGGCCGGATGAATTGCAGTAAACCCATTCATATGGATTCACAGGTTGCTTGGGCTTCTAGGAATTGAAGTCCAAGAACATCTGGAGTGCCAAGGTTCGCCATCACTGACATAGCCTATGAAAGCTTGCGCCAATTCACTATCAGAAAAATTAATCACAGCTTTAGTTTCAAACAGCCGAAGGTGAAACCTGGAAAATTAGTGCTTTTTCCCAGAACTGCATCACATATCTTGTATCATGGTCATCCTCCTCTGCCAGGAAAAATGAAAAGGTCATTCCCATGGTTTTATGTAGAATTTTTGACATACTTATGACATCACCAAAAGCTAATCTGAAAGCTATCATTGTGCCTAGAGTTCTAAGGCCATTTCCTAATGAAGGACATGTGCTATCCTTGAGTTTATTTTGCAACTGGATTTGCTTATTTTTCAGACATGATCAAAAGGATGTTCAGAGTACTCTGGAGGAGACACTCAAATCTAACAGGCCAAGAACATTTTTATGGCCTCAGTGGCCAGCAAAGTAACATCTGCAAAGCAAATTGCCTTGTGTTGAGATTCTACTATTTTGTCTGCTGACTGTGGGTGCTCTACTTAGAAGGGGGGGGGGGCTATTACTTTATCTTCATATAAGATTATTTACAGAAAATATGTACAAGCTTTTGAAAACTTCAGGCAAGAAATTGCATAAAACATGTTGTGGCACAGGAAAGTTGAGGTGGGACCTAACGTGATGATGTAGTTGTGTTGTCAGTATGGGGGGGGGGGGCTTAAAACAGAATGAGCAAGAAGTGGTCTGTAGATGACACAACAAAAAAACTTATCTCTGCTGAGCAGGTTTTACAGTGGCTTCTGTGACAGTAGTTTACATAATGCAGAAAATACTTTACCTTGATATTACAACTGTCATCAAGAAGAATGTTTTCCAGTTTTAGGTCCCTATGGACGACGCCATTCTGAAGCATGGAAAAAAAGTATAAGGTCAGTCAGAAAGAAGAAATTGTGGGAGGGCTTAATATTTGATGACTAAAAGAAGCAAACCATCAGGGTGGTCTTTACATTTACACTTCAGTCATAACACTTGCAATCTAGTAACTAGTGACAGGAGATGTACAGTCTGTGTGGTTAAGGGAAGAATGGCTGGAATCTCTCCACCCAGCCCCAAAGCATCTAGAACAGCAGGGGACACTTTTTTGGAACTTAATTCCAACCCCATTCCTCCCCTTACAGTATGAAAGTAATACATTCTTTTCAGGCACCAGAAAAAAACTCTCACTTTCTCTTTCTCTCTTTTTCTAGTTGTAAATTAGTCCTTAGAACAAAAACAGGTTCTTCCAATCTCTGGCCTTTTAGGTACAAGTTAAATCCCTTGTTATCTGTCGGATGGTCTCTACCTCAGAACAAATCCCCGCATCACCTGGTCATCACAGTCAGCGCAGCTCCAGGTGTCGACCCTGAGGATGGCTCGGAAGTCTTTAACTAGAAATAGAGCCTTCTCAGTGGCGGCACCAACACTGTGGAACACTCTACCAATAGAGAGCTGTGCCAAGCCCCATCACTGGCTATCTTTAAAAAGCAATTAAAAAGGAGGCTTTTCAGAGTGTTGTCCCTTTACTGATAAATTAGTCGGTCAGGTTCAGTCCCTGAGATGCTTAAGTGGGGCTTGGCCAAAAAACAGTTGGGAACCACTGCTATGGAAGGACAAGGATACATTTTAGGATGATGCATGTGCATGCCTTTGGGTAACATCCATAACTTCTAGTCACAAACTGCCATGAAATATTTGTATCTATAGTCCATAATCCACACGCAACATACAACAACTTTTAAATTTTTAATCTGTATTGTTCTGATGTTCTATAATGTGTTAAACCGCCCTGGGTCGCCTTGGCAAGGAGGGCGGTATAGAAATGTAAATAAATAAATAAATAAATAAATAAATAAATAAATAAATAAATAAATAAATAAATAAATAACACAACAACACTACACAAATGCACTTTGTTCAATGGTGGGCTCAATATTTTTTTACTACCACACTGTGGGCATGGTATGGTGGGTGTGGCCAGGAGAAAAGTCCTGTGTTGGACCCGAATTAGGACTACTTTATTTCAAAACTTGAATGGGCAGAGCCAGCCAGAATGTCTGCTACCGGTTCTGGCGAAGTGGTGCGAACCTGCTGATACCCACCACTGACTTTGCTTTAATCTAGTTGAAGAGCTTTGCTCACCTTGTGGCAGTAATGCACAGCAGAGACAATTTGCCGGAAGAAGTGCCTCGTCTCCCTCTCATTCAACCTTCGCCTTTCACTGATATAATCATACAGTTCACCTTTGCTTGCATACTCCATGATGATCACAATCTTATCTTTGTTCTCAAATACTGCAGATTTAAAAAAAAGAAATACCTCTGCACTTTCAATAGGTTTAAGAATTAAGGACACACAAACACACACGACCATTTTGAAACCAAGGAATATATTGTCTTTGCCATAGTAATTCCCATCCTGAGGCCGCCTGCTTTTCCCCATTGTAGAAATCCGCAGATCAGTCTGTTTCTGGTCTCCTTCAGTTTCATGTGTTTATTGGTAAATTCATTCATGCTTTTCCTGTATGTTTAAAAAATTACAAGAAAACGTGTATTTTTTTATATGTCATAAAGCACACATTTGTAAATGTATTTTATTACAGAATACATATTCTGTTTGCATTTTGGTATGGCTTTTAGCTGGTAGCTGTATTACAGTGAATTCCAAAAGTTAGCTATATTCCAACAGATACACACCATGTATATTTGGTTAAGAATGTGAACCTACAAAATGCTTGAAACCACAGTATTGCCTTCGGTGTTTTATTAGCCTTTCAAGCTGGAAATGACATACAGTGAAACTTCACTGATTTTTTTTAAAAACCCAAACATGTAGAGAAACTTGAATTTGTGCATAATTTTTGACACACAAGTAGTACTTTACCTTTTAGAATACTTTGGGTCACAATCTTATTGGACCTGCCTTTAACTGGTATTGTCAACTATTAAACTTGGAACTTTATACAGTAAAACCTCGGATAACATTAAAACCTGGTTCCACAAGTCTTGGTGTTATCCGATTTTTAGTGTTAGCCGATGCATGTTAAAATCCTATGGGATCCATAGAGATACATTGTAACCACACAGGCTTTAGCAGTTGTTATCCGATGCATCCCATAGGATCTTAATGTTATCCGATGCAATTCTCCCCCCCAGATTGCTTAATGTTATACGATTTTAGTGTTATTCGATACTAATGTTATATGAGGTATTACTGTATATGCAAAGCAAGTACATTCATAGCATGCTCAAGTGGGGGCTGTATTTTATTGTATTATTGTTTTTTCTTTTTATGTAAAATTTATTGATTGCATTATCTGTGCTGCATCTGTTGTTATATTTTTATATTATGCTGTATTTATATTTGAGATTGTGATACTGTATATGTTGCTTATGTTATGTGAGCCGCTCCGAGTCGCCTCAGCGAGGCGAGTAGAGCGGCATATAAGTCTAATTTAATAATAATAATAATAATAATAAATAAATAATAGCTATTGTTCTTTCTCCCAAAGATTAGTGTTTGAAGAAACATGTCCTACCACGCAAAGATATGTCCCACCACATATGTGATACATCACAGCAATGATCATGGAATGTCCTTGTAACAGAATAAGCCCTAAATGGTGCTTTTTCTGTTAGCTTTTTACCGACCTAAATGTGTTTTAGTACTTTCAAAATGGCGATTCCAGATATGGGGGAGAGAGAAAATATGTAATATATGTAAACATCCTTGCCTCATAGTTTTAGTGAAATGAAACTGATTATGAGATTGACACACCTTGCTATTTATTTATTATTTTATTTATTTATTTATTTATTTGATTTGTATACCGCCCTACTTGGTACAACCGACTCAGGGCGGTTTACAGAGACCATACATACAGGACAATCAAAAAATATAACATAGATAAGATCATTGGTTGGAATCCCCAAGGGGGAAGGCCAGAAGTGTAACCCAGACACAGAGAGAGCGAGCGCTATTCTCTCTATGGAATGCTGTGCAGCCATTCTGAAAAATGTGAGACTTCTGGAAGGAGGGGGGGTGAGAACTTTCCCTGGAACCTTTAATGGTTTATTTCTGCTTTGAAATGCTTGCTGATCTTTTGATGGACTGTATCCTGTATTTTACAATGTTTACAATATATTTCTTGAAGAAACTTGGAGTGGTTATTTGGCCTAATGCTACCTTTTCTACACGTATCCGTGGCCTGGGTTGTCAAGCAAGGGAGCCACAACTCAGAAGAACGATGGGGCCTACTCGAGAGGAAGGTTCCTTCTGTTACAGTCCTATTTTATAAAACACTGTGAAATATTTTTATGGTCCTTAAGCTATAAGATATGTGTATTTGGTTTGCAGTATAATACTTCCCTATATTTTAAACTGCTGATAGGTTAAATTGATTCAATACAACTCAAATCGGCTCCCTCAACACCCAAAGGGATAAAAGAGGAAGCAAAGAAGAAACAAAGAAGAACTCCAGTCGGCTGGTTCACTATGTATTTTAAGGTAAAGATTTCCCTTGCTCGAAAGCCAGTCATATCTGACTCTAGGGTTCAGTGCTCATCTCTGTTTCAAAGCTGATGGTCATGTGGCAGGCACGGAATGCTGTTTACTTTCGCACTGAAGTGGTTTCCTGAAACAAGATCTCTAGAGATGATTTCCCTTCAAAGGATTCTGACATTATGTAAAAACTATAATTGGGGAACTCCATCATCCACGCTCTTCAGCTTTGGCCCTGAGCATCTACACAGCAGAGTATGTTGCTCCAGTATGGAGCACATGCCCACACGCCAAACAAGTTGACATTACTGTTAATGAAGCCATGCATATAGTGACACAATCCCTCAAACCTACACCAGTTGAGAAAATATACCCTGAGAGAACTAAGCAAGATAATGACCCTCAACACCCTCTGAACGGATGTGAGCCTCATGTCCGCTGGTTCAGATTCAGGAAGAGCTTTATGGCAAGAACACACATTCTTAAGGGTAAGGTAAAGGTAAAGGTCACCCTTGCTCGAAAGGCAGTCGTATCCTACTCTAGGGTGGACATGTGGCAAGCACGGAATGCTGTTTACCTTCCCACTGAAGTGGTCCCTGTTTATCTACTTGCAATTTCTTGCTTTCGAACTGCTAGGTTGGCAGCAGCTGGGACAGACACAGGAGGTCATTCCGTCATGCAGTAGTGTACCTGGGTATCGAACTGCTGACCTGCTGCCTTCCAGTCAGCATCTTAACCACTTGAGCCACTGCAGTGAGCTACTGCAGTGCACAGAGCACTGCATTGAGGCTACACAAGAACAAACCCAAATTAGAAGATGGAGGAAGGAGCTCACTGGACAAGGAACATTAAATGAGGGTAGAGCTGAGGAACAAAACCTCCCCTATGTCACTAGGAGCACCCTGAATAGGGTGAGGGTTGGAGTCCATAAGGGCAAGACCAACATGCTCAAGTGGGGGCTGCTGACAGAAAACAACGCATGGTGTGAATGTGGAGAAATATAGAATCCAGCTCATTCACTGGTCTGCCGATTACTGCCAGAAACATACACTGATGAAGATTTAACTTTGTCCAATGACAAAGCAAAGAAAGTGGCTTCATTTTGGAAGTCTAGGGTTTGATTGGAACATGAAAAAAGAAAAATTACATAAAGGGGGATATGCAGGTCTCTAAACTCCCCCAGTTATAGTATTATGGACCTTCCATCAGGTCTCATGCAGCTGGCAAGCCACTAGAACTGAAGTTTGGAGCATCCCCATAGGCTTTAAAGTCTTCTTGGGATCTGAATTGGCCCCATTCTCTCAGGATGGCCAGTAAGATTTCCTTTGCTTTACTGTGATTTCTCCTGAGCAACAATGGTCTTCCTGGCTCTGCCGCACCCTTTGTCTCTAACTCCTGGCTTGATTCTGACTCACTAGTATAGAGTGCCATTTCCACATTCTGTTACAAAATATGTCAGACACCGTACTACAATGGATCCCTAACATGCCTTCAGTTAGCCAGTTTCACTTATCAATCTCTTTATAGCTCCAAAGCCCTTCATGCCACTTAAGTCTTCATCTAAATCCTTCAATATAGCATTTTTGAGGGAAAATATATATTACAATATGAATAAAGATGCAGCAACCTATATTATTCGAACCAAAACAATGATGAGTACCCTTGGTTGAACTTAATAATTATTATATAATAATAAATACAGGCCATATCAGTCCCTGGAAAATAGATGGGGAAGAAGTAGAAGCAGTGACAGATTTTACTTTCCTAGGATCAAAGTTCACTGCAGATGGCGATTGCAGCCATGAAATAAAAAGGCGACTGATTCTTGGGAGGCAAGCAATGAGAAACCTGGGGAACATAGTGAAAAGTAGAGACATCACATTGCAAACAAAGATTCGCATAGTCAGGGGAATGGTATTCCCTGTGGCAATGTATGGTTGTGAGAGCTGGACCATTAGGAAAGCTGAGCGCAGAAGAATAGACGCCTTTGAGATGTGGTGTTGGAGGAGAGTTTTGAGAGTCCCTTGGACAGCGAGGAGAACAAATAGGTCAATCTTAGAAGAAATCAACCCTGACTGCTCCTTAGAAGGGCAAATAATAAAGATGAAGCTAAAGTACTTTGGACATCAAATGAGAAGAGAGGATTCACTTGAGAAAGCCTTGATGCTTGGAAGGGTCAAGGGTAAAAGAAGAAGGGGACGGCCCAAGATGAGATGGCTAGATGGTATTGTGGAGATAATGGGCACAGAGCTGAGCGAGTTGAGGGGGATGGTGGAGGACATGAGTGCCTGGCGGACAGTGGTCCATGGGGTGGCAGAGGGTCGGAATCGACTGTGCGACTGAACAACAACAACAAAAAATACTAGATGCATCAACTCAATAAAGGGAGGCACAGATTTCAATTTGCAAGATATGTACAGGGCTATTGATAATAGGATCTTGTAGAAGTCACCAATACATAAAGCCACAATAATCTGGAAGCAACTTGAGGACTAATAACAAGTATGTGCCATCATGTTGATTATGATCAATGGTGACACACTTCTATGAACTTCTAGATCAGTGTTTCCCAACCTTTGGTTTTTGGACTTCAATTCCCTGAAGCCTAATTACCCAAAGCACTGATCAGCCAATGTACTGACTTAGGCTTCTGGGAATTGAAGCCCACCAGTGTTCTGTGGAACATAGTTTGGGAATTCAGAAGAAGTCCACTATTCCTCTGGGGATGCTCCAGATTGTGTAGCTTGCCCAAGACTACATATACCTGTTCTCCTAGAAGACATGGTGGGAAATCAAACCCCTGACCCAATTGCTCCAGCTTATTTGAACTATGCACCTGTCTGGTTTAACTTACAAAAGTGTTATACAGTACAAGTGTTGATTGATACTGTAGTTATCAGCTGCTGCTTCTTCCATGAATTTAGTTAGTTGCAACTAGAAGATGGATTTAGGTCACAATCTGTGAATATCAGCAGAAGTTGATATATTTATCAACAGTATTTGCAATAGATAGCTCAGTGGTTGAGATATCTAGCTGTGGAACCAGAGGTTGGAAGTTCAATTCCTAATTGTGTTTCCTGGGAGAAAAGCCAATTTGTGTTATCATGGACAAAAAGTGAATGGTAAACTACTTCTGTATATTATCTATCTAGAAAACCATGGAAAGGGTTGACATGAGTCAAAATTGATTTGAAGAAACACTATTATTAACTATTTTTAGAGGAATTGAAATGATAAAGTCATCTCCTATGCAGAGTTCTAAATTTTAATAGTGGAGGGGGGGGGGGCAAAAGTAGCCAGATACAGAAAATGCAGGCACCAAGCCTTCCCATCCATTTTCATATCCAGAATTCTGGGATTTACCATTGGTAAGGCATAATATCCTACTCAAAAACATACTGGTTCATCAAAATGGAGACATTCTTGTTATGCGTGACAAAAACAGATCCTCAAAATAATGTTTCATGCAAAAATATGAAAACAGCATATGCACATTGGTGACTGAAAAGCTAAGAAATACAAAAAAAGTGTAAAACTATTTTGTCAGTTTTTTACATATTGCTTAAATCTTTACAAGATGGAATAACAGGCAAACATACATTCCACTTTATTTCTACATTTCTGAGATTCTCAAGTAAAACTTACAGTCATAGTTGTACAGTATTGTTATTTTTTTAAAAATAGCCATCCACTTTAAGGGCTGACTGCTTTTCATTTACATGTAACCGCAGGATAAGAATTTTAGTTTGTTGTTTCAAGAGAAGTAGCCAATCTCTTCATGCTGGAACCATGTGAATTCTCCTCATGCCTTTGCTCTATATCAGAGCAATCTCCTAAATTAGTTCCAGTGTGTTGACATTCCTTCCATCTGGTGTCTTTCCATAAAGTGGTATTTTTATTACCCTCCTTAGAGCAGCAGACAGAAGTACCTTTGCAACGATACAAAGTGCTCTTTTATTAAAGGTCAGCCAAATCAGAGCAGCAAGTAAGTTTGTCTTCAATTTTAGGAATGCCGTCTAGAATAACCTTTTCATTCACAGAAATCAGAAGGGTTGGTTTTTTTGTAAAAAAATAATAATCTCAAGTTAAAGAAGAAAATTATTCTAAAATAATTTTAACATGGGAAAACTATTATCTTACTTAAGCTAGAAACTAACATCAGAAATAGCCTGTAATTAGAGATGAAACATATTAAGTTACAGAGAGGTGACAGGCAGATTTTCCATGTTTATGAATCAGACTACCAAGGAATCCCAAATTTAAGTTCTAAAGACCAATTAAAAGAATGTAAGCTCTGACACTGAGATGTGAGAAGGACAGGTTTCACTTACCAGTAACTGTCGTTCTCCGAGTATGTTGTTTGGGGATTCACACTGATGGGTTCTGCGCCTGCGCTGAATCCTGAGCGGAGCTGGAAAGCTGATTGGATAAAGAGTTTTGAATGTGGGACCGCCCACCATGCCCAACCCCTTTAGGCGCCATTTCGCGCTTTCCCCTCAGTTTGATATTAAAGCTGCCCGCTAGGCATAAGGCCATCTCAGGCCGGCAGCCCTGAGGGGAGGCAGGGTTGGGTTGTGTGAATCCCCAAACAACATACTCGGAGAACGACAGTTACTGGTAAGTGAAACCTGTCCTTCTCCTTCGTGTTGTTTGGGGATGCATACTGATGGGTGACTAGCAAGCTCACTTACTTGGATGGTGGGCAGCCGGCGTCCTGAGATGTGGGAGAGCGCGATGGTATCATGGATGGGCGGTCATCAGCGAAGAGGATCGGAGACCAGCCGTCAGGATGGATCTGCCCCGTCTGACATCGGAAGCAGACCTTGTGTCAACCCGGTAGTGGGTGATGAAGGTGGAGGACCTGGACCAGGTAGCGGCCTTGCAGATGTCCTCCATCGGGATGCCTTCGAGGAACGCAGTGGAGGAAGCCAATGTCCTGGTGGAGTGAGCCCGGACATGAGGCGGGGGTGGCAGAGATGACATCTCATAGGCCAAGTAGATGGTGCTTGAGATCCATTTGGAAAGTCTCTGGGCAGACAGAGAGCGTCCCTTGGACCTGCCACCATAGGCCACAAACAGTTGCTTGGCTCTCCTGAAGGACGCAGTCCTTTGTGTGTAGAACAGCAAGGCCCTCCTGACATCCAGCGAATGCCACACTCTCTCTTGTGCAGACGAAGGATTCAGGAAGAATGCTGGAAGCGTGATGGACTGGGCCAGGTGGAATTCAGTCAGGACTTTGGGCAGAAAGGCCAGGTCCGGGTGCAATACTACCCTATCGGGGTAGAACTTGAGAAAAGGAGGGTCAGACCGCAGGGCTGCCAGTTCTCCTGCCCTCCGGGCAGAGGTGATGGCTACGAGAAAGGCAGTTTTGTAAGAAACAAACTTAATGTCCACTGTAGCCATGGGCTCAAAGGGCGCCTTCGTGAGCGCGGTGAGCACAGCAGTGAGGGACCACTGAGGAGGTGGTATCTTTACTGGAGGGTAGGCATTACGCAGTCCCTGGAGGAATCTTTTAACAGTCTTGTCTCTGAAAGCGGAGGCCAAGTGGACTTTTAGGGATGAGTGTGCAGATCCTGACTCAGCCAGGTGCAGGAGGTAGGACATGACGTCCTGCAGGGATGCCGAGTCCACGGTGCGGTCACTGGATGCTAGAAAGTCTATGAAGCGACGGTACTTGGCATCATAGGACTTTCGCGTGGAAGGTTTCCTTGAAAGTTCAAGGATCCGTGTTATGTCGGGCGGATAAGCCAGGCCGTCAGGTGTAGGCTCGGCAGATCCGAGTGGAGGATCCGACCGTCCTCCATGCGGAGGAGGTTCGGATCGGTGGGTAGGCGGAGGCGGTCGCAAGCCAGGGTTTGGAGTAGCGGGAACCACGGCTGGTGCGGCCAGGATGGGGCGATCAGGATCGCCCAGGCGTTCTCCACACGGATCCGTACTAGGACCCGTTGGATGAGAGGGATCGGAGGAAACATGTACAGCAGTTCCTGGTGCCACGGCACCATGAAGGCATCGCCCTCCGATCCGAGGCCGATCCCCGCCCGGGAGCAGTAACGGCGGCACTTGGTGTTGATCTGTGTCGCGAACACGTCTAGGCTCGGTGTGCCCCACCGTTGGCACAGGCGGTCGAACACCGATCCGTCCAGTTCCCATTCGTGCATCGCTGACCCTTTGCGGCTCAGGGAGTCCACCTCTAAGTTCAGCGTGCCCTGGATGTGGACACCTATGGGGAACACATGTACCTTCAGGCACCACTCCCAGATCTGGACCGTCAGGTGAAGGAGGGAGAGGGACTTGGTCCCTCCTTGCCGGTTGAGGTAGGCTAGGGTCGTGGTGTTGTCCGAAGCGATCTGCACCACGCGGCCTGCTAGGGACAGTCTGAAGGACCTCATCACCTTCCATACCGCTAACAGCTCGAGGAAGTTGATGTGGCGGTCGGCTTCCGCGGGCGTCCAGATGCCGTGGACCCGTAACCCGAGGCAGCACGCACCCCATCCGTGTGTGCTCGCGTCGATGGTGACCTGGACGGATGGCGCGGGGAGGGTGAAGAGCTTCCCGGCGGTCACATTGCGGTCCGTTGTCCACCAGTTCAGCTGGTCCCGCAGTTCGGGGGTCGGTGTGAGCCACTTCCCGAGGTTGTCGTGGGTGCTGTCGAAGGAGGCTAGGAGCCACGACTGGAGCGACCGCATTTTGAGCTTGGCGTGCGAGATCACTGCTGTGGTCGACGCCATGAGTCCTAGTAAGCGGAGAGCGTCCCTGGCATGGATGCAACGACTGCCTTGGATCCGAGCCACTACCGTGCGGATGTCGAGCAGACGTTTGGGGGGAGCGTAGGCTCTCAGAGCCAGAGAGTCCAATACGGCTCCGATGTAGTCTATTCGTTGAGTGGAGGTCAACTGAGACTTCTTGTAGTTGACCCGTAGACCGAGACTCTGCATAAGGGCCAGGCAATGGGCAACATCGTCCTTGGCTTTCTGTTGGGTTGGGGAGCAGACCAACCATTCGTCTATGTACGGGAACACTTGGACGCCTTGCAGCCGAAGATGAGCAGCCACCGGCGCCATGCACTTCGTGAATACCCTCGGAGCGGTGGAGAGGCCGAAGGGTAGGCAGGTGTACTGGTAGACGTCGCCGCCGATCTGGAAGCGTAGGAATCAGCGGTGTTCCCTTCTGATGGATACGTGGAAGTAGGCATCCTTCAGGTCGATGACGGTGAACCAGTCCCCGTGGTTGATCAGTGGGAGGATGGAATGAAGAGTCACCATCCGGAACTTCCTCGCGTCGATGTGCTTGTTGAGGAGACGGAGGTCCAGGATTGGACGTGTCCCCCCGTCTTTTTTGTCCACGAGGAAGTAGCGGGAGAAGAACCCTTCGTGAGACTCCGACGCTGCAACCGGTTCTATGGCGCCCTTCTCTAGGAGAGCTGATAGTTCTTCCTGGAGCGGTGGGGACGGATCGGTGACGCGGACCCGTCCGACAGTAGGGCATTTCCTGAACTCGATCGCGTAGCCAGAGTCTAAGATGGTTAAAACCCATCGGTCTGTGGTGATGGCAGACCAGGCCGATAGGTAGTTGGCGAGGGGACGGTAGGGTAGAGTCTCGGTCACGGAAGAGTCAAACACGTTGTTTGCCCTTCCGTTCCGTGCGTTTACCAGTCTGGTGACGCTGCTGGTAGCGTGGACGGCTGGGTTGTGGTCGTGGCCGGTAGGGCTGGTACCGGGAGTAGTCGCCTTGCCTCTGCGGTGGGCGAGGTTGGTAGGATGGACCCGCCTGGGACGTCGACGGTTGGTCCTGCTGGTAACGGTTGGACCCACGGCGTGGAGGGCGGAGCTGTTTGATGGTGGCGTAGTCCCCCTTCAGCTCTCCCAAGGAGGTGTCGGTCTCCTTGGCGAAGAGGCCCTCACCGTCGAAGGGGAGCTCTTCCACCAGCCGCTTGACATCGTCTTGCAGGTCAGCGGAGCGGAGCCAGGCGTGGCGACGAAGCTGGATGGCAGAGGCCAGATTCTTCGCCTCCGACTCCGTGACGTGGCGGCCCGTACGGATCTGCTGGAGAGCGAGTTGGTTTCCCTCCATGCAGACCCTCTCGAAGTCCGCTCGCTTGTCCGGTGGTAGCAGTGACTTGAAGGACTCCGCCTGTTCCCACAGTCGGCACTGGTAGCCCCCCATGGCCGTCGCGTAGTTGGACGCACGGAAGGACAAGGAGGCATTGGCGTAGACCCTCCTGCCCAGTGCGTCCAGTTTCTTCCCTTCTTGGGTCGACGGAACGGGGGTGCTACTAATCGGTGTCCGGTGTTGGGAGCCTTTCACCACTCGGGAGTTCGGCGCCGGGTGGACGTGTAAGAAGTTGGAGTCTTCCAGTAGTCTGTACATGGAGTCCACCCTGTTGGACACCGAATGGGAAGAGACGGGTCTCTTCCAGATCTCCTTGGCTGCCTTGGCGATCTTCGGGAGTAGCCCCAGACGGACGGAGACTAGCTCCTTCCGGTCGGCCATGCCGCAGACGACATCTTCACATTCGTCCAGGGGAGCCTCCGCCCGGATCCCCAGCGTGGATCCAAGGCGGGTGATGAGGGCCGTGTACGTTTTCTGGTCCTCCGGTTGGGAGCCATGGACGGAGCCGATGTTATCGTCCGGGGATTTGTCAACCGCAACCGGTGGTGGCCGATCCTCCTCCTCCTGGTCCGAGGAGTCGTTGGAGCCTCCTGATCGCTCCGAGACGCTGGGCGGTGGCAGGTAGGCCTCGGGGTCCGAGTCCGACCAGTACGGCCTGGCGGATCTCGGATCGCTCCCCGGCAAAGGCAGCTGGTACGGAGGGAGAGAGGCCTCCGACCGCGCCTGCTCCACTCGTTGCCTCTTCGGTGCCGGCCCCTCGTCACGGAGCGGTGGTGCCTCCGTGGCTGGTTCGGGAGGCAGAGGGTGCTCCACGAACTCGGATGGTGTCGGTCGAGGGCCTTGGAGCTCGGCATGCAGCTTCCGCACCATCGCCTCGATAAACGGGGCGATGAGGCTCAACTGGGGTGGCGCTTCGGAAGCCAGACCAGGAGCCACGGAATGGTCGCGAAGAGAGGTAGATCGTCGCGGCGGTGGAGGTGGAAGGGCCTCTGGCGACGGCGGAGGGCTGGGGGCCCTCTCCGGTGTGGTTTCCCGGACATCGACCGGCATCCTGCCCGGCGTAGGTGGGGCTGCAACCGGGGCGGATGCTAGGGAGCGTGGCGGCGAGGGGTGAGCCGGTCCCGGGGTCGGCGGGAGAGAAGACGTAGAGCTACGGCGCTTCTTCTTCTCTTTCTTATCTTTTTTCTTCTTCTCCTGCTCCTTCTTCCGTTTAAACAGTTCGGAGGCCGACGGCCGTGAAGAAGGAGCAGAGGTCGAAGGAGCAGACGTTGAAGCAGCGGCCTGCTCTGGAGCTGGGGGAGGCGGTGGTGCGAGTGCGGCCTCCATGAGGTAGGCTTGGAGGCGGTACTGGCGGTTCTTGATAGCGGCCTTCGAGAAGCCTCTACACACCTCGCAGGTCTGGACCTGGTGGCTCTCCCCGAGGCAGCGGAGGCAGCACACGTGTCCGTCCGAACTAGGGAACTTTCTCTTGCAGGACGGACACTGCTTGAACGCTGCCGCTGAGGCCATCCACCGAGGTAGATGGCCGAAGAGAAAAAATTATCCCGGCTGGGAGGCCCCGGCACGAGATTGCAGGAAAGAACAGTTTCCTTCTTGGTTTTTTTTTTTTTATTTTTTTTACCGGCGGCTGAGGGCGAGCCCCAGCCACACGAGGACCAAGGGATCAAGTCCCCTGGTCCGAGAAAAATTGTAGGGTAGAAAAATTGGAAGATTCTGAGACAATCTCAGTTAAAGTACTCACAGCTTTTTTTCCAGGCTCCTGCTTGCGCAGCGGAAAAAAGCAAACTGAGGGGAAAGCGCGAAATGGCGCCTAAAGGGGTTGGGCATGGTGGGCGGTCCCACATTCAAAACTCTTTATCCAATCAGCTTTCCAGCTCCGCTCAGGATTCAGCGCAGGCGCAGAACCCATCAGTGTGCATCCCCAAACAACACGAAGGAGAATCAAGGATACTGTGATTTCAAAAAGATACAGTGCAGAATACTATGAAATAACCAAACACACATGAGAGATAATGTTGTTCATTCGTTTTGTTTCTGTTCAAAGTCTGAAAGAAAATCTATAAAGGGTTTCCCTTCATGGGAATCCTTAGGGTTATTAGATCAAAATTCAGAATGCTCCTTTATGATTTAAAAATAACAGGTTTTAGGTGGCAAGAACTTCTGTAGATTGCAGTTTGCTGCAATGAAATGCAATCTTCACTTGATGAAGTGGGTTGCTGTTATGCCAGATAAAATCTGTTAATCTTCAATGTGTCACAAAAATCTTTACTGTTTTGCTGCAACAGACGGACATGGCCATATCTTCGTATGATCTAGAACACACAGAATCACACAAGGTGATACTGTTGAGCTCTTCTCTCAACAGTATGACATTATCCAAGTTACAGCTAACTGACGTTTGCACATTAAATATTTGAGTCCTCAAGTTTTTGTGTATGCTAATCAGGCATATAAGACACTTATCTCACATATTCTTTACTTTCTGCTGGGCGCCTAATGCTCAGGAGGCATTTTATGTAAGATTTCACACGTATATTGCATTTTTAAATGCGACATACGCACAGGGGGCCGCATCCCCCCACATGATGTCACCAGCGCACCTCAAGCAGCATTTATGCGTACGCATCCATGTGACATCACCAGAGGTGCATCGACGACATCACATGGGTGCGTGGGCATGCACAGTACCTGCCTGCGCGCCTCCTCCTCCTTGGGCATTCGGTCTCTAAAAGGTTCGCCATCACTGCCCTAGGACATACACATCCATTTTTGCTGTTATTTTTCATCTTTTCTGGAAAAAGAAAACAGCCTATAGGAGTGATAAAAGAATGACAACACCTTGAAAAATTCTGACAAAATGCCTCTAAACTGCCCTAGATACCTTTTAAAACTAACTTTAAGAGGTAACTAGAAAATTAGACATTTCACCAAGAGCAGGCAATCTCTAAAAGGTTGGGGGTCAGGTTCTTGCCCTCAGACCACATCATGAGAGACTTGGAGCCTGGAAATTGTCAGTAATGGACATTTTTTAAAAACATTCCTTAGTTTGGGAGATCATAGGGGACTTCATGTGTTTTTTAAGCTACAAAGTGCTCTTCTGGGGGACTCTGGAAAAAGGAAACACACTTTTTTTGCATTACATATAGTATGCCCCCCCCCCCACACACACCATGTAGGTTCTGAGAGAATATTGAGGCTAAAAAATGCTTAAGAAACCACATGTGGCACACAGGCTACATGTGACCCACCTCTGTACTGAATTAATAAATTAACTTTTGTTCTTATTCATTATGCTACTTTTGAAATGTTACTTTCTTTTGTTCCTTTCATCAAAAGAAATCTGTAATCTCTAATTCAGGCATGCCCAAACTTGGGGTTCTGCAGCCCAAATATGCCCCCCGAAGACAATCCATCAGGCCTGCAATGCCCTTGCCAAACCAGGAAGAAAATATAGACACTTCTGCACATGTGCAAAAAGCAGCCATTTTACATCTTGGTTTGGTTTGGTGTGGATACTTCTGCAAAGTAAAATGGCTGCTTTCATGCATGCGCAGAAGTGTCTGTGCCAAGCCAGGAAGTAAAATGCCCGCTTTCATGCATGCGGATTAGCGTCTTGCCAAACCAGGAAGTAAAATGGCCACTTTCATGCACACACAGGAGCACCACACAAAACCAGGAAGTAAAATGGTCACTTTTTGTGCATGTGCAGAAGCGTCAATGCTAAACCAGGAAGTAAAATGGCCGCACATGTGCAAACATGCCCTGTTCTGGGGACGTGGTCTGGCCCACTCAGCTGTTCCAGGGGCCTGGCTAGGCCCCCAGCCCAAAAAGTTTGGATACCCCGGCTCTAATTCAAGCTTTGCTAGTACAGTACTCTAAATGAAGCTTTCACTGTATGGAATAAAGATGGGAGATGGAACAGACATCTTTCACGTGTACCACATCTTTCACGTGTACCTCTTTTGTCTATAACTATTTGTTCCTTAAAAAAAACTACTGAAAATCCATTAAGGAGAGTAAGATAGAATAGTAAAATAATGTCTTTTGATTGGAAACTCTAGGATCTAACATTGTGGAAACATCCTTAATTCATTTTATTTTGCTAGTAGACTTTTAATGGATAAGCGTCTCCACATATTCTCCTCAGGTTTTAAACCTGTGTAAAGCATTGCCAGATGGGATTCCTTTTGAAGTTATTATGTCCATAGAAAAATATTTCCACTCAAAAGATTTAACTGTTAAACAGAGGCTTTTGGAGAGGAAAGGGTAAAGGAGGGGCAGCCAAACCTTTACTTTTTTTAAGTTAAAATTTATGCATTGAAAATCAGAACACTTCTGGAAAAGTCACCTTAATCCACCCAGTCTTTAAAAATTACTTGAAAGCACTTCCCTTCCAGCTGTAGCAAAAGGCTGCCAATTACAGTCCTGTGGAGAGGATGGAATTTCTTCTGACTCCAAACTGGGGTCTGCCTCTTGCAGATAATGCAGGAGGAGATAAATTCATTTTGATCAAGTTACCAAAAAAATTCTAAAACTAGAAAGCCTCTTTACATACACGTGGATTTGGATACCACTGCAAATGGGCAGTTTGTGTTGACAATGGGTTGGCAAATGCAGAGGTTAATTACATTTACCCAAACAAGGTCAAAGGATACCAAAACATGGATCTTGTTTAAGGGAAGCACATGTTTTGAATCGTGATATAAATATCTTGCAGTGAAAAAACAGCACTTACACTAGCAAGACTCAATGCATTCAATGACAGGCAGGAGTAGCTTATGGACTGTGGTGGGAGAACATTTCACCCCAACATTTCAAAGAAAGGCATTCTCCCAAACTCAGTCATCAATTGCTCTCATCAACCAGTAGTCTACAGTGAAACCTCCTTGTGTGCTTACATGGGCTTCTGGTAATTGAAGTCCAACAACACCTAGGGCATTGATGGCTAACCTTGGCACTCCAGCTGTTCTGGAATTTCAATTCCCAGAAGCCCTAATCAGCAGGAGTGCTGACCTGGGCTTCTGGTAACAAGTCCAAGAACAACTGGAGTGCCAAGGTTTGCCAAGGACACCAAGGATGGCCACCTATGGTTTAGAACAGGGGTCTGCAAACTTGGCTCTCCAGGTGTTCTTGGACTTCAATTCCCAGAAGCCCAAGTCAGCACTCCTGCTGATCAAGGCTTCTGGGAACTGAAGTCCAAGAACAGCTGGAGAGCCAAGTTTGCTGACCACTGGTTTAGAACAATGCTAAGCAACTTGTGTGAATCTAAATGTTGTTGGTCTGCAACCTCAACCGTTCCTCATGACAAGATGTGTTGACTAGCTAGAAGAACTTTTGGAGAGCCACAAAATGCTCATCTTTGACCTTGACTGAGACCCGTCTCTTTTGCCTATGAGACAATGAGTAATCGCTGCCACATGTTTCTCCAAGATGAGATTGGATACAGTGGCAGCAAGATTTGACTGTACTGTTTCCTGGATAAGACACTGTGAGAAATATGGCACTGCAGGCAATTGCATTCTAATGAGGTGTCTCCATGGCAACCATCTTCTACTGTATTACTTCCAGACAAACCTGGCAAATTAGAAGAGCTGCAGTAAAGAAATGTTTCAAGTTACTGATGATAGATGTTGGCAGGAAAGCTTCCCCCATCCCTTTGTTCTCTTGTTATGTAATCTCTTCAAGCTATGATAGCAATACAATGAAAACACTTCATTTTGTTTCTGACCATTACCATGATGCATAATGACTTGATATACCTTACCACACCAAAACAGTAAGCTAAAACAGCTTGGAAAGCAAATCTATCATACATGTATAAGAACATGAAAAGCTCTAATAACATTTCTAGTAAGTATTGTTGCTCTCAAGTGGGTAGAAAACAAAATTTAAAGAAGCCCTGGTATAAAAAGATATAAAAGACATCATGCTGAATGAATATGGTATAGATCAGTGGTGCCCAAACTTTTTTCTGTGGGCTGGTCCCACCCTTGACATATAGCTGTGGGGGCTGGAGGCGGGCTGCTTCCGCTGCTGACCATTTGTATGTCAGCAGCAGGCTTCGCTCCTGCTGGTCCGAGCAGCCTCTGCTCAGTCCCAGCGCTTCAGAAGTCTCTTGCAAGCACGCCACATGACTCTCTCAGTGCTGCGGAGAAAACTTATCTGACAAAGCGATCCAGCTTGCAAGAGGCTTCTGAGGGGCTGGGATGAACGGAGGCTACGCAGACCAGCAGGAGCAAAGCCCGATTGTTACCACCGGCGCAAGTGACGTATTACTACATCAGGTGGTGGGGACGGGTGGAGGGCGGTCCATAGTTTGGGCACCGCTGGTATAGATGATGAAAATAATACCGGTCACTAACCTTCATATATAGTGATGATATGAGGATGGCTGAGAGATGACATGATCTCAATCTCCCGTCTGATGTGAACCATATCTTGTTCATCCTTAATTTTGTCCTTACGGATAGATTTTATTGCAACCTATAAATTCAGGAAATTGAACATTATTTTTAAAACACAGCAAGCGAAAGTTAATTTATTAGGAGAAATCAGATGTTAGATGCTGGCAAAACATGGAATTAGCAAAATAAAACCTCAGAATACTTACACCTTTTTATTTCATGATGACAAATGCACTACATGTTATAAAAAGTAGCAGTCTTTGGACAGAGATCTTTATTTGTACAACTATTCATATTTATTTATACTACAATTTTTAAATAGACACAAAAAACCAATTCAGGGTTCAGCTAAAATGGCAACAAATTTCAAAATCAAGGAACGTAAAGCAAACATAATTTTTAAAAACAGGAACAAGCCACCAAATCATGATACAATGCGATCACAGCCTTTTGGAAATAAACAAGCTACTCAGCCCAAAATAATGCATCAAACATAATTACACTGTTAGGTAACATAATATACTTCACAGTTATGATGCTAAAGAAAGTGGAAGATTCCCATTTTTCATCACTGATCTCTGAACTTGCACTTTCATGTCCTGTACCACTCTTATGCAATTACTCTGTAACCATATCCTTCCTGCATCCTTCCTTAATCATGCAAGTAGACTTCTTTCCAAAGAGATCAGTGGGAACAGCGGAAACAACAGGCAATTTTGCATTACAAACTCACAGTCCGAAAACCACATGGGAGTGTGTGTGTTGCCAATGAAAGATAAACATATAATGGGCACAAAATCAGATCAGGCAGCGTGATGAAACATAAGCTATGCAGCACAATGAAACAGAGGCCAAATGGCAGGGGGAAATCCCACCCCAAATAAAGTACTTCTAGATAAATCTTTAACATTTAAAATTAAAATATAAAAAAGACAAAGATTTAGCAATTAAACTATGCTAAGCTCACATCTTTCTTCTACAAGACTCTGCTTTACAGAAATAACCTTCTTCTCAACACACAAGTACTGTACTTCTCTATGCATAATATAAAGGTCCTCCCTTTACATTTACTACAGGGGTACCCAAACTATGGCTTGTGGGCCAGACTTGGCCCACACCACCATTCCATGTGGCCCACCACTGCCCTTGCCGCACCCAGAAGTGGATGGTTTATGTCAGACGTAAAATGCGCCTGCACATGAGTAAACACACACACGCCTGCCGTAAACGCAGAAGTGGGCACATTTATGGCTGTCGTAAATGTGTCTGCTTCTGGGGCATGGTCAGACTCACGATGCAAAAAGTCCGGGCGCCTCTGATTTACTACATACCCTCCCATCTTGTTTATACTGATCCAGTCAATGTTGTCATCTATACTGACAATCATAAAATTAATACCTTTATTTCTTTATCAGAAGGATACCAGAACATAAAGGGAAATATTATTTGATTAAATTCGACTAAATTCTGATAAATGATTTGAATAAGAATGCTGATTATATATTTAATGTCTTCTAACCATTTGATATATTCACATTTATTATTCAGATGTTATAAATAATTGTATATTTCCTTAAGGCAACATTTGTGGAAGGAATATATTTTCATGCTGGCTATACAGAATGCATTGTAAGTGGGCAGCTATATAAATATGAATTATAAATAAATAAATAAATTGCACTGTCATGGGCACCTACTCAAAAAAGACTCTCTTTTATAACTTTTTTTAAAAAAAGTCCGATGTGGCCTACTGTAACAAGGCTCAATTATGTGTGTATTCATTTTAAAATATTCTTAAAGTACCGTGTTCTTTCATTGAAAGCTACACATTAGTATTACTGAAGGGGGGGAAATCAATCATTATAGCTTTTAAAGGAAAGTGACAAAAAAGTAGCATTTCCAATGCAGGAAGACTATCCCTCACTTATAAAAAGTTACCTCCCTTCCATTATATGAAAAACTGATACAGTGGTACCTCGCTTAAAAAGCATAATGCATTCCACAGGATTGCTCTTTAAGTGAGTTTGCTCTTTAAGCGAAGCACCATTGTAAGTGACCAGTTGTGGCTTCTGGCTGGGTGTGTGTGTGTGTGAACCCCAATTTAGTTGTTAAACAAGTTTTTGGTTGGTTTTAGTTATTAAGCGATGCGACAATTCAGAGAAAATTCTGCTCTTTAAGCAAGTTAGCCTCTAAGCAAGGCACTCTTTATGCGAGATTTTATTATATAACACATGAGTACTACCCAGCTTTGCATTAGTGCCAAGTATCAGGAATTGACAACAGGAAAATAATGGGATTAGTAGAGGCTGAAACAGTTTATACAGTGAGATATTCTGATATTCTTTGTCTAGTAAAGCTTTGATTTAAGGAATTAGTTAAATGCAATTTCAATCATAAGAGAAGTAAACAAATGCTTAATCAATTCCAAAGGAGTGGAAAGCAACTTCAATTGGCAGGCAAAGCTTGGCTTTCTCCCTTTCTCCTATTATTCCCTGGAATAGGCTGCAAGTGCATATACGCTCCGCGTGAAAGAAGGATGTGGGTGGCTTTTGGAATCAGATATGCATTCCTGAAGGGAAAAAATAAATATAGACATTGATAAAAATATGCTTAGTATAAAACAGCCCTGCATTTGGCTCTCAGAAAGAATGTTGAAAGGACATTATTGTCAAATACGTAAGGGAGCAAATTCTTCACCATCTAAGGTCAGTAGTGGGAATCACACCATCCATGGAAGAGAAATAAGCATTTTTGGGTCATGATCCTATTTGAGAAATTAAAGAAAGTAGACTAGACAGGGTCATGTATTCTCACAAGCTCCCTAAAAGTACACTGTTTAAAATACATATACGCAGAAGTTAATGATGTCTCTCTTTTTAGTACTACTTGGCTGTTGATTCCTTGATTCTACTCCTTCAACAGAACCAAGATAAGACAGCACACAACTGTAAGATTCATTCATTCATTCATTCACTCACTCACTCACTACTCATTCCTGCCTCATTGGCTTACAGAAAAACGAAGAGGACAAATTGTTGAAAAGCTGTAATTGCTATGTGTTCTTGCTACTGCAGCTATAACCTTAAGAGCTAGGTGCGAGACATGAATTCAGTGCTGAAGTTCTTTGGCTTACACAACTCCCAGGTGGCTAATAAAAATGGAAAGCCTTGTTAAAATACAATAAGCAGAACAAAAGATACATAAAAAGAGCCTTAAAAGCCATCAGAACTCTGTTTATACACCGGAGAAACTCCTAAAAATTTTCAGAGCCTTATTCAACAGGAAGATAAACAATAAGGTCTTTGCTTTGTTCCGGGGAAATCACTTGATTGGGATCAAAGGAGTATCTCTGGGAAAGGAAATCCACATGCAAAGTAGTGCAATGAAGAATGTATTCCATTTTGTCTAGAACAATCTTCCAATGTTTTGGGCATCATCCAGCTGATCAACAACCACAATTCAGCATTTTTCTCCTTAAAAAGGGAACAGAGCTAAATGTCATCAGCATACCTCACTCTACATCTTCAGATGTACTCACTAAATGATTTCATGCTAATAAAACAAAAGTGTCTAGTCATGCCTGCCACATGACCACGGAAACATCTGCAGAAGCAGACAGTGGTGGCTCTTTGGCTTTGAAACAGAGATGAGTTCTGAACCCTAAGGTCAAATACTACTGGCTTTTGAGAAGGGAAAGCTTTACCTTTACTGTATGGTGGCCACCAGACCTCATACCATAAAGGTCAAGCAGTATTCTCATAGGAACATCTTCTGGAAACAGCAATCAAAGAGAATAACCACTGCAATATAGTGCCCTTAACAGATAATTTATTCAGAAAGTTAGCATAGTTTGCAGTATATTCAGCCATGACATCCTTTTCTTTCACCCTATATTGACAAGAAAAGATATAATAAATGTCAGTCAGGCCCCCTTACTTCATATGACAGGTTGCTTATCTATAACTGTAGTTCTTTGAGTACTCATCCTATAATCTCATACACTTTGTTTCTGAAACTATATAGACTCTCCCCATGATGTTCTAGGTCTCACTAGCTTTTGGTGGGAACCCCATTCCCACAGCATCTATCAGACTTGAATTTTTTTAAAAAATAGTACCTGTGTTAGTCTGTGGTTCAGGCATTTGGTGTATATAAACCATGCCTGTAAGTTTTACTCCTTGTGTGAAGAAGTGGACTTGATCCTTGAAAACTAACAATAAAAATATAGCAGTTAGTCTTTAAAGTGCTACAGTATTTTTGTTTTATTACTTTTTTGTTTTTGTTTTCTGATATGCCTGAGCATCTATCAGGTTATTGTTGCCAGAAGAACAGATTAAATGGCAGACTCTATGACAGGGATTCTCAACCTGCGGCCCATGGGCAGGGTGTGTCCCACGGCACCATTTCATGTGGACTCCAACCGCTTCTACCACACCAGGAAGTGCCATGTGGTGGAGGAAAGGCAAAATGGACAGACGCCCCCCAAAGCTGTCTGAGGGAACATGATCCCACTCCCGGCTTTAAAAGGTTGAAAACTCCTGTTCTATGGGGTAGGTATGGGTAGATGTGTGCATGTGTGCGTGCGTGTGTGTCAGTGTGAGAGAGAGACAGAGATTTCACATATGACTGCTTGCAGAATTATAGTACAGGATAGCAAGTCTCTTTCTTCTACTATCCCAAATTGGTGGTATAAAAATGCAATAAATAAAATAAAAATAGTCTCTAATTGATTGCACACAGGTGACCACCTAGTTTACTAACCAGAGGGAGCTGTTACACACTAATACTGTATGGGAGATGCACAGATAAATAAAAGCACCTACTCTAGCCTGAATGTCAAGTTTGTAAAAGTGCATGAATGTGAGCAGATGTGGGCAGGCAGGTGCTCTACAAAAGTCTGATAGAAGACTTGTAATAGAAACTTGTCACAAAAACCAATGCTCTAGATCAGTGGTGGTGAACCTATGGCACAGATGCCAGAGGGAGCACTAAGAGCCCTCTCTGTGGACACCCCAGCACAGAGTTTGCCCCACCTCTCTGCCTAACAGTCCAATGGGAGCTCTTCCTCCCTCCCCACAGCACAGAGTTCTTCCAGCCCCACTGTGACACAGAGGGCAGCCTGTTGAGTTTGGGCACTTGGTCTCTAAAAGGTTCACCATCACTACTCTAGATGAATTACACAAATTCATTCTGGCACAGGTAGACATGTGGCATCATTGCCAGAACTAAGAGAACTATCTTAGCCAGAGAGAGTTCAGTCTAAGGCAGTGTTTCCCAACCTTTGGTTTTTGGACTTCAATTTCCAGAAGCCTAAGTCAATTCTCCAAGCATTGATCAGCCACTGTACTCTAAGGCTTCTGGGAACTGAAGTTCCCCTATGGGGCATTGGCCCCATATTGGGTACCACTGGTCTAAGGTGAAATGCATATAACTTTATTTAGTTAGTTTCAAGGTTTCTAAGAATGTACATGAGAAGGCATATATGAGGTAGCCTTCGGAGTCCAATTGTCGAGGTCAGTTCTAACATCAAAACTGGGGCATCTAACGCAGCCATCAAGATTCCCTTCTATTTAGATTTAGACTCGATTTATATTTATAGATAGATGCATTGTGTACCAGTTTATTTTGAGCTGCTAAATCCACAGTCTGATACGACTGGCTTTTGAGCAACGGCAAACTTTACCTTACATATAAGTAGCCTTAGCATGTTCAGGGCAAAATGCTAATTAAGTTGTGAACCATCCAGAGAGTGCACAAGTACTTTGGGACAGTATATAAGTGTAATTTCCGTTGCTATTAACTTCAGATGAGAAAATTACTATTTGTTATGCATTTTCCTCAGTTTTTCTTAATTTTTGCTCTTGCACAGAGCCCCATCTATAATCTTCTAGAGCAGTGGTCCCCAACCACCAGGCTGTGGTCTGGTACCGGCCAGTCATATCAGACTCTAGGGTTCAGTGCTCATCTCTGTTTATAGCCAAAAAGCCAGTACTGTCTCCATCTGCAGACGTTTCCGTGGACATATGGCAGGCATGACTAGACACCGGAGTGCACAAAACACTGTTTACCTTCCCACCAAAGTGATCCCTATTTAGCTACTTGAAGCAAACCCATAGGAAAAAGAATCTTTATGTAACTCGAAGCAAAATGGTAGGAAATGGTGTAAATCAGAACATCGTTTTAGCATAAAATCATTATGTAAGTTGAATTTTATGTAAGTCAGGGTTTTACTGTATTTCACTAAATATTTATGCTAACCTATAAATGTAAAGGCTGTGTTGTTGTTTTTTACAATGTTATGGTATATTTAAGAGGGGCAAAGAATATAAAATTAGTTTCACTGCCGAATATCTTAAAAGTATTTATTACGAATGAAGTGGAGAAGACGAGTTCAATAACTTTGTTCTAGGTCAAACTGTCCTTGGTTAGTAGCAACAATACTGCTTTTTATTAGTGTGCCATTGTGGCAAATAGCCCCACTGGTGTACAAGCAAGTTCACTTCTGAGCTTTGCAACTCTCATCAACTTCTACAGTTTCAACTTCAGCCCCAAAATCTTTTCATAACCTGGAAATAACACTTCTTCTTCCATGTCTAGGCCAGACATGAAACTGCCACAACCAAGCCAACCTTTTGGTGAGTTTATTCTGCAGTTCCTTTTGCCTGACCTAGTATGAGAAAATTAACTGGCAACACAAGGTTGCTGATACCAGGGTATGCCCAATTGTGGTTCAAAAATATCACAATCTTCAAGGAGGCTCTTTCTGTGAACCTCAGAAATAACACTGACCTGCTATGAGCTGTAAGGATTATGAAAACAATGCACTCTAACTACTCAAGACCAATACAGAAATGTTAAATAACATTATTATGCAGAAGTTTACATACCAACATGAAAGAAACAGGGATCACGTGAGTGCCAATTTTAACTCCCCTTTGTAACTGTTATTTAACTTGACATGTAAATATACAAAAATACATAGTAACAAATTGTAATACAAACTATGTGACCCACCACCACCTTCACGACCTCGAGATTATCCATTCCATTTCTTATATTTCATCTCCTCTATTTACCACATCCAGTTTCTGTCAAAAAAAAAGACAGTTTCATATGCTGGCACTTGACCCTTTCCTTCAATATTTTTAAATCTATTCACTTGTAATAATCCTTTGCCAATTTTAAACTCTTATTTCATATGCACTTGGCAAAATCCATTAACGGTATGAAAACTGTAACTCCTTTACAGACTACACATCTGTAACTACTGATGATCTATTCCTACTATGCACAATAATTTCTGCACATGTTCATTCATAAATGTAAGGGCAGCTCTGTATAGTATTTAATAGAATCACAGTCTGCTTTATTATAGTAACTAAACAGAAAGGTACTTTCTTGTAAGTATTTATTTATTTATTTATTTATTTCTCACACTTGCTAACCCGCCCCAATCGGGCAAGCCCGACTCTGGGCGGCTTACAGCACAGAATAAAACACATCAATATAAAAATTTAAAATTCATAAACTAAAAACAGCATCTGGGGGTGTCGTCAAGGGTAGTATCCCTAGACTAACCACCCCACATGGGATCCCCCATCCCTGGAACCCCACACCTGTCCTGTCAGCCAGGTCTTTAAGTTCTTCCGGAAGGACAGGAGCTCTGTCTGCATGCGCAGCTCAGTTGGAAGGAGGTTCCAGAGGACCGGGGCGAACACAGAAAAGGCCCTCTTCCTGGTGCTAGCGAGGCGAGCCTCCCTAGCCGATGGAACAACAAGAGAGCCCCTCCGGTCCGCCCTGGTGGGACGGACAGATGTTCTTAGGGTGACGCGGTCTCTTAGGTATCCTGGCCCACTACCATATAGGGCTTTAAAGGTAATAACCAGCACCTTGAATTGCACCCAGAGACAAACTGGCAACCAATGCAGCTCCCGAAGCAGTGGCGAGGCCCGAGCATAACGCCCGCATCCCATCACTACCCGGGCTGCCGCATTTTGGACCAGCTGCAGTCTCCGAATGGTCACCAAGGGCAGCCCCATGTAGAGCGCATTACAGTAATCAAGTCTGGAGGTGACCAAAGCGTGCATGACCATAAGCAAGGCGTCCCGGTCTAGGAGCGGGCGTAACTGGCGTATTACACGAAGTTGTGCAAAAGCCCTCCTGGCCACGGCTGCCACCTGCTCATTGAACAGTAGCCGTGAGTCCAGGAGGACCCCCAGATTACGCACCGGGTCTGTTTGGGGCAAAACTGCCCCATCCAGAACCAAAGCTGGTAACTCCCGTGTTAGCACAGGGCCCCTTACCCATAGCCACTCAGTCTTGCCGGGATTCAGCTGTAGCCCGTTTTCCCCCATCCAGACCTTAACAGCTTCCAGGCACCTGGAAAGGACTTCCACTGCACCGCCTGGGTCCCCACGGGCTGAGATGTACAACTGGGTATCATCAGCATACTGATGATACCTTACCCCGTGGGAACGGATGATCTCACCCAGCGGCTTCATATAGATGTTAAATAGGAGAGGAGAAAGTACCGAGCCCTGAGGCACCCCATACTGCAGGGGCCTAGGGCTGGACATCTCCTTCTCCAGGCACACCGACTGGGTCCTGTCCCTCAGGAATGAGGAAAACCAGGACAACACTGTGCCCTGGATCCCCAAGCCCCGGAGCCTTCCCAGAAGGATGCCATGATCGACAGTGTCAAAAGCCGCTGAGAGGTCGAGGAGAGCAAGGACAGACGGTTCCCCTCCATCCCGCTCTCTCCAGAGATCATCCACCAGTGCGACTAGTGCAGTTTCGGTACCATATCCGGGCCTGAATCCTGACTGAAACGGGTCCAGATAATCCGCTTCATCCAGGACATCCCGTAACTGCTGCGCCACAGCTTTCTCCAGGACCTTACCTAAAAAAGGTAGGTTAGACACTGGACGGTAGTTGGAAATTACCATAGGGTCGAGGGACGGCTTTTTTAAGAGGGGGAGCACTAAAGCGTGTTTAAATGGTGCTGGGAAATGCCCCTCTTTTAATGAAGCATTAATAATCGCCTCGACCCAGCCACCTGCCACAGTCTTGGCAGCTTTAACTAACCAGGCAGGGCATGGGTCCAGTGCACAGGTCGTGGCGCGAACAGATACAAGAAGCCTGTCCACTTCCTCAGGGCCAACTGGCTCGAACTGATCCCAGATAACATGGCTAGACTGTGCCTTGGTCAACCCCAGTTCGGTACCTTCCACGCCGGGATTAAACTTCGAGCGGATCTGAGCGACTTTCCCCGCTAGATAATCCGCAAAAGCATCAGCAGATCCCTGCCAGCCAGGGCCCGGCCCCTCTTTGCCAAGGAGGGACCTGGTCACCCGGAACAGGGCCGCTGGGCGGTTATCTGCAGAGGCAATGAGGGCGGTGAAATATTGGCGTTTCACCGCCCCCATCGCCACTAGGTAGTCTTTAATAGCAGCTCTAACCAGTGTTCGATCAGACTCGCTCCGCGTCTTCACCCAGCGGCGCTCTCGGCGTCTCTTAGCTCGTTTCAGCTCCCTTAGCTCTTCTGTGAACCAAGGGGCAGATCGAACCCTACAAGCGCGGAGAGGCCGTAGCGGAGCGATTACATCCAAAGCTGCAGACGCTCTCCTGTTCCAGGAAGCAACAAGGGCTTCGGACGAATCACTTTGCAGGTCAAGAGGACAACACCCCAGTTCCCGTTGGAATCCTTCTGGATCCATTAGTCGCCGGGGGCGGGCCCACTTAATCGGCCCTGCCTCCCTACGGTGAAGTCCCGCCCCCAGGAAGTCCAGAGTCACCAGATAGTGATCTGACCATGGCACAGGAGTGATGTCTAATTTCTGTACATTCAGATCACTCTGCCACAGCTCCGACAAAAAGATCAGATCCGGGGTGTAGCCGCTGCTCCTGGTAGGACCCTGGATTACTTGGGTCAGGCCCACGGTTGCCATGGAAACCATGAACTCCCGGGCTACCTCCGAGCCAATCCCCAATGACGGCAAATTGAAGTCCCCCAGGACCATCAGCCTGGGGGTCTCCAATGCCAGCATGGAGACCGCCTCAAGGAGCTCAGGCAGGGAGTCTGCTACTCTGCAGGGAGGCAGGTACACGAGCAAGACTCCCAACTGACCTTTAGGGCCCACACGCAAGAACAGGGCTTCACAACCCGGAATATGTGGAGCCGTGGCCCTGGCCACTCCCAAGGACTTCCTGGCTACTATGGCGACTCCACCGCCCCTTCCCCTCTCCCTAGGCTGGTGCCAAACACCGAACCCGGCTGGGCAGAGTTCAGACAGGGGTACCCCATCCTCAGGCACCAGCCAGGTCTCGGAGATGCATGCCAGATCAGCCCGCTCCCCCAAGATCGTATCTGCAAGCAGAGGGGCCTTGTTGCAGACTGATCTGGCATTCACCAGCAGCAGCCTAAAGGAGGGGTCACTCTTGACCGGCTGCACAGGACCTAGAGGTGTAGCCAAGGGGCCAGAACACGGGACAGCAATCAAACATCTGGCCCGCGTTCTCCGCGTGCGGCCCGCCCCTTGGTACCCGCCGTAACACCCCATGCCCGTCACTACACCAATTTGAGCCCCATGGAACCCCTCAGACCCAACAGACAGCGCCCAGTCCCTCCCTCCTGGCTGGCAGGTCCTTCCTAGGTTCTCCCATCTGTTCCCCCAGCCCTGCTCCTGGTACTGACCATCCACTGCCGCCACTGCATCCACTGCCGTACTATTAATACCACTAATATAGTTCTCTTCGTGAATGAATTTTAAACTCATCTACACTCAGAAGAATGCAAATAATTCTTTCACAGTATGTTTATACTGTACTTTTAACACCAGAGCGTACGTAGCCTTCATTTGTTGACATTTGGGTGATGAGAGTGATGCCAGAAATTAAAACCTAAGTAGCTATGATCTTATTTGAAGAAAATCAATTTTAAAAGTTTGTTCATCAAATGTCTGACAGGGATAAATGAAAGTATTTATCTTTCCAACTAGTATAGAAGTTTGCCTAACTGAAAGATTTGGGCCAGGTCATAAACCAGCCTTGCTGCTAGCTCTCTGCAAGTCTGCAGCATTCTTTTTCCATTGCATCCTGAAACATCCCATACAGAAGAAGAATGAAGGATCCCACCTCCTCTATCTCTCTGCCCCAGTGATTCAGCGATCTTCCCTGATGAACAAACAGTGATCTCAGAAACTTGCACACTTTGTGGTGCCTTTTCTGGCTGTCCCAATTAAATTGCCATTCCAATCTAGATTTTGGAATTTGTTCGTCATTTCTTGGGGGTGGGGGTGGGGATATTTATACCAGTCATCACCTCTTATTACTAAAATTGAAAAACACAATGTGTCTTGTTAGGATACTCATATTAACTCTTCAATTAAGTTATGTCAGTTTCTGTCAAAAAGCACTGCGAAAGCCAATAGGTAGCTCATATAGTTCATGTTCCTCTTTGTTGCCAACACAAATCCATCCTCTGCAAACTCAATCAGAACAAAATAATCAAATCTAAGTAAAGTATGTTGTTATTTGTATAAATTATCCGGTCTCATTGTTTAAAGGTGTAATGAACGAAGTTGCTCCAGTTTTCCACACCAAGCAAGCAGTTATGCAATTTATACACAATACACCCTTGCTGATTTAAACCACTGACTTTTAGATTTATTATTCTTTCCTATTTAAAGTTAAATACTGTACTGTACATTTGTTCTTCCTATTACATCTAATGTCATCTGCTGATAAGATTTACAAAGTTCAAAACAGAGTGGTAATAAAATTGTACTGCAAATTTATGTCTTTAATTGCCCATTTTACTATGCAACCCATATTGAGAAATATTGTTGAAAAATCAGACATTTGTTTTCTAAATAGATAAGGAATTTACAGAGACAATACAGTAATACCTCGGATAACGTTTATCTCGGATAATGCTAAATTGCATAACATTAAGTAATCTGGGGAGGAGAATTGGATCGAATAACGTTAAGGTCCTATGGGATGGATCGAATAACAACTGCTAAAGCCTGTGCGGTTACAATGTATCTCTGTGGAGCTTTCACATTATCCGATCCATCCCATAGGATTTTAACATGCATCGGATAACACTAAAAATCGGATAACACCAAGACTTGTGGAACCAAGTCTTAGCGTTATCTGAGGTATTACTGTACTTCTTACTCCATGGCAACAATGAAATACTAGTGTAGACATAGCAGACAAAAGTCAATCAGGCACATTGTGATTTATTTTAATAACAGATGCATTGCCTTAAAAGACATCTAGTAAGACCACTTCAAAGAACACACAGGAAAACTAAAACAATCCTGTGAGTGATTAATCAGTCTTACATTCTCTTATATGTAGTATTCTTTGCTGGAAGACTTAGTCATATTTCTGAAGTACATAATACTCACCTCCATTTCTTTATCATATAGCCAACATAAATGAGTTCTAGAGAATTCAAAAGCTTGCGCACTCTTCTGGAATTATGTGATCCTAATAAAGTTATATAGTCTGGCCATCATAGTACCAGCAACTCAACGCTGACTGTCAGGCAGTGACAACTAACAGCCTTGGGTGCTGAAGTACACAGGGAAAGATGATGGTCCTCAATTGGATTAAATCCCACTTGAACCCATCTTGATGGAGAGCAGCAGCTTCATCAATACTGGCCTAGGGCTGATGAAAACTTTGTGTGCCAAAAGGGCTCAGGAGCAAAAAGTGACTCGTGGAACTGGATCAGTGGTACAGGGGTCATGCTGCAATGCAGAATGCAGGTGAAAGGCCACTGCATTGTATTCTCAGGCCTGTCTTCATGGGTGATCGCCAAGAGGGATCGCCAATATTCAGAATCGAATACGGCAGAAGAAAGGTATAATCTTTCTGTGAATTTTCTTTTGCTCAATTTACAGCAGTCTCTATCTTTTTAATGTACTTCAGTATTTCATTTCCCAAGATGTTATAGAAAAGCCTGTGTCCTAAAACCACGATTTATGTCTACTATGTACTTCCTTATAAAACACAAAGAGGGGAAAGAGGGGGAAATCTCCCTTATCAGGCATGTAAAGGCCTGTGTGTGCATGATAACTGTTAAACACAAGTTTTAATTTGCATGGACTGATCTTTTTTGTCCTTCTCCTGAGATCTTGGGTGCTTCTAAGTGTATGCATTTTACTTCTGCGCTGTTAATTTTCTAGCTTTAAGTAACATTATCCTCTCAACTGTAGTGACTCAGCAACCAAAGAGGAATTAGCGACTGAGTAGGATGAAGATTTTCATGTGGTCTGTTCTTCAGAGCGCCCAGCTTTTGAAACCGAAACAGCAAAGATAAAACATTAATGATGCATTAAATAAGTAAAGGATGGGAGATGCCTTTGCAACATTTATTTAACATCCTTCCTTCATTCTGCCCTTAACCTTGTCATAGCACAGGATGTGCCTTTCTACTTCCTAACCCCTGCATTGCTGCCAGAATGATATCCCTTCATTGTCTGGTATTTGCCATATGCCAGTGTGCAAATAAGCCCTAGTATGCACTGCACCCAATATTTACTCCTTTTATCCACCAGAATTCTAATATCCTGATCATTGTCTCAAAAGAATTGGGGGAGAGTTCCCACTGATAGTCCCCCCCAAAAAAAAAACACCAATCACCAATAGTCTCCCCAATCCTTCCTCTTTTATAGTAGTTCTTATTCTCCTGTCTCACTACACTACCACAGCTCTATTTCTTCTTGTTGTTGTCCTGTCGTATCCGAATCCAAATATCGGCTCCAGGCCAGTGTTGATGAAATTGTTGCCCTCCCTCAAGATGGATTCAAGTGGGATTTAATCCACTTGGGGACCATCACCCTTCCCTGTGAACTTTGACACCGAAGTCGTTAGTCGTCAGGGCAGCTCTATTAAATGGATTTATTTAATTTTAATAGTTTTATTACCTAATTAGCTGACCAGAGGTTTTCAGCACCACATTCTGAAAATCCATATATTCTCATTTTCCACCATCCTATATCCCCCCAAAAAATCTTTTTTTCTATTCTAATGATCTTATCTTCATGCCAATATAGTTTTTTGGCATTAACCTTGGCCATTTTGTCAATCTTTTTTACTTTTATGTCCAGTATTTTCATTTCTGCTTTAATTTTTGTTATTTTTTTACATATCTCTGCTTTAATTTCTGTCATTCTTCTGTGTGGGTTTCTCCATTTCTCTTTTCTTTATTACCAATTCTGTTTTAATTGCTTCTCTTTTTCTCTTTTAAGATCTTCTTAAAAGTTCTGTTTTAAGTTCCGATGTATTTTTCCTCACTATTTTCTTAATTTCAGCTAGTAATCCAGTTTCTTACTCCACTTTGCTCCTTTCACTCTGAGTTACTTCTGTTTTCATCTCTATACATGTTCATGTGTTCCATTTCCATGGTTTCAGTTTTCCACACATCTAAAAAATATGACCAGGTATGTGTACTTAAATATAGAGTTCACTGTTTTCCACAGTTTCACATATATATGGAAGATCATTGAATGTATCCCCCATGGATATGGAGGGGGAGCAATATGTACTCCAAACCAACATTACTGTTTGTCAATAAGTTCTAAGAATGTAACTTCTTCTCTGGACTTTTCTGGGCTATAAATCTTTGAACACTTTATAGATACAATGATTCACTTTGATACTGACATCTATGGCGGTGGGAGCACCAAAGGCAAGATTTTATGGACATCAGAACATCCTGAAATCAAAGAAGCAGAGTGAGATTTTTCACACCCATTTTTTTACTCCGCCACCCCCTATCCTTTGCCACTACATCATTCAGACCGACTATGAAAACCATTCGCACAGAAGGGAAAGCACAGCAGTTATCTTCATCCCCTTAATGAATAGGTGCTATTAAACTATATCACTTCCTCTTACAGAAAATAAATGTCACTCACAATTAGGAGAATATTTATTCATTTTCTTTCAGAGATTGAAAGTTTCATAGTTTAGCTGATGTTCATTCCAGATCAGAAACAGTCGCTCATATACTAGTTTCTCATTCATAACTAAAGCACCACTGGAACCAACTGCTTCATTAATTTTAATGTCAGAACACACTTTTTAATTATAGGGAGGTTTTATTTCCCACAAAATTATAACGGGAGATGAATGTGGATATGAAACAGAATGTCAAGGAACTCTCTATTAAAGTCAGTATTAAAAAGGATGGTGCCATAGGGTATAAAATCAGTGATGGTGAACCTTTTGGAGACTGAGTGCCCAAACTCAACAGACTGCCATTTGTGTCACAGTGGGGCAGGAAGAACTCTGTGCTGTGGGGAGGAAGGAAGTGCTCCCATTGGACTTTTGGGCAGAGAGGCGGGGCAAACTCTGTGTTCGGGTGCCCACAGGGAGAGCTCTGAGTACCCCTTCTGGCACACATGCCATAGGGTTCACCACATTGGTATAAATTCTCCCTTGTCATTGTTTTGTTTTATTATTTTTGAGTGATTTTTTTTACCAAAAACAAACCCATTAAATGTGGCATAAAAATAATAAATAGGGACAGCAAAGGATGAGATGATTACACAGTATCATTAATGCAGTGGGTCTGGATCTGGGTGGGCTCTGAAGGATGGCAGATGACAAAGGAGCAAGGCATACCATGGTCCATGGGGTCACAAGTGTCAGACTCGACTGTGTGACAGAACATCAAAAACTTTCAGATACCAGGCCAAAACATTCTACCATTTATTTTCAAGCCTTTAAACTATTGAACTGTGCCACTTGTCTACATTGTGTTTTACTTCATGTTTTTAGAGTTTGTAACCTGTCTTGATATCATTGGCAAACGTAAATATGTGGAACTTAAGTATGTTAAACAAACAAAATGGCATCTCCTTTGCAATTTGAAATGGTAAAATCAACTTTCACAGGTCAACATTCTACCATTTCCGTCTACATGTTCTTGCAGGCCTCACAAATGACCAATATCTTCCAGCAGTCTGGCTCTGTTGTTAGTTTTGATAGATTATACTAATATTTGTAGTATTTTTAGAAGTCTACTGAGAAAGATAGCCGTGTCCAGTCAATAGGTTTTTATTCCTCACATACTATAAGAGGGCAAAAATCAATGGCTGGGAAAGTAATTGTGCTGGCTGGGTGATTCCGGAACTAATAGTCCCAAAGCTCTGAAAAATAAGCACACCTTAAGGAAGAGGAATTTTCTAATGTTCCTCTAAAAACGAAATTAACAGTACAAAGAGAGTCATAAAAATTCTACTAACTGCACAAGACAATTGGGAGACAATCAACACCTACTTTTGGTAACATATGAAAGCTAATTTTAACAGAAGGTGAATCAATATGTTATTGCTTTAGATAGCTTTAGCAATGTTCAAATACCTCTGAAAATCAGCCAGAACATCACCAACATCTCTGGCTTCCCACTTTGGATGTACTATCATCCTTGGTGAGGGAGAGAAATCCCTTTTTTGGCTATTCCAGCCAGAAAATTATTTAAAAGTAGTATTGCACAATGTGAATTATTTAATGCATAGGAGTGAGCCAGTGTGTGTATAGACCACTCGCTTTTAAAAAATTGCTTTTAAACTATCTTGAAAGAGTCAACTATACTATTAATTTATACCATTTTTCCTTTAGAGGAGATTCAACATATAAATGACAATACTAATTTAATGCTAAACTCAGCATCCTTGTATGAGAATGGTTTAGACATTTTTTCCACATTAATTATCAGTTCTGTTTCTTAGAAAGAAATAATAAGTCCCTTGCTCAGCTAAAATGAAACCAAATCTGTTATGTTTAATAGAGTTACAACATACTACTGTACATTATTTCTGTAGACTCTGACAGAACATATATTATTTTGAACGACCTTTTACATCCCTCTTATGAGCACACAGGGGTGATGCAGTAAATAACACTGATTGCTTCCAATACAATAAATCAGCTTATAAAAACTCTGCAAAATCCTTTCTCATAACCCAACATTCACAAACCTCTTTTTCTCCTATTAAACTATGTGCTACAATGTTCTTAATGTGCATACCAGTTTAAAAGCATGTGTTTGAATTAGCTTACATAACAAGACATAAAATGTCATAGCATGTTTTGTTGGAATGATAATGAGAATAATTTGTGTGCAAGAGGAAATAAAGATACAGTATTGACTTTCACTTCATGGCAATACTTCAAATAAATGATTCCTTATAACAACTGAACTGTCATACCCTACAACCACATCCCAAGCAACCACCCAGCTGCGCTCAATAAAACTATTTTCCGATGTGCTGTATGTACACACAGACACCATACTTCCCAGATGTTTTCTGTGTAAAACATTTGATTTCAAATGCATAGCAAGTCTTTCCAAAAAGCCATCACATTTGTTTAATGGACTTGTACAGTTCAGCTAAAATATCCTGGAGCAGACATCTGACTGCATTTCTACTCTATGAGCCCCATCTGCAAAATGCACAAAGAGTAAAAGAGAATGCTTTGCATGATTTATGCTGCCTTTATGATCAGCCAGTTCATAAAGCACAAGCTTTGCTCAACAGACAACAACATAGACTGCTTTCAAGTGTATCTTTAAGCCATTTTTTCTGATTTAAGAAATACTTTCCATTGAAGAAATGTGTCCATTTCTGTAACAACAGGATCAGCGCAACTAAAAGCACAATCTGCCTCAAAGGCACCACTAGAAATATAATTTCCTGTTTTCCTCTCTTGAGGATGTCCAAGACAGATACATTCATAATGTTTATGGCAGCAGTTTTCTTTCACAGAAAAGCTGGAAGAAGGCAAATCAAGGTGCATAAAAAGGCATTACTGTTAATCTCATTTATCCTCAGAATAACTATGGGAGGTAAATTAACAGTTACAGTATTTTGCAGGTGAAGAACTAAAATTTAGGGAGTTTATTCCAATGAACTGACACGAACAGTCGCAGTTCCCCAGATCTCCTGATCTATGCTTGGCACTTATATTCATTGTAATCCTATGTACCGTATATGCTGGGGTATAAGATGACTTTTTACCCCTGAAAAACATGCCTCCAAGGGGGGGGGGTTTGTTTTGTACGCCAGGTGCACTTCAGTTGAATAAAATACAGTAATACCTCAGATAACGTTTACCTTGGATAACGTTTACCTCACATAACGTTTACCTCGCATAACGTTAAGCAATCTGGGGAGGAGAATTGCATCGAATAACATTAAGGTCCTATGGGATGGATCGGATAACAACTTTTAATATCAGATGACGAACAGGAGTTTGAAGGCTTTTAAAGGGAAACTGTCACGCCAGCAAACTTGCTAGGGACTTGCCTGGCACTTGCTCTCTCCCTCTATTTGTTATCTTCCTTCTATCATTGGCAGTTCCAGTTTGGTTAACAGATTAGAAAACAAACAGCATGGCAGCTCACATAGGTTTATTGTTCCATTCAACTTTAGTGAATTGTCTTTGGTGAATTACGTTTAATAAACTTGCACTGTTTTATGTTTACCGTACATGTTTGATAACATACAGCCTTGTGAGTTTTTCTGCATGTTATAAGCAGTTGAATATAAATTAACATGTTGAAATCAAATCTGATGTTCTTTTACTTTTTATTTGGTGTGTGGAAGGTGTGCAAAAGAGGGGGTAGTCTTATACAGCGAGTATATAGCAAACTCTGTATTTTGAGTGGAAATGTTGGATGGGGGTCGTCTTATATGCCCAGTCGTCTTGTACGCCGGCATATACGGTATGTCTAAATCTGTAGACATATTTCATAACTAATGAGGAAAATTGAAAAGGGGGGTTGAGTTGCATGGCTCAGTGGAGACCAGAACCTGGCTCTCCCATGTCCCAGTTCAGAATAATTTGCTAAAATAAAAAGGTAAATACTAATTTCTCAGACTATGTAAAGCTGCCACTGAAAACATCAACAAGCTATGATCTGTGTAATACTATTGAGAGGAACTGGATGTATCAAAGAAAACTGACATTTGTAAGGTAATTACATTAAAAAAAAACTTAGCAGGTAGCTGTTGTTTTACCAGTTGTGTTGCTTTCTCTAAAAAAATATGTAGCTTCTCTCGCACACAAAAATGACTAGATTTGAAGATGATAACTTTGTCTAAAGAATAAAAGTCTTGCAAATTGTTGACCTGTATGAATCTCCTTTCCAGGCCCCATGATGAACAAAATAAAAATTAAAAATTAAAAACATGACATTCTGAATCTAAATAAATTTGTTTGAATGTAAACACTGTATGTGCTTAAGTACAGAGACAGAGCTTCCAAAATATGTGTTAGGGATGCACTATAGATCCAGAAATTATTCATATTTCATAGCATATCAGGGGTATCTGCTCATTTCTGAACCAATTTGAAGCCAGGAAACCCAAAAGCAACGCTTAAATCAGGGGTTCTTAACCTTTTTCCATCATGGGACAGACTATGCCTGCTCAGATAGCTGAGCGGGCCAGACTGGTGGTTCCTCCAGCCAAAAATGTCGCCGTAAATGCGTTTACAACAGCATTTTCGGCTGTTTTGCCACTTCCAGCAGTGGTGGCAGGAGCAAGGGTGGCGCACTTTGTGCTATTTCCACTGTTTCTGGCAGTGGTGGCAGGCCACATAAAATGGTGCTGCAGGCCATAGCTGGCCCACAGGCCGTAGGCTGCAAACCCCTGGCTTAAATGAAGGCTCTCAGGAGCACTGAATATTGCTTCAGCACTGTCCTGAAGTTTAAAAAACTCACGAATAAAAAAACTCACTTAGAAAATTTTTTTAATACTGCAACAGAATAGGAAGCCCAAGGTAGAGGGAGAATGACAGATCAAGCAACAATCAAAAGTCCAAGTTCTTCCGGAAACCCCAATCACAGAGCCTCTAAAAAAGAAATTCGGCTATGGCTATGACTATGACTGGCTGTAACTTTGCCAAGTTAGAATGAAGAGAGAGATGTTGGTATAGTGGAACCTCGTATAACAAAAATAATTGGTTCCACAAGGCATTTTGTTATACGATTTTTTTCATTGTAGCATGCATCGTACAACGAAAATCCCTATGGGATGCACAGTACTGTACAACAAAAATCTCTATGGGAAAAATCGTACAACAAAAATCTCTATGGGGAAAATTGTACAAAGAAAAATATTCATTGTACGATTTTTCCCATAGAGATTTTCATTGTATGATGCAACTTTTTTCCCCAAATTCTCTTCATTGTACCATTTTTTTATTGTATGATGCATTCATTATATGAGGGTCCACTGTATTTGCTTCCATTGAATGTTCAGAAAATAGGCTGAATGTGGATTAGAGGTTCTCGTCCTTTTTGTTTTTGCACAGCAATAATCTCAATCCCATCAACTAGTGCCTGCTTGTGTGAGTATTTCATAGACGTAAGTGGGATTTGTGTGGGATAGGGCATGGTAACACTAGGAATAGGCTATCAAAATTGCACAGTTCCTAATAAGAAGGTAAAGAAAGGAAGGCAAGAAACAAAGAAGGAGCTAAGAAAACTGGTGGAACCTTTGTCTGCATACTGGAAGATGAGAGGTCACTGACTGCACTGAGTATGAACAGCATCTCCATCCAAGTTACAGTTTTTCATTTCCCCAAAATATGTAGAAGTATTTCAAAATATTCAGATACAATTTGAATTAGATGGGTTACAAATTAGCTCAAAGCAAATTGACTGCAATTTGTGAGACATATAATTCAAACCTAATTGAAGCTGATGATATTCTCATTCCCCTACTGCAGGGTGGCAAACCTATGGCACGCGTGCCAGAAGTGGTACTCGGAACCCTCTCTATGGGAACCCATGTGGTTGCCCCAGCACAGAGTTTGCCCTGCCCCTTTGCCAAGCAGACCAATTAGAGAGTTTCTTCCCTCCCTTGTGTTGGCACTTTGCGATAAATAAGTGGGCTTTGGGTTGCAGTTTGGGCACTTGGTCTCTAAAGGGTTCATCATCACTGCCCTACTGCATGTATTGAGCTCTCTTTTAAAGTAAATCAGGAAGTTATTATAAGCAGCAGAGCTTCATTCAAATATAAGACTTGTCATGGTCACACGAGTCCTTCATAGTGTTTGTAAGTCACAAAAGGATGCACAAACAAGAAAAGTCAGATAAGGTACTGAAATAAACCAACAAGAATATTAGGTAGCCAACAAAAACAAGGTCAAGAACTAGTAATGCAGTCCAGTCCCAGTAACCAATACCAGAAAACTCTGAGATGAGATCATAGGTAGTCAGTTTCATCATTATCAAATACAGTAGAGTGTAATGTTAGCAGGCAGGCAGCGCAAGAGGCTGCATCATCAAAACCAGTCTGTTTTCAAGCGCTGGGCTGTCGTCCAAAATTCTAAGGTTCAAGCCTAGAATTCTGTCAAGTAACCTGCTCAACCTGTCAACCAGAGTAGGCAGAAGCATGGTCATTAGGGCAGAAATGACGTCAGACATGCTGCAGTTAAGAATGCTTTCTTCAATGCTCCAACATTCTGAGAGCAAAATTTGTTGCATTCATGGCTGCCCTTCCCAGCTGTTTCCAATTAGTCATCAGGTGCCTGTTTGACCTTGAAATGCCATTTGTGTGGCTGCTTTAAAAGACAAAGCTAGCACCACTCCTCTGGGCAAACACACAATACATATGTCAAGCCCTCCTTGGGAGGATTTATCTGCTCTTCTGTCCTGAGCTTCTGAGAGGGTGTTGCCAGCAGAGCTGTCGAATTCCCCACCTGACCTGGCTTCCTCTATCTGGAATACATCATATATGTCTTCTGAAGATGACTCAGCTAAGGGAGGCACAGCATAGAACCATAAAGAAAACAATGATTCGAAGCAGAAACAAGGAACCCTCAGCCCACAGAATCAACAACCAACTCAACAGCTTCTTTGCATCGATCTACTGCTTCTCATCAGGAACAAAAATATCTCAGCTCAGATTGGTGGCTGACTGAAAGCAGCAGATTTGGCTCAGGAAATATCTCTTATTTCCAATTACCAGTCACAGATTAGAGATCTTCTCTTGCAATATGCCACGGACTTTTTAATGCCTTCAGCATGGCCAACGAAGGCATTTTCAAGACCAACTTCAGGGACAGAGCAATCATTCTGCCATTCACTCCAGTGATTGTATAAGGGGCAGGGCATGTTGACAGTTCTTCTCAAAAGCAGGCTAGTTTATTTGTGTGTGTGAATGTACCAACCTAAATACCAAAAGGGCAAGAACAAAAACAAGCACATTCAACTCTTCATCTACCCTCCTAATCCTACTGGGCAACTGTTAGGTTCTATCATCACATGACACTCAATCTCACACTCCCTAGTCATTTAGTTTATCTTCAATGGAAACATTCAGCACTCACTGAAACACTAAATGAGATAAGGATGGACTACTCATCCTTATTTTTAAAATATACACAGCTACACAAGTTGGAATCAAAATTGCTGGAAGAAACATGAACAATTTGAGTTATGCAGACAATATTAACATAATGGCAGAAAGTGAGGAAGACCTAAAAAAGCTCCTACTCAGATTGAAAGAAGAGTGCGAAAGCTGGCTTAACACTCAACATCAAGAAAACCAAGATACTGTATAGTAATGGCAACAGGCCCTATCAGTCCCTGGAAAATAGCTGGGGAATAAGTAGAAGCAGTGATAGATTTTACTTTCTTAGGATCCAAGATCACTGCAGATAGTGATTGCAGCCATGAAATTAAAAGGTGACTGATTCTTGGGACAAAAGCTATGAGAAACCTGGGGAACATAGTGAAAAGTAGGGACATCACCTTGCAAACAAAAGTCTGCATAGTCAAAACAATGGTATTCCTGGTGGTAATGTATGGTTGTGAGAGCTGGACCATGAGGAAAGCTGAGCGCAGAAGAATAGACGCCTTTGAAATGTGGTGTGTTGGAGGAGAGTCTTAAGAGTACCTTGGACAGCGAGGAGAACAAATAGGTCGATCTGAGAAGAAATCAACCCTGCTCCTTGGAGAGTCAAATAGTGAAGATGAAGCTAAAGAACTTTGGACATCAAATAAGAGAGAATTCACTTGAGAAAGTCTTGATGCTGGGAAAGGTTGGGAGCAAAAAAAGAAGGGGCCTGAAGAAAATGAGATGGCTAGATGGTGTTGTTGATGAAATGGGCACAGAGTTGGGCAGGTTGAGGCGAATGGCAGAGGATAGAGATGTCTGGCGAGCAATGGTCCATGGGGTCGCAAAGAGTCGGAGTCAACTGTGCAACTGAACAATAGAAAAACCTAGGGATAATTCAAATTTGACCTACATATGATAGGCATCATATAGGTATAATATTCCAACTGTATAAACCAAAAGTTGGACTGTATTCTGTGATTCTTCTTCTTGTACTGTATCTGATTCTGAATATTGGCAATCATCATGGCAATCAGCCATGAAGACTATCCTGTGAATATAATGCCGTGGCCTTCCATCTGCTTTTTACATTACAGTGTGACACCCATACCACTGATCCAGCTCTGCGAGTCACTGGCACGCAAAGTCCTCCTCAGCCCCAGGCCAGTATTGATGAAGCTGCTGCCCTCCATCAAGATGGATTCAAATGGGATTTAATCCATTTGGGGACCATCACCCTTCCCTGTGGACTTCGCCAAGGCCACTAGTCCTCAGGGTTGTCAGGTTAGTTAATCGCCGCCTGACACTCGGCGTTGAGTGGCTGGCAGTATGGTCTACTCTATTACCATAGCATAACCTGGCCAGACTGTGATTCCAGTCTTATTTACCGGTATTAGTATTTATTACTCACGTTTATATCTTGCCATTTTTTCCTATGGTTTTCCTTTTGTTATGTGAATTGCTTTTTAAGCAAGGGTCCACTCTACACTGTACACCATTCAAAATGAGATGCATAAGATTAGTTTTTGATCATACATAAACTAGTTCTACAACTGTGAAATTACAAAACAAAAGGTCTGTTTCGCTAAGTGATCCTAACTATGTTTTCTAACCTGTTCAAACAAAACATAAATAACTAATTTTGTTCTAGATTTTGGGTTTGTACTTGGTCTTCAATGAGTAAACATGTAACAACCTAATACTGTGTAGACATCAAATAACTACAGGACATCAGTAATAAATGCTAATCATTTAAATAATTAGGATATCACAAAAAATGGCCCAAACTCTATTGTTTAGCACAATAAATTGCATTGGAATAGGCCCATTTTATCTACGGAGATTTAGTGACTCTACGCCTCCATAAGTTTCATTGATTCAAGCGTGCCCACAAGAGTTGACTCACTAAATTTACTAAACAAAGCAACAAAAATTTGTCCATTCAATCGTACTGCCATATTTAATTGTGAAGCCCCTCATATGTATTCAAGTTTTTCTTGTTATACTTCATTGCAGATTGAACATTAAATATCTCTGTACTCATCCAGCTGTATGGAGGCATATTCCTTTCAACTTACACGGTCTCTATATGTATTAAACATCTGGAAATTTTGTTATGAATCCAAGATATTTGATCAGAATGGGCAACCACTATACTTCCATGAAATATCTCACCAAGCCCCCTCGTATATAATGTCTCAGATCTCCTAATTTATACAATGTACTGTGTTGTCTGTGCAGACATAGTGATATATATGTGCTGTTTAAAGAAAGTACTTTACAAACTATAACTTACAGATGCTCAAGACTTTCATGTGGGTAAGACAAATATGAATCCTATGCCTGATTGACAAGATAAATTCCAAAATAACAGTAAGAGAACACAGCAAAAACTTAGGATACACTTTTGGTTTTAATGAACAGTCATTAAAGACTGCACAGATGTAGACATCTCGATGTTGTGGTTCCTTCCATTACAATACTTAACAACAGGACAGAAATGTTTAATTCTCATACCAAATAGGCACAAAAATACCAATACCTGTTACAAAGGGTAATTATGAATGGCATTTGGTATATTTAGTTTATCTTTACAAGGGATATATGGCTAGAATTCTGTGAAGAATAAACTATCTCTAGTAGGAACTGCTTGTTTCCAACAGCTTTATCCAGCATGTATGATAGCAAAACATAATTTTATACATGCTTTCAGATATAATTTGCTCCATATGTCATACATAATGTCCTAACGTTGAATTTAATGATATAAAAACCCACACACAGCTCTAAACAAAGTATGTTGATGTTATGTATCCCTTTTATTATAATTTTTCTCAAATGATGTTTTGAAGCTGTTAGTAATAACATATTACAATACTATAATGTTTTTGGTTGAGAGCAACTTGGCAAACAATGAACTAAATTCCACTCTGAATTTCGCTTCAGACAGCCAAAATTCCTAAACCTAAAAGCCACAAATCAAAGTCCAAAAATCACTTACTAAAGCCCATTCTGCACCCACTACTTATCAAAACTCCCAATTCACCCTTAAATACAAATCATATGTCAGCAACAAAAAGTTCCAGGTCAAACTATCAAGGCCATTGCCTTTCAAACACATCCAGGTTCAGCTTTCTGACCTCTAGCCCAATCCTTCAGACTCGCTACTGCCCATACCATTCTCCACTCAGTGAAAAACAAATTATTACATCATATTGTCTGCAATTCCTAGCTCTCTTATTCCTGTGAGAGGACTAAAAGAGTGGCTGTAGTTGACTGCCTATCAAGCCTTTGAGAATTGTGTTTTGGAGTTCCACAAAGTTCAGGTTTAGTACTGAAAAAATTTGGCATACACACAAGAGCACTGTCAGATATTATCTGTGGCTCTGTAGTTGGATGTCATCAATGTTAATGATACACAGCTATATATGAGATTAACTAAGGAAACAGAGGCAACTGCAACAGTCTGTAGTCATTGTCCGGAATATGCAGTAAAGGGGCTGAGGTTCAACAAACTGAAGCTGAATCCAGATGAGATGGAGATGGTGCTGGCACTCAGAAACTGACAAATCCTCTAGTGGGGATGTGGTGGCTCAGTGGTTAAGAAGCTCGCCTTGCTAGCTGGAAGGCCGACAAACCGGTGTTCAAGACCTGAGTACTGCAGGATGGAATGAACACCCATCTCTGTTTTAGCTCCTGCCAGCCTAGCAGTTTGAAAGCAAGAAATTCCAAGTAGATTAATAGGGACCACTTTGGTGGGAAAAGATCTTGGGGGATGAAAGGAGCCTCATTTGGGCGTCCCCTAAGCGGAGTTTCTCCAGCAAAAATCCTTTCAACCCAGAATAATTTCTGACACTAATTACCCCACTAGTGGTTGAGAGAGAGAGAAATCCCTCGTGGACCACATAAGCAGCTTGGCTGTCTTTTTAGACTCAATGTTCTTCTCAGAGAAACAGCCGAGAACCATGACCAGATCAACACTCTAACATATATCCCTGGTCTAGAAATATTGTCCATAATTGGAGAAGACAGATGTGGCCATTTGATCCCTGCAACTATAACCATGAGATGTAATTTACTGCCCTACTATTTCTGCCCTTGAAGACAGGCTGGAATCTGTAACTGGCATAAAAAGCAGTGGATAAGCTACTAATGAATGCCTCCTGCCAAGACTAAATGGCACCTCTTTTGTGCCAGCTGCATGGCTGATGGTGGTTTTCCTGAATCTATTCAAAGTGTTGGCTATTACATTTGAATCAACTTGGCTTTGGACTCATATGCCTACTTAACCATCTATACCAGGGGTGCCCAAACCTTTTGGGCCGCGCCGGGTCATGTGGTTGAGCGTGCTGGTCACATAGTTCCTCCCACCCAGAAGCAGAAGTAAATGACCTGCAGCTGTCATAAACGTGTTTACAACAGCCGCGGGTCATTTACAGCAGCGTTCTGTGCACATGCATACATGTTTTACTTCCGTTTCCAGGAACGGTGCAGGTCAGATTAATTGTCACTGTAAGCCAAATTCAGCCTGTGGGCCGTAGTTTGGGCACCCCTGATCTATACGGATAGCAAAGCAATCACACTTATATACCGCCCCATTGCACTTAGTGCACTCCCTGGGCGGTTTACAAGTTAGGAGACCCTGCATCTGTTGAGGTCATGTGGAACTGCTCTTCTAAAGGGGCAAGTGCCAATCAGCTTGAATTAAAAAAAAGATATTTTCATGTTGCTGCCCGTGATTTTAGAATTTTTTTCCTGAATCTCCATGAAGTATGATATTCCTACAGATACTCAAGAGAGAATGTAAGGAGAAATTGTCAAGCCTGTCTATGTAAGAAAACCTATACAGTATTCCAACACTTATTTGGTGAAGCATAAAGTAATACATAGGTAAAACACAATTTTTTGGTAAGACTTTGGTTGATGCTAATTTTGTTAGCAGTGGCTTAGTGGTTAAGGTGTGGTGGCTTAGTGGGCTAAAATGCTGAGATTGACCACCGGAAGATTGGCAGGTCAGCAGTTTGAGACTGCATGATGGAGTGAGCTCCCATCATCTGTCACAGTTCCCATCATGTCACAGCTGCTAACCTAGCAGTTTGAAAGCAAGAAATTGCAAGTAGCAACATCTTCTCACTTTCTGCTCATACAGTAAAACCCCTACTTCCGAAAAAGAAGTCCGTTCCATAGGCTTTTGCTTAAATTGGTTTTTTATGTAACTCAAAACAAACCCATAGGGGAAAAAAATTATATGTAAATTGAAGCAAACCCACAGGGAAATGAATTTTTACGTAACTCAAAGCAAACCCATAGGAAAAAGAATCTTTATGTAACTCGAAGCAAACCTGTGTCAATTGGGACATGGTTTTAGCACAAAATCATTATGTAAGTCGAATTTTATGTAACTCGAGGCATATGTAAGTTGGGGTTTTACTGTATTCCTTCAACCACTTACCCCTCAAGGGCCTTAGTTTATTCACTCACTCACTAAATCCATCTTCCTACAACATCAAGGAGGCCCCTCTTGCAATTAGAAATTTTGGTTTGGAATGGTATGTGACCACCAGTACTAAATACCTTTCTGCTCCTTTCTGCCCCAATAACCTGATTTCTTGAGGAAGCAAACTATAGTTTAATTACTTGCTGTTGGGACATTTTAAAATGTTCAACCAGATACAAAATGTGCAATTCTAAGGATAAAATGTACAGCTTAAACAATTCTGCACTGTAGAGAAAAAGTGGAAGCATAAATTCTAATTAACAATAGCAATAACAATTACAGTACATTTATATACCACCTCATAGTGCTTAGTGCACTCTCTGGACAGTTCACAAGTTAATTAGCATTTTGTCCCCAATATGCTGGGTTCTCATTTCACCAATCTTGGAAGGATGGAAGGCTAAGCCAACCTTGATCCCCATCAGGATTGAACTCACAACATTTTGGCTGCAGTACAGCAGTTTAACCACTGCACCACCAGTGCTCTTACTCTTGATTCAAAACTGTCTTTGCCAGATAACACAAATTCTGTCGCTGACTTCAATTAAAACTGGTTCACATGGTTAAATATAACACAGCAAATTATCCTCCAATTCAAGTTGCATAACTCAACTGATAATGGCGAAAATCATTCTGATTCACATACATTTGAGACCAAATTATTCCACCACCCTTAGAATCTCATTTGTCTGCCCCAAAAGCTCAAGAAAACAGAGTGTCTCACATGTTTTATGGCAGTATCCAATTCGTCATTCACCAATACATAGAAATATGCTACATCTCTAAATTAGTTAGTTAACAAAAAGGTTAAAAGAAAGCTAGTTTAGTGTAGATAATTCTAAGAGGGCCAGAAATGTTTCCACATTTGCATGCTGTTGCCATATGGCTCCAAATATTTACATGCTGCTGTGTAGGAAAAGGTTACCTAACTCTGTAATATGACAGCAGGCAAATGACATAGGTGGGCGTCTGACCTTGGACTTTCTAATCCTTAGCTTCTCTTTACTTGACCATTGGCTGTGAAGTCAGGAGAGGAATGATGCAAATCACATTGTTCCGAGAACCCCCTCTGCTGGCTAAAATACAGAGTAACTCAAGTCAAACTTTTGAAACTATTTCATAAATTTTGCAGACTAAGAACACCAGCATCCAAAGAAAAGTAAAAAACAGCTACTGGTCCGGAACCCTTTCACTGTACTTTCAGCTTACATCTGAAGTGGCCTTTGTGAAAAGCTAAGTTCTTACAACTTAAAAACCACGAGGGCAGGTAAACTTCTTACAATTCAGTGCATATATAGTGTAGACCAGGGGTGGCCAAAATACGGTCTATGGCAACAAATCATCTGGCCTGCACTGCCCTCGCCGCTCCTGGAAACAGAAGGAAAATGTGCCCACGCATGTGCAAAACACTGTTGTAAATGAACCCATGACTTTCGCAAACGCGTTTACAACAACTGTGGGTGCATTTATGGCAGTGTTTTGCACATGCACATTTTACTTCCACTTCCAGTGGGAGGAACTATGTGACCAGCCTGCTGAACCTCGTGACCAGTCTGCGGCCCAAAAAGTTTGAGGACCCCTGGTGTAGACCTATTGCCTCTAGTTCTGTTGCTGCAAACAACATAGATACATGTATGTTAGAGATGAGACAAGGAAAGCATGCTGTCATATTAATACATACAAACACTATAGAAATTATAAATAGAATTGTAACAATTACTATAATACAGTATAGTGATTACAGAATTGTCTATATTAAGGGGGGGGGGATTCACTATGAAATTACATAATTATTACAGAGCCAATGTAGAATAGAGAATAAAGTCAGGAAGGCTTAGTTGACATATCCACTTAGCCAAAGAACCTCTCTATGGAATTGCAACAAAAACCCTTCCTTCAACATCTCTCATATTGTTTAAAAGCTACTACAGCAAGCATAAATGAGAAGTAACTTGACAGAACATAAAACATAAAGATTATTTTTAAAATTACTGATGCTCTTAATCCTGTGCATAGCTAATTAGAATTAAATTCTGCTAACATCACATTGCAAACAAAAATTCGCATAGTCAAAGCAATGGTATTCCTGGTGGTAATGTATGGTTGGGAGAGCTGGACCATGAGGAGAGCTGAACGCAGAAGAATAGACGCCTTTGAAATGTGGTGTTGGGAGGAGAATTTTGATAGTCCCCTGGACAGCGAGGAAAACAAACAGGTTGATCTTAGAAAAAATTAACCCTGACTGCTCCTTAAAAGGTCAAATAGTAAAGATGAAGCTAAAGTACTTTGGACATCAAATGAGAAGAGAGGATTCACTTGAGAAAGGATTGAGGCTGGGAGAGGTGGAGGGTCAAAGAAGAAGGGGGCAGTGAAATATGAGATGGCTAGATGGTATTGTAAACACAATGGGTACAGAGTTGGGTGGGTTGAGGAGGATGGTGGAGGACAGAGGTGCCTAGAGGACAATGGTCCATAGGGTTGCAAAGGGTCGGAATCAACTGTGTGACTGAACAACAACAAAGTTCAATGAGGCAGAGTAAGAAGGCACAGAACTCCAGTCTTAGCAGTCATTAAGCCCATTTTCCTCCACTTTCCCTTTTGGTGGCAAATACGAAATTGCAAAATTACATCTCTAGTTCAAAACAAAGGAGTTAATTTAAGGGGTGCTCCACCACATTACACAGTGTGGGGGCCACATGAAATGGTGTCTCAGGCCACATCTGGCCCATGGGCCACAGGTTGAGAATCCCTCTTATAGAATTATACTCTACACTGTGGCCTGTTTTGCTAGTTTCATCATCAATATATACATGAAATAGCCCAGACTATGTGCTTTTTTAAAAAAGCCACTCAACTTGAATATGTGCCTTCATCTGTTTTTTTATGCAATTAGCTTCTAAAATTGTTTAACAAATAATACAGCATGAATACAAAGAGTCTTTAAATGCACTGTGCATATTCCACTGCCTTTGAGTTTTGTCTTTTTTTATATATACAGTACTGACCAATCAAATTTTTGGAAAGTGGCTGCTCCTAAGTGTTCGTAACTAGATGAAGCTGCCAAATACATAATGATACCACACACAGGCAGAAGACTTCTTTTCTGTTCTCAAATGTTTGCTTGTTTGCAAAAGTCTCTGGCTCAGAATACTTGCTGAATAAGCAGACAGTAAGTAAAGATATAGATTTTAAAACAAAAATCGCACAGAGCCATTTCTTCCTTATGCACCACATCCTATGCAAATCAGCCAATCTACTTCCAACAATAGCTTATACTTGAAGCACCTCAGGAAATCATCTTTGAAACATAACTGACTCAAACATAGAACTCATAGAAGTCACAGCAACAAAGAAAATAACAATGTCTTTAATCGAGCTTACAAATTAGCATTTTGTTTCACCTGAAGAGTTCTCTGATATAAGAACTACAAAGTTGGATTGGATTTACAGAACACAACACAGCAGTATCTGGACTACTGTGCACTTATGAGCTGGCAGACACCAATATGAGGCAAGTGGGTTTTAAACTCATTAAAGTAGAACAACACCATCAGTGTGTTTGTTTATAGAGGTCAGTAAAGTTCACTGGAGGAAAGTCAGCGACAAATTGTGGTGCTTTATAAAAACAAAGAACTCTAACCTGGAGGACGTGTTTTGTTTATCTTACCACAAAATAAAATATCTTCCTGCAAACATTGCATGCCCACACTTTGAACAAACAAGCAGAAAGTCTGACATTGGGTAGTAAGAGGGTGATGATGTCAATTTGCAATCCTAACCCAAGAGTCTATAAGTATCCTGGACTATAACTTAGAGGTTCAAAATTAGATATGAAAATCTAATAGAGTGGTTCCCAACCTTTTTTTTTTTTTGCCATGCCCCACCTAAGCATTTGTAAAATCCTGATTCCCCTCCACCCCTCAGCATGACATATAAGTCTTATTATCCAAAAAGTGAACTATTTATGTGGAGGAAGAAATACAAAACATTCACTGATAATAACTCATTCTCGAATGGCATCCCTTAAAAATAAATTGCTCTCCTGTGTGGTGTGTACCACAGGAACCACAGATCTAATATCTGGGTCCAAATCCTAAGGGCAAAGGGAAGGGCACAACAAGAGATACAGAAAGCACGATTTGATCCCAGAAAGCTAACATTAAAATACAGCAGTTAGTCTTTAAGGCCAAATGGCAGACCGTATTTTCTATATGGGGAAAAACAGGATCCTTAAGGTGTCAATGGGCTGGACCCCCTTCAAATGACAACGAGGATGCCCTCGAAACACATGGCGAAGAACTTTCATGAGAGACTTGAAGACCCTGGTAATGACATGGGAGGAGGCTGAAGCACTCACCCAAGACAAGACACTCGCTCGAGATCCCTTGCTGCCCAATACGCTACATAGCATGGGAGGATCTAAGTCTAAGAAAGTCTTTAAGGTGCCACAATGTTTGTGTCTTTTTGTTTTGTTTACTCTCTGATATCCCTCCAGCAACTAAGGGTGGGAGGAAAGCAAAAGCAAACCCCAGCTTTTGAGTCCAGTTGCCATCAAGAGATCCGCTCTATGCCATGACAGCTAAGAAGCCTTACAAACCACCACCTTCCACCCATTGCCTGGGTGCCCAAACTTTTCGGGCCGTGGGCTGGTCATGTGGTTCACTGGGCCAGTCGTGTGGTCCCTTCCGCTAGAAGTGGAAGTAAAACACACCATGCAATCTGTTTTAGGTTGCCATTGTCTCTGCTTAAACCAGGGGCGCCCAAACTATGGCCCATGGTCCAGATCTGGCCGCAAAACCAATTCATCTGGCCCATGCTGCCCTTGCTGCTCCCGGAAGTGGAGGTGTGTTTTACTCCCACTTTCGGGAACGAGGGCAGCACAGCCGGATGAATTGGCGTTGGGGCAGAGGCGTAGCTACCGCCGTATCTGCCGTATCAATTATACGGAGCCCCCGGGGGGGGGCCAACGTGCATAAGCAAAACAAATCTTTACCCTTCCTAAGGGCCCCCAAACAAATTTTTATACGGGGCCCCGCCACGGCACGCTACTCTTCTGCGTTGGGGGCCAGATCTGGCCCACGGGCCATAGTTTGGGCACCCCCGACCCACAGCATCACCACCAGCCCTCCCCAGGTCCTTACCACTCTCCCTGAAAACCGCTCGATGGCCCTCTTGACTTTGCCATAGGTCCCCTTGCCCAGCGTCTCTTGCAGCTCGTAGCGGTGCTTCAGGTTGTGCTTGTGGTGGTGCCTCTTGACCCCCTGCGGCTGCTTCAGCTCCTGCGCGACGGAGGGGACACCCGCGGGGCTTGGCGCCTCCTGCCCCGCAGGCTCGCCTTCTTCCATGGCGGCTGCTGGGAGGGAGAAGGGCGCTTCTTCTCCTTCTTCCTCGCCGGGGCCACCCTCCGCGGCGGCCGGCGTGCTTGCCGCCCGGCAGCCTGGCGGAGGAGCCTCTGCGCTGCGGCTGCCATCCAGCGCGGTCTCATCCATCTCCGGCTCCCTGCGCCGAGGGGGTCAGCCGGGGAGGCACTTCTGGGTAGGGCAGGAGGAGCTTGGGGAGGGGGGGGATCCGCCCGCCCTTCAGGCGTGCCCTGCCAAGGCCAGCCCCGTTGTGGGAAGCGGGGAGACGCCCCTCCGCTCCCCTCCTTCCCCGCCGGGGCTGCTAAGTCTAAGATACATTTTTGGCTGGGGCGCAGGCGAAGGTCGGCGGGGAAATTTTTTTTTTTGGGGGGGGGGCGCCTGGAAAAGACTGGGTCGCCCCGCCAGCCCCCGGTGGGTGGTCCTTTCCAAAGGAAAGAAAAGCAGCCCCCCCTTCTTCTTTTTTTTTTGGCTTCTTTCTCGCCCCCTCCTTCCTCCCCCCCCCCCCGCAGCAGAAGCAGCGCCAAAAGGCTCCCCTTTTTACGCAGCAAAATTACGCAGCAAAAAGGGGCCGGTGGGATTGGGAAGGAAGCGTAAAATGTCCTCCCTCGCCCAGCCCTGGCTGCCCTCCTCCTTCTCCTCCAGGCTACTATTTTGGTGGCGGCAACAGAGCTCGGCGGCAACGACAACAATAACAACACAACACACACACCCCGCGACGCAGGGCTGCCCCTCCTTGGCGGCCTGCCTGCTGCCAGCCGGGGCCAGGAAAAGAGCGCCCCCGGCGTCGCCCCAGACCAGCAGCCGCCTCATGTTCTCCCCTCTTGCAGGCTCGGGAAAGGGTCGGGGTGTGTGTGTGCCTGTGCCTCCGTCCGTCCCCGCCGCTGGGCTGAGAAAGGGCCGGGCTTGGCTTCCAGAAGGAGGTGCTTTTCCTGGAGCAACCGGGAGCCGCCGCCGCCCCCCTTCTTGTTGCTCGCCCGGCTGCCTGTCTGGAGCGGGGGCGGGCTTCTCTGGAGGCGAGGAGGAGAAAACGGGTTATTTATTTTTTTTAGGCGTCCCGAAAGGTCCCGTTTTGTTCCGCCCTGAGCTGGAGCTTCCCTTTGCTTCACAGTTGACGGACAATTCAAGGAGGGCTGGGTGTGGCTCAGCAGGTAAAAGACGCTAAGGCACTGAAGACTGGAGGGTCTGCAGGACACAAGACCAGCTCCTGCCGACCTAGCGGTTCCCCTAGCGAGAAATTGCAAGTAGATAAAGAGGTGCCGCTTAGGCAGGAAAGGTAACTGCGCTCCGGCGTCTGGTCAGGCCTGCCACGTGACCCATCTGCAGGCACAGACGGCAGTTGGTTCTTTGTAAATGAAGATGAGCACCACATCCTAGAGTTTGGCTTATCTATTAGAGATAAAGATCTGTTTAAAGTCCAGGAAGGTTTTGCGTAGAACAGGAATTCTGGGGTACAGACTGTCTATGTGTGTTAAGTAATCATTAATGCAGCAAATTTGGGGATGGAATACAATAATAATAAGTCAGTACAGTATTTGGAGCTCAGTAACAATTCACAAAACAAATTAATGTTTTAAGCTACTGTTCCAAACTGGAAGCAATTTGCCAAATCTGTGGAACATTATGCCTCGTTAGTTTAGTCATAGTAATACCTCAGATAACATTAGTATCGAATAACACTAAAATCGCATAACATTAAGCAATCTGGGGGGAAGAATTGCATCGGATAACATTAAGATCCTATGGGATGCATCGGATAACAGCCGCTAAAGCCTGTGTGGTTACAATGTATCTCTATGGATCCCATAGGATTTTAACATGTATGGGATAACACTAACAATTGGATAACACCAAGACTTGTGGAACCAGGTTTTAGTGTTATCTGAGGTTTTACTGTATATACATAAGCAGCATATAATAACAAAAAAGTGCATTATATTTTTCCTTCCATATTTGCTTGACTATTATATAATTTTCTCACCAACACATTAACTATGAGCAGTCCCTATGTTTCTAACTCAGATCCTGAATTACAGCCCACTTGTAGGATTTCTCCACCCACTGTGCTGAACAAAACAGTCCATCGGGGCTACGCTTGTACAGTACTAAGGGAGCAATAAATAAATCAAATAAATAAATGAAGTAGATATTGTCAAGATTGCTGTTTCAGTTAATGAAGTTTCCTAACACATCAGCCCACTCACATAACAAACTATTCCATGAGTAGTTTAACCAAACAGGTCAATATAAATATTAAAATATAATTTAGTTTTTATTGTTGCAGCCACGTTGATACGTTGCTCAAAAATGATAATCAAAATTGTTCAGCTAAATAAGTAGATCTGATTTGTATCATTATTGGATGTCAGTGTGATACCTGCAGAAGAGAATCCCTGAAGACAACACGTGAATCTTAGAAAGACATTAGGCATAAAAATGGGATTCTGAAACCATCTTAGAATACTGTACTGTACCTTGAAAAACTGAACAGCACAGCTAGTAGGTACATGTCATCTATAATCACTGGCTATATCCTGTATAGAAAGGAAAGTTGGGACATGGCATGTCTGAGAAAGTGGACTGTAGTCTGCGAATACTCTCACTGAATCATGCCACAATATTTTTGGGTTTCTTGTTTTGGTATACATGCTGAAACAGTTATACAGTATGTCTGAAAAATCCTACAATGAGTGTTCAGCAACTGAAAACATAATATTAAAGATGGCTGTAATAATGTTTGTATCTATGAATCAATCTATAGATCACTTTAGATCAGGGGTTCACAACCTATGGCCATGGGCCGAACTCGGCCCACAACGGCAAATCACCCAGTCATAAACACAGACGCGTTTATGACAATCGTAAACATGCCCGCACTTGTGCAAATATGCCCGCCATGGTTTATGGCAGCATTTATGATGTGGGAAACATCGTGTCTGGCCCGCTCAGCTGTCTGAGGAGGAGTGGTCCAGCCCGGGGCAGGAAATGGGAGATTTAGATCAGGGGTGCCCAAACTATGGCCCAGGGGCTGAATCCAGCCCCAACTCCAATTCATCCGGCCCAGAAGCCCTCGTCACTCCTGGAAGTGGAAGTAAAAGGCACCCGTACGGTGCTTCGGGGGCCAGATGAATTGGCATTGGGGGTCCAATCTGGCTCCCAGGCTCCCTGAACCACGTGACCAGCCCATGGCCCAAAAGGTTTGGGCACCCCTGATTTAGATCAATATGAACATATAAAATATGTATATAAAATAAAAGCTACATTGTCTTGTAATGTTACTTTACTTTCAAGTAAGCAGATCATGTAGCAATGTATCTGCTCCAGTGTAGGACTGCAACACAAGATGTCCTTCTTGACAAGTCTACTCCAGTTTCCTACAGATCTGCTCTAAAAGATGCCGCAGCATGTAGTTTGCAAATAGAGTGTTCATAAAACATTGTGCTAAGATCAACAGAGACATTGCATGGTTAATGATTCATACATATAAGGTTTAAAAGAACAAAAAAAGTGATAGAGAAAGTCCATGCATTTCTTGGAAACAGAGGCTGAAGATAGTTACATGAAAAAATAACATCTGGGATATATTTTTGTACAAGAATAAAATATAAATTTATGTTCATAACTTTCCAGACTCTTATTTTATGTTGTTTATATGGCAGAGCTACTGTTTTAATCATTGAGTAAACTACAGGGGTTTAAGATTGGGTTAGCACTAGATCCATCCAGGACTGGAGTGGCTTAGTGGTTAAGACACTTAATTTGACGAATGAAAGGTTGTCGGGTCAGCCATTTGAGTGCTGCACAACGGAGTGAGTTCCCGTCTCTGTCCCAGCTCTTGCCAGGCTAGTACAGTAGTTAGAAAATAAGAAATTGCATGTAGATAAATACTTGTGGGAATGATAAGAGTATTCCGTGCATTCTGGTGTCTAGTCATGCCTGTCACATGACCATAGAAACATCTGCAGATGCAGACAGCACATGCTCTTCAGAAACATAGCACATGATAACTGTATGAGATGCAACTGTAACAAGAGTGGGGCAATCAGGTTTTTGATCCAGTGCAGGGGTTCCCAACTTATGGCCCACAGGCTGGATATGGCCCATGACACCAGCCCATCCAGCCCATCGCTGTCTCTGCCACACGTGGAAGCAGGCACATTTATATTAGCCATAAAATGTGCCCGTACATGCGCAAACACGCCTGTAACTGTCATAAATGCGGAAGTGGGTGTATTTACGACAGCCGTAAATGTTCCCACTTCCAGGGTATGTGGTCCAGCCCACTCAGCTGTCCGGGGGTGTGGTCAGGCCCGTGATGTAAAAAGGTTGGCCACCCCTCATCCAGAGCATCAAAATTTAGAAGGCACAAAATCTTCCCTTTATTTCTTATCATGGGTCATCGTGCATTTGCAAGCTTCCACTGCTTTTCAGGTAGCCTCACAGTTAGGTATCATCAGCCCAGTCTCTTCCCTCCCCAAAACCAATATTGTACCTTCTGCATTCACCTTCCTTTTATCCCTCTGTTCCTGTGGCTCAGGCTGGGCTAAGTTATTAAATTATTTGTAGCAACTGAACAGCAAAGCAGAGCAGGTTTTAGGCAATTTTATGTTCAAATGCAAGTCTCCCAGTTCACCCCTTTTTAGCCCAGCTAATAAACACAGTTAGACTAGATGCTTGAGACAAAGAAAAATATTTGCTCACAAAATGAGGTCAGAAGATACATAAGTGTTCAGGAGTCTTGGTGAAGTTGCATTAGAGCAGGGGTGGCCAACCTTTTGCCCCGCCCCTGGACCATGCCCCTGGACAGCTGAGCGGGCTGGACCACGCCTCCTGGAAGCGGAAGCAGCACATTTAATGCTGTCGTAAATGCACCTACTTCCACATTTACAACAGTCGCAGGCACTTTCACACATGCACAGACATGTTTTATGGCTGACGTAAACACACCCACTTCCACTTCTGGGTGCGGGGGAGGTGGCGTTGGGGTGGATGGAATGGTGTTGTGGGGCTGGATTGGTTCCTTTTGCCTGACCTAGTGTGAGAAAGATTAGCCAGCAACACAAGGTTGCCATTACCACACAAAGCTGGCTGAATAACATTACATTCCCAGAAACTTTTGAGTTTACATTTCTTGAAGAGCAAAAATGCCTCATGCATACATAAAATAGCTTTTGAAACAGGGAGGTAGGTATAAGAACTAGATTTCAAAAATACCTTGTTTGACGACACATGAAATCCACTTGCCAAACAGCAAAGTCCAAAATTTCAAAGGCTGTGCTTTAGCCCAGGTGTCTAAAATAGTTCTTAGAATCCCAGTACAGTACCTGGCTGGAGGACTAGCGAAAAATCACAAAGTATATTTTAGAAGCTATTGTTTCAATCTGATATTTAAACAGCAGATGTTTTCTCTTTAAGTGAAGGAAGGAAAATCTATTTTCATAAATTTTGGTTTGTTATACTGTATTTGGATTTGTCTGCTTATTAAAAAGAAAAATGAGTAATAAATGTTCTTCCTACAGCACCACCAAGTGGTAGATTCTTTTTAAAAATCAAAGTAACTGGCTCCACTTTTCCAAACAGAAACATACCATATTTGCCAGCATATAAGACACACCAGAGTATAAAACGCATCCTGTTATTACCAAAATAGCCCACTGTAGGCCACTATTTACAGTACAAGATGCACTCAATTTTTCCAGTGTATTTTAAAGGGGGGAAGTGGGTCTTATACGCCAGCAAATACACTAGGTTGAGTAATATCCTAAATAACTCAATAAATATTTATAGATCAGGTCAGTATCATCTTCAGGCATAGGTGTTATAAACACTGTAGAACAATCAGGATGAGTTCCATTGCAATACAAACAACTGTATGCAAAATATATTTATTTATTTACTTGTTTTTTCCTAGGGATAAGGCACAAAGTTTTCATCAGATACTCAAAAGGGCTCAAAAAATACTAAGAACCACTGGTCTCTGCAAAAGAAAGAATATGCCTGCTGAATCTCCATGTTAGGGTGGAAAGAGGACAGAAACCCTGACAAATGTATAATACAGTTCATGTGCATTCTTTAAGCCACATTGTATATATGTGATTCTTTTAACAAAATAATGAAGGGCTGTAGAGCAGGGGTGGAATGTTTACAGCAAAATGGCATCAAAAGTTCACTTTGAATTCATGACTGAATTCCAAGGAAATTGTTAATCGCGTTGTGCTTATTATGTTTTCTGACCTGTCTCATAACTTTTAGGGTTTCATTCCTCCACAGACCAAAGTTTAAAGGATAAGAAAAAGACTCTCCACTGGAATTTTGTATATTTATGTCTAGCTTGGAGGCAAAAACCCATCTAATGCTGACCAAGTTAAAATAACCTACCCTTTGTCATTTTGGTTAGATGACTAACACTACAGTCATAATACTTCATCCAACAGTTAAGTCTATGAAAAGTGGAACATTTTGATCTAAACCTACAGAAAAACAATAGCTAAGTGCACTTTTCACAGACCATTTAAAAGTTACTTTTTTGGATTACAGCTACCAGGATCCTTGAGGCAGGTTATTATTCCAAAAAGAAATTTACAGTACTCCAATATGTAATTTATGTCTTCAGTGTTACCTGAAACTTTCAACTACCCTGTTTCCCCGAATATAGGACCTCCTCATATAGTAAGGCACCCCTCCTATTTTCCCCCACTTCAGAAATATAAAGGCCTCCCCAAAAATAAAGCACTCACCTAAATCTTGCCCTGAAGATCCACTGTATCAGCAATAAATGTGTACTGTATTCTTCTTCGTCATGGAAAAATAAGACATCCCCTGAAAATAAGACTTTGTGCATATTTTGGAGTTTTTAAAAATATAAAACAGTGTCTTATATTCGAGGAAACATGGTAGTTGAAAGTCCTATAGTAAGGTACAGTATTAAACATGGATAACTCTAACCTTAACTTTCTGTTGGAATTGGCATTTTATTGCAAGGTAGGGAATAGGGAATAATAGGGAATAATAGGGACTGCAGTGGCTTTGTGGTTAAGAAGCTGACAACACAGCAAGGTTAGTAGTTTGCAACCGAGTGCTGCATGACAGAGTGAGCTTCCGTCTCTGTCCCAGCTCCTGCCAACCTAGCAGTTCAAATGCAAGAAATTGCAAGTAGATAAATAGGTACCACTTTGGTGGGAAGGTAAACAGAGTTCCGCACACTCCGGTGTCTATTCATGCCTGCCACACATACACAGAAATGTCTGTCTATAAACAAAGATGAGCACTGAACCCTAGAGTCAGATACAACTGGCTTTCCAAGGGCAACCTTTTCCTTTACCTAGAATACTAGGGAAAGGGAAAGTTGGTCTCTGCAATAAAAAGTTGCAGCATGAAATGGTTCTGCTGTAGGTCCTGTTTATCCGATCCTTTCTTCCTCCCCTGCTATTTTTCTTCCACCAATCAGTCATCTCTTTGCACCAGTTGAACATATTTAATCCACACCGAGCTTTTTCAAGAAATATTTTCCATTTTAGGTTAAAAAAAAAAGAGGCATCATCTCCATTCATTTTGATTTTTCTATGTGCAGCTCTTAAATTTTTCTCCCTGGGAACATCCTAAAAACTGTGAAATGGGAAAATGATCGGCCCAGACAACAAATAACTCTTTCAATCCTTTTCTATACCTACATATCCTTTCCTTCCTCTTCCCCTTCCAGCCTTCCATTCCTCACGCCCATAATCTGGCTCTCAGGGTGTTTTGCTTTTGAGCTAGAGGTTTTAATAATTCCTCAGATTTAGTAACTTCTGTGAAACTTGGGGTTTCCTGCAATCTTCTGGTGCCTCTGTCTTGTAGTGTAGTTGCAGCTAGTAGAGGTGTGCTTCTAAAACATGACAGTCTTTAAAACACAAATTATTCATATTTACTAAATTGATGCATACAATGCATGAAATGTTCATATTTTTTCATGTTCCCTTTCTGTATAATGTTCTGGTGCCTTTTCAGCCTTTTGTCTGTCAAATGACCTAGGAAATTTGTCATACAATGGTATTGCAAGGACCATCAGCAGCCAGTCAGAATGTCCTGGCGGAGGAATAGGAATTCTGAAAATGTAAAAGGGTTTGCAGTCTAGTGAGAAGCATTCCTTCCTTCATCATTCCTTTGTGATTACTGTGTACTGAGCTCCTGATGCCCTCTATTCTGGATTGTTGCTTGCCTGCTGTGCCTCCATCTTTGATCCTTTCCTTTCTTGTCTTTTCTCTTGAGTGAAGAAGAACAGCAAAATCATGAGTGGTGAGTTCTTTGGGGATTTCCCTCCTCTTCTTTATTTTGGGTTTTCCTGCTCATTTATTTATTTAACTTATATCCTACCCCCCTAGGAAAAAAACTTTCCTACTCTGGGTGGCTAACAGCATAAAACTCAACAATACAAACAGACTCAAATATTAACATTTTCATATAAATACATCAAAACCCAAGAAACCTTAAAAAGAAAACATATTTGTGATGTAGAGAGACAGGATAAAATGCCTAGCAATCTTTTCCTTTCATGGATTACTTTTGGGGACTATGGTTAAAAAGCTTGCCTTCTTAGCTGGAAGGTGGATAAGTTGGCAGTTCGAGACCCAGGTACTGCATAACAGAATGTGTTCCCATCTCTCTCCCAGCTCCTGCCAACATAGCAGTTTGAAAGCAAGAAATTGCAAGTAGATAAATAGGGACCACTTCGGTGGGAAAAGATATTGGGGGCACGAAAGGAGCCTCATCTAGGCATCCCCTGAGTGGAGTTTCTCCAGCAAAAATCCTTTCAACCCAGAATAATTACTGACATGAAATTATTATTATGGATTACTTTTGCTGCTAACTTTTTCTTTACTTCCTCTCTTAACCCATTTGGTTTTGAGGGAGATGCAAGGTTCTTGCTCTGGCACTTCTAGGGGCCTCCACCGGCTTCATTTAGTGTTCTTGCAATATGTGTTTGATGTTATCTCTCCACCAGTGGTGGGATGTCAAAAATTTTACTACCCCCTGTGATGTCATCACAGTGTGGGCGGAGCTAACATCATGATGTCATGTCATGGGTGGGGCCAAAGAAAAATGCAAAATAATAAAAATAGGGAGCTTCAGGCTAGCAGCTTCTCTTCCTCCTCCCCATTTGGGAGGACAGCAAGGAGGCCGTGCATATGTGCCAAGCACTAGGCGTGCATGCACACCAAGTGCTTGGCATGCATGCGCAGTGGGGGAACCAGTGAAAAGGTAAGCCCCGAAGGTGGTTCTCCCCAAAAGCTGCTACAGGTTCTCTGGGACACTGGGAAAAGTTACTACCGGTTCTGGAGAACTGGTGAGAACCTGTTACATCCCATCACTGCTCTCCACCTTCATCTGGGTCTGACTCTAGTGGAAACTGAAGGATTTACTGGGAGTTTCCTTCTGGTTCCATTGGCCATTGCTAAAGAAACTTATCTATGGAATGTCTGCCAAACATCCAGGTGTTAAAGGTGGAAGAGCTCTGGCAGAAAGAAGCCTGTCTTAAAGTAATGTTAGTCTTTAAAAGAGAGTAAGAAAACAGCCTCCATGACATGGTGATTGGAGAAGAGAGGTGGGAAATGTTTGCACTTTCTCTCTTGGCATTGTTAAACTCAGTGCTTGGAAAAACAAGGATGAGAAATATTTGGGTTACTGCTTCCAGGATTCCACAGCTAGCAGCCATGGGATTCTGAAAGCTGTAACTTAGAAAACAAACATTTCCCATCTCCGTGGAAATGCTACTTCCTGGACTAAATCTTCCAGAACCTGTCAGCTAGCACAGAGCTTGGAGCCAAAAATCAAGAAAAGCTGCAATTCCAACCTCTAATTCACTACGGTATATGAATACAGTATGTTGTAATTAAAAACTAGATAAATTGGGTCTCCCCAATACAGGACTAGCCATTTTCCACCCACCCCCACCCATGCTGTCATGCTTTTGTTATAGCTGCTGGGCAGTCATACGTTTAGCAGGTTGGCACTTTTCTTCACATGGAAATAAATTGGGATGGGGAGTGGACTTGTTTAAGTGCTGTGTTAGGTATGTCGTTCAATATGTACCGTTAGTGGACCACAAGGGTTTTATCACAGTTACCAAGAATTTATTATCTCACTCTTTCCCCCAATGTTCTTAATTCTCTTCCTATACTACCACTAATGCAAGAACAGCCAGGCTTTAGACCTGGCAGTCCAGGGAGAACACATTTGAGCTTGCTTTTCACCAAGTTATCCTCTCATTTAGACCTTTCTTTATATTATGCTGTTATCTTCCCACCAAAGTGGTGCCTATTTATCTACCTGCAATTTCTCACTTTCAAACTGCTAGGTTGGCAGGAGCTGGAACAGAGACAGGAGCTCACTCAGGTCTACAACAGCTGACCTTCTAGTCATCAAGTTCAGCGTCTTAACCACTAAGCCACCGCAGTCCTGCTTTTTAAAAATGAGAGAAGGCTAATTATTTGCCAAAATCTCTACTTTCCTTCTTCAGCCTGGAAAACTCATGGGGTGGGGGTGCGGGAGTAAAATGCTATTCACACATCTCCGAAAGGAAGGACATGCAACCCTAAAAAGGAGAGCAGGTTTTCAAATTGAGATTAGTCCTCCCGAAAGGTCATGGATCTACATGACAGAGTGAGCTTCCGTCTCTGTCCCAGCTCCTGCCAACCTAGCAGTTCAAATACAAGAAATTGCAAGTAGATAAATAGGTACCACTTTGGTGGGAAGGTAAACAGAGTTCTGCGCACTCCGGTGTCTATTCATGCCTATCTTTCACAAGATCCTGCATGGTTATACACATGGGCTTGCAGCACAGTAGAAGCACAGTAGGATTCTAGCTAACGTCTTTAAATATGCTTTTAAACCCATATCTATATTATAAATACTTTAATTTTCCCCACACACATGACATTGACAATATCAGAATGAGAATGCCCACACACACCAAATAACTTAATTTCTCCTTTATTATAGCTGTTGTCTTTCCCAGAATTACACAAGTGAAGGATTTGAGAGGTTTCTGGCACACAGAGGGCTTTGATGAAAAGGCCAATGAGTAAAAATGAAAATTTTTCCCTTTAAAAGTTATTTCCAAAAGTTGAAAGAGAAGCTCTGCAGCTACCAGCTGAAAGTACAAAAACCTTACTATAGGGACTGTGCAAAGTGCATTCCAATCCTTGTTCTGAACATAAACATTTAGTGTTGTACTTTACCAAAATCCACAATTAAAAGTGTTGTTACATTATATCAGCAGTAGGTGGCAGATTTAGACTGTTCAAATTCTTTGCTCAGTCTTTAGAGTTCATAGTTAATCTGAAGTTGTATCTGCCCCTTCTAAATGTGTTGCCTTGCATCCAAATAAGTCTCCAAGGTTATACAGCCAAGAAATTCTCCTTCTTGAATTTCTGATATTTCAACAAAACTATTTATTTGTAAAGAACAGCTGTAATAATTAGTACTTTTGTGTCTCATTATGTGATTGAAGCATTCTGGCTTTCTGTTTTATTATTTCTTTGGTCTTTGTGTTACTCTTTCAAGTCAGTACCTTTTCATTCCAATAAATTCTTGACATTCTGTGCTAAGTTCAGAATTCAAATACTTCAATCTTTTTTCTTAATAGTAGCCTGTGTAAAAACCCTTAACTCCTAGCCATACAGATGAACCAAAAATACAGATCAGTTTACAATGTACTGAACTTTTTATAATTCAATAGTCTATCGATAATAAAATTACTTCTAAAAGTGACCAGCAGGTTGGACTTTTATTTCCAGCCTGCCGTATCTATTTTGTTATTTTTCTCTAACAAAAAGGGATCACTAAGGGCAAATGGAGCCGGACTAAAGGAAGAATCCAGAGCGGCGGCAGCTACCCGAGTCCAAGTATACATTTCCCCCCTGAAAATCATTTTCAGTTGATGGATAAAAGAATAACAAACAAGAAAATGCCACTGGCATGAATTTAAAGGTGGATCACAGCTTTCCATGAAGTGACCCACACACTGTATTCACAGAGCCATCTCCTGTGACACGTGTGAAATGAGACATGTAGGATTTGACACCAGGACTGCAATGGACTGCCGCAGGCTTGAGGATATTGAACATGTGCACCTTCACAGCCAGTCCATCTGGCATGGCTTTTTCCACCTCCATGACCATTGGGAACCAGAGCTCCTCCTCTGCTCATTTTGCCATTGGGCCCAATATGATTGTTGCCAGTGGTATTTCCTTCACTGAGGGGACCATCTCCCCAAATAAAGGGGGGGTCACCTGCCTGTAGCCATTGGCCCCTTTAGGTCTTCGGGTTATTTACCACTGTCCAACACTCAAATCTTGAATCACTGGCTGTACAATCTACTTCATTACTATAGCGCAATAACCCAGACAAGGGAGAATAATGCCCAGTTATTTCTGAATGTTTTACTTCTTTCTTTAATGCAGTCTTGCTTAGTTTCGACATCTTGAAAAAGGCAAGTTGTAAGCTCAAAACATACACCCAATAACTTTAACGTTATTTTAAAAAATTGTAAAAACATTAACTGGTATAACAGATACAAGTTTTAACCAAAAAACTAAGTACAGTAATACCTCAGATAACATTACTATCGAATAACACTAAAATCGCATAACATTAAGCAATCTGGGGGGAAGAATTGCATCGGATAACATTAAGATCCTATGGGATGCATCAGATAACAACCGCTAAAGCCTGTGTGGTTACAATGTATCTCTATGGATCCCATAGGATTTTAACATGCATCGGATAACACTAAAAATCATATAACACCAAGACTTGTGGAACCAGGTTTTAGTTATCTGAGGTTTTACTGTATTGGATAAATTTTAGTGTAATATTTATGCTGTTAATATTGCAACTTTTGCAGCTCTGGTGTTGTTTCAGCTGGCTATATTTTATGAAATTACTGTATGTAGCATTTCATGTCTCTATGGGTACTAGTGAAATTGTTTCCTCCACAATTGAGCTATTTCTATACTGTATCTTTGTATTTTGTTAACTTTTCTGATTCTTTATCTTAAACTCTGGCATCCTCTGTAATTGCAGTGTTATCCAGACATTTCTTCCTTTTGTCTGGTGTACTATATTAAACCTGCCTGTCAATTTAGAACCAAACATCCCACAAAATCTTGAGTTGGTCATTTTCTAACACCCTCTATTTGATGTTCCCACAAATTCTTGGATGCTGGCAGGCTATATTTTTCCATATAGTTACCAGTGCAACTTTGTTGTGTCTTGTAGTCTATCTATGCAGTATTTGGACATTTGCAGATGAGTCGTGAGAGTTTCACTTTTTTGTTGGCAGACTCAACATTTGTTGTTTGCACAAATAACTTAGATTTTAGCTTCCATAACTTGTTAGGAATTCTTCATCATCACTTCATCTGTTTTCTAATACGTCTTGAAAACTACACCCCAAAGATGTTTTGGAATTCTGATAATAGATTTGGACAAAATTCTGCTTCAGCTCTGGAATTTCCTTGTAAAACAAAGCGATGACATTCTACCTTAATGCTTAGAGCCAAAATAGTCACATGAGAGACCTGGATTTGCAGTCTAAAAGGAATGCGAGTCCAAAGTTAGGAACGAGGTACAATACAGTACAAGCAAGAGTTTCAAAATGGGTCAGCCTGCAAAATCCAAGTACTACCCTGGTTTGGATTAGCTCCTCTGTAACAAAGAGCTTAGCAACGTACGACAGCGCTTCCTTCAGTTTGCTGACTATACAGTACTCAAAAATGGTTTACCATTCTCTTCTTCCGAGCATTCGAGGTCTGTGCAACTTGCACAAGGCAATATAGGCTGGCCTTTCTCCTAGGAGGCAGAATGTAGGCTCAAGTCTTGAACTCCGACTCTGAAGCCAGATGCCCAACTCATTGAGCTATCCAGCCAGGTAGAACATGCAATTACAAACCCATCAACCAGTGATATGCAGAAATGGATATGCCTCCACCCCACCCCAGGAGCTGCAAAGGTTCAGATTCAAACAAGCACTATCCAGACGAATGTATTGATCAGGAAACTAATAATGTATGGAGCACCTCAGCTTTCTGGAAATTAAAAGATTTTTGGAATCCTCCCACAAATTCTTACTATTGGCCATGATGAGAAGGACTTAGAAGAAAGTTCAAATCATTTGAAAACTTGGGAATCCACATCATACAACTCATCATTCATTGGCTTTTGTGTCTGCTGAAAATTGTGCAGATCACAAAAATTAGATCTCAGCTCTCATTTTTAAAGGCTTATTTTGAAAGCACAGCTTTAAGGTAATATCTTAGCTTTTAGAAGAAAGATGTCACATATTTTTGCAAATATCACATCACATTTGACATATTTTTTAAAAAATAATTCAACAAGCAGCCTTTATTCATCACTTTTTGAACACAGCTTGGGGGAACATTAACAGGAATGTCTTCTGTAGCCTTTTCCAGTTTTCTCTTCTAGTTTTGGTTTTACCAGTGTTGTATAATGGGCTCCTTTGCAGAGTAGATGGATGGGTGCATATGCAACACAGCTTACTTATTGTAAAAACCAGGGATGGGTTGGTACAGGACTGAGACTTTCATAAAGGAACTTTTTAAAGTCAGCTTAAACAACTTTTGAAAGCTTAGAAGTCAGGTCTCCTTAAGCAATAATGTGTTTATTTTTAAATTAAACATTACTTTAATGTTTAATTATAATTTTAAATTACAAAGGAAATTGTTTTAAAGGATTTGGATAATAAGAGAGATTCAGAAGAACGAGGGTCTCCAACATATCAAAAAGAGGCCAGTAAGTCTGAGTACTACCAATTTGAATTAAGAATACAGAGAAGTCAGAAGTTAGTTCTGCGATTTGATCACACATGGTTCTCAGTATGAATTCCAACTGGCCCAACAAAACTCCTCCACCTCCTAGGAGGGGTGGGTCAGGGGTTGCTGGTCTCCTCACAATCTCCCCACTGCCGCCTGGGTGGGATTTCAGACTCCCCCTTCACCTCCCTATTGGCAGGAGAGAGGTGGGTTAGGAAGTCACACTGCCACTGGTGCCAGTGGTGCACATGCCCACATGCCCAGAGACACTAATTCAAATTAAGAGTATAGAAAAGTCAGAAGTTAAATCGGCTATCTCATCACACATGGTTCTCAGTATGACTTCCCACTGGCCCAAAAAAAAACTGAGTACTCAAGGGCAGATCCTATATTTTAACATCATCTCCATTTTGAGTCTTAGCATATTTCTATCTTCCATTTATTAAGTAATGCAGATATGGTAGGGGGAGCAATTAATTTCACAACCATTCAAGATTCACAAAGACAGTGAAGAACAGTTTAGGAAAAGTATCAATGGATCTCAGTAAAGTACTGTACTGTTCATCCTTCCATATGTCTGAGGTGTCAAGCCTCCTGGTAACATTTTGTTGTTTTGTTTCCTGGTAGCATCTTTTTTCCATTCTACCCAACTACTCTCGTTACCTCTACTGCTGCAGTATTTCAAAAGTTTAACTATTTTTTGAAATTTGCACACGTACCGGTACATCTTAAGCATGTTCTCCTAAAACTTGTCTTCTCTGATTAGGCAGGATTCTAAAAATGTAAGCCTTTTTCTTTTTAAATGAAAGACCAAAATACAGATATTTTCTAAAGGAGATAAAGAAGAATCTAGGCAGTTGAATAATAAAGTGGTTCTTAAACATGAACAATATTATTAACCATTTTAAACCTGGCAATAAAAAACTCACACCCAAAATTTTTTGTTTTAATTAGTCTGATGTTTGGTTCTGTTTTGTCAAAGTTAATCAGGCACTTAGTATAGAGTAATATGTGTTAGACTTCGCCACCACACATGCAAAATTAAAATGTGGTGGTAAATAATTCTTTGTTGTTTAACATCACTCTCTTCTTTTGGCATATTTATCAACATTGGGTATTTTTTATTTCACATGTTACATCTCTTGCTGGTGCCTACAGACCTCTGAAGCAGAAAATGAGAATGTTGCAGTTGAATGCTACCTTATAAAATAGTACTGTACACAAATCCAAGGAGATTTGATGGTGGCATATAGTATTTCTATTCATTACACTGCACAACAACGATTTTGCTACTGGGAATAATACATGTGATTTACATATCAACTGTGCTGATTCCAAATCTGAACTCAGAATTTGCCTATCATATACAGATTTTAAGGCGTGCTATAGTTGTTCAAATGGCTGGTAATGTTTTACATAGGAACACTATTAAGTTGCAGCTACCACTATGCCTGCTCCTGCCTCAGCTGAATCATGTCCCCTGGTGGCATGAATGTTCCAGCAGCAGCTGGTCATGTCTGAGCAAGACAGTGAACTAACATCAGCAACAGGCATATAAAGCAAGATGGAGCAAGAGCTTTTCTCTAGTGTGAAACCATCTTATTGGACAGTACAGCTAGGTCATTGTGAGTCTGTTTTGAATTATAGATGAGTAGGCACAGCTGTATTAATGAACTGGACAATTTTTGCTACATTTGTAGCAATGCAAGAACCTAACCGAGAGGGTGAGATTTGCGAATTTAAGATTCTAGCAGCCTAGGCAGAATCATACTTCAGATTTGGATTCAGCGCACTTGATTTAGTATAGGACACATGAATAAGACCAAGTAGCAGACAATATTTTTGTGTGATGCAGTGTTATTGACAATTTTTATATGCTACAAACAGTTCAAAAGCACCAGCCTAAGAGATTCTTTCATTTTGCTTCAGAGTTGCACTACTGATTGTCAAGCTTGCAGAAAGCAAGCCTCAGCAAACATTTTAGAAGACGTGAATTCTGAATTTGCACCATATTTTTCCATAACTTTCTTATGAACACTGACTAAATCTTTTCCATGCATAAGCAGAACTTTATGCATGTATTTATCCACAAAGCTCCTGCAAACACTAGCTGCTTTATTTTGTTGGAGAATGCTCAGAGCTTTAAAAAGTTACTTTTGGACTTTTAACTCCAAAATTCCACCAGCTGGCAGAGACATAAAGCTAGCTAGGGGATTCTGGATGGTTATAACACTGAAAAGCAATGTTTCTAAGGTCTGACAGATCTCTATGTGCAATGCAATGTACACTTAAGTCTGCCTCCTTTGTTCAGATGTATCAGGCAGCACTGTGCATAAGAGAATCTCTTTGCCCATTGAAAAGACCAAGGGAATGTTTACCATGATTTGCCTTCTGCTCCCCTCCTCTCTGCATGCAATAATCAGAACAAACATAATAATTTGCGCTAGGAATTAACAAAATAAAAATAGGATCCTAGGTGGAATATGTTTTTCTAGAGGCATCACAGACTACAACTTCGAACCCACCAATGTTTCATGTCCATTAGCAACATTACAAATCGTGTGGTCTACGTGTGTGTGTTTGTTGTGTGTGTGTGTGTGTTATACACGTGTTACATATGATGCTTAAATCTTCTCATGTATTTTTTCTACTCTCACAAACAATCTGTCTAGGTCATTCCTGATATCATCTAGGGAGGTCTTCACTGATTTCACATCATTCTCATTAGTCTCTATTTTCACTGAGTAAGCTACTAAACTGTCAACTGCAGTCCTGAGCATTTTTAAGTCAGATTCAACCTGGCCAAGAGATGATCTGACTTCACTGACAGAACCTTTTACAGAGGAGAGTTCTTCAAGGGTATCTTCAGACTGCCCTATTTCTATTGGAGCCTTTTCTTGATTCAGTAAAGCACGAACTTGTTCCTGGATATTACCAAGTACATCAGTGTTGCTTGATAAATCACTTACACTTTTCCTTAGTTCCTCAATGTCACTGAACAATGACAACTTTGCTTCACTAAGGCTCCTTACTGTATCCCCAAGGAAAGGCACTTCATTATCCAAAGTCCCACGGAGAAAGCTGAGATTTTCCTCCAATTCACCTATCTTGCTGTCAAACTTAGAGAGAAGAGACTCCACTTCTTCTCTGTCTTGACCAGATGGCGATTTCAAAGCCTGAAGGTTCTCTTCTACAGATGTGAGCCTCGATTCAAAATTTTCATTGCTCTTTTGCAGATCTTCAAGATCTTCTTTGAGGAATGCATCACTTTCTTCTAATTTAGCAGACTCCTTGATGCGTTGCAAGTCTTTATGGAGTCTCTGAAGCTCATCAGGAACATGAGCAATGAACTCTTCTGCTTTAAGAACCTTCTCCTGTAAAGCTTGCAGTGAAAGATGCTCTGTATCAGCAGCTTCCTTGAACTTCTCATACTCCTGTTTGAGATTGACAAGTTCTTTGACTTCAGACAACACATCAGACTCCATCAAATCTATGGTGCTTTGCAAAGATTCAATTGTTTTCTCTTTAGTCTTCATGGATGCTTTCATCTCATCAATAGCACTTTTCAATACCTGGAGTTCATGCCTGTATTCCTCCATTCCACCAAGAGAAGCGACCTTTGTTTTTACTTCATTGATTTCATTCTGACTCCGCTTTTGCACATCTGTGAATTCAGCAATATTGTCATTTATTGACCTGGTTAACTCTGTAAGCCTTTCTTCCACTGTGTTTTCCAGAGATGTGAAATCTTGGTCCCTTGCATCTTTTACAACATGGATGCCATCAGATAGGTCTTTTAGAATTTCATTCTGTAGTTTCTGAAGAACCTCACTAACGCGATTGAGCTCATTATCCCCCTGCCTAACAGCCTTTTCTGTGACTTCCTGCTTTTGCTGGGTATTTTTCAGCATCAATTCAAAACCTTCAAAGGCAGACTGGAGAGACTGCACCTGAAATAGAAATAAACCTATGAATAAATCTAGGCATGATCTCTCAAAGGTCAGCAAAGCAGAATGGGGACAAGGGAAGGGACTGCACAGCAGATTCCACCAACATGAACAGCACTAACACACATGAATATAAATAACAAGTACATGTCTCTATTGATGTATTCAGACCAGTAGTTCTGAATACTAGCCCACAGATGTTTTGGACTTCAGCTTCCAATATTCTTGATTATGCTCAGTATGGGAGATTCTGGCTGAATGCCAAATTATCCAGAGGGCCAACAGTAGAAAAACACTGATTTACACTACAAAACCTTGCTTTTATAAACTATAAAATATTGCTAGGTTTCCATGTATAGCTTTTCAATACTTATCTGAGGATTGCATTATTAACTGGACACTACCATAAAGTGATGGAATGTATCTACAGATGATTTATAGATTAGTCCCTGCAACACATCTTATCCCCTCCGGCAGTCTCCTATTCTTGTACACAGGATTTTGGTGAGTCATGGCAAGAGGGACTGCTATAATAAGTAGATAGACAGGTAAGTCTGCTTTCAGCACCTCAACTGTGCATGCATAAATCCAGATTCATTCCCTATGTGCACACCAACTAGTGACAATGTTTCAAAATAAGCCCAAATATTAACTACACCAATTATAGTATCTAAAAAAAACCTTTGCAAGGATGTAATTTGTTTTTAGATAGTAAATGACACAGCCGGGGGGGATATTGCTATGTTTTTAAGGGTTTTTAATTGTTTTATATTGGTTTTAACTTGTGTACACCACCCAGAGTCCTTTGGATAGGGTGGTATATAAATCTATTAAATTAAATTAAATTAAAAGGACAACACTCTACGCAGAAACAGAAATAGTAAATAACTACAATCCAGACAATCCAAATCCATCCTGAGCTGCTAGGATTTACAGCTTTGTGTATCTGCTCTGCAGCTGTACATGCAACGGTCAGTAAGTCTGTGCTTGGGGCAATGGATTGTGGAAAATGTATTTCCTTTAAACAAGTAACAATACTGAAAGAAAATGCAGATTTTCAGGATACCTTGGAGTCATTATTCAGTGAGGAGTCCGCACAATGGTATATATCTCCATGACAACATTTTGCACGTGCAAATGGACCTGGGAAATCAAGTCCATTTGTGTGCAGTTTTTAAGCCATTTGGCTATCATGTCACCCACTGACGTGTGCCCTCCGCTATCACCTTGCCCAAAGCATCCGACGGAAGACACTTTGGTGAGTCTTAAGATATTCCCTTGGAGATAGTATGATCAATTATTAGCCTTAGAAGCCTGAATTTCTACAACATAATGCCTTGCAGAAAACAAATGTGGAAAACAAAACAAAACAAAACCAAAATCAATATGGTAGAGCAGGGGTGCCCAAACTACGGCCCATGGCCTGGATCTGGCCTCCGATGCCAATTCATCCAACCTATGCCACTCCCGAAAACAAAAGTAAAACATGCCTACACATAATGCTGCCATAAATGCACTTACAGCAGCGTACTGCACATGCCCATTTTACTTCTGCTTTTGGTAGGAGGAACCATGTGACCAGCTGGCTGAACCACATGACCAGCCCACACCCCAAAAGGTTGGAAAAACCCTGTGGCAGAGGAATATGGTAAATTATAAAACAACCAGCTGAAACTAACCCTTTAAATGCAGAGGTCTGTGCCTTCCACTTAAAGAACAGAGAAGCAGAGACAGCACTTTAAATTATCTGAGAAGGCAAGATTTTGGAACAATGGCCTACACGCACGCACGCACGCACGCACGCACGCACGCACGCACGCACACTATTTGAGTGTTGCTCTGGATCAAACCCTGATCTAAAAACAATCTTCTACATACCAAACATAAAGTTGATGCCAGAAATAACATACAGTTGTACCTCGCTTAAAGAGCATAATGCGTTCCAAAGGATTGTTGTTTAAGCGAGTTTGCTCTTTAAGCGAAACACCATTGTAAGTGACCAATGGGGGGGGGATTGCGAACCCCGATTTATTTGTTAAACGAGTTTTTGGTTGGTTTTATTTGTTAAGCGAAGCGAACATTCAGAGAAAATTCTGCTCTTTAAGCGAGGCGCTCCTTATGCGAGGTTTGACTGTACTTTAAAAACTGGCTGGGTTAAATACACAGAGAAACAGTAAGAACAGCATCTTTGACCGTGTGCTATTTCACAGCAGAATACATTAGTGTCATATGGTATAAATCAGCACATGCAAAACAAGTTGATGAAGCTCTTAATGAATCATGCAGGATTATTAGTGGCTGCCTGAAACCTAACTCACTGAAAACATTATTTGACTGCCATTGTCTCTGTGAGAACAAGTCAACATGTGTTAAGAAATAATGAATGAAATAATGAATAAATGTTAAGAAATAATGAATGAAATACATCACCAAACCTATCTATTTCATTGATACCGATCCCGCCTAGACGATGGTTAAAATTAAGAGATTTTCTGCACACTTCTCAAACTCTAAATATTAAACCAGAAGAAACTAGGCTAAACCAATGGAGACCAAAAATAATGAATAAATGTTAAGAAATAATGAATGAAATACATCACCAAACCTATCTATTTCATTGATACCGATCCCGCCTAGACGATGGTTAAAATTAAGAGATTTTCTGCACACTTCTCAAACTCTAAATATTAAACCAGAAGAAACTAGGCTAAACCAATGGAGACCAAAAACGATAGCCCTTGCCAAATGGATGGCTGCCAAAGAATGTCTCCAACCAAAATGAGATTCTAGCTAGATCATCTGGAAATTATTTAATAAACTTCAAAGTGAAGTAAGAAGATCAAAGAATAATCAAGTTAAAATGGGGCTACTTGGACACAGGGATACTTTTCTCTTTACGTAAAGAAATTAAATTAATGCAGCATTTACCCCAGCATGTACAAAAAAAAATCTAGTAAAATGGCCAAGATAACACTTTTTAAGTGTCCCACTTCTGGTCAAAAATAGTCAAATTATTTTAACATCTTGATTTATTTTGACTTTTACCTCTATTTCTTATACACCAATAATTTTAAATTTTGCAATGCTCTGATAAAAAAAAAGAAAAATGAAAAGGAGTGGATCATAGCACTACTGCACTGAAATACATTTTGCAGGAAATGATCTCACATCTGTGCATTTCAATGCAACATTTTCTATCCAGAAAATAAAATAAAATCTCATGTGGAAAAATAGTAAACGAGCTGAAGAAGCAAAACAAACTGTTTCTACTCAAGAACAGTGCTAACATTTCATAGGACAGAGATGTAGGAATGGGCACAACAGAGGATAGTTTCTTCACTACTGTTTCTGTGCGTCATGGAAGGGAGCACCCCAAAGACAATTTTTCTCTTACAGGGCTTCTGGCATTCCGGAACAAGGCAGACAAATTAGGAAAAGGCAATTTCTGAGAACACTGGGGACTTTATCAGCGGCACAATTTGCTATTAAATTTCAATGGTGCAGCAGCAGGCCATGGCGGGACCCAGAACAAAATGTGCTACCAAGTTCACCAAAGCTGCCCACTCCATCACAGGAATTAAGGAGCCAATCTGACATGGAAATGTTAAGGATTGACATGGGTCCAACACTAAAATACTGTCCTTCCAATTTCCACCCTGTAATCTCTTGTAATCCCTTTAAGACTGACTCGTCCAAGGTTGACCTTCAGCTGTGCTGTCTGCCACAAGACATGGCAAAATCTTATTTCAGAAATTGTGCATCACTGCTCACCTATGCCTAAAAACTATGTTTCGGCATAGTTTCATGTTCATTTTAAATTCTGACATGGATTCAAATTGCTAAAATGAAATAGCTACTAAATTAGTGAGATTAAGATTTCAATGATGGACATCCTATTTCCTAAATATGTTTGATATTATGCTGCTCCAAGAATCAGGTGTTTTTAACCAAGCTATTTAAATAGCAGTAATCTCGGAGAAATTTGACTGGAATACCAGGTTGGTCAGATGGTTTAAAACAGGGGTTCCCAACCTACGGCCCACAAGCCTAATCCGGCCCACAGAGCTCATCAATCCAGTCCATGGTGGCCACCCGGGCACTTCCAGAAGCTACTACCACCACCGGAAGTTGCAATACGTCACTTAATGCAGCAGCAATTGCACCACTTTTGTGGCTCCTTGCACAGCCTCTGCTGCTTCCCAGGGTGGCAGGAGGCTTTTCAGAGCATTTTCGCTCCATTTGGGGGAGGGGAGGGGGGTTCTGCATGAAGTCACGGGACTGCACGGCCCCAGTCGGCTTTAGTCAGTGCCACCACCGCTATAATGCTCCCCAAGCCGGTCCTGCTAGGGAAGGAAGCAGGAACAGCTGCACAGCCCTGGTCAGCTTTAAAGTCAGCACCGCCACCATTGCCACCAACGCTCCCGGGGCCGGGCCAGCCAGGAAAGAAAACAGGCTGGTGGTGGCGGCAGCGCTGACTTTAAAGCCGACCGGGGCCGCACAGCTATTCCTGCTTCCCTCCCCAGCCACACTGGATGCTTTTCGAATCTAGCTGGCCATAGATCTATCTTCAAAGCATGGGGTGGCCATGCTTCTGCCATTTCTCTTCAAATCAGCGAAAATGGAGAAATCACATGATTTAAAGGCGTCGGGGGGGTGGTCAAAAGTCACGGGGTATAAAAAAGTGGCCTGTTTTAGGTCACGTGGTATTTGAATGACCCCTTACATCAGCACCTGGGTTCACACCATGGAAGCAGAAAGTTCCCAACCACTGTGGTTTGGCTGCCAAAACACAGTGGAGAAATAGCAAAAAAAAAAATATCCCAAAACAGAGCAAAAATGCTCCTAAAAGCCACCTGCCACCCTGGGAAGTGGCAGAGGCTGTGCAAGAAGCCACAAAAATGGCATGATTGCCACTGCCACACAAAAAATGTAAGCACTGGATGCAGCCCGCCTCCAGCCCGCACAGCTGAGCATTGGTGGCAGGAACTGGCCCCTGGCAGGAAAGTGTTAGGAACCCCTGTTTTAAAGAGAAACTGTAGTTCTTGTGAAAATCTGTGGTCTACAAATAGCCTCTTCTGCTCCCCTGTGTAATTCTTGCCATAATGTTGTTTTTTTCCTTTTTCAAGACAAGTTTAAAACTGGATTGTTGTTGTTGGGTTTATTTTATTTTTATTTTTTTTTGAGGGGGAGAGCCTCTAAGAAAATTTGAAAAGTGACCATTTAAAATTCTGATGCTATTTTGCAAAGAATGGTCACTAATCTTTCATTCCTTCCTTTCCCACCTGGAACTATGACTCCAAGAATCCCTCGATACGCCCAGCAACCAGTCATGCAAAGCTGACTGGCTATAAATGTTGAGATCTTGAAACCAGTTCTCTCTTTTTAGCAGTCCCACTTTAGTGTTCAGCTGTGTTTTCCTTAATCCTGCTCAAATGTTATGTAATTATATTTAAAAGAATGCACAATTCATAAATTTACAAACATACTCAAAGAGCAGGTGGCAGTCATGCTTTTGCACGGATTTGTGTTATACGCCAGTTACGCCCACTCCTAGATTGGGACTCCTTGCTGATGATCACGCATGCTCTCTAGACTTGATGATTGTAATGCACTCTACATGGGGCTACCCTTGATGACCATTCGGAAGCTACAACTGCTCCAGAATGCGGCTGCTCAGGTGGTGATGGGATGCGGGGGTTATGCACATGCCTCACCACTGCTTCGGGAGCTGCACTGGTTGCCAGTATGCCTCTGCAATTCAAGGTGCTGGTTATTACCTTTAAAGCCCTACATGGTAGTGAGCCAGGATACTTAAGAGACCGCATCACCCCAAGAACATCTGTCCATCCCACCAGAGCGGATCGAAGAGGCTCTCTAATTGTTCCATCAGCTAGAGAGAGACACCTCTCTAGCACAAGGAGGGCCTTCTCTGTGTCCACTCCGGCCCTATAGAAACTCCTGTCAATTGAGTGGCATCTCCAGACAGAGTTGCTGCCCTTTAGGAAGGGCATCAAGACCTGGCTGGCGGGGCAGGTGTGGGGCACCGGCAACACGGTGACCCCGGCCTGCTGGCTAATTCAATAATTACCCCTTCTTCTTCTAATTCTTTTAACTCTTTTACACCTTTTAACTTTTTATGTGATTGATCTTGGTTTTTGTTGTTGAAACAATATGATGCTAGCCACCCTGAGTCACTCTGTGAGTAGGGTGGCATACAAGTTTGAACATTAAATTAAATTAAATTAATACTGTTCAAAGTAAAAAAAAAAGTGAACAATCCACCCAAAAACACAATGTGAAAGGCAAGGCTGACTCAGCATCTGGCCTTCAAAAATGAGGTACTAAAATGGATTTATTGGCACAATGGCTTTACAAAAAATATAAGCTTGTTTTACTCACCTGTAACCTGATCTCTGCCATTTGCATCCCAAATACTGTATGCAACTAGTAAGCATGCTCTACTGCAGGAAAATAATGGCTATTTGGGGTTTTTATTATTATTTTATTTCTTTTACATAACATAACATAAACACATACTGCAGCACAAACATTGTGTCAGATGCTAATTATGATTTCATAGGACCAAATGGACAAACATTACCAGCCCTGAATTCTATCTTACTATACATAACATTGCAAGCGCACGTGTTATGCATGCAAATTGTGATAATACACTACTCTGCAGATTGGCTTCCCTCCGCCCCCATTCCTGTGGAGTAACTGGGGATATTCTTATCTGGTCTGTATAAATGTATGGTGTTCTTATATAGTCCATAAAAAATAGGTCACTAGACACTCAAGGCCTACCTAAATGCAGTACACAACAAGCTTTGCTGGAAGTAAGCCTCGCTGCACACGGAGAGGACTTCCCTGTGTTTAAATCTAAGTAGATTGTTTCATTTACAACAGCAGACTATGGGAGATATTCCTCTGGAAAAGAAACAGATATATACTGTACAGTATATACAGTCAAACCTCGCATAAAGAGCGTTTCGCTTAAAGAGTAACTCGCTTAAAGAGCAGAATTTTCTCTGAATGTTCGCTTCGTTTAACAAATAAAACCAACCAAAAACTCGCTTAACAAATAAATTGGGGGTTGCAGTAGCCCCCACAACTGGTCATTTACAATGGTGTTTCACTTAAAAAGAAACTCACTTAAAGAGCAATCCTGTGGAATGCATTATGCTCTTTAAGCATGTATAAAACATTATCTCCATACTTCAACTTCATCCTGGCCCAAGAGCAAGCTTCCTCTACAGAGTAAAGACATTAGTTGTTTCAAGAGAAGCGGATTCGCTTAAAGGACCAAAGAGCAAATGGATTTGCAATACAAAAAGTGGGAAGGGATTACACAGGGCAAAATGCTTGACACCAAGCAATTCTCCCCAAAAGAAGCTTCTAAAAATGCTTTAAGACTCCAAGGCCTGCCTTCCTAAAACTTGGGGAAAGTTGCTTTTTATTTCCTTTTCTTGGAATTGTAGTGGCGATGCTGATGGAGGGCTCTGAAGTGCCAGTCAGGGGGTCCTGCCTGCATTTTAGTCTCCCTTCGTCTTTGCAAGTTGCCACATGTCTAGCCAACCTTGACACACCCCTGTGCCGCCTCCACCTCCCATACAGCCCACATGCCATTGGATTCCCCCAGAGCCTCATAGAATCACTGAGTAAGAAGGGGCTTTTAGGCCAAAACCCTGCTCAATGCGGGAATCCAAATCAAAGCAGGTCTGACAGATGGCTGTCCAATTTTCTCTTGAAAGCTTCCATTGTTTCAGCACTCAACACCTATGGAGGCAGTAAGTTCCACTGTCTTAGTTACACTAATATTCAGCCCTTTATCTGGCTTCCTTTAGTTTCAACCTGTTATTATGTGTCCTGCCCTCTGGGATGATTGAGAACAGATCCTTCCCTTCCCCTTTCTGATTACCTTTAAGGTATTTGAAGAGTGCTATCTTATCCCCTCAGTCTTCTTTTCTCAAGACTAAACATGCCCAGTTCCTTCAGTTTTTCCTCACATGTCTGATGAAAGCTAACATTAAAATACAGTAATACCTCAGATAACAATTGCATCGGATAACACTGAAATCGGATAAAGATGCAAAATTTTGAAAATTTTTTTTGCATTGGATAAAGATCTCTTAGCATTATCTGATGCAATCGTTCGTAGCAGTGGGGTGACTGGGAAGCTGAACGGGGGCTCCCCATTTGCCTTCCCAGCCACCCCACAGCTGTGGGGGCAGGGGCGGGGGATCCTGGAAAGTCGATGGGGAGCTCCAAACTCCCCAGAGGTGACAGGGGTGTCGGAGAGCCCAAAGTGGGCGAAAAAAACTTCCATTTTTTGACGTTTTGACTTATTGCAGTGGCTGGGGAGGTTGGGGAACGTCGGAAACAGCGCAGATCGGGTCCCGGAGGTGGCAGAGGTGCCGGAGAGCCCAAAATGGGCGAAAACATGGAAGTTTTTTCTCGCCCATTTCAGGCTCTCCGACACCCCTGCTACCTCCAGGGAGATTGGGGGACCCAATCTGCGCTAGTCCCGACCTTCCCAGACACTGCGATCGCAGCATGGGTTCGGCGCTTAGGTTGGGGGGTTGAACAGGTGCATGCCCGGTTCAACCCCCAACCCAAGCAGCCAATCCCACGCTGCGATCCGCCTGCCTCTTTGGAAAGGGCAATGGAGTGGAATCCCTTTGGAAAGGGAATCACTGCCCTTTCCAAAAAGGCAGGCAGATCGCCCTCTGTTCCCTTTGCTCTTCAGAAAGGGAACAGGGCTTTTTTAACGTTGTGCAATCAATGCATCGCACAACGTTAAAAACCAGATAACGAGGAGACTTGTGGAACCAAGTCTCATCGTTATCCAATGTACTAGTGTACAGAAGTTGGCTCAGTGGTTAAGAAGTTCGCCTTGTTAGTTGGAAGGCTGGCACGTTGGCAGTTCAAGACCTGGGTATGGCATGACGGACTGGGCGCCTGTCTCTGTCCCAGCTCTTGGGGACATGAAAATTGGGCTGGATGAATGGCATCAGGTGCTGGATCTGGCCCCTGGGCCATAGTGACTGGCTCCCTGAACCACGTGAACGGCCCAGAACTGGAAAAGTTTGGGCATCCCCTGGGGTTAACAGTCTTCATTTGGGGTGATCCCTGAGCAGAGTTTCTTCTGCAAAAATCCTTTCAACCCAGAATAATTTCTCACACAAAATTATTATTATAAGTCTTTAAAGTGCCATAAAATTTTGTCTTTTGGTCTTGTTTTAGACAAGGGGTGCCCAAAGCTTTTGGGCAACGGGCTGGTCACATGGTTCAGGGGGGCTGGTCACTATGGCCCGGGGGCCGGATCCAGCCCCCAATGCCAATTCACCCGGCCCACGAAGCCCTCGTGGCTCCTGGAAGCAGAAGTAAAACACACCCATACAGGCGCATTTTACTTCCGCTTCCGGGAGCGATGAGGGCTTTTGTGGGCCAGATAAATTGGGTGTCAGGGGCCAGATTCGGGACCCGGGCCATAGTTTGGGCACCCCTTGTATTAGCCTAACATGGGAACCACTGCAAGCCGGTCCAGCTCACCTTCTCCACCGCCCCTTCCAACGTGCGCTCCAGCTCGTCTCGCTGCCTGGCGAAGGCTTCCTGCCGGAGGCTGATCTGGCCCACTTCTCCCAAGAGGTGATGGAGGTAATAGCCCGAGAGCGCGGCCGCCGCCAAGAAAGCGAGGGAGAGGAGAAAGTTGCAGACTTTGCTCAGGCTGCAGGAGGAGGAGGAGGACGGCCCCCCGGTCGCCGCCGAGCCCCCTTTGCCGCCCTTGGGATGATGCTGCTGCTGGGGCGGCTGTTGCTTCTTTGCCACGTCCTCGGGATGGCTGGCATGGCCTCCCTTCTCCGACGGGGCGCCGGGGTTACTGTTGCTCCCCTTGTTGCTCCTTTGTTTGGCTGAAGACATGGTGGTCGTCTTTTTTATCCCCCCTTTCTTTTTTTCCCGCGCTTACTATTTTGGGGGAGGGAGATGCGCCAGGTGTGCCCGGGGGGCGAGCCCACGGAGTTTTGCAGACTTCAAAAGACGACGGGCAGGAAAAACCCTGAGTTTGCAAGATCTGCTTTTCCCATTCAATCGCAGGCAAAGGAAGAGAAGTAATGGGGGGGTGATTCAGGCAAGCGCCTTCATCCCTGCCCCCTTTGGCTCAGTTCCGCCCTCCGAGTTCCTCGTCCCGGGGGTGGAGAGAAAAGCTGCCACGCACACCGAGGGAAGAGAAACCAGAAATTTTGGGACGGCGAGGCCCGAAAGGCTTCCCCCACGCCTCCTTCCTGGCGCTTCTCTAGTTTTGCAAGCGCCGCTCCAGTTTCGGGCGGGAACGTGGCGGCGCGGCGCCTTTCCCTCAGTCGCTCCCACCACGTCTTCCCTACGCATGAAAACGGCTCCCATTTTAAGAACAGTCACACTGTCTTGAGTGTTGTTTTAAATTCTTTATTTATACATTTTCAATAAAAGAAAACAATAATAAAAAAAGCAAACATACAATAACAAAAAAAAAAAAGATTTTTTTCCCCTCCCACAGGAATACTACATTTGATATATATTGGTAGAAGAAAGAAGTAATAATACATTTTTCTACTTTTATATCACACTCTTCAATCAAAAACTCTAATACCAGTAATACCTCATATAACATTAGTATCGAATAACACGAAAATCGCATAACATTAAGGAATTTGGGGGGAAGAATTGCATCAGATAACATTAAGATCCTATGGGATGCTTCAGATAACAACCGCTAAAGCCTGTGTGGTTACAATGTACAAGTAAAACCTCAGATAACACTAAAACCTGGTTCCACAAGTCTTGGTGTTATATGATTTTTAGTGTTATCTGATGCATGTTAAAATCCTATGGGATCCATAGAGATACATTGTAACCACACAGGCTTTAGCGGTTGTTATCTGATGCATCCCATAGGATCTTAATGTTATCCGATGCAATTCTTCCCCCCAGATAGCTTAATGTTATGCGATTTTAGTGTTATTCGATACTAATGTTATATGAGGTATTACTTGTATCTCTATGGATCCCATAGGATTTTAACATGCATCGGATAACACTAAAAATCGTATAACACCAAGACTTGTGGAACCAGGTTTTAGTGTTATCTGAGGTTTTACTTGTACAGTAATACCTCGGATAACATTAGTATCGGATAACACTAAAATCGCATAACATTAAGCAATCTAAGGGGGGGAGAGAATTGCATCAGATAACATTAAGATCCTATGGGATGCATCGGATAACAACCGCTAAAGCCTGTGTGGTTACAATGTATCTCTATGGATCCCATAGGATTTTAACATGCATCAGATAACACTAAAAATCGTATAACACCAAGACTTGTGGAACCAGGTTTTAGTGTTATCTGAGGTTTTACTTGTACAGTAATACCTCGGATAACATTAGTATCGGATAACACGAAAATTGCATAACATTAAGGAATCTGGGGGGGAGAATTGCATCAGATAACATTAAGATCCTATGGGATGCTTCAGATAACAACCGCTAAAGCCTGTGTGGTTATAATGTATCTCTATGGATCCCATAGGATTTTAACATGCATCGGATAACACTAAAAATCATATAACACCAAGACTTGTGGAACCAGGTTTTAGTGTTATCTGAGGTTATACTTGTACAGTAATACCTCGGATAACATTAGTATCGGATAACACTAAAATCGCATAACATTAAGCAATCTGGGGGGGGGGAGAATTGCATCAGATAACATTAAGATCCTATGGGATGCTTCAGATAACAACCGCTAAAGCCTGTGTGGTTACAATGTATCTCTATGGATCCCATAGGATTTTAACATGCATCAGATAACACTAAAAATCGTATAACACCAAGACTTGTGGAACCAGGTTTTAGTGTTATCTGAGGTTTTACTTGTACAGTAATACCTCGGATAACATTAGTATCGGATAACACTAAAATCGCATAACATTAAGCAATCTGGGGGGGGGGGAGAATTGCATCGGATAACATTAAGATCCTATGGGATGCATCGGATAACAACCGCTAAAGCCTGTGTGGTTACAATGTATCTCTATGGATCCCATAGGATTTTAACATGCATCGGATAACACTAAAAATCGGATAACACCAAGACTTGTGGAACCAGGTTTTAACGTTATCCGAGGTTTTACTGTACTTCTATTATCTCTACTGCAGATATTCTCCATTGCTTAATTCGCCTTTGTGCTATGTACAATGTCCAGGAGGGTTATAACCATTTACATTTTCCAAAAAATTGATTTGTTCTGGTACAGGGTTGACTCCTTTCTTTTCCACAATCACATATTCCACAAAGTGTTGTTTTGAAGGCAGAGGAGAGCGCAAGGCGTAAACCCGAAAAGTTTTTTTTAACCGTTTGAAAGATTTTTTTTTTAAAAAGCTTGCGTTTAATGGAATTTACGTGAACCACGAAAGCTAACATTAAAATACAGCAATTAGTCTTCAAAGTGCCAAAACGTCTTTGTCTTTTTGTTTACTCTCTGATATGCTTGCACGGGCTAACACCGCTACCACTTCAAAAACATATCCTATGATAGTTGCATAAGGGACTTGTAACCTGCCTCGCTCACCTGAGCGGTAAAAAAATGTAAATTTGTGGCTCTTTTTAAAGACTGACAGATTTTTCTTCTTCTTCTGACATAGTCTTTTCACAGACTTCGCCAGAGAGACTGGAAGGAAATTTATGCCATAATGCGATTTGCATTTCCAACATTTTTTGGAAATGTTACTTTTTAAACTAACTCTCAAGAATTCCCTTGCCAGGATGGCTAGTTGGGGAGGTCTTAGAAGTTGCGGTCCAAAAAAGTAACGTTTCTGATCTTTGAAAATTGGCAACCTTTGAATGCATCTCAAGGCAATCCATAAGATATCGAATAACATGTTAACCCTGGGGGATACCCAAACTTTTCCGGCTCTGGGCCGTTCACGTGGTTCAGGGAGCCAGTCACTATGGCCCAGGGGCCAGATCCAGCACCTGATGCCAATTCATCCAGCCCAAAATGCCCTCGCCGCTCCTGGAAGTGGAAATAAAATGCGCCCATATGGCTTTGTGGGCCGGATGAATTGGTATTGGGGCCAGATCCAGCCCCCGGGCCGTAGTTTGGGCATCCCTGCGTTAACCTGTTGGAGGTGCAAAGACTTTGCCAAAAGATTGTCATGTTTGTGTTTGTTTTCAATATTTTTGCTGCAACAGATGAACACAGTAACTGCCTAGGTGATACCACAAATTATCCCTTGAGACTTCCCCATAGGTCTTAACCAAGAAATTTTAGCATAATTTGCAGGTACTGTATAACATTCACAACATCATTTGTCTGTGAACACTGAAATAATACATAAATGTAGGAGCTTCTTTAGCCCCTCCCCCAAATCCATGGATTTAACTGTAGCCTAATCCGCAACAAAGCTATTCAGAACTAAATCCACAGCATACTGTATAGGCTTGATCTCCTGCAGAAATATGAGGTAGCTCTATTCTGTTCATATTTATTTATTTACTGTCCATCTGGGTGTTTAACCCATGATGGGCAGTGTACAATATTACAAAAGTTATACAGTACAGTACATACAACAATGTGAACCGTGGGTTTACAGCTAAAGAGTCAGTGCTATCTGCATATGGAGATGTTTCCGTGGTCATGTGACAGGCATGACTAGATGCTGGAGTCAGTGGTGGGATGTCAAATATTTTACTACCCCACAGAGATGTCATCACAGTGTGGGCGGAGCTAACATCATGATGTTAAAAATAATTAAAAATAAAATACTAGGTCGGAAGGAACTACAAAATGAACTCAACACAAGATGGCTTCATTTTGGCACTTTTCAACTTTTCAACAGTTAAAGAAGTTAGGTACTAAGTCTTTGGCTAACCAGTTCTCTAGGATAATATGCCTTAAAGTAAATGTAAAACAACTGTACCTCCTTAAGGGTTCTCCAATTGGAACAGCAATTGGAACAGCACAGGTGTAGCTTATTGATGAGGTAACTCCAAGACTTTGCTTAAAAACCCGAAGCCAGGCCGCCAGGCCTTTTTAGGAACTGTGGTAGTACGTCAATATAGCTAAAGGTATTAAATACACATTAAAATACACACAGACACACTACATCCAAAGGTGAGTCACTTACCCTGGGGAGCAGGCTATAGGGAGCTTCAGGCTAGCAGCTTCTCTTCCTCCTCTCCACTTGGGAGGACAGCAAGGAGGCCGTGCATATGCGCCAAGCACTGTAGGCATGCATGCACACCAAGTGCTTGGCGTGCATGCGCAGTGGGGGAACCAGTGAAAAGGTACGCCCCGAAGGTGGTTCCCCAAAAAGCTGCTGCCGGTTCTCCAGGAGACTGGGGAAAGTTACTACCGGTTCTGGAGAACTGGTGAGGACCTGTTACATCCCATCACTGGATGGAGTGCACAGAATGCTGTTATCTTTCTGGCCAAAGCAGTATCTATTTATCTATTTGAATTTTATTGCTTTCAAACTGCTAGGTTGGCAGGACCTGGGACAGACAACAGCTCACTCTGTTAATGTAACACTTGGGTCTCAAACTGCTGACCTGCCAACCTTCCAGTTGGGAAGTTCAGCATCTTAAGCACTAAGCCATGTGGCCCTTTCCTAGTCAAAAGTGCCAATGGTAAAAAAATGCTGGGAGTTGCAGTCCAGTAATAACTGAAGGGCCACACTCTGTCACTGCCTGCCTTAAGCCATTTTCATTAAATGTATGCCTTGTCCAGTGGTGGGCAGCAGCAGGTTCATAACCCCCCTGGGGGGGAGCAAAATTGGGTGGCCTCTGGGCAGGTAGGTGGCGAAATCGGGTGGCCTTCGGGCAGGGGGTGGTAGTGAAATGGGGTGACCAAACCCACCTCCCTGTCCCATCACATTTTGCCCGTACAAGTGGTTCAAGGTCTCCCTTGCTCAAAAGCCAGCCATATCCAAATCTAGGGTGCAGTGCTCATCTCCATTTACAGTCAAAGAGCCAGTGCTGCCTGTGTTTGCAGATGTATACACGGCCATATGGCAGGCATGACTAGATCACCCACGACATAGGCTCCGCCCACGACATAGGCTCTGCCCATGGTCTGATAGCGAAATTTTTTGCTGCCCACTGGTCTTGTCAGTAATTCACTTCTTCCCTTCTTTGTCCCAGTCTTGACATTGTACTGTACTTCATCTGCCCTGCCCACCCCTCCCCCCAATCCTGAAAGTGGCTATACTACATCTACTTAACCTGGGAAAAAGTACTATTGAGCTGAAAGACAGTACCCCTGACTTCAATTAAGGAAATAAAGGCTGCCTTCTCCACATTTCAAATGAAATGCAATGGTAAGAAAAAACCAACTTTGTTCCAGCCATTGACCAAAGAAGATGCAAGGAACGCACATCACATTCCCCTTCCTGAAATAACATCCATTTGAACAAAGATTAATTTAGCCTTCTCCATCAATTGGACAAAAAGCTGATGTTGGTCAGGGATTCTGGGAATTGCAGTCCAAGAACACCTGGAGTGCCAAGGTTCACCATCACTGTATGGTTTGCTTTCTCCTTCCTCATTTTTCTCCTTCTATATTGTGTCTATTAGACTAGGAGTCTCCAAATAGGAAACCATCTTCTATTTCAATATACTGTACTGTATAACGTACAGTGATATCAAAACTTTTAAATGCTTCATATGTGTTAATAGAAAGTAAATTCAATAGAATTTACTCTTGCATAATGGAAATAGCATAACTCATGTTATCAAAGTGCCGCCCATTAATGAGACGATTTGCTTTCCAACATGCAAGTGATGTAGAAACCGGGGGGGGGGGGATCACATGGCGAAACAATTCCTATGTTAGCCTGGAGTCATACTAATAGGGATAATAGTAACATATTTAGCTGGTGGAATGGCTCAATGGTAAAGGTTAGGAGTTTCATTCTCCACTATTCCTCCAGAAAGAATCCCAGGGTGCCTTTAGAACTGTGGTGGTGAACCTATGACACACATGCTAGAGATAGCATGTAGAGGCCTCTGTGTTGTCATGCGTGCTGTAGTGGGGAAGCCCTGCACACCCCACCCCAAGGGAAGGCTGAAATCCCACCTGGGAGGTTGCGGCAGGGATAAGGTAACAAGACAACCCCACCCACCCCTCCTAGGAGTCGGACACTGAGAGCACTTGTGCGAGGGGAGCACACCCATGTGACTTAACCAGAGGCATGTCGGTGACATCACATGGGTGTGTGGACATGTGTGGTGCCTGCCCACACACCTCCTCCTCCACCTTGGCCACTCAGTCTCTAAAAGGTTTGCCATCACTGGTTTAGAAGGGAATGGTAAACCAACTGTGTGTATTCTATACAGAAAACCCTGGAAATGGTCACCATAAGTTGGAATCAACGTGACGACACATGATGACAATATTTTATACTATATTTTCTAGCCACTACCAAAATATTCTAGCCAGGCAATGATACAGAAGAAATGTCTGGGTGGAAAAGCAAGAATTACAATCCTTATAAATTCTCAGACACGTATGTTAGAGCATAGGAAAAATATATCTTTTATTTGGTTTTTTATTCTGCACCCTGAATTGTCAAATTACTTATCAATTAAACATCATTGAAAAATTGGCTTCAACCTGTACATATTTGCTTGTGTGCCTCAGTGAACGCAGTAGGACTGATCTCTGACCTCTGAATATAAATCCACAAGATTGTGCTGGTTAGCCATTATTATTACATGTACAGTGGAACCTCGGTTAACATAATTGATGCATCCTCTGGGACGTTTCTGGCAGCGAAAATTACTTTAATCAAATTTCCCGCAGGAATGCATTGAATGCAATTTCCCATAGGAATGCATTGAAAACTAATTAATCCGTTCCAAAAAAAATTCTGTAAACTGAGCCACTACTGTATTTTGATTTCCTTTTGTTTTGCGATTTTTATGTTAACTGAGCCATTTGTTAACCGAGTTTCCACTGTACACATATATACAGTACCTATACATGTGTATATAAATAGCTACTAAAAGACACTAGAGTGATTTTTCAATTTAAAAAATAATTTCTGAACTTCTGGCAGTTGCCTACTCTGTTATGATATAGTTCTAGGAGAGTGCTAGGAAACAAGCTTATACCCTCACACCATACGCTGCAGGATTGCTTCAGGTACTGAGCACTAAATAATGAACAATAAAACATGCCACAGGTATTAGGTGTTGCAACTGCAAATATGCTAAATAAAGAGGAACAATGTATGATACCGATGTAGTACCAGTGTACACTGAGAGACTCAACAAATGGTGATAACATAGTTTGGCATCTTGTCTTCCAAGCAGATGGGAGTTTTGTGCTCCTGACTCATAACTGGATGGACCATGGAATGGCCTGACTGTAGGAACAAATGCTAATTTGGTTATGTAATGTAATCACTTTGTGCATTCTTCATTAAATGGTAGAACATATTATGTCTGAAATACCTTTGCTGCATCTATTCAATTTGAATTTAATACTATATAGCTATTCATAATATATATTCCCTCATGCTCTTTCTCCCTCTTTTTTCACATGTCTTGTGTGGTAAGGAATTCCAAGACATTTTCTCCATATGGACAAACCTCTTTATTTGTTGTCTCTGTATGTAGTTTAAGATTGGTTCTATTCCAATTCTTTTCCCCCTATAATCTCATTCCTGATCTTATCCTTTCTAGACACTCCAGCAGCCTTCCCCGGACATCTCGTTTCTGTGATGACCAACTTTCTTTAGCATTCTTTAGTTAAGGTAAAGGTCACCCTTGCTCAAAAACCAGTCGTATCCGACTCCAGGGTTCAGTGCTCATCTGTTTACAGCCAAAGGGCCAGCGCTGTCTTCAGACCTTTCCATAGACATGTGGCAGGCATGAGTAGACACCGGAGTACACAGAACACCATTTACCCTTCCACTGCAGTGGTACCTATTTACCTACTTGCAATTTTTTGCTTTCGAACTGCTAGGTTGGCAGGAACTGGGACAGAGATGAAATTCGGGTCTCGAACTGCCGCCCTGCCGCCCTTCCAGTCATTAGGTTCAGCGTCTTAACCATGAAGCCACCACAGTCTCTTTAGAGACACTATTTTGTACATTTTGCTTTTCTTCGACAGGATCTGTCCATCTTTTCCTCACTCTCAAATGAATTATGGAAACGAGAAGTTAGAAAAGTTACTTTTTTAGGCTGCAGTCCTGGAATCCTCCGACACACACACACATACTCCCAGCTGCCAACAACAGTAGTCCTAAAAAGTGACTTTTGAAATCTATGAAACCCACTAAGACAAGCAGGTCCAGTGATGGGATGTAACAGGTTCTCACCAGTTCGCCAGAACCGGTAATAACTTTTCCCAGTGTTCCGGAGAACCGGTAGCAGCTTTTGGGGGGAACCACCTTCAGGGCTTACCTTTTCACTGGTTTCCCCACTGCGCATGCACGCCAAGCACTTGGTGTGCATGCATGCCTACAGTGCTTGGCGCGTATGCACAGCCTCCTTGCTGTCCTCCCAAGTGGGGAGGAGGAAGAGAAGCTGCTAGCCTGAAGCTCCCTATAGCCTGCTCCCCAGGGTAAGTGACTCTCCTTTGAATGTGGTGTGTCTGTGTGTATTTTAATGTGTATTTAATACATTTACCTATATTGACGTACTACAGAGGCGTAGCTACCGCCGTATCTGCTGTATCAATTATACGGGGGGGCCCGGGCCACGGGGGCCCCCAACGTGCATAAGCAAAACAAATCTTTACCCTTCCGAAGGGCCCCCAAACAAATTTTTATACGGGGCCCCGCCAAGGCACGCTACTCTTCTGACGTACTACCACAGGCTTGGTGTTTTTAAGCAAAGTCTTGGAGTTACCTCATCAATAAGCTACACCTGTGGTGTTCCAGTTGCTGTTCCAATTGGAGAACCCTTAAGGAGGTACAGCTGTTTTACATTTACATTAAGGCATATTATCCTAGAGAACCGGTACGATGACCATATCCATCTTGCAACATGGTTTGTGTTTGGGGTGGGTGGGTTGATTTATGTTTGGGATGAGGGTGGGTGTCTTTTAATGTAATTTTAATTTTATTTATTTAATTTATTTACGGGTTTGTGTTGTGGGTCGGTGGGTGGGTTGAGGGTGTGTGGGTGTGCGTGTGCTTGTTTTTATTTTATTTTATTTTATTTTTCTTTGGCCCCGCCCATGACATCATGACGTTAGCTCCTCCCACACTGTGATGACATCACGGTGGGGTAGTAATTTTTTTGACATCCCACCACTGATGCAAGGGACTGCAGTGGCTCAAGTCACTAAGACGCTGACCGGGAGGCGGAAGGTCAGCAGTTCGAGCACTGCAGGACGGGAATGAGCTCCCGTCTCTGTCCCAGCTCCTGCCAACCGAGCAGTTCGAAAGCAAGAAATTGCAAGCAGATAAATAGGGACCACTTCGGTGGGAAGGTAACAGTGCTCCGGTGTCTAGTAGTCATGCCTGCCACATGACCATGGAAACGTCTGCAGAAGTAGACAACTTCGGCTTAGAAACAGACATGAGCACTGACCCCTAGAGTCGGATACGACTGGCTTTTACCACTGAGCAGGTCCCTATCGCGCAAACCTCTTTGGCGACCATTTTATGTATTTTAAATATCCTGAGAAACGCTTGATGGGCTTCGCCTGAAAGGCCACAATGATGGCCGCCTGAGGCGAAAAAGACCAGGGAGCTGACTTGACTCCACACGGCTGGCACCAAACCAGGAATCCGGAGGGAGCAACCAATGACCAAAGCAGGGAAGGAGCACTGAGGACACCTCTCCGCTCCTTCCGTAAACACCACAATGCCTCCTCCCCAGTCCCGGGAAGGTACCATTTGTCGCCGGGAGGGGATATATAAGACTAAAAGGGGTCCACTTTCCTCGTTTCGCCACAACTGTAGGATATAAAAATCGCAGGTGGGGTGTAAACCCGCGTTGCTTCCGAGGACTGAGCCTTTCCTTTGCTTACGCGCATTGCCAGAGCTCTGTCTCGTCCGCGAGAAAACCACGGATCCCCCCCTCTCTGCCCAGTGGAAGCGTCCAGGCAGCTGCTAATAGACAAGCGAGGACTATGTATAACTAAATAAGAGGAGGAGGAGGGAGAGTTAAAGCCCGGGTGGGAACAGCTGAGCTGAAGAAGGGGAGACCGCTTCGCGCAGGGGCCAATGCAAGTGCCCAACTCCGAGGGAACATCTCTTGGGGGTGAGCCTGTGAGGAGGGGGGACTCTTCATTCCTGTTTTGGGGTTGTGTGGCTGTGTAACCCCAATTGAACTTCATACCCTTCTCCTTTCTAGTCCTGGTCTTGTATTCCGGGGCAACCTGAGTGGGTTTCAAGGTGACATTCTCCCCCCCCCTTTCTTCTAACAAGGTGGGATTATCCTCACTCCCTTGCATCCCTTTGATGGAGCTGGGTCTGGAGTATGGGTTTTGTTTTGTGTATGTGTGGATTGGTGTTTTCTGTTGGATTCTTTCGGTGATGGCCAACCTTGGCACTCCAGCTGTTCCTGGACTTCAGTTCCCAGAAGCCCAAGTCGGTACACCTGCTGATCAGGGCTCCTGGTAGTTGAACTTCAAGAGCTGTGCTCTGGAGTGCCAAGGTTGGCCATCACTGCTACTTCCCCACCTGGGAAGGAGCGGGCAGGGTTTTCTAGCAATAGCAATGACCCTTCTATACCGCCCCACGGTACTACCAGGGGTCTGCAAACTTGGCTCTCCAGGTGTTCTTGGACTTCAGTTCCCAGAAGCCCAAGTCGGTACACCTGCTGATCAGGGCTCCTGGGAGTTGAACTTCAAGAACTGTGCTCTGGAGTGCCAAGGTTGGCCATCACTGCTACTTCTCCACCTGTGAAGGAGCGGGCAGGGTTTTCTAGCAATAGCAATGACCCTTCTATACCGCCCCACGGTGCTTTTAGTGCACTCTCTAGGCCAGTGGTCAGCAAACTTGGCTCTCCAGCTGTTCTTGGACTTCAATTCCCAGGAGCCCAAGTCAGTACACCTGCTGATCAGGGCTCCTGGGAGTTGAACTTCAAGAGCTGTGCTCTGGAGTGCCAAGGTTGGCCATCACTGCTACTTCCCCACCTGTGAAGGAGCGGGCAGGGTTTTCTAGCAATAGCAATGACCCTTCTATACCGCCCCACGGTGCTTTTAGTGCACTCTCTAGGCCAGTGGTCAGCAAACTTGGCTCTCCAGCTGTTCTTGAACTTCAGTTCCCAGAAGCCCAAGTCAGCACTCCTGCTGATCAGGGCTCCTGGGAATTGAACTTCAAGAGCTGTGCTCTAGAGTGCCAAGGTTGGCCATCACTGCTACTTCCCCACCTGGGAAGGAGCGGGCAGGGTTTTCTAGCAATAGCAATGACCCTTCTATACCGCCCCACGGTACTACCAGGGGTCTGCAAACTTGGCTCTCCAGGTGTTCTTGGACTTCAATTCCCAGAAGCCCAAGTCAGCACTCCTGCTGATCAAGGCTTCTGGGAACTGAAGTCCAAGAACAGCTGGAGAGCCAAGTTTGCTGACCACTGCTCTAGGCCAGTGGTCTGCAAATGTGGCTCTCCAGGTGTTCTTGGACTTGAATTCCCAGGAGCCCAAGTCAGCACTCCTGCTGATTGGGGCTTCTGGGAACTGAAGTCCAAGAACAGCTGGAGAGCCAAGTTTGCTGACCACTGCTCTAGGCCAGTGGTTTGCAAATGTGGCTCTCCAGATGTTCTTGGACTTGAATTCCCAGGAGCCCAAGTCAGCACTCCTGCTGATTGGGGCTTCTGGGAACTGAAGTCCAAGAACAGCTGGAGAGCCAAGTTTGCTGACCACTGTCTAGGCGGTTCCATAACTTATTAGCATTTCGCCCCTAAAACGATGGGTACTCATTTTTACCGACCTCGAAAGGAAGGAAGGCTTGAGTCCCGTCTCGGGATCGAACTCAGAACGTTTTGTCTGCAATACAGCGGTCGGACCACTGCGCTACTCGGGGCTCCTAACAAGGCTCGAGCTGTAGCAACAACCCCAGTAGCAAACATTTCCGGAGAGGAGAGCAACAGGCGAGGCAGCCAAGAGGAACGTGTGTGTTGTTTGGAAAGGCTTTCCTTGGAAACGGCGGCTTTGTTTTGAGCAGAAAGAGCCAAAGAGTTTGTGCATGGGAATAACTGCCAAAAAATACCACGGCTAGGAGGGGAGATCCAAACCAAATGGAGGAAGAGGAGGAGCTCCGCTTTCAGCAAGATGAAGAAGTGCAGGTGGATGAGGGTCGCTGTTGCAAATTTGGGGCCAAGAGAAAGCTTCGGGTTCGGAGTCACTGGGAATTGTGCAGAGCGATCCCTCTATATAGATAAAGATCGCCCTTGCTCGAAAAAGCAGCCATATCTGACTCTAGGGTTCAGTGCTCGTCTCTGTTCACAAACAAAGAGTCAACACTGTCTGCATCGTCAGACGTTTCCGTGGACATGTGGTAGACATGCCTCGAAACCGAAGTGCACAGAAAGCTGTTTACTTTTCCCACACAAGTGATACCTATTTAACTACAGTACTGTACTTGCAATTTCTTGCTTTCCAATTGCTAGGTTGGCAGGAGCTGGGGGCAGAAACAGGAGCTCATTCTGTCCTGCAGTACTTGGGTCTTCTTGAACTGCTGACCTTTCAGTCATCATGTTCAGTGTCTTAACCGTGGCAGAAGAGTGCAAACCATTTGTTTCACAGGTTTGTGGTTATTTCATCAAAGAGTACTGGGGTGGCAGAATTAACGATTTTAAAATGAGAGAGGTTCCTAAACAACGGCCCATGGGCCGGATCCACCTGGGCTGAATTGCTGCCAGTGTCGGAAGTGCTCCAATGTCACTGGAAGTGCCAAAATCACCGTGTTTTTTGCACCGAAATGCTGCGAAAATGCAGCAAAAAATTAAAAATGTTCCTCCCTCATTCCCCCCTCCAAGGGAAGCGTAGGGAAAACTCCCAGAAACACAGTGCAGATGCACTTGCTGCGAGCGGCAGGAAGAACCACATGACTGGCCCCTCAGCTGACTAAGGGTGTGTGGTCAGGCCCCCTTAAGCTGTAAGAATACTTACTGGATCACAAGGCTGCTTGGAAAGATAGGCAAAATAATGCAAGTTTGGCTATATCTGTGTTGGAAAAAATGAACAACAAACCTGTGGAGTATGCAGAGGAAGCAAAGTATTGACGATCATTTCCTCCATATGCTGTAGAAGAGGCAAGAGTCAATTAAAACTTCAAAGCTATCTAAAATTAAGGGAACAATAAAAATATTTCCCCAAACCAGCCAATGATGCTGGGAATATGCTCAATTACCATGGGATGCTGAACATATGATAATTTTGAAAATGAAAATAGGGAGGGAGGAGGGAAGGGACATATAAGCCTGGCTCAATTTCAAGCAGTGGTTTGATAACTAGAATTAATGGAAGTGCTTTTGGAACTCGATACATGGCCACATTTTGATATAGGTATGACTTGTTGCCTTACAACCAGCATAGTTGTACACACACTTTCTGGGTAAATACTGTTGTGTTTAGTAGAAAAACTAATTTTAAGTTGGTTATGTTCAATGTTCCAAGCAAAAAGTTGAAGACGATGCACTCTAAAATTGCAAGTACCTGAACCTGTATCTAAATCACAGGTTAATATGTCTGCCGGAAACACTATAAAAGCATTGTATGAAGGCAAAGTGGATACATGTTTATTACTGAAAGCTTGTACAGTATAAATGAATAGGTTTTTAACTTATTGAAGTGTGCAAGTTTAGATGTAGAAAACAGGTGGGGTTGGGTAGGTTTAATCCTGCAATGCTGTCATTCTGGCGTAATGGACATCACTCTGAATCTGCTTCTAAATGAGCAAGAGACATTTATTGATTTTCCATATCAGCTCTGTGGCAGCCCTAAGGGAAACTGAGGAAGAACCTAGCAGAGCCAAAAGCCTAGTAAACTCTGTGACCTCTATAGAATAATCGATAAGTTATAAATGTTTTTGAAGCTCATCTAATACAGTAAAACCTCGCATAAAGAGTGCCTCGCTTAAAGAGTAACTCGCGTAAAGAGCAGAATTTTGTCTGAATGTTTGCTTTGCTTAACAAATAAAACCAATCAAAAACTCGCTTAACAAATAAATCGGGGTTCTCAATGTCCCCCACCAGAAGTCACAATTGGTCACTTACGATGGTGTTTCGCTTAAAGAGCAAACTTGCTTAAAGAGCACTCCTGTGGAACACATTATGCTCTTTAAGCGAGGTACAACTGTACCTTATAAAATTATGTACCATAATTCAAAGTACTGTATAGTTAATGCTGTCTGCTGCCTACTTTCAGAAGCAATTCTCTTTAGCAAAACAGGAAGTAACCAGGTACAGTGTTTTTGTTTGCAGGTCAAAGGTTGATCAGAGACCAGAATGGGCTTTCTCAGACAATTTGAGATTGAAAGGAAGATATTTAGAGCTAATCGGAATACGTAATCTATTGTTGCTGATGGCTGTGGGAAATTGTATTGTTGTGCTTGCTTGTCTGTCATTTTGCTTGAACGCACCCTACTCCCTTTGACCCCTGAATTTGGTGTATAAAAACCATGCCTGTAAGTTTCACTCTTTGTCTGAAGAAGTGGACTTGATCCACGAAAGCTAACAATAAAAATATAGCAGTTAGTCTTTAAAGTGCTACAGTGTTTTTTATTTTGTTTTGTTTATTTTATTTTGTTTTCTGATATTTCAGAAGCAAATGACTGGTTCAGTCCATTAACAAAAAGAAACACAGTTTGCCTCTCCTGGCAGCCAACAGAATGGATAGGATAAGAGTGGGACAGAGAAAGGACTGGCCACATCTGCTTTTCAATATAGAGCCATCCAACTGCTGGATTGATTCCATCTGAAACTGGAAAATTCCCCAGAGCTGCGTAGGTTTGTATTTTGGACTACAAAATAGTAAATGCACCAGAATGCACCAGTCTGTGGAGGAATTGGCCTGATAATTCTGGAAAGTGTAGTCCAAAAACACAAATCTACACTCCTCTAATTACATGCAAAGAAATACAGTTCTTAAAGAAAAAAACCTTCATTCTTCCATTCCAATTAGTGAGCGAATGTTCTTTAAATGGACAACAAAAAAATTCATACTGTTATAAACTGTCTCTTATCTCCTGGAAGAGCAGAAGCAACGGAAATAAATTTCGGGGTGGAGGGGACTACAGACACCACCACCACCACCAGGAAAATGTGTGCTCCTGAAGGCAATCTATGCCTTAAGACTTGTTATATCTTTATATAGTTGAAATCCCTGCCCATGAACTGAAATACTGTACAGAAATACAGACAATGGGGTCTCCAGGATTTAGCAGAAGAATCTTCCTGACATCTCTGCTGGTGTCTCCAGTAAAGATCACTGTTATATTGTATTATTCAATGTAGGCTAAATGTACTTTAAGAAATATTTTTTTAAAATCTCAGGCCTTTTATTTATTTATTATTTAGTCACACTTCTATGCCGCCCTCCTCACGAATGACTCAGGCGGCGAACACCAGTTAAAAACACAATAAAACCCATGATAAAATACCCACCCATCTTCAAAAGTTAAACTTTAAAAGTTAAAGATTAAAAAGATGTTAAAAGTTAAAATTCACCAATAAAAATTATGAAGGATTGGGAAGAACAGTCAGATTAGCCAGCCGGCCAGGGTAGCCAACTGGCGCGAACCCCACACCTGCCCTGCCAGCCAGGTCTTCACACCATTTCTAAAGGCCAGCAACTCTGTCTGGAGATGCAACTCGGTTGCCAGGAGGTTCCATAGGGCTGGAGCGGACACAGAGAAGACCCTCCTAGTGCTAGAGAGATGCGCTTCTCTAGCCAATGGCACGACCAGAGAGCCTCTACGGTCCGCTCTGGTGGGACGGACAGATGTTCTTGGAGTGACGTGGTCTCTTAAGTATCCTGGCCCACTACCATGGATGGCTTTAAAAGTAATTACCAGCACCTTGAATTGCACTCGGAGGCAAAGGTGTTGGTTCCTCTTTCACGATAACAAAGCAAACTAACTCCATTCTGTAAATTTCCACTTTTTCAAGAACAATGTTGAAATACTTTTAGAGAAAATAAGCACTAAATGATTGAACTGCTATGTAATGCTGTGTATGGAATTGGCCAACTAAAATTGTAATGTGGAATTCTCCATATCTGTGTACATATAGCAGCACAACCTCTATACGTTTCTCACTGTAATTTTGAGCAAATTGATTTTGTATGTTTATACTTGCTGCCTCACCATCATTCATTTTACCTGAAGATATGAGAGGCTAATATACAAATCAAGATACCAGTTTAACCACTTGGTGTACTCTTGCCAGAAGGATGCAGGCTACTAGAGAAGCAGATATTACTTCAGAGTTTGAATCTGATGGATCAAACTACAGATTTGGTGCCCGGGGCTTTGGTGCATTATTGGTCATATGGGATTGCCATACATACAAAGAAAAGGGAGAAATACCGTGGTCTGAGTGCATAATGGCCATATTAGTTCTGCAATATACCTTCCTCTAGGCTAAAGGTGGTATAGGTATTTAGAGCAGGGGGTGCTCATATCCCTCTGACTGCAAATTTTGATACTTTGGGTTAAAGCCCAAGCCCTGAGGTACCTACAATTATTTTCACAGAAGTAACAACAAAAAGGTTTAAATAATCTAAACTTGGAACAGAAATTCATTCCTAATCCAAATAGACAAAGCAGCGCTCTGTTTTCCATAGATGCAGTGCACAATTAATTCTTGGCTCAGTAATGTTTTCTTCTTTATCTCGACCTGTAGATCTTCTGCTACCTTCTCAATAACCTTAAACGCACAAAGACTTGAAGAGGATAGTTTTCAATGACCTGTACCAGATTCTGTGGAAGGACCAACCATTGAACAGGTAAGGCAAGAAAAGAACCAGCAAGATATCCAATGTATGCTACAATTTCTAATTTAGACTGATGGAGAAAATCCCACCCAGTAAGTGAACTTGTATGGCCTGAAACTTTGTGCAGTGGAACCTCGAATAATGTAATTAATGCATTCTCCTGGATGTTTCTTACAACAAAAAACTAACCAAATTTCCCATAGGAATGCGTTGAATGCAATTTCCCCATAGGAATGCGTTGAAAACAATACTTTAACCAAAACACGGTTTCCCATAGGAATGTATTGAAAAACAATTAATCTATTCTGCAAACAATCCATAAACCAATCCACTATTTTCTATGGATTTCCTTTTGTAATGTAAATTTTATATTAACCAAGCCGTTTGTTAACCGAGGTTCCACCATATATCTATGCATGCGGTGAGCTGCATACATCTTGTTTGTTCTGTTTTTAATGTAGTTCAACTGTTTAAATTATTTCTATTGTTCTGTTTATATACAGTATTTGGAACCCCAAATTGTTATTTTACTTGGGGTTGGGGTTGCACCTGCCCCTGGGCCTTAGTGACCGGCTCCCTGAACCACATGATGGGCCCACAGCCCAAAAAGTTTGGGCACCCCTGCACTAGACTATAATTTTTAAATCACTTTTATTTATGTAGACAACTTACCCTAAATTATTTTTTTGTATGCAGTTTTGAGCAAAGCACAGCATTTTATGTTGGAGCTATCAAAAGCATAACAGATCTGTTCTAGTGTTATTCTGTCAAGTGCAAATTAGTTCATTTAAAAGTGTGAACCAAACAAAATGCAACCAATTCCAATAATTTGATATCAAAATTCCTTAACATGCAGGAAATTGTAAAAGATTTCTGGAAGGAAGCTTACTGATTGCTACCACTGACACCAGTGTACTTCTAAAGGTAGCTTTGTAAATAACATACGTAGTTGGAAACAGATGCGACTTTCCAGTAGGAGCAGACAAAGTTTGGTATTCCTGGTGCTATCCTTCCCAACATAGCCATTGGGTATAAATGCTGGAAGTTTTAATCCAACAATGTCTGGTAGTACACACTTTGCTCATCAGTGCTTTAAAGTATAAAATCCTCTTTGCACGTAGGCTTGACAGACTTAGTCATCTTGTAAGCCATTAAATAATGCTCCTTTGTGCACCTGTGCTGAATTATACTGGAGCACAAAGCCTTAAATATGCAGTTGTCGGCTCTCCACTTGGACATAGTGTGTGGTTCTGACAGATGGAGTGATAAACGTGTATCTGAAGTGTGCAATATCAGATTTCAAACTGAGATCCACACAATGAAATCATTTTGCATTAACAAAAAGAAACCTCCGTGCATAGTAGACTATCATGGATAGCAAAGATGGGCAACTTCTTTCAGCCAAGGACCCAGATTTGCATTCACATACATTTTCAAGGTTCCACATTCCAGTGGTGGGTGAGGCCAACGGCCACACAATGAAAAATATCTATAGTGAAGTAGCTAAGCATTAGGAAAACGATTTCATCTTTTTAAAAGGAGTCAGATACTGTACTGGGAACTGACCCAATAATGGCATGATGGGAAAGGAAACAAGAACATGGCCAGATGGGGAATTTCTGAGGATCCCCAAACCAGCTTTCTGCTGCTATTTATCTGTGTTTCAGAATGATTTTGTTGCTTAGAGGCAATTTTATCACATGAACACAACCTCCACTTCCCCCAGAAATACCACACAAAATGGTGTATCTCAGGCACAGTTTTAGTACCTCACTTGACCCTTTTAAGAACTATAGTTTTGCTTTGCTTGTCAAAATAGCTTTTCTTCTGTAGGCTGATCTGTGCTGCTACTGAGGTCATTGTCGGCTGAGACTAAAATGAGTTCTTTAGTGTCTTTATGACCATAGTTAGTTTACAGCTACTTATGCTTTCAATCCAGGAGTGAGCAAAGAAATAGAAATGTTTTCTGTGTAGAGGAATTTCCATGTTTGGAGACAGAGAGGTTTTGTACCTTCTTGTGTGTGTGTGTATGTATATCAAAAATAAAGCAGAGATTGGAAGAATAAACTTTTTAAAATTCTTAGTTTCTCAGTCAGCAAAGCCATTGGTCCTTCTGGCTAGAGAATTCTGGGAACAATGGTCCAAAAATATTTTTTCCAAGCTTTGTCAGAGACTGCTTATTTTGTGGTTTAAGTTCCAAAGGTTGCCAATGGTTCTTAAAACTTGTGAAGTAAAAGATACCTCATGCATGCGAGGATGTTTGTCTGTATAATGCAGGGGTGCCCAAACTTTTTGGCTGTGATTCAGGAAGCCGGTCACTAAGGCCCGGGGGCCAGGTGCGGCCCCTGATGCCAATTCATCGGGCGCATTTTACTTCTGCTTCCAGGAGTGACGAGGGCTTTGTGGGCCGGATGAATTGGCGTCAGGGACCACACCCGGCCCCTGGGCCTTCGTTTGGGCACCACTGGTATAATGCTGGCATTTCATCCAGGTATGAATCTATTGACCTATAGCCAGAATGTAGTTTCAGTAATTGTTTGGGGGTTGTTTAAATTCCACATGTATCTCTAAGTGGGATGATGACATATTTACTTCCTGTCCTACCTGTGTGTCTCATATATATTTGTAGTCACTTGACCTAACCTGGAATTTATTGGTCTTGCTCAGCACAGGAATGGCTTTTGCCACATGATGTCCTAAGGGCAATAATTTTACATTGTTATCAGGATAAAATAATTATTAATTGCTTTTCCTGTCACTGCCTTTTCAAAGATGAGAGCAATTATTTATTACTTTAGTTGCTAAAGAATAGTGGAATAGAAGCTTGCTGGAACATTTTGAACTTGCTAGATGACCTGCTTATCAGTTGGGTTTGTGTACCATTTAATTGACTGCTCAATTGTCAACTGGCCGGTCAGTTCACTGCCTAATCATTTGGCCATGGTTAAATATTGTTAAATATTTCATACAACCAGGAATGCTGTAATGTAGACATGAGTCTTATTTTTAAACTTCATCGTGGTATAATTTGAAGTAGTGATCATATTGCTTGGACTTCTATATCAGCAGGATGATAAGGTTTGCCAACCCATTAGATGTCTTGTTTTTTCCTGACCTTAGCTACAATGTGTATAGTAGCAGAGAAACTGAATTTTTCCAGAAATGATATATTTTTGTGAATTATCCTTTTTATAATGCAAACACACATACACAGACAGACGGACAGACTTTTTGGACTCTCCTTTGTAGGGCTATTGTGGTTGGTGCCTGAAGTTCAAAATATATTCTTATGCTAGTGGTTATTTGTAAGCAACAGTATTGATTGAGAACCACTTGACATCTAATTGGATCATAGAAAAGTTATAGTATTGAATTATAGTACCAAAAATCCCACACCCAAGAGGGTTCTGTGTATTTAATCACCTCAAAAATAGTTTAATACTTTCTCAATTCCTGTTCCCAAAAATATCCTTTATCTGACATTCATTAACAAAATCTTTGCTATGTAGATTAAGTCTGAAAAAACAGTTGCTGTTAAAAGAATGGAAAGGTGACATAAAATGCACAAAAGATTTCTGCACCTGAGACCTTGAATTATGAAGAGTGAAGAAAATCCCAAACTTTCTTTGTTGTTTGAACAATATGAATGCTTCCCAACACTTGACCTTCCTGCTCCCAGTATTGTAAAGTGCTGCAATCAATATGTCAGCAAATTTGGAAAACGCAACGGTGGCCACAGGATTGGAAAAAGTCAGTTTACTTTCCAATTCCAAAGAAGAGCAATGCCAAAAATGTTCAAGCTATCTTACAGTTGCGGTCATATCACATGCTAGCAAGGTCATACTTAAGCTCCTACAAGCTAGGCTTCAGTGGTATGTGGATAGAGAACTACCGGAAGTACAAGCTGGGTCCCAAGGAGGCAGGGGAACTAGAGACCAAATTGCTAATATTCTCTGGATTATGGAGAAAGCAAGGGAGTACCAGGAAAATGTCATTGATTACACTAAAGTCTTTGATTGTGTGGATTACAACAAACTATGGCAAGTCCTTAGAGAGAGGGGAGTACCAGACCACTAAGGGTCAGATTTGACCGTGCAATTGAACAACAAAAAGAACCCCCAGTATTGGATCAGTGGAATGTTATGTGCTGTCAAGCTGCATCTTACTCAAGTGACCCTAATAAAGTTTTCAAGGTAAATAAGATATTTAAGATATGGTTTTATCAATACCACCCCATCCTCCTCATTGAGTTTCCATAGCTGAACAGGGAACCAGATCCAGGGTCTCCCATGCACTGATCCACCACTCTATTCATTGCACCATACTGGGTGGCCATATGAATGCCCAACATAATTGCCCACTGCTCTTCTTTCTCAGCCTTTGCCTTGCTTCTCTAACAATATAGAGAGAATACTGACACACCTTACAGGGATGTGGGAAGAATTACTGAAGTACTCCATAAGCAGTATTTTCTAAAGTACTGCAACATTGAAGTGTTTGCATTTAATAACAACTTCCTGGTTCTTATTTTCTTTATTTATAGGAGAACGGTACCTATTTCTGCACAAGTACAATAGCTTCAGTCTGTGAGTGGCTTGCACACTGAGGTTGGTGTAAGGATTTATTTGCTTATTAAACATTTCTAGCCTACCAAATGTCAACAGATTCTTGGGGAAGGGTACAATAGATCCTTCTAATAAAATGTAATTAGAAGAAACTGTTGGAGTTTATTAAATTGTAATCATTTAAACATTTTAAACACTTTAAAATAGTTTAACGGTTAAAACAGTTGAACAATAGACCATAATATCTGTTACAATCAAGTGCTTGAGTGAATAGCCAGGTTTTAATTTGGTATTGGTACCACCAGGTAAGCTGTTTAGATAACTACACAAATGCATTTCAACTAATATGTATTCCAAATACTGTAGTAAACAACTTGAGGAACATAGACCCCTCTGTTACCTGCATCACTCTGTAAGCCATGACACAGACAGGAAGCATACTACAATGATTGTTACTAATAATATTTATGCAAAAGTGAACATGTGAATCACAGTAAGGCATTATTTTAACCACAGAATCATTTGGGATTGTTAATGGAAAATTCTAGTTCCTCCCTTCTTTGATTTCCACACACACCCCAACCAGGACACTGAAGGATGATACAACAGAAGTCAGTTTATCATGTGTTACAAAAAAAAAGTTAAACATCATTTATTATTATTTATTTCTTTGTTTACACTTGTATGCCGCCCTACTTCCAGAACAACTCAGGGCAGCTAGCAGAGTATAACAAAGTACAGTGGTACCTCGCTTAAAGAGCATAATGCGTTCCACTGGCTTGCTCTTTAAGCGAGTTTGCTCTTTAAGCGAAATACTATTGTAAGTGACCAAATTGTGACTTCTGGTGGGGGAGACTGCGAACCCTGATTTATTTGTTAAGCGAGTTTTTGATTGGTTTTATTTGTTAAGCGAAGCGAACATTCAGAGAAAATTCTGCTCTTTAAGCGAGTTACTCTTTAAGCGAGACGCTCTTTATGCGAGGTTTGACTGTATAGCAAATCACCAAGTATAATAAAAACACAGATACAAACAACGAAACACACAACTTCTCCGATCATTAATAATTTTATTGCCTAATTCAATTTCCAACATACATAAAGCTAACCAACTGCATTTAGATAGGCAAGCTTTGTTTATTCCTACTTGAGACATGTGGAATGTTTATCTTTAACAATAGAATCTAAGCATATGATAGAAATTGTGTATAGTGATTGATTTTTTTTAAAAAAATTGTCCTCTCCCCCTTTCCAGATTTGTCCGCTTTGCAAAATGCCTCTGAATGAAGAACAGAACAGCAACTGTGATTCTTCAAGATTCTCTGAAAGTGCAGCTTCATCTTCCAGTGACTCTGAATATTCCAGGCAGAGTTTTACCAGTGATTCTTCAAGCAAGTCCACCTCTCCAGCTTGTAAGCTAGCATTATATGCTACTGGCACGCAAGATGCTTGTGATTTGTACTGCTTGGAATTTTCCTCTCCACACTGTGTTTGGTCTTTTGCTGTGTGGATTCTTCAATAGAAACAGGAGGTGGTGTAATTTGAAAGCACCCTCTACAAAAAAAAGAGCCCTTTAAGTGCCCCCTCCCATACTATGATATCCTGGCAGGTTTATGGGGTGGTGGTAAGGTGGCTCCACGGCCTCTTTTAAGAAGGATAATCTTCTATCTGAAATGTTGCCATAGCGTAATCTTCTCCTTGGAGACATCCTCAATTTGAAGAGTTTGCCTAATCTTACTATGGTTTAAGAAAGGACAGCAGGAGCCTTGGGTTTTTTCATTAATACTTCTTCTTTCATGTCCTGATCAAACCCTGGACTGCCAAAATGAAGCCACTTTCTTGGCTTTGTCGTTGGCCAAACTTAAGTCCTTGGTGCATGTTTCTGGCAATAGTCGGCAGATCAGTAAATGAGTCAGATTGTTATCTCTCCACATTCACACAGCGTGTTGTTGCCTGCCAGTAGGCCCCACTTGAGCATGTTGGTCTTACATTTAGACACTCCGACTCTCAAGTGACATAGGGGAGGTTGAGTTCTTCAGCTATATCTTTCTTTAATTATGTTCCTTGAACAGTATCTGAACTTGGTGGGTGAACAGATCGCTTTGTCACTCTCTTCCCACTCAGGCGAGAAACACTTTAATTCTGTTTTATTATAAAATTAATCTCTAATTATAAAACTTACATCTATACTAGAAGTGGCAAAGATTTGCAAACTGCCTTGCCGTCAATGATTTTCCATGGCTCACTGTTTCAGGACTACCTAAGAGGCACTGTGCTGTACCAGCACATTTTCATGTTTTCCCATGAAAACAGGAAAAAAAATCTCTTTGTTTGTTGTTTTGTCTCTTGCTCTGTGCTTAAATTCTGCCAAATTCTGCACAGCTTTTGTGCCCTTTCTGCACATTTTTGTATTTCCTATGGCCTTTCGAGGTGAATCCTTTGCAGAAGTTGAAATAATTCTTTGCACTTTCACATTTCTTTTTAAAAAAATGACAATGTAACTCCAGAAAAATTTTGTGAAATTTCTTGAAGAAAAATATTTTTGCAAGGGGGGGGGGGGAGTCAGGGATTTGTCCCAGTTTTGCTCTGGGAGTGAAATTGCAGTGAAATTCACATTAATGATTTGTACCTATAACTGAAATTTATATACACAAGTGTCATTTCTCTCTCTCTTTTTAATGATGACATTCCCATCTTTTTGGTGGTATATAAATGGCAGACAGCTATGAGAGGACCAAAGCCAATAGCAATTAAAGCTTACTTTTTTGACAGCAAATCTACAACCTCACTCTCTTCCCCCTAAAAACAGCAATTTACAGAATTCTACAACCATCTTGGCCAGCTCTGGGAGCTGTAGGCCAAAAAAGTAACATTGCCAAGCACTGGTGAACGTGCTGCTGAATGTATAAGAATCCTGAGCATGGTCTGGAGACCAAGTCAATGTAGAGTAGGTTCCCTTGCTCAACAGCCAGTCGTGTCCAACTGTAGGATGCTGTGCTAATCTCATTTTACAGCTAAAGGGCTGTGAACACTATCTGCATCTGCAGGTGTTTCCATTGTCATGTGGCAGACATGACTAGACACAAAGTGCATGGAATGCTCTTATCTTTCCCACTGAAGCCATACCTATTTATCTATGTGCAATTTTTTGCTTTTGAACTGCTAGGTTGGCAGGAGCTGGGGCAAATGATGGGAGCTCACTCAGTCTTACAGCACACGGGTCTTGAACTTGCTGATCTGGTATTCAAGCTCAGCATCTTAGCCACTAAGCCACTCAGCATCTTAACCACTTGGCAACCCTTTCCCACTTGTAAATATCAAACATTTTCTCTGGTGGGTAAGCTTATATAGGCAGTAGCTGCCTATCCTTGTGGGAAAGGCATAGAGCAGTGTTTCTTGGAAGCCTAAGTCAGTAAATTGGCTGATTAGTGCTTTAGGGGAATTGACTTAGGCTTCTGGGAATTGAAGTCCAAAAACCAAAGGTTGAGAAACACTGTTCTAAAGCAATGATGGGTGACTTTGGCACTCCAGGTGTTCTTGAGCTTCAATTCTCAGAAGCTCTGATCAGCAGGTGTGTTGACTTGGGCTTCTGGGAATTTAAGTCCAAGAACACTTGGGAGTGCCAGGGTTGGACATTACTGCTCTACAGCCACCCTAGGTCCTGTTACTGGAAAGAATGCTGCAGCTGTTTCAGATGACTGGGATGAAAGGCCTGCCCTGCCTTACCTCCACCTCTGTGCTGCTCTCAACTGCAGTAAAAGATGCATGCAATTCTACTGCCAATCCAGTCAGCTTTTTCCTTGGAATTGTGGGTGTGCCCAACACCCAAACCGGTCATCTCGTCCTTCATTCTAGGCACAGAATATCTTGGGCTCGCATGACAGAGTGGTTGCTTTGGGAGTATATCAGTTCCTCGGGCTTGATTTTTGACAGTTTCACTTACAAAGCAACCCTGAGAAATATAACATTTTAATCTTTTCATGTTAAACCAGCAGGGTTGCAGGATATCAAGATGCTAGTTGAAGCCTCAGAGAATTGCAGTGTCTCACCAGGGAATCACGCTGTGTGAATGTGGAGAGATACAGAATCTGACTCATTTACTGGTATCCAGGGAAGGAGATAAATCTCAGGCTGAGCAGCATGGCGGAGGAGAAATGCCTTTAAAGCTTGGGTACCATCTTCACAATGGGCACAAAGCTGAGCGAGTTGAGGAGGATGGTGGAGGACAGAAGTGCCTGGCGGACAGTGGTCCAAGGGGTCGCAGAGGGTCGGAATCGACTGTGCGACTGAACAACAACAAATCATCTTCACCGTTCGTAGCTAGGGCTGTTGGCTTAACATGAAAGTGTGTGTGTTGTACCAAATAGGATGTTAGGTAAAGGTAAAGGTCGCCTTTGCTCAAAAACCACTCGTATCTGACTCTAGAGTTCAGTGCTCATCTCTGTTTATAGCCAAAGAGCCATCATTGTCTGCATTTGCAGACATTTCTGTGGGCATGTGATAGGCGTGACTAGACCCTGGAGTGCACAGAATGCTGTTTACCTTCCCACTGAAGTGGTCCCTATTTATTCAATTGCAATTTCTAGGTTGCTAGTTTGGCAGGAACTGGGACAAAGAGGGGAGCTCACTCTGACATGTAGTATTTGAGTCTCAAAATGCTGACCTGCCGACCTTCCAGTTGTCAAGTTCAGGATCTTAACCACTGAGCCATCGCAGTCCCTAAAATGAGATGTTAGGCCCAAGTGCATGAGCACATTAGCACCCTCTACAGTCTCTTCCACTCATTGCAGGCATCTAGATGTGTCAACTTTGGGCCCATCACACCATTTGGAAAAGGTCAAGGAATGGAGCGCTAGCATTGTGACTCACAAGTCTTTTTGTTACAGAAGCCTTAGCAGCAGCAAAGCCTGAAAAATGTCTCCTCTTTGCCAACTCCTGCACATCCCACATCTGTCACACCATATGAGCATTCTTGTAGTCTTAGGCTGTGGCCCTAAAATCTCAGGAAATTGAAGGCTGCTCTCCTACAACCCCATGGACAAGTGTTACAGGCATTTATTTCCTTTATTCCAGCGACTAGTCCTCCCAAAGTAGTTACGTTCGATGAAATGATGGCAGCAGCCAGAAATTTATCAAACTTGACGCTCGCGCATGAAATTGCTGTAAATGAGAACTTCCACTTGGAACGTGTTGAGCATCCACAGAACAGGTAAGTGCTGTTATTTTAAAGGGCTTTTTAAAAAATCGCTAAAGTTGATACAGTACTGCAGAAACCAGTTTTAAAACAGTGTAAAAATCTTGGCAAAGCACAGGTAGCCATTAGGAGTTCCTTTGAAGTTTTTCTGATCAATTAGGGACAAGCAGTTATTTGTTGCTTTTAGGCTATTATATATTTAATTTAAAGCAAAAAAAAGTAATCACACTTATATACCGCCCCATAGCGCTTAGTACACTCTCTGGGTGGTTCACAAGTTAATTAGCATTTTGCTCCCAACATGCTGAATACTCGTTTTACCCACCTCAGAAGGATGAAAGGCTGAGTCAACCTTGAGTCCTGGTCAGGACTGAACTCACAACCTTTTGGTTGCAGAACAGCAGTTTAACCACTGCACCCCCAGGGCTTCTATTAAGTAGGTAGCATTTTAGGGTAGCTTTGCTAAGAGGCAGCTTATAGTTAGAGACAATTGTGTAATGGTAAGTTTGGAAGTATAGGTACTCATTATCACTGTCCCAAGATGATCCAAAAATTCAGCAACTAGATCAGTCCCTATCAACACTAACATTTGTAGGATTAATAGCTCATAATTGCTCATTCAAGACCATGTGCCCTCAAATATTTTTCATTACCATATTTTGTTTCTATTTCTTTTGAATACATCTCTTCTCCCTCACAACAGCTTGCCTGGAAGAGTAAAACAAATTGTGCATCAAGCATTCTGGGATCATCTGGAAGAAGACTTGAATGCAGATCCTCCAGAATACGAGCATGCTATCAAGCTGTTTGAAGAAATTAAAGAGGTAGTCTTAGCCTGACTAATCTTTCTTTTCCAAATTGAGCTTAATGTTTTGTTGACATAGTTCTGGCCATAAAATGGAGTGGGCATGTTGAGTCATTAATTGTGTGAACCTCCAACTGTATAGCTTGTAATGTTTGTTAACAAGAGGACTAAGAAAAACATTTAGAATGATCTATATTTCAAGGCATGGTATGTAATGACTCTTGGATGCTGGGTGCGCTGGCTTGTTATGATATTGGTCATGAAGCCAGTGTCAGTTTTGAGGCAACCACGAGCAAAGTGCCAACCCTGTGTCTAATGCTTCCCCATTTAGCCACAGGCTCACCAGGCAACAGTGGCAACCTGCGGGTTGTCTTATGAGTAGTATCCCATTTTAAAATACAGTAAATGACTTTTTTGTTCTCCAGTGCTGTCAAAAGTGTTATTCCCCAGGGACTACAGCTGCAATGCACATTAGTTTCCCAAAGTACCTATGGTCCTTGTTATTGCATTTCTAATGTCAAGGCAGATCTTACTTTGTTTTGGATTGAACTTTCCAGGATCCTGTATCCACCATGACCTGTAGGCTTTTCAAGCACTTATTTGGGACCGGGTGGATGGCAAAAAATAATGGCAGCTGAATTTTCCCAGCTTGGTGTTTCTTTCAACACCAGGCTGTTTATTTAAAAAGTCAGAACTAAAGAAAGCCTACACATATATACTGTACTGGGATTATGACACCTTAGGTGCTTAGACTGTGACCCAAGATGCTAGGTACTGATGAGCAGGTGGAAGTCGTGGCCAGGAGGGCTTTCTCTCAGATTCGTATTATCTGCCAATTACGCCCGTTCCTGGACCAGGTCTCCTTGCTTATGGTCACACATGCTCTGATCACCTCCAGACTAGATTATTGTAATGCACTCTACATGGGGATGCCCCTCATGACCATTCAGAGGCTGCAGCTGGTTCAAAATGTGGCTGCCAGTGTGTTGCAGACATTATGCCCATGCCTCACCCCTGCTGCGGGAGCTGGATTGGTTGCCTGTGTGCCTCTGAGTGCAATTCAAGGTGCTGGTGATCATCTTTAAAGCCCTACATGGCAGTGGACCAGGTTACTTAAGAAACCACATCACCCCAAGGATATCTGCCCATCCCACCAGAAGACTGGAGGGGCTTCTTATTGGTGTCATTAGCTAGAGAGGCCCACCTCTCTATCACTAGAAGGAGGGCCTTTTCAGTATCTGCTCCAGCCCTATGGAACCTCTTGCCAGACAGAGCTACTGACTTTTAGAAAAGGTTTCAAAACCTAGCTGGCACAGTGGGTGTGGCGTGCAGCTGATGGGGCAGTCCCCCCCACCCTTGCTGGCTTATATGATGTCCATCCGGGGTTTTTTACTTTTTTTTTTAACTTATAAGCTTAATATTCATTTAAAATTGGGGAAACTCAACAGGGCTGTTGTGATGTGGAGAGGCAAAATAAATGGCTCCTAACCACAGCATAGAAAAATTACTGTTTGGGTTTATAATTCCCAGATACTCGGACCACCATGATTATTGGATGTGTCGGCTGGAGGATAATGGGAGTTGTAGCTTTTAAAAGAAACTTTATTAAGCTGTGCTTCTAACATACCAACCCAGAAATTACAGGAACCTTATTCCTTTTGTTCTTTTCCTTCTACAATAAATTTGCATTACCAATCTAGTCTTAGTTGATTTGTGTTCTCAATCTTGCAGATCCTTCTTTCTTTCTTGAACCCTGGAGCAAATAGGATGCGAAGCCAAATCTGTGAAGTCCTTGATGCAGACCTCATAAGGCAGCAGGCAGAGCACAATGCAGTTGATATCCCGGGTCTCGCAAGCTATGTCATTACCACCATGGGGAAACTGTGTGCTCCAGTAAGGGATAATGATGTGAACCAGTTAAAAGCCACTGAAAATATTGTAGCATTGTTCAGGTTAGTGTGTGATTTCTTTTGGTTTAGCCACTCAAAACACTGATATTTTAAAATCTGTTTTTATTTTTCTGAATCAAAATTAAGGCTTTGATCAGGGGTTTCCAACCTTTTCAGGCCACGGACCAGTCACATGGTTCCTCCCACCTGGAAGCGGAAGTAAAATGCACCCATGCATGCACAGAAGGCTGCCGTAAATGATCTATGGCTGTCTTAAATATGCTTACAACGGCTGCGGGTCATTTAAGGTTGCGTTCTGCACATGAGTGGGCACCTTTTTCCTCTACTTCCAGGAGCAGTGAGGGTGGCATGGGCCGAATTAATTGGCATTGGAGGCCAGATCCGGCCCATGGGCTGTAGGTTGAGAATCCCTGGCCTAGATGTTAGGTTATGCTTGAGTTAGCAACAATTTTATGTTCAGTTTTAATTTGGCTGCTTGTTCTAGAAAGAGTCTTTGCAGTTCTCTGTAAGCTGATCCTCCTAAAAGCATGTTTCTTCCATCAAGTGGTATCCATGAATAAGCCTTCTAACAGGTGTGACAGGTCTTAGAATAAATCCAGTATTGTACTCATGAATAGAGGCACTGTAGTTCATAGATGCTGGGTTTGTACCAAAAATCTTTCACCTAGTCCATCTGTGGAGTTCACTACTACAATGTGTAGTGATTTGGACAGGGCAATAAGGATGCTCAGAGGGATGGAAACCAAGCCATATGAGGAAAGACTGAAGGAACTGGGCATGTTTAGTCTTAAGGAAAGGATATTGAGAGGGGATATGATAGCACTCTTAAAAACCCTGAAAGAGAATCATAAAGAGGAAGGGAAAGATATGTTCTCAATCATCCCAGGGGCAGTCCTTGTAATAATGGGCTGAAATTAAAGGAAGCCAGATATAGGCTGAATATCAGAAAAATATTCTTAATGGTTAGAGCAGTACAATAGTGGAACCAACTCCCTCGAGAGGTGGTGAGCTCTCCCAACACTGGAAGCATTCAAGAGAGAGCTGGACAACCAGCTGGCAGATGCTGCTTTGGTTCGGATTACTGAACTGTGCTGGGAATTGGACCCAATGGCCTAAAAGGCCTCTTTCAACTTATCGTATATACTCGAGTATAAACTGAGTTTTTTAGTCCCAAAAAAGGGGACTCAGCTTGTACTCAGGCCAATGACCATGAGGGTACCAAGACTGCGCTGGATTGAGATGTGCCAACAATTTAATTAATTTTACCATAATTTCATGCATTTTTATTATTATTATTATTATTATTATTAAATTCAAATTTATATGCCGCTCTTCTTGCCGAAGCAACCCAGAGCGGCTAACAATGTTGCAAGAGAAAACATAATATACATACAATATAACAAGTATAATACAATCAATGTGGTCAACAAAACCTTCATAAAAAATAATAAAAGTATAAATACATTACAGTCAAAAAAAATGCAAAAAACAATCATGGATATACAGTACAAAGCAATAGGGAAAGTCCTCATCCCTTATAAATATTTCAATTAGTAAATATACATTTATCTGGAGGAGTGGCTGGCCGTGGTTCAGCTGTAGCGGGACTGGCGTCCTTAGTCGGTGGTGGCGGCAGAAAAGTTCTTTTTATAGCCGCCCGCCTGGAGCCCCAAGGCTCCAGTAATCAATTTGATTATTGAAACTCACTAGCAGCTGCTGCATTTCTCACTCTCGGCTTATACTTGGGTCCATCTATTTTCCTGGGTTTTCAGGTCAAAACTAGGTACCTCAGCTTATACTCGGGTCAATCTATTTTTCTGGGTTTTCAGGTCAAAACTAGGTACCTCGGCTTATACACGGGTTGGCTTATACTCAAGTATATACAGGTAGTTTTTCTATGAAATCCTGAAACATCAAAGCTCTCGAGCATCAGGGGCAAATCCATGAGGATTCATGAGCAGTGGAGGTTATCCTTTTCAGACAGTGGCTTGCTAATCATGGAGACAGACAACAAAGGCGATGGAGCTAGCATGCTGCTGTCTTCATTTGTTAAGTTTAAGGAGACTACCCAGTGGTTGTGTAGGGTAATTGAATTACCTAATGTGTGTACATAAATGTACACACAATATCTTATTTTAATTTTTAATTTTTGGTTTTTAAATCTTTCCTCTTTTTAAAATCTTTTAATCCTTAACTTTTAACTCTTCTTAGATGGGTGAGTATTTTATTGTGGGTTTTATTGCTGATTGGTTTTTTTTTAAATTGTTGTTAGCTGCCCTGAGTCATTCGTGAGGCGGGCGGCATAGAAATATGATAAATAAATAGCACACAATTGCTATGTAAGTTTCTTATATGAGTTTTGTAATATCAATGAGGTTTGAGAGGGTGGAGTAGTTGCCCTAAAAATGTATACTGCTGTGGATTTAAGATAAGTGTATATCTGCCTCCTTCAGGGTCAGAATGAGCTACTGCTGAACAATGTTTAAGCTCATTTCTCATGAAAACCTGTTGCAAACTAATGTTTTGTATTCTTTCAGGCAAATATTTCATGTTCTGGATCTGATGACAATGGATATGGTTAACTTTACTATTCAGAGTCTTAGACCTCATCTCCAGTGTAACTTAGTGGAATATGAAAGAGCGAAATTCCAAGATATACTTGAAGAAACACCAAGTACGTTCTTTATTTATACAGGAGTTACAATCCAGAGATAGAGAAACTTTGGGCAATTTAGGGCTCAAACATGTGCCACTGACACCCACCACAGAGCTCACCATGCCTGGGTTGAGAGGGAGGGGGTTAGGAACCTCCCAGTATTACATTAAAAAATGACATAGCTGGAGTAAAAACTTTTGTATGTGAAAGAACCTGCTCTTTAGTTACTTTCTAAAACCTGGAAACAACCTTACGAAAGCATTTGTGGTTGATTGTTTTGTCCTTAGTCTCTAATAAACTAATTCAGCATCTAACAAAACCAACAAGCTGTTGGATACTTGTGCACAGAGGGGCTTGGCTTCTAAAGTCAAGGTTGCCCTTGCTCAAAAGCCGGTTGGATCCAACTCTAGGTTTCAGTGCTCATCTCCGTTTACAGCCAAAGAGCTAGTGCTACCTGCGTCTGGAGACGTTTCTGTGGTCATGTGACAGGTGTAACTAGACACCAAAGCACACAATGCTGTTACCTTTCCTGCCAAAGTGGTATCTATTTGTCTACTTGCAATTTCTTGCTTTCGAACTGCTAGGTTGGCAAGAGTTGGGACAGAGATGGGTGCTCACTCCACCATGCAATACTTGGGTCTCGTACTGCTGACCTGCCAACCTTCCAGTCATCAAGTTCAGCGTCTTAGCCACTGCAGTCGCTTTGGCTGCTAACCAACCAGTGTATCTAATGAAAGGAATTATATTTTGAATGCAGACTCTTATCTCAAGAGGAAAGTGGCAGCTCTGCCATTAGCCTCTATAACAGGGATTATCAACCTGCCACCCATGGGCCAGATACAGCCCACGACACCATTTTGTGTGGGGGCCCCACTGCCTCCATCACATCAGGAAATGTCATGTGGTGGAGGAAGGGCAGAATGGCCATCCAGCCCCCAAAACTGTCTGAGGGAACGTGACCCGTCCCCCAGCTTAAAAAGGTTGAGAACTCCTGCTCTGTAAGGTGGTGGGGATGGCAGAGCCTGCAGTTACTACTGGTGATACTTTTGCTTCTCCTCTCTTCCCTGGGGCAGAGAATTCCTACTTTACTTGCACTGCCATGTATTAAAGTAGCTTTAATGGCATGTAGGTGTTACAGTTACCAGTCTTCCATTACACGACTTCAGTCCTGTAATAATATATTTTCTGTGTTCTTGGTTTTGCTCCAATTCTCACTTTCTCCTCTTGAGCAGGGTTCTGCTTTCCATATGGGTTGTTTGCTTGGATATGCTGTGATTTCTGCAGAATACTGAGTGCATTTATGTATAACAAGCACTCTGGTTTGGTTTTGTCTTGGGATGTTAAGGTGCCCTGGATATGACCACAGAATGGATAAAGGAATCAATACAGGATGAACTGTCTGCTGTTCCCTGTGAAACATCTTCAGCATCTGATGCTTCTGGGGTATCTAAACCAAACCTGAGCCCTACTTCGGTGCTAACAAATAGCTACTTGAAATTGTTACGGTGGGATTACCAGGAAAAAAAGATACCTGAGGTAAAAGCATGCTTTTGGATTACTAAATCCTTTTAAAGACTATTTTTCTCCTAATATTATGAGTATGCTAGCATACATCTGGCAACAGGAACATAGTCTCCCATAGGCAGGTGATGAAAATACACTTTCTAGAAGGAATGGGCAGAGAAAAAGATTAGACAGCAAAATGAACTATCATGTTTGTGTTGGGTTTCATACTTTGAGAGGTGTTGAACCTCTGAATGTTTAAAAATAGCCATGTGACAGTCTAGAAAACAATAGCTAAAATCCTCTTACATAGTTACACAGATGGCTTAACTGTTGAAAACGACTTGCTGTGAGTTAAGAAATCTCCATAGGCATTTTCTTTTGCATGCTGAATCATGCAGCTCAGTATGCAACAGAATGGATATGAGCCTCAAGTCTGCCGGCTCAGATCCAGGAAGAAGCTTTATGGCAAGAACAAATATTTTTGAGAGTACACAAGAGCAAGACCAAATTAAAAGATAGAGGAAGGAGCTTACTGGGCAGGGAACATCATTAGAAGAGGATATAGCTGAGAAACTCAACCACCCTTACATCACTTGGAGGACCCTGAATAGGCTGAGAGTCAGAGTCTCTAGATGCAAGACTAACATGCTCAAGTGGGAGCTGCTGGCAGACAAGAAAGTGCTGTGTGAATGTGGAGAGATACAGAATCTGGCTCATTTCCTGATCTGCTGATTACTGCCATAAACATGCACCAATGAGGACTTAGGTTTGGCCAACAACAAAGCCAAGAAAGTGGCTTCATTTTGATATCCCAGGGTTTGATCAGGACATGAAAAAAGAAGTATGCAACAGATAATATCTGCAGAGATTTCTTAACTTACAGCAATTTGCTTCCAAAAGCTCTGCTTTTCTATAATTGCAACAGGATCTCAGTCAATATGTGCAGAAGAGGAGTTGTCACTTCTTGCTAATGACATCCCAGGTGCAAGGTTGTAGTGTGTGAAGCTTGGCGCTCCAGGTGTTTTTGGACTTCAGTTCCCAGAAGCCCAAGTCAGCACGCCTGCCAAGGTTCACCATCATTAACCTAGCATTTACAGTAGCATTATAAGTCTGCCTGAATTCTTCTGAAGAGCCCCTTTTTGATATCCTGCCATTAAAATTTGGCAGAATTTTGCATTTTCATTGTCTCAAGTAAAAAGTAGAATTCAACAGCACCAGTATATTGCTGACACCCACCATCTGAAGGAACTTGCTCAGATTTTATGTAGATACTAAAACTTTAGTTTTAAATGGATTCCTTTCTGACCACTTGGTTGAGCAGTAGTACACCAGCACCAACAGCTGGAATTGGTTTCATACATGCAGGCACAATAACTGAATTCCTATGGCTCTTAATTTCCACTACAATCAGTCTGCTGGGAAGAATACTATTGATTGTCGCAAAAGCTGTCAAAAGGTCCCTGAGAATTAGCAGATGTACCCTGTCCTTGTTCTCCTTTCAAAATACAGTACTATAGATCAGTGGTTCCCAAAGTAGGGACCATACCCCACAGGGGGATTTCAATTCCCAGAAGCCTAAGTCAGTACATTGGCTGATCAGTGCTTTGGGGAATTGACTTAGACTTCTGGGAATTGGTCCAAAAACCAAACATTGGGAAACACTGCTCTAGATCAATTGGACCAAAAACTAAATTGAACTGAACTCAGGTCTAAAACTAGGTTGTATTGGATTTAGATCATCAGTCTCATTCTGGAGTGACTGGTAACCACTGTCGCAAATACTTGCCCAGGAATGAAACAATCATGACTGACAAAAAGGTAATTAAAAACCTTAAGGTCCAAGATGATCTTTTTGAAAAACAGCAGTCTCATAACTGTCTTCTCAAGTAATTTGGGACTAACCTTTCTCATAAGGCATTTGTCACCTTTGAATCCAACTGTCAGTTCCTTTTGGCTAGGAGTTATGGGCAAAGGTCAACCAGCATAAAAACTCCTAGCCAGCAAGATCATTATTTTGGGAAAGGTTGTGTAGATCCCCTAGAACAGGGGTCAGCAAACATGGCTCTTCGTATGTTCTTGGACTTCAATTCCCAGAAGCCCTGATTAGCAGGTGTACTGACTTGGACTTCTGGTAATTGAAGTTCAAGAACATCTGGAGGCCCAAGGTCGAGAAACCATGTCCCAGAACATTTAGAAGAATTTCTTTGACATTACTCAAGGCATCTATTATTTTATTCAGTTCCTTACACTTCTTTACGCTATAAATATGCATTCTTCAAATCTGATAAGTAGTTATTAGTGCAGCTTGCAAATATTATTTTTAACCATTCCCAGAATTGCACAGAACTGAGTAAAGCCTTGGCTGTGATGTCAAAAGGATATAATCCAAAAAAGGAACATTTCCAAATTGTTGGTATTAGTTACTAATTAATCCCTTAGGTCTATGGAATTTTTATTTTATTATTACATTTATAGCTCCCATCTGGGATACTTTCACCATAGAAGCTGACAATAAGAAGGTTGAAGGAGAGGTACTGTTCAGTGTCGCAGATTCAAAAATATAGACTAATATTTATTGGGAAATTGATTATGGAATTATTTGTAAATAGCACACATGTTTTTGAAGGTCATTAAGATTTGTGGAAGCTATATTCCTCAGAAAGTATTTTTATTTTGACTAAATGGTCTCCATTGTTAAGAAATTGAAAGACATTTTTATATGTCATTAAGTCAGAATTTAAGATACAGTGAATACATACTTTTATAAACATTTGTTCCAGACCCTAATGACAGATGAAGGCCGCCTTCAGGAACTATCAGAAACACTGAATCAGTTGAAGATTATAGCTTGTATTTCTCTCATAACAAGCAACGTGTTGGCTACAGCCACTGATGGCATTCCGGAGTTTGTTGAAAAACAAAAAAGGATTTCATTTGTTCTGCTTGATGGCATGAATAAGAAGTAAGTTTTTTTTTCAAAATAAGAGAAAACTCAAGGGTAAACAGTTATTGGAAAGTTGTTCAAAAGAAATATATCTAAAGAGCTGTATCTCTTTATTTAATTTCCTTTTTCTCCCCTCCCTCCTTTTTTTGCAGGTCATTTGATTTGAAAGAAGCTCTTAGTGCAATAGGTATTCAGACGTGCAATGCAGTAAATGAATCACTAACAGAAAGGGGATTTCCATCATTGAATAAGGAAGTGGAAGGAAATCTAGTGGGTCAGCTCTGCAGCATTGTCGATGAAGGCAATCCTATCAGCTCTTTAATTGGTTAGTGATAGTTTTTGCTTTCTGAATCTGAAGGGTATATTTAGAAGTAATGGGGACTTCAAACCTATGGCCATTATAACATTGGGCTGCGGTGGCTCAGTGGTTAAGAAGCTCTCCTTGTTAGCTGGAAGGTTGACAAGTCAGCAGTTCGATACCCCTGTACTGCATGACGGATTGAGCCCCCGTTTCTGTCCCAGCTCTTGGGGACATGAAAGGAGTCTCATTTGGATGTTCCCTGAGCGGAGTTTCTTCCGCAAAAATCCTTTCAAATCAGAATAATTTCTGACACAAAATTATTATTATTATAGCCTTGCTCCTGCCAAATTTTGATTGCACAGATGCCGAGGGGGGACAGAGATATGTTCCTGATTTTCAAAGAAGGTTCTGGGGAATGCAGTTGTCCTTTAAAACAAGGTGTTATGCTTCTTAATCACCTTGTTTCAGCTTTTTTCTTAAACTAGAAGTGTAAAATATTGTTTCCAGTTACAGTTGTATTGCTGGATTTCAATGGCTGATGGCAGCAGATGGTGAAGTCCACAGTGAGGCATAGAAGGGATGAAACCAACCTTTGTACCAGCTGAAGTTGTGTATCTTTGCACTTTTACAGTGAGTGCACAGAAGGGTCACTTTTGAAGTCTTCTGTTCTCCACTTTAAAGATCTGGTTGGGATTACTTGGAGATAGTGATAGGATTGCCCATAGGCCAATCATGATCCCAGATGGGAAGTTTCCTAAACAAGGGAGGAGGGGGACATAAGTTTTTTCAAAGGACAGACGCTGTGGGGTTTTTTTGTCCTAAAATAATCAGAGGCATAGATGATCCTGAGGAATACTTGCAGGTAGTCTGAACTGTAGTTGCCGTCATGTGTGTGAGGGAAAGAGAGAATCAGAATGAGAATTTCCCCCCTCAGTTCAGCCTAAATGCCATTGCTTCTTATTGGGTCAGAAATGCAATGGCAGAAGCCTGCTCAGAGAAATGCAGTAGTCCAGAACTCGGGGCAGGAAGTACGCGAAAAAGCCTAGATTGTAAATGTAGCTGAAAGAAAATTAAAAAGTCCGTTTGAAGGTTATAGGAGAAATGGGAAGTAAATTGCAAACCTGAAATGAAAAAGTATTCAAAGGGAATTGTAAGGATAGAGTATTGGTGTTTACAAGGAAAGTAAATTCCCGTTCATTCATTACTCACATGAATTTTCAATTTGGCGGGGAAAGGGGCTCTGCCTAGACATGGACAAGTAAGTTACAGAAGGCCTACATCTGCAGTCCTCTGTACATTGTAAGCTTTCCTGGGAGTTGAACCCTCGCTTATGTAGGCTTACTACACATAAGTTCCCCTTGTTGAGATACACTTCTCTACTCAGTAGATTGTGGGATGATGCCAGCAATGCAGTTTTGCTGCTCCATTTTGTGTGTTGACTGTCCTCATGTGATTACTACCTGAATGGGTCTGTTTCATTCAGCTTTAGAACTTTGTGCTACTTCTGCTGAATGATGCAAGATGAGAATCATGTTGTCTGATTCCCCCCTCCTTTTTTGTTCATTTAACAGATAAGAGGATTCATTTGTACATGAGAAGTTTGCTTGCTTCTCCCTGCTTCCAGAAATCAAAGCCTGAAATTCCAGGAGGCCTTGCTGTGATTCAGACTGAAATAGAGACCGTTGGAACACAGTATGCCAACATCGTTAACTTGAATAAACAGGTGTATGGACCATTCTATGCAAATATTCTTCGAAAACTGCTTTTCAGTGATACAGAAATGAACGGAGAAGAACCTGTGTCTTCAGCTAACTGAAATATTTATGTCCTCTTTCATCTTTTGCAGTATTTATATTGTGGCTTTTTATTCTTCTGAACACATATAATTCACAACAGTTATGCACGTTCAGATGTATAATGAGAGAGATAAATGTGCCTAAGTGGCTTAGACTATAGAAATGATGCTCAAATAAAAGTTACCCTGAATTAAAAATATACATTTGTGTGTGGAGGGGTTTCACAAGGATTAGTTCTGTTTATAATGATGGATTTTTAAAATTTATTGCCCTTATTTAATGTAAATAATTTATCCTACATATATGGGTAAATATTTGCCAGGTAGCCATTTATATGCCTCTTTCAGAGTTTAAGAGGTTTAACCCAAAGCATATAGTACATTGAAACAAAATGTTATAACTTACACTTGCCAAAGTTTTATACCCATAACCCCTTTTTCTCTTTTCCCAAAGTGGCTTGTGAATAAAAGAAAACAAAACTAAACAAAATAAACAAAACAAAATAAAATAAAAAACATTGTAGCACTTTAAAGACTAACTGCTATATTTTTATTGTTAGCTTTCGTGGATCAAGTCTACTTAATCAGACAAAAAGCGAAACTTACAGGCATGTTCTTTATATACCAAATTCAGGGGGTCAACGGGAGAAGGGGTGTGGGCAAGATGACAGAAGGGATGTGGGCAAAACGACAGACAAGCAAGCACAAGATCGCAGCTTCACACAGCCATTAGCAACAATAGATTATTCAGATAAACTCTAAATGACTCCCTTTCAATCTCAAGGTTGCTGAGAAAGCCCACTACGGTCTCTGATCAACTTGTGACCTGCATGTCGGGGGGGGGGGGGGACGACAAACACCTGTACCTGGTTTCTTTCTGTTTTACTAAAAAGAATTGGCAGGAAAGTTGTAATATAAAATCATATAGCAATCTGTGTATCAAATTTGATAATGTCCCAGAAACCCTTCACTAATATTTAGCCCCCTGTGATGGGTATCTAACAGATGGATGTATTTGATTTCTGCTGTCTCCCTTTCAATCCTAGTTTTGTAATTTCTCTGTTCCAGAATTGCAACTTTCAGGTCTTGGATAGAGTGTCCAGTTAGATTGAAGTGGTTTGAGACAGGTTTCTCTGTGTTGCCATTCCGGATATCTGATTTGTGTCCATTAATCCTTTTGCGTAAAGATTGTCCTGTTTGTCCTACATAAAGCATGGATGGACATTTCTGGCAAGAGATGGCATAAATCACATTGGCAGAAGCACAAGTAAAACTGCCTTTAATGTTGTGTGTGGTGCCATTGGGTCCAGTAATACTGTTTCCAGAGCGAATGTGGGGGCATAGTTGACATCTGGATTTGCAGCACGGTCTAGTTCCCATATCTGCTCCACTTCTGTATAGTCTGTTGTGTGTCAATAGTTGTTTGAGATTGGGGGGTTGTCTATAAGCGAGTAGGGGTCTGTCACCAAGGGCTTTGGAAAGTGAAGCACTCTTGTCCAAGATGGGTTGGAGATCCCTCATTATGCGTGTGAGGGGTTTAAATTGAGGTCTGAAGGTGACAACCAGTGGTGTGTGATTGCTTTCCCTTCTGGGCCTGTCTTGTAGTAGATCACTCCTGGGTATTCGTCTAGCCCGGTTGATTTGTTCTTTAACCATATTGGATGGGTATTGTAGTTTGAGAAATGCATTTTGTAAGTCTGTGAGCTTGTCATCTCTATCATGTGGGTCTGAGCAGATGCGATTGTACTTGAGGGCTTGGTTGAAGACAGTGGATTTTGTTGTGTGTTCTGGGTGGAAGCTGGAGGCATGCAGGTAGGTACATCTGTCTGTGGGTTTGTGATATAGTGTGGTACTAAGACGTCCATTTTGTAATTTCACAGTGGTGTCCAGGAAATTTAAAGTGCTACAGTGTTTTTTATTTTGTTTTGTTTTGTTTATTTTGTTTTCTGATATGCCTGAACCACAGACTAACATGGCTACTATTCCAAAAAATTGTGAATAAAATGCAGTGATAATTTTCTCCATACCCCTCTTTTCCTTCTGTGCTGGCAAAGGGGGTAGAACAGTGGGTTTAAAAAATAGATAATACTCTAGTAAAGGTAAAGGTTTCCCTTGCTCGAAAGCCAGTCGTATCCGACTCTAGGGGTCAGTGCTCATCTCTGTTTCTAAGCCGAAGAGCCAGCGCTGTCTGCTTCTGCAGACGTTTCCATGGTCATGTGGCAGGCATGACTAGACACCGAATCCTGCTCTAAGCAGTCTTCATGAAGCTAGCCAGTTGTAAGCAATTGGGAAATATAACAGCAAAACAATTGCCATAGATTATAGTGATGCAAAAATAAATAAATCTAAAACTATTGATTTGATTATCCCTGGACTATTAAAACAAAACTATCGCACCAAACTATTGAGAAGTCAACAGCTACTCCCAAACTAGTGCTGTAAGAAATTAAAATTAACCCATAGTCTTGGAAAGGTATAATATTTTTTCAGAGACAGGGGCTGAAATCCTGTTACTTAGTGTAGTAAAAAGCACCTAGAATAGAGCCTTTCAATCAGTTGAACTTTTGGAGGAGTTGACTCGCCTGTTAATTCAGTGGGTCTAGTCTAGTAACAACAAACTATACAGTACTTCTTCTGTATAGGCTGCCAAAATGAAGCCACTTTCTTGACTTTGTTGTTAGCCAAACTTTAAGTCCTCATTGGCGCATGTTTCTAATAGTAATCGGCAGACCAGTAAATGAGTCAGATTCTGTATCTTTCCACATTCACATGTTGTGTTGTTGTCTGCTAGCAGCCCCCACTTGAGCATTTTGGTCTTATATGTAGGCACTCCAACCCTCAGCCTATTCAGAGTCCAAGTAATGGAGGGGAGGTTGAGTTCCTCAGTTGTATCCTCCTTTAATCCTTCCTACATCTTCTAATCTGCTTTTGCTTTTGAATGCTTATTCTTGTCATAAAGTTCTTCCTGGATCTAAACTGGAGGAGTTGAGGAGGAAGTCAAGGGCCATTCTCTTGCTTAGTTCTCTCAGAGTCCACTACTACTTCTCTTCTGATCTTTGGTGGAGCAATAACAGCAAGAGGGTATATTTCCTTAACTGGTGTAGGTTTGAGGCATCCTGTCACTATACATATGGCTTCATTAACAGCAATGTCAACTTCTTTTGCGTGTGTGGATGCGCTCCATACTGGAGCATACTATGCTATGTAACAGGATTTCAGCCAGAAGAACATTTCAATATAATTTATACATATGTATGTATACTCTATGTTGCATATTTCAAAATACTGAACATAGAAGGGCTGTAATATATTGAGTATATAATCTTCTCTTTTATACCAAAATGAATCATAACTTTTAAAAAAGGCTTCTAGGAAGTGTAATTTATAATATTCACTGTTATTCCGTTAAATAGCAAATGATACTTGTTTTAGTGAAACCACTTCAGTGAGTAAATACTCTCTGATATTTTCTATCAAGGAAAAATTATTCCTTTCGTCCTTTAGATTCTGATTTCCGCATGGGGTTAAGGAAAAGCTAAAAGTCTGTGTCAAATGCAGGCTCAGTAGTTTAAATAAATCTGGAAGTCTAGAACCAACTATGCCAGCCAACTATGGGGGTACAAACAACACTTTGCAACTGTTCAATTCTTTTCAATATATCTTTTCAGAGAGTGTTCATTTCTAAGTCAGAATCTAAAGGGCAAAATTTAATGGTCAGACTCATCTTGAGTAGCCCTACTGAACATGTGGGGACTTGGCAGGGCAACACTGATTCAATTGCTTTGGTGTGTCAACTTTAACTTGGGCCAACATTTGGATTTCAACAAATTTATAGTTTCAACAAAATTATAGATTGAATTCAGTTTGAGGTGAATGTGACTTGGGCTGTCTTTCTTTCATTCTTCCTATAAAGAAAGGGTACCATAGAAGATCAGGGTACCCTAAGGAGGAGGAGTGCTATGTAACAGGCAGAAGACACCCTAAAACACAGGTGATGGGCACCTTTTTGGTACAGAATTTTAAATCCCCCTGCCTGATTTACAAGAACCACCCATTTTCTTCAGACTGCAGCACAGTCCATGTAGAAGGGTCCCCTGATCCTCTACATAGCATTTTCACTGGGTATTATAGAAAAGGTTAATAAAATTTGTTCCACCTATTCAGTTGCATTGAATCCAGTATAATATTTGCAGGTCACTTTTTGTGACATAACTGATTTGTATAAAGAAGCAAATACCCCTGTATCTTCTTACATTATAAATAAAATATTTTGGACCTAGATATGGCTAGGTAGTGTTATAAACACACACAAGATACCTTATGCTAATCATTTTTACGGTATCTGTGTGAATGTAAATGTTTCTGTCTTCTTAAGCACTATATATGCAAGGAACTCAACTGGAATGACTATGCTTCTGCCCGACTAATTTGCATGTGAAACTATAAGTTAGATGTAAACTAAGTTACTTGCAGTTAAGTTCCATTGAAATGAAAGGGATAAAATAGACAAATGTTAAGTTTTTTTTATTTTAGATGTGACTAATTGCCACAAAATTAGTTTTTATCCAGCAATATATTTATTGTAAACACTCTTGCAGAAGATTACAAGAAAGCAATCTTTGTTCACTGATTTTATATATGACTTGAGAAGGGCCTTTTACATTGCATAGTAGGTCCACTTAACAATTTTTTAATTTCTCTAAATCGCTGTAGCTTTTTGAATGTTCAAATTAATCAGCAGAGTTAGCTTGTTCCTCTTGCATGTTGTTTGGATAATTTCAGCGACTATGTTTGCTTTCATCCCCCACCCAAACAAAAATTACTGTATGTAACTGATTTATTTGTGTGTTAATATTTGTACTCATTAAATTTTGCTTGCAGTTTGAAAAAGTGTTGTGGAGATTAAAATGAGAGCAACAGTGAATGCAAGGACTCATCGAGACAGTCTCCGTAGCTATGCCCCCACCACTTAACCTTAAAGCAGGGATGCCCAAACTTTTTGGGCCACAGGCTGATCATATGGTTCAGGGAGCTGGTCACTTAAGACCCGGGGGCCACACCCGGCCCCCAGGCCATAGATTGGGCGCCACTGCCTTAAAGGGAAGGCAGCTGCATCGATCAATGTAAAAAATGCCAATTCTGATAGTTTTTACCAGGAAGAGGTTGATCTTTTGAAAAGCTAATGAGACTCAGATTGTTTCATTGCACAGTTTTGGAGAAATAAGGCATTCAGAAGTGGTTTACCATTTCCGACTTTTCCACGGTCGTAACATTACTATGATTTAAAGATCCTCCACCCAGTGTCACCTACTGCTACTTCTGCTGTGAGCTGAAAGCAAAAATATAGTTGGGAAGAAATACAAAGAAAATTTTGGCTATTCCTGTAGCCAAAATCAAGGAAAAGCCTCAATAGAAATGCAGCTTTCCAGCATCCTGCACCTAGCAACAAAGACAACTATTACAAAAATATCAATGCAAACAAAGTGGGTAACCAAAAAAGGAAAAATAAAAGATTTTTTTCCCCTATAAGATTCAATAAATCAAAGTAAAATTTAATTGTTAATGATGATGATGTGCCATCAAATTAGCTCTAATACAGGGTGCGGGAGCATAGCTTCCTGTTTTCAAAACTTAATAAAACCCATTGTATGAATCAGAAATTTTTTATTTGTTTTTTATAATGTAGGCGCATACCTAAAGTTTTGTTTTACACAGTTTTGAAGATCAAATCAGGTAGGTGACGTCCCCCATTCTCCATACACTGAGTAAACCGATTTCTGGCGTTTGTCATGACTCTTTCCAGCATAGCAGGCTGTACGCTGGGTTGCGATCACTGAACAACCACTCAAAAAGTAGGCCTCAACGGCAAACACACGCTCCACACTATTCCAACACATGATGGTGACTGAACTGTGTTGGGACAAAACTTTATAGTCCCACCTCTCGAATGAGACCACTAGCGCTCCACTACGACATCAACCGACTGAATTGCGCGCATTTTAAAAAAGGAAGTTATGCTGCCACACCCTGTACAACATACTTTTCAGGGTTTTCTTTTTTTTTTTTAATTTTTATAATTTTTTATTAGGTATTTAAAAAGAAAATACAGAAAATACAGAAATACAAATAAAGACATTACAAAAATATAAAAATGTTTTGTGTAGATCATGTGACATAATTTATACACATTGCTATTGACTTCTCTTTTCTTAATACATAATCTTCTTATTCATCGCTGTTACACCATTAAAAATCACCCTTGTGCTATATACAAAGTCCAGGGGGTTCTGTACCTTTCACAATTTCCAAAAGTCGTTATGATCTTTTGCAGGGGGTATGCCCCGTTTTTCTTTTAATGTATAATTTATAAAAGGTTCCCAGATCCTCCAGAATTTATTATTGTTAGCTTTTCCTTTTCTACAGTTAATTTCCCAAGTGAGTTTTTCATTTAGAGCTAAATTCCACATTTGTATATACCAATCCTGTAAAGTAATTTGTTCATTACTTTTCCACTTTTTGGCAATACCTAATCTTGCAACCATCAGCATTATAGTTAATAACTCTTTATTATCTTTATTCATATCCTGATCTTCTATGTCTGTTAACAGAATTGTTTTTGACCCCAATCCGATCTGTGTACCCATTATATTCTCTATTTCCTTTTTTATTTCTTCCCAGAAATTTTTAAGTACCTCACAACTACACCACATATGTTCATATGTTCCTTTTGTTTTCCTACACCTCCAACATGTGTCACTCATGTTACTATACATTTTATGCAGACCTACTGGAGTCCTATACCATCTCCATATCAACTTATAATTATGCTCTTTAATTCTCACAGACATAGTTCTCATTATCTTTCTTTTCCACATCTTCTGCCAATTTGTTGCCGTTATCCTTATATCTAATTCTTGTTCCCAACTTTCTCTCAACACTTCTTGTATATTTTGACTTTTATTCAAAATTTTATAAACCTTACTAACTATCCCTTTAATTCCCATTTCTCTATTTCTAACTTTAGCCAAGAGTTTCTCAAACTCCGTACATTCTCTATCTAAACCATTTTCCCGTGAAAATTTCTTATTCCAATTATTTATCTGGAGGATCCTGAACCAATCCAACTGAAGTTGCGAATATAGCTTATGTCTTTTCTCTTGATCTTTGCAAGCATTGACCCAGTCTTTTAATAATAGTACAGTAATACCTCATATAACATTAGTATCGAATAACACTAAAATCGCATAACATTAAGGAATCTGGGGGGAAGAATTGCATCAGATAACATTAAGATCCTATGGGATGCTTCAGATAACAACCGCTAAAGCCTGTGTGGTTACAATGTATCTCTATGGATCCCATAGAGGATCAGATAACACTAAAAATCATATAACACCAAGACTTGTGGAACCAGGTTTTAGTGTTATATGAGGTTTTACTGTACTTTATTTTCCACCAATATATCTCTGATTTTTGTGTCTATTTTTATCGGAAAATCCTGAAAGTCTTCCACTTCTAAGATAGGCGAGGTTCCCAAAGTAAGCTCTTTCCTCACTTTATTCCATGTTTCAATTGTTGATTTTAACATCATAACTTGAGCCGCTTTTTTTCCTTTTTCTCTTCCCTCACATAAGAATTGTGCCTTACCCACTTTCGATAAATCTTTCCTTTCAAATTTTTCCCAGACTGTTTCTTCCCTGTTTAAAATTTTTTATAACATTTCTTATTTGAAAGGCTCTATAATATTTTGCAACGTTTGGAATTCCCAATCCTCCCTCTTTTTGTGGAGCATACCATAATGATTTAGTTATTCTGGCTCCTTTATTCCCATTACAATACCGATTAATCATATTTTGATACTCACTCAGTTCCTTATCAGTATGTTTTAATGGCAAAGCATCGAATAGAAAGTTCAGTTTAGGTAATAACATCATCTTGCATATAGCTATTCTTCCGAACCATGACAAATTTAATTTGCTATATTTTGTTATTTTCTCCTTTATTTCCTTCTTTTGTCTGTCATAGTTCATGCTTTTAAGTTCCCCAATTTTACACGATAGCATTACCCCCAGATATCTCATTTTCTGTGTAATTTGTATATTATAATTTCTCTTTATTAACTCTTCATCTTCTTTCTTCCCATTGATTAAAAACATTTCTGTTTTATCCCAATTAACTTTCAAACCCGTGACTTCCTCAAAATCTTTCAAATGTTTATTAATCCTCACTAAACTCTCCACTGGATGCTTCACCGTCAACAAGGTATCATCTGCGTAGAGACTTACTTTGGTACCTTCTATCCCTACTATTCCTTTATCTTGCCGAATTACGTTAGCTAAGAATTCCATAGCCAATATAAACAACGATGGCGACAAGGGGCAGCCCTGCCTTGTACCCGCCTCTAGCCTTATATCACTTGTGTAACTATCATTAAATTTGACTCTTGCCATACCTGTTTTATACAATTCTCCAATAATCCTTTGAAATTTCCCCCCAAATCCATATAGTTTAATCATCTCGTGAATTGTTGCCCATTGTAATGAGTCAAATGCCTTAAATATATCTAATGCTAGAAACCCTACCTTTTCTTTTCTTTTTTCCATTATATCTAAAATATCTACTGCTCTTCTTATAAGATCTGCCATGTGTCTATTTTTAACAAACCCAGCTTGATCCTCGTTGATATAATTGGCTATGAGACTATTCAGTCTATTTGCTAAAATCGTAGTGAAAATTTTTGCATCCTGATTAATCAGAGATATAGGTCTGTAGGACTCAATTTTTTCTAAATTTTTGCCCGGCTTGGGAATCAGTGCAATTATCGATCTGTTCCAGGAATTTGGAGTCGCGTCTCCCTCTAGAATCCCATTATATAACTTGTATAGTCTCGGGACAATCCACGGCATAAAATCTTTGTAAAATTCCGCAGGTAACCCATCTTCCCCAGGTGCTTTCTCCTTTTTTAGTTTCTTTATTACATCTTCTATTTCCCCAGTTGAAATTACTTCCTCCATTTTATTTTTACTTCCTCCTTTTCAGGGTTTTCTGGGTATTTTATTTTGGATGTAAGCCGCCCAGAGTCGGGTTCTCCTGATTGGGGCGGGGTATTAAATTTAATAAATAATAATAATAATAATAAAGTACTCACAATTGGCTAACTAGTCCCTCCTAGTGGTGTTCTTGGATTTTTGTTGTTCAGTCGCACAGTCGAGTCTGATTCTTTGAATACCCATGGACCACCGCATGCCAGGCACCTGTGTCATCTGCCATCCTCTGTAGTCTGTCCAGATCTCTGCCCACTGCGTCAACGATGCCATCTAGCCATCTCATCCTCTGACGTCACCTTCCGCTTATGGCTTCAATCTTTCCCAGTATCAAGGCCTTCTCCATTGAGTCCTCTCTTCTCATTTGGTGGCCAAAACTTCAGTTTAAATATTTGTAAGCCACACTTATGGCAGGGTATATAACCCCATTAACCACAAATGCCCCTTGTGATTTTGACTGGCCTTACTCCTGGGAAGTATATTGAGGATTTGAACTCCCAGCCCCTGACTTTAGTCAGGTGGTCTAACCCACTCAAACAAAGAAGATGCTGAAAGTACTGTGATGGAATGTCTTACCTATCGGAGTAGAATAAAGAGAAAACCAATGGCCTGAGGGAAAAGATGCCATGCCTGACAGATGGCTGAGAACATCGCCCCCTCCTGTGGGCCCACACCAATGGCCTGAGGGGAAAGACGCCATAGCCTGACAGGCGGCTGAGGACCTCACCCCCACCTCCAGGGCCCCATCAGTGGCCAGAGGGGAGTTAGTCTGTGTTCTGCTTTGGTTGTTTTGTGAGGTTGTATTTTAAGATTGTTACTGTACTGTTGCTGTTTTGACTGTAAGCAGCCCTGACTTCCCTCGGCGAGTGGGTGGCAATATAAATCTGAACGAACAAACAAACAAACAAACAAGATGGAACAATATGCTGAAGAACTGCAGAGATGTGAAAATGACTACTTAAAAGGTGAATCTTTCGATGAAGAATCTGCCACTTTAGAAAATGAAAACCCTGACAGGATTGAGATAGAAGAGCTTTAAAAATAATAGATCATATGACACTGAGACATGCCCAGTTGTCCACCTGGATTCAGAAGATAAAATAGAGAATACAGTATATAGAAAATAACCATTGGCTGCTAGAGTGTACAAAATAATTTCAGAAGAAAATAAGTTAACATGTTATATATTACAACAAAACCTTTGCTTAGCTTATAAAGAACTATAGATTGGACTAAAAAATGGATGTGCCACAATACAGTACTGTAATGTAATTTTCAAATGGCATCAAGAGCCTCAAAAGGTCTGCCTAGAAACATTTTGTTTCTTTATTATTATACGCATATATTTCCTGTTTTCGTCGTCGGTTGCTACTCCTATTTCCTGTTTTAAGTACCATATCTTTAAAAAAAAAAAACCCATGAGAAAATATCACAAATGGGCAATATAGAAATCTAATGAATAAATCAACAATTAATATTTATTTTAAAAGGCCAAATGTTTCTTTTTAAGGTCACAAAATCTTGCTCGAGAAGAGTTGGCCTCTCTGGAGTCGCTAAGTCATTGCACCCCAAGTATACTTGTTAGCTCACCAAAGTAACTTTTTTAGAGTAACGACCGCCTTCCTCGTTACGCCAGTAGCAACGTTACACGCCCTGGGAAATCTTTGTCTAGATGGTTTAGGAGGCAGAAGCATGGGAGGTATTTGCGAAACGAAGAATGGCCGACTAGGTCTCTCGCAGTATCAAACTAGGCCACTAGGTGGAGGCAGAGATGTCTATCTGTATAGGAAGTATCCTCTGTCTTGGACTTCAATTCCCAGAAGCCCCTGGTGAGCAGGAGTGCTGACTTGGGGCTTCAGGGAATTGTAGTCCAAGAACCCCTGGAGTGGCAAGGTTGGCCATCACGGCACCCTAATGCATAAAGGAAATGGCTGTCCGTGGTTCTCTTAGGAGATCTTCTTCGGACGCTTCCCCCAGGATGTGGGTTGTCTTCTTCTGGGGCTGAAAGGTCTGGTGGCGGCTTTTCAGGGGGCTTCGTGAGCTTTAAGTCTTCCGTGGGACAGGACGGGCCCTCAGCTCCCGGTGGTAATATTTCATGGTCCCCAGCTGGACGTTGGTTTTCTGGAGGTCCATCTTTTTCAGGGCAACTGGCCCGCTGTATTTGTCGGTAAATTTGTCCTTGTGTTCGGTGCTGAACCAGCGCTGGCTGTCCCACGTCTGGGTGATGTGGCAAGATTTGATCTGGAGAGAGAGAAGAGAGAAGTGGGTGGGTGGAGCTAAGGAAGGAAGGAGCGGATGATGGATGGAAGGAATGAAGCAATGATGCATGAGTTTGATGATATGGTAGGTAGCTAAGTAAATGGATGGAAGGATAGAGAGGGAGGTAGATAGGCACAGAGTAGATCAGGGATTCTCAACCTGTGGCCTGTGGGCCAGATGTGGCAAAGGCCACCATTTCATGTGACCGCAACACCAGGAAGTGCCATGTGGAGGAGGAAGGGCAAAATGGTCATCCGACCCCCAACGCTGTCTGAGGGAGCATGGCCCGGCCCCTGGCTTTAAAAGGTTGAGAACTCCTGGGTAGGTAGGTAGATATATATGCTGTAATAATAATATTGTGTCATAAATTATTCTGGGTTGAAAGGATATTTTTTTTGTGGAAGAAACCCTACTCAGGGGACGCTCCAAGTGAGGTTCCTTTCATGTCCCCAAGACCTGCCTCCTTGCCGGCCTTCCAGCTCACAAGGTGAGCTTCTTAACCACTGAGCCACCACAAACCCAGATAGGTAGATAGGCACAGATGGGATGGATGAATAGATGGATGGATTGATGGATGGATGGAATGCAATGCTTGAATAGATAGATAGATGGATGGATAGATGGATGAATGGAATGTATGAATAGATAGATAGATAGATAGAATGGATAGATAAATAGGTAGATAGAAAGAGTAGATGAATGGAATGCATGGATAGATAGATAGATAGTTAGATAGATAGACTGTATGGATAGCGGTGGTCAGTGGGGCAAGCCGTGACCCAAGGGGAGAGGCCAAGGGTTGCTACCCAAACCTCTCCTCCTCCTCCTCTGACTATGGGAGTCCCTCCTTCCCTCCCTCCTGCCTCTACCTTGGCCTGGTCTTCCTCCGGCAGTTGGTTGTCGCTTGATAGCTGATGAACCTGGAGCATGTCGTGGGTGGTGGCGGTGGCGGCTGGGGTCCTGGCTGCATGGATTAAGAACAAAAATTAAAGATCAGCCCAAGAGCCAGCGCTGTCCGAGTCTGCAAACCTTTCCGTGACCACGTGGCAGGGACGAGTGACGCAGAGAACAATGTTACCTTTTCTGCCAAAGCGGTACCTGTTTATGTACTTGCATATTTTGCACACTTCCAAACTGCTAGTTTGGCAGGAGTGCCACACTGTGAGAAAGATGAACCGGCAAACTGCTAGGGTTGGCAAGACCTCATGAAACACTGTAACCTTTCCCATCGAAGAGGTACCTCTTCATCTACTCGCAAATTTCTCGCACCTTTGAACTGCTAGTTTGCCAAGGGTGCATGGAACCCTGTCACCTTTCCTGCCGAAGAGGTGCCTCATTCTCTACTTGCAGATTTCTCCCACTTCCAAACTGCTAGGTCGGCAGGTCACGGAATCCTGCCACCTTTCCCAACTGAAGCAGTACCTCTTTATCTATTTGCAGATTTCTCACACTTTCAAACTGCTATTTTGGCAGGGGTGCAGGGAACGGTGCTAACTTTCCCATCGAAGCAGTACCTCTTTATCTGCTTGCAAATTTATTGCAATTTCAAGTAGGAGCTCGGACAGACGATGGGACACTCACTCCATCTTGGAGCACTCAAGTCTTAACCTGGTGACCTTCTGGTCGCCACGCTCAGCACCTTCACCACGAAGCCACTGTTGAGTCCCTGAGACTGGGCCCCCCAAAATGCCGAGTTGTCCCCCCCCCCAAGGTTTCTTGACCTGGGATTTCAAAGGCAATGTGGCTCTTCCAGGTGCTGTGTTGGGCGGGTTCGGCCTTCCTGGTTCCGGCAGGCAGAGGCTGGAATTCCAACTGGTGGCCCGTCTGGCAATTCATGGGTTGCCCTGGGGTCGTGATATGTAAAGGCAGCCCTTTCTGGGGGTCGCTGGGGGCCTGACGGATGCTTTCTTCTGCGGTGGGCTGGGCAGGAGGAACAGAAAAAAACCAAATCAAAGGTGGGCAGAGGCCGTAAGTAGACCTCTTTCTGGGCTCCAGGGTCGGGGGGGGGGGTAGACGACACCCCAAAACTTCTCCTCCCTCCTAAAGATCAAAGACCTCTAATCCATCTAAGGATCCGGGGGCGTGTCTCTGTTTGCAGCCCACGAGCTAGCGCTTGTCCGAGCCTACAGACGTTTCCGTGGTCACCTGGCAGGCATGACTGGACATGGAACACCATTACCTTTCCTGCCTGAGAGGCAGCTGTTTTATCTACCAGTACTTGCTAATTTCTTGCAATTTCAAATTTTATTTGTTTACTCATGTATTTATTAATCACATTTGTATTGCTGCCCCCTCGGCAAGCGACTCTGGACGGCATACAACAGTTACATCATGAGCGACATAAATCCCACTAGGGAACTGTAAAAATCTTTAAACTAGTAATTTTTTTTTAAAAACAATTAAAAACACAATTAAAAATGGGTAGATTGGCAGGCAGTCATGGAAAGGCTGTTATCTTTTCTGCCGAAGATCAAAGAGGTACCTGTTTATCCACTTTCAAAATTCTTGTAGTTCCGAACGGCTAGGTTGGCAGAAGGGCACAGAATGCTGTTACTTGCCCCACTTAAGAGATAACTGCGTATCTCCTTGCAAATGTCTTGCTTTTCATCTGCTGTGTTGGTAGGGGCACACAGAATACGGTTACCTTTCCTGCTCAAGAGGTACCTGTTTATCTACTTGCTAATTTACAGCCACTGCAGTGTCTGTCTGTCTGTCTAAGCCCAAGAAGTACTTTCACTTGGGCAGCTTAATGTTTGATCTAGACATCATAGATGATGATGATTTGGGGTGTGTGTGTGTGTGTAGAGCTGTGGGATGATGCTGTAACCCACGTGGGCTTCCGGTAGGACCTTCATCAGCTGCTGTGTCAAGGCGTTCAATCCATCTAGACAAGGGGTTCCCAACTTAAGGGCTGTGGGCCAGATGTGGCTCACAGTGCCATTTCATGTGCCCCCCTCCTCCAAGGGCATTTGAGAAACAAATTGGCCACACACACCCTTTTGAAGCTGTTAGGACAAAATGGCCACCTCCTTCATGTAGGCAAGGCTAAATGACCATCTGGCCCACGAGGCTGGCTGAGAGAGCCTGAGCTGGCCCCCAGCTTGAAAAGGTTAGGGAACCCCTGATCTAGACTCTGACTGGCAGCCCTCCTTCGGTCAATGGGGGCCAGATTTGATATCTCACCAACCATGGCTAAACGCAGGGACTTATGAACCCTGAACTTTGGGGCGACGGGCCCCCACATGGAGGGTGGTGGTCATCATCGCCCCCATCCTCCTTCTCCCACTCCTTGGGCCGTGGGGCGATGCTCATGGCAAGCCATGGGGTGGTGGGCGGGTAAGTTCCAGACCTTCCGGTGGAAGAAGCGGTAGGTGGTCATGTATTTCTCTTTGCTGGGGTCCAGATCCCACTCTGGGGTGGGTGACTCGAACTTGTGTCCTTTGCAGACCTGGTGAGGTTCTGAAAAGGAAGCCGGGGGGGGGGAGGGGGGGAGAGAAGGTCAGAGAAAAGGCCACCTCCGAATCAAGGGAATCCCCAGTTCAAAGGGGCGGAAATTGGATGAGAACTCGGGGGGGAATTTCATCCGAGCAACCCATTTAAACTAAATTAAATTAAATTAAATTTCTTTTTCAAGGGAAAGTTGGAAATCCACCCTTAGTCAGATCTCCTTTGATTGGGATTCCTGCTAAATAGATAGATAGAGAATAGAAAGAGAATGCATGAATAGATAGATAGAATTACATTAAGTAGAGATAGAATGGGTGAATAGGTAGATACATAGATAGATAGAAGATGCATGAAGAGAAAGAAAGAGAGAATGCATGAATAGATAGAATGCATGAATAGATAGATCTGTTTGCACAAAGACAGACAGACAGATACATATTGGGGGGCCTTCCTTGACCCCTGGGCTAGATCAGAGCTCTTTCTCCTTTCGACCTACCAGTTTTATTCCGCTGGTAGTGGCTGGCTGTGGTTGGGGTCAACCGCATTTTCCCGTCCCCCAGTTTCATTGTTGTCATTTGTGTCCTGCGAGCGGCATCAGCGCGGTCATAGCTGCCCATGAGAAGAAAGGTGCCGTAAAGACCAACCGGGATGGCATCAATTTATCTCTTTTAACACCCACCCGTGGGTCTCCTGCATCTGTCATGGGGTGGCCTAGGTGGCCTTTAGGGACCCCCTCCCATCTCCATAACTGTAGCACAGGAGTTCTCAACCTTTTAAAGCCGGAGGCCGGGACACGCTCCCTAGACAGCTTCGCTGGCTGGACGGCCATTTTGCCCTTCCTCCACCCCATGGCACTTCCTGGTTGGTGGAAGCAGTGGGGGAGGGGGACACGTGAAATGGTTATGTAGGCCACATCCAGCCAATGGGCCGCAGGTTGAGAATCCATGCTCTAGCAATTAGCAATCCCCATTCCACCAGGGCTCCTACATCCACTAATTCTATAATTCTGGACCCAATTCACTGGAAGCATAGTAGGAAAAAGGGTTGAATGGGCCACCCGCTGTACTTTTCCGTCAACTTTAAATGTTTCTAGGGTGATTTCCCCCACCCTGTGCTGCTGTTCTTGGTTGAAACAGTCACTGTAAGTAAAGATACCCCTTTCTTTCTACTTTAAATGTTTCTAGTGTGATTTTGTGTGTGTGTCATACAAACTTCTGGTCAAGGCTTAGATCAGGGATTCTTAACCTGCGGTCTGTGGGCCAGATGAGGCCCATGGCACCATTTCATGTGAACTCCCCCCCCTGCCTCCACCACACCCGGAAGTGCCATCTGGTGGAGGAAGGGCAAAATGACTGAAACTGTCTGAAGGAGTATGACCCGACCCCCGGCTTTAAAAGGTTGAGAAATCCTGGCTTAGATTGAGTTCTTGTTTTCTCAGTGCTGCTGTTGTTGATCAAAACAGTCACTGTAAGTAAAGATACCCCTTTCCCTCCCACTTTACATTTTTCCAGTGTGATTTTTGTGTATGTCATACAAACTGCTGGTAAAGACTCAGGCTGATTTTATCTCCTTGGTTTTTCTGTGTTGCTGTTGTTGATTGAAACAGTCACTGTAAGTAAAGACACCCCTTTTCCTTCTACTTTAAATGTTTCTAGTGTGATTTATTTTTTATTTTTATTTTTGTGTTAATGAGAGGACTAGAGAAGGAATCCCTAATTGGACTGCAGAAAAGTGGGGATACCACTGGATGACAACATCTTACAATGTCCTGGCCATTCCCCATGAAAAACCCTGTGCCGTAACTTACCGCGGGCCCACCAGGGGTTTTGGCGTGTACGCCCACTTTTGCTCACTTTTCGGTTCATGGCGCCACTGGTTCCCCATTTCAATGGATGAATCAGACTGTAACGAGAGAGGGTGTGTAAAGTAGAGTCATGGGTTTGGCAGTATTGTTTCCTTCAACACAGGGGGACCCCGTGATGGGTTTCGGAGTCCCTAGACCCGAGGAGTGCTGCTGGCCTTCCAGTGGAGAGATAAATCTTTCCTTCCTAAAACCCCTCCAGCCAATATTGAGGCCACAAATTTTGTCAGGTAATTCTCTGCAAAAGAGAATCCATTTATCAAACTGGGAACGATGGGGGGGGGGATATTATGATGTCATAGGGAGGACCCTGTGATGTCATGCGGCTGGTTTCTCTATGACATCACAGGAGGCAAAGATTTGTGCTTTAAGTCCAGCCTAAATATAACTGAATTTTTTGGAATAGTAGCCGTGCTAGTCTGTGGTTCAGGCATATCAGAAAACAAATTAAGAAAATAAAATACAGTGTTTTCTATTTTGTTTGATTTTCTGATATGCCCAACTATAACAACTCCTACCAACGTAGCCAGTACTAAATTGCAAGAAATTTGCAAGCCAACAAACAGGGACTGCTTCGGTGGGGAAGGTAACAGCGTTCCATGAGTTCCTGCCAACCTAGCAGTTTGAAAATGCAAGGAATTGGCAAGCAGATAAAGCAGGGAATGCTTCGGTGGGGAAAGTAACAGCGTTCCACGACCGTCGGTGTCTAGTCATGCCTGCTACGTGGCCAAGGAAACAGCTGCAGCCTCAGACAGCGCTGGCTCTTGGGCTGCCAGTGGAGATTTTACAAACTGTCCAGAGAAGTTGTGCAAAATATAATTAAACAAAGCAGAATAATCTCCGGAGGTTTTTTTTTTTTGAAGGGCTAGTTGGGGCTTTTACCTCCTTGAAAGGCCGGGGCGGGGGGCGGCAGTTCGCTGGGTGAATCCCCTTAAATTCCGCCTGTTGAGTTGTCTCCAGACGTTGGCGACGGTCCCCGACCAGGACCTTATCCGGTCCTGCCAAGGAAGAAGAGAAAAAGGCCCTCAAGGAGAGAAACTTTTCCCCTAACACCCATTTCAGAGACCTCGGATTTAATTGAGAATTGAGAGGAGAACGAACAGGGTTGGGGGGGGGGGGTAAAAGGAGTGCATTCCTGCAAGGAATAATCTAAAAAAGAGATATTTTGCATGCTGTAGATAGGTGGGTAGGTAGGTAGGTAGGTAGAGATAGATAGATAGATAGATAGATAGATAGATAGATAGATAAAGATAGATAGATAGATAGATAGATATAGATAGATAGATAGATAGATAGATAGATAGATAGATAGATAGATAGGTAGGTAGGTAGGTAGGTAGGTAGGTAGGTAGGTAGGTAAAGATGGAAAGGGATAGATAGATAGGTAGGTAGGTAGGTAGGTAGGTAAAGATGGAAAGGGGTAGCTAACTACCTAGCTAGATAGATAGCTAGCTAGCTAGATAGATAGCTAGATAGATGGAGGGAGGGGCCATTGGGACACGCTCCCTCAGACAGCTTGAGGGGGCGAGGTGGACGGCCATTTTGCTCTTCCTCCACCACATGGCACTTCCAGGTGTGGCGGTGGTGGTGGGCCACATTAAATGATGTTGTGGGCTGCATCCGGCCTGCTGGCCATAGGTAGAGACCCCCTGGCCTAGATGTTAGGGAATTTTGGACTTGAACATCCTCACACTCCAGAAAGACAACTCCGCTAAGGTTTCCCTTGCTCAAAGGCCAGCTATATCCGACTCTAGGGTTCAGTGCTCATCTCTGCTTCAAAGCCGAAGAGCCAGCGCTACTCTGCTAGGCACTGCGTATCTACTCAGATGTTCTTCAGTCCTTGGTTAGAGCTTGAACTGTTGACTGTGGATCAAATGGTTGATTTGCATCCAATAATGAGGAGGATAAGGATAGTAATAGTAGTACAAGCAGCAGTATTTATTTATTTAGTGCAGGGATTTTAACCTGTCGGCCGGATGCGGCACGTGGCACCATTTCACGTAGCCCCCACACCACTTCCACCACACCCAGAAGTGCCATAGGATGGAGGAAGGACAAAATGGCCATCCTGCCCCCAAAGCGTGGGAGTCGTAGTGAGGGCCCAAGGGGTAACTTACCTAAGTTCAGGTTGCGCGCTCTAATTGGGGGGAGGAACTCTTGCTGGTCTTGGTAGGCGTCTTTGTAGATTGAGCCATTGAGGGTGGGGTCGTTGCCCAGTTGGACGTTGCTGTACCACTTGTCAGGGATGATTTTGGGCGGGCGGGGCGTGTCTTCCGGCCAGCGGTAGGCCTCTCTTGTCACGGGGACAGCCCACGGCTGCCGCAGGTCCCTCTGGATCATACCTTGACGAGGGTGGGCCGGAACAGGATGTGGCGTTGCAGCGGCTTGGCCGGGTATGAGATGCTGGTCTCTGTGCGTGGGACCCAGGCCTGGAGGTCGTCCTCGAAGATGCCCGAGTCTTGGCCGGCCGCAATGGGCGGGCGACGGAAGTTCCCCCATTTGGGTGGGAAATCGATTTGGAACGGAGCGACCACCACATTGCCCTCCGGGCGGGAGTCCCAACCCAGCCGGAAATGGGAGGCCTTGCCGTAATCAGCATTGGAGAGGCAGTCCTGGGCGGGGATCATCGGCCGGCCTTCCATGATTTGAACCGGGGGAGACCCCAACAGATGAGCCCCAACAGGTGAGTTCGGTGCCCAACAGGTGAGCCCACCACCAGCTGGTGAAGCCGGTGTGTGAGCTGAACAGGTGAGGTCAATGTCCAGCAAGTGAGGTCAGTGCAAACAGATAGAGCCCAACAGGAGAGCCCAACACCAATGGATGAAGCCGTTTGGCCAAAGAAGTGAGTTCAATTCCCAACAGGTGAGCCCACCACCAACTGGTGAAGCTGACAGGTGAGCTCAACAGGTGGGTTCAGTGCCCAACAGACGAGCCCAATGCCAACAGATTGGGCCAAACAGGTGAGCCCACCACCAACTGATAAAGCCAAAAGGTGAGCCCAACAGGTGAGGTCAGTGCAAACAGATTGAGCTCAACAGGTGAGCCCAACCCAAACGGATGAAGCCGACAGGTGGGCCAAAGAGGTGAGTTCAATTCCCAATAGGTGAGCCCAAGAGATGAGCCCACCGCCAACTGATAAAGCTGACAGGTGAGCTCAACAGGTGAGCTCAGTGCAAACAGATTGAGCTCAACAGGTGAGCCCAACGCCAATGGATGAAGCTGACAGGTGGGCCAAAGAGGTGAGTTCAATTCCCAATAGCCCACCAACAACTGATAAAGCCAAAAGGCAAGCCCAACAGGTGAGGAAAGTGCAAACAGATTGAGCTCAACAGGTGAGCCCAATGCCAACTGGTGAAGCCAACAGGTGAGCTCAACAGGTGAGGTCAGTGCAAACAGATTGAGCTCAACAGGTGAGCCCAATGCCAACTAGTGAAGCCATCAGGTGAGCTCAACAGGTGACGTCAGTGCAAACAGATTGAGCTCAACAGGTGAGCCCAATGCCAACTGGTGAAGCCAACATGTGAGCTCAACAGGTGAGGTCAGTGCAAACAGATTGAGCTCAACAGGTGAACCCAATGCCAACTGGTGAAGCCAACAGGTGAGCTCAACAGGTGAGGTCAATGCAAACAGATTGAGCTCAACAGGTGAGCCCAACGCCAACAGATGAACCTGACAGGTGGGCCAAAAAGGTGAGTTCAATTTCCAATAGGTGAGCCCAACAGGTGATCCTTCCACCAACTGATAAAGCTGACAGGTGAGCCCAACAGGTGAGGTCAGTGCAAACAGATTGAGCTCAACAGGTGAGCCCAACGCCAACGAATGAAGCTGACAGGTGGGCCAAAGAGCTGAGTTCAATTCCCAATAGGTGAGCCCAGCACCAACTGATAAAGCCAAAAGGCAAGCCCAACAGGTGAGTTCAATTCCCAATTGGTGAGCCCAAGAGATGAGCCCACCGCCAACTGGTGAAGCCGACAGGTGAGCTCAACAGGTGAGCTCAGTGCAAACAGATTGAGCCCAACGCCAATGGATGAAGCCAACAGGTGGGCCAAAGAGGTGATTCCAATGCCCAACAGGTGAGCCCAATGCCAATGGATGAAGCCAAGAGGTGAGCCCAACAAGTGAGTTCTGTGCCCAACAGGTGAGCCCAACGGCAACAGATTGAGCCCAACAGGTGAAGCAAAAGGGGGAAAAAATCTCAAATTCTCTTGCCCAGAGCACTCAAGTTGTCTCAGGTAAGGAGGCAACAGCAGTCAGCCCAAATGCCAGGTGAAGGAGGCCATACCTGGCTTGGGGGCCCATTTTGAGGTCACAGGAGAACCGGCCAATCCCCTGCGAGTGTGAAGGTGTCTGTTTGTGTGTATGTGAGGGGTGTGTGGTGGAAGTGAGAAATTGGGGAAGGGACACATTTGGAAAAACCAGACCCGCACCTTCTGTTTGTCTGTCTGTCTCTGTCCACTTAATGTAATTATGTCTGTCTATCTATCTAATTTCTATCTGTCTGTCTATCTACCTGCTTAATGTAATTCTATATGTGTCTGTCTGTCTCTCTAATGTAATTCTATCTCTCTATCTTACTTAATGCTATGCTGTATCTTATCTTTCTATCTCTGTCCTTAATGTAGTTCTATCTACAGTATCTTTTCTCTATCTATCTGTCTATCTTTCTTAGCTCCATCCTCTGCTCCTTCCGTAGATCTATCTACTTAATGTAATTCTATCTATCTATCTATCTCATTTTTATTCCTCCCCTCTGGGAGATCTTCCCCCTCTGGATGGAGCACATACAAAAACAACAAACCACAGAATAAAACCACCAGAATAAGGACATCCTGAGACGAAATCCCTGAGTCTGGATTGTATTGCGTTTTGTTGTCTAATAAACTACTGCCCAAAATCTGGACTTCTGCAAAGACGATGGAGAAGGGCAAACCGGGGTGATTAAGACGCTTAGGGGTTAAGACGCTGAGCATGGAGACTGGGAGGTCTGGGTTCGATACCCGAGGGCTGCAACAACGGATCTTGGGGGGACCCGAAAGGAACCTTATCTGGGCGTCCCCCGAGCGGAGTTTCTCCAGCAAAAAAGCCAGGGGCGTAGCTACCGCCGTATCTGCCATATCAATTATACGGGGGGCCCAGGCCACGGGGGCCCCCAACAGAAGCGGTGGTGTCAGTTTTCAAAAACTCAGGGAAAGTCCATAAGAGAGCGTGGGCTTCCACTCCCGCTCTTCAAACCCACCCGCCATGCCCCATGAACCCACCCACCCTCAACAGCACCTGTTTGTGTCGCTTTCCTGAAGGCCCAAGTATTAACGACTAGCGGCAAGGCTGAAGAAGCCCCACCGCTGGCGGCGGCCGGATCAACCCTGGCCGCCTCCAGAAGCAGCAGCAGCAGCCAAGGCAGCCTACGGCGCCCTCTCCTCACGAGAAGGCTGCGCCGCCCCATCCCAGCTCCACACACTCCAGGAACTGAGCCCAGCCCAGGTGGGGAAGCACTTTCATTTTTGAGGGGCCCAGGGCCTCGTGACTGCCTGCGCGCATGTGCAGGCGGAGGCCTACGTCGAGGCTCCCAACCGCCGAGCGCGCGCCTTTGCCGGGGAAGGCCTCGCTCACTGGGGCGGTTAGAGCTCGTCGGGTTCCTCTTTTCTTCCAACCTCCCCTGCCCACCCGCTTCCCCCGTCCCAGGCTGTGGTGGCTCAGTGGTTAAGAAGCTCGCCTTTTAAGCTGGAAGGCTGGCAAGATCGGCAGTTCGAGACCCGGGTACTGCGTGACGGATTTGAGCGCCAGTCTCAGTCCCAGCGCTTAGGGACATGGAAGGAGCCTCGTTTGGGTGTCCCCTGAGCTGAGTTTCTCACGGGAAAAAATTCCTTTTAACCCAGAATATCTGACACGAAATTATTATTATTACTCCCGAAGCGGTTCAGTTTCTCCTTGGCGTGGGCGCCCCAATGATAATCTTTTCTGTTGGGTCTGTTTTCTAAGGCCAGATAAAAGCTTCCCTCTTAAAAAGGGGCGGCTGTGAGGTACTTTTAGGGGCAAGAGGTTAAAAAAAAGGACGCGTCTTGAACCGGCCAAACTGCACTTGGTGTACTTTTTTTTTCTGGAGCTGGGATGGGCGGGTGGATGGCCAGTGATCTTGTTTCGGCCAGTGGCTTAGTGATTAAGACACTGAACTTGACGCATTTTTTTTTTCTTTTGTGAGAAATCTTTACCCTTCCTAAGGGCCCCCAAACAAATTTTTATACGGGGCCCCGCCAAGGCACGCTATGCTTCTGGGTATACATCAAACAACGCTAAAAAAAAAGCCCTGATGTCAGGGACAAACCACGCGGAGGCAAGGCAAAGTGTACAATGAGGACTTGAGTGGTGGGTTGAACGGAAGGGGGGAATTTCGGACAAACCGATCCCTGGCAAGCGCTAAGAGTCGCAGGTTTGGCAGAAGAGGCGCCCGCTTACACGCGAGGAGGCGCCGAACCTACTGGACTCTTAGCGCACAAGCGGGTGCCCCCCTGTCTCATCACCCGAAACGAACCTTAGCAAGTGCTAAGGTTCGTTTAAGGTGGCGAGACAAGGCTGTTGACGAAGCCTAGCAGTGCTCGGGCTAGCTAGCCCATGCGCCGCTAGACTTCGTCCAGCAATCGCTGCTACTGAACTAGGGTCAGGGGAAAGGCAGGCACCCGCCTGCCTTTCGCCCGACCCTAGTTCAGTAGCAGCGATCCATCGCTGGTGTGTGTGTGGATCGGGTAGATGGCCGACCCAATTCAACTCTCCCCCCCCCCGCATACGCTTGTACCGGATAACGTTAAAAATCGCGTTATTCGATACAAGATTTTTTCAAAAATCTTGTAACGTTATGCGGTTTTCGGGCTATACGGTACTCGCGTTATCCGGGGTATTACTGTAATGTAATTTTCAAATGGCATCAAAAGCCTCAAAAGGTCTGTCTAGTAACATTTTGTTTCTTTATTATTATACGCATATATTTCCTGTTTTCGTCGTCGGTTGCTACTCCTATTTCCTGTTTTAAGTACCATATCTTAAAAAAAACCATGAGAAAATATCACAAATGGGCAATATAGAAATCTAATGAATAAATCAACAATTAATATTTATTTTTTAAGGCCAAATGTTTCTTTTTAAGGCCACAAAATCTTGCTCGAGAAGAGTTGGCCTCTCTGGAGTCGCTAAGTCGTTACACCCCAAGTATACTTGTTAGCTCATCAAAGTAACTTTTTTAGAGTAACGACCGCCTTCCTCGTTACGCCAGTAGCAACGTTACAGGCCCTGGGAAATCTTTGTCTAGATGGTTTAGGAGGCAGAAGTATGGGTGGTATTTGCGAAACGAAGAATGGCCGATTAGGTCTCTCGCAGTATCAAACTAGGCCACGAGGTGGAGGCAGAGATGTCTATCTGTATAGGAAGTATCCTCTATACTGTGTGTGTATGTATGTATGTGTATGTATGTATGTATGTCAGGAGTGCTGACTTGGGGCTTCAGGGAATTGTAGTCCAAGAACCTCTGGAGTGGCAAGGTTGGCCATCACGGCACCCTAATGGATAAAGGAAATGGCTGTCCGTGGTTCTCTTGGGAGATCTTCTTCGGACGCTACCCCCAGGATGTGGGTTGTCTTCTTCTGGGGCTGAAAGGTCTGGTGGAGGCTTCTCAGGGGGGTTCGTGAGCTTTAAGTCTTCCGTGGGACAGGACGGGACCTCAGCTCCCGGTGGTAATATTTCATGGTCCCCAGCGGGATGCTGCTTTTCTGGAGGTCCATCTTTTTCAGGGCAACTGGCCCGCTGTATTTGTCGGTAAATTTGTCCTTGTATTCGGTGCTGAACCAGCGCTGGCCGTCCCACGTCTGGGTGATGTGGCAAGATTTGATCTGGAGAGAGAGACGAGAGAAGTGGGTGGGTGGAGCTAAGGAAGGAAGGAGCGGATGATGGATGGAAGGAATGAAGCAATGATGCATGAGTTTGATGATACGGTAGGTAGCTAAGTAAATGGATGGAAGGATAGAGAGGAAGGTAGATAGGCACAGAGTAGATCAGGGATTCTCAACCTGTGGCCTGTGGGCTAGATGTGGCAAAGGCCACCATTTCATGTGACCGTAACGCCAGGAAGTGCCATGTGGAGGAGGAAGGGCAAAATGGTCATCCAGCCCCCAACGCTGTCTGAGGGAGCATGGCCCGTCCCCTGGGTTTAAAAGGTTGAGAACTCCTGGGTAGGTAGGTAGATATATATACTGTAATAATAATATTGTGTCATAAATTATTCTGGGTTGAAAGGATTTTTTTGCGGAAGAAACCCTACTCAGGGGACGCTCCAAGTGAAGTTCCTTTCATGTCCCCAAGAGCTGCCTCCTTGCCGGCCTTCCAGCTCACAAGGTGAGCTTCTTAACCACTGAGCCACCACAAACCCAGATAGGTAGATAGGCACAGATGGGATGGATGAATAGATGGATGGATTGATGGATGGATGGAATGCAATGCTTGAATAGATAGATAGATAGATAGATGGATAGATGGATGAATGGAATGCATGAATAGAGAGATAGATAGATAGAATGGATAGATAAATAGGTAGATAGAAAGAGTAGATGAATGGAATGCATGGATAGATAGGTAGATAGATAGATAGATAGACAGACTGTATGGATAGCGGTGGTCAGTGGGGCAAGCCATGACCCAAGGGGAGAGGCCAAGGGTTGCTACCCAAACCTCTCCTCCTCCTCCTCCTCCGGCTATGGGAGTCCCTCCTTCCCTCCCTCCTGCCTCTACCTTGGCCTGGTCTTCCTCCGGCAGTTGGTTGTCGCTTGGTAGCTGATGAACCTGGAGCATGTCGTGGGTGGTGGCGGTGGCGGCTGGGGTCCTGGCTGCATTGATTAAGAACAAAAATTAAAGATCAGCCCAAGAGCCAGCGCTGTCCGAGTCTGCAAACCTTTCCGTGACCACGTGGCAGGCACGATTGGGGCAGAGAACGCTGTTACCTTTCCCACCGAAGCGGTACCTCTTTATGTACTTGCATATTTTGCACACTGTGAGAAAGATGAACCGGCAAACTGCTAGGGTTGGCAAGACCTCATGAAACACTGTAACCTTTCCCATTGAAGAGGTACCTCTTCATCTACTCGCAAATTTCTCGCACCTTTGAACTGCTAGTTTGCCAAGGGTGCATGGAACCCTGTCACCTTTCCTGCCGAAGAGGTGCCTCTTTCTCTACTTGCAGATTTCTCCCACTTCCAAACTGCTAGGTCGGCAGGTCACGGAACCCTGCCACCTTTCCCAACTGAAGCAGTACCTCGTTATCTATTTCCAGATTTCGCACACTTTCAAACTGCTATTTTGGCAGGGGTGCAGGGAACGGTGCTACCTTTCCCATCGAAGCGGTACCTCTTTATCTGCTTGCAAATTTATTGCAATTTCAAGTAGGAGCTCGGACAGACGATGGGACACTCACTCCATCTTGGAGCACTCAAGTCTTAACCTGGTGACCTTCTGGTCGCCACGCTCAGCACCTTCACCATGAAGCCACTGTTGAGTCCCTAAGACTGGAGCCCCCAAAATGCCAAGTTGTCCCCCCCCCCAAGGTTTCTTGACCTGGGGTTTCAAAGGCAATGTGGCTCTTCCAGGTGCTGTGTTGGGCGGGTTCGGCCTTCCTGGTTCCGGCAGGCGGAGGCTGGAATTCCAACTGGTGGCCCGTCTGGCAATTCATGGGTTGTCCTGGGGTCGTGATATGTAAAGGCAGCCCTTTCGGGGGGTCGCTGGGGGCCTGACGGATGCTTTCTTCTGCGGTGGGCTGGGCAGGAGGAACAGAAAAAAAACAAGTCAAAGGTGGGCAGAGGCCGTAAGTAGACCTCTTTCTGGGCTCCGGGGGCGAGGGGGTAGACGACACCCCAAAACTTCCCCTCTCTCCTAAAGATCAAAGACCTCTAATCCATCTAAGGATCCGGGGGCGTGTCTCTGTTTGCAGCCCACGAACTAGCGCTTGTCCGAGCCTACAGTCGTTTCCGTGGTCACCTGGCAGGCATGACTGGACATGGAACACCATTACCTTTCCTGCCTGAGAGGCAGCTGTTTTATCTACCAGTACTTGCTAATTTCTTGCAATTTTAAATTTTATTTGTTTACTCATGTATTTATTAATCACATTTGTATTGCTGCCCCCTCGGCAAGCGACTCTGGACGGCATACAACAGTTACATCATGAGCAACATAAATCCCACTAGGGAACTGTAAAAATCTTTAAACTAGTAAAAAAAAACCCAATTAAAAACACAATTAAAAATAATTAAAAATGGGTAGATTGGCAGGCAGTCATGGAAAGGCTGTTATCTTTTCTGCCGAAGATCAAAGAGGTACCTGTTTATCCACTTTCAAATTTCTTGTAGTTCCGAACAGCTAGGTTGGCAGAAGGGCACAGAATGCTGTTACTTGCCCCACATAAGAGATAACTGCGTATCTACTTGCAAATGTCTTGCTTTTCATCTGCTGTGTTGGTAGGGGCACACAGAATACGGTTACCTTTCCTGCTCAAGAGGTACCTGTTTATCTACTTGCTAATTTACAGCCACTGCAGTGTCTGTCTGTCTGTCTAAGCCTAAGAAGTACTTTCACTTGGGCAGCTTAATGTTTGATCTAGACATCATAGATGATGATGATTTGGGGTGTGTGTGTGTGTGTAGAGCTGTGGGATGATGCTGTAACCCATGTGGGCTTCCGGTAGGACCTTCATCAGCTGCTGTGTCTTGGGTCAAGGGGTTCAATCCATCTAGACAAGGGGTTCCCAACTTAAGGGCTGTGGGCCAGATGGCTCACAGTGCCATTTCATGTGCCCCCCTCCTCCAAGGGCATTTGAGAAACAAATTGGCCACACACACCCTTTTGAAGCTGTTAGGACAAAATGGCCACCTCCTTCATGTAGGCAAGGCAAAATGACCATCTGGCCACGAGGCTGGCTGAGAGAGCCTGAGCTGGCCCCCAGCTTGAAAAGATTAGGGAACCCCTGATCTAGACTCTGACTGGCAGCCCTCCTTCGGTCAATGGGGGCCAGATTTGATATCTCTCCAACCATGGCTAAACGCAGGGACATGAACCCTGAACTTTGGGGCAACGGGGCCCCACATGGAGGGTGGTGGTCATCATCGCCCCCATCCTCCTCCTCCCCCCACTCCTTGGGCCGTGGGCCGTGGGCCGTTGCTCATGGCAAGCCATGGGGTGGTGGGCGGGTAAGATTTCCAGACCTTCCGGTGGAAGAAGCGGTAGGTTGTCATGTATTTCTCTTTGCTGGGGTCCAGATCCCACTCTGGGGTGGGTGACTCGAACTTGTGTCCCTTGCAGACCTGGTGAGGTTCTGAAAAGGAAGCCGGGGGGGGGGGAAGGGGGGGGAGAGAAGGTCAGAGAAAAGGCCACCTCCGAATCAAGGGAACCCCCAGTTCAAAGGGCCGGAGATTGGATGAGAACTCGGAGGGGAATTTCATCCGAGCAACCCATTTAAACTAAATTAAATTAAATTAAATTTCCTTTTCAAGGGAAAGTTGGAAATCCACCCTTAGTCAGATCTCCTTTGATTGGGATTCCTGCTAAATAGATAGATAGAGAATAGAAAGAGAATGCATGAATAGATAGATAGAATTACATTAAGTAGAGATAGAATGGGTGAATAGGTAGATACATAGATAGATAGATAGAAGATGCATGAAGAGAGAGAATGCATGAATAGAAAGAATTTCGTTTAGTAGAGATAGATAGAATGCATGAATAGATAGATCTGTTTGCACAAAGACAGACAGACAGATACATATTGGGGGGCCTTCCTTGACCCCTGGGCTAGATCAGAGCTCTTTCTCCTTTCGACCTACCAGTTTTATTCCGCTGGTAGTGGCTGGCCGTGGTTGGGGTCAACCGCATTTTCCCGTCCCCCAGTTTCATTGTTGTCATTTGTGTCCTGCGAGCGGCATCAGCGCGGTCATAGCTGCCCATGAGAAGAAAGGTGCCGTAAAGACCAACCGGGATGGCATCAATTTATCTCTTTTAACACCCACCCGTGGGTCTCCTGCATCTGTCATGGGGTGGCCTAGGTGGCCTTTAGGGACCCCCTCCCATCTCCATAACTGTAGCACAGGAGTTCTCAACCTTTTAAAGCCGGAGGCCGGGACACGCTCCCTAGACAGCTTCGCTGGCTGGACGACCATTTTGCCCTTCCTCCACCCCATGGCACTTCCTGGTTGGTGGAAGCAGTGGGGGAGGGGGACACGTGAAATGGTTATGTAGGCCACATCCGGCCAATGGGCCGCAGGTTGAGAATCCATGCTCTAGCAATTAGCAATCCCCATTCCACAAGGGCTCAGACCTACATCCACTAATTCTATAATTCTGGACCCAATTCACTGGAAGCATAGTAGGAAAAAGAATTGAATGGGCCACCCGCTGTACTTTTCCGTCAACCTTAAATGTTTCTAGGGTGATTTCCCCCACCCTGTGCTGCTGTTCTTGTTTGAAACAGTCACTGTAAGTAAAGATACCCCTTTTCCTTCTACTTTAAATGTTTCTAGTGTGATTTTTGTGAGTGTCATACAAACTTCTGGTTAAGGCTTAGATCAGGGATTCTTAACCTGCGGTCTGTGGGCCAGATGAGGCCCATGGCACCATTTCATGTGAACTCCCCCCCCCCCCCCACTGCCTCCACCACACCCGGAAGTGCCATGTGGTGGAGGAAGGGCAAAATGACTGAAACTGTCTGAAGGAGCATGACCCGGCCCCCGGTTTTAAAAGGTTGAGAAATACTGGCTTAGATTGAGTTCTTCTTGTTTTCTCAGTTCTGCTGTTGTTGATCGAAACAGTCACTGTAAGTAAAGATACCCCTTTCCCTCCCACTTTACATTTTTCCAGCGTGATTTTTGTGTATGTCATACAAACTGCTGGTAAAGACTGAGGCTGATCTTATCTCTTTGGTTTTTCTGTGATGCTGTTGTTTCCTTCTACTTTAAATGTTTCTAGTGTGTTTTATTTTTTATTTTTATTTTTGTGTTAATGAGAGGACTAGAGAAGGAATCCCTAATTGGACGCAGAAAAGTGGGGATACCACTGGATGACAACATCTTACAATGTCCTGGCCATTCCCCATGAAAAACCCTGTGCCGTAACTTACCGCGGGCCCACCGGGGGTTTTGGCGTGTACGCCCACTTTTGCTCACTTTTCGGTTCATGGCGCCACTGGTTCCCCATTTCAATGGATGAATCAGACTGTAACGAGAGAGGGTGTGTAAAGTAGAGTCATGGGTTTGGCAGTATTGTTTCCTTCAACACAGGGGGACCCTGTGATGGGTTTCGGAGTCCCTAGACCCGAGGAGCGGGTCCTTCCTAAAACCCCTCCAGCCAATATTGAGGCCACAAATTTTGTCAGGTAATTCTCTGCAAAAGTGAACCCATTTCCCAAACTGGGAACGATTGGGGGGGGGCTATTATGATGTCATAGGGAGGACCCTGTGATGTCATGCGGCTGGTTTCCCTATGACATCACAGGAGGCAAAGATTTGTGCTTTAAGTCCAGCCTAAATATAACTGAATTTTTTGGAATAGTAGCTGTGCTAGTCTGTGGTTCAGGCATATCAGAAAACAAAATAAACAAAATTAAATACTGTACAGTGTTTTCTATTTTGTTTGATTTTCTGATATGCCCAAATATAACAACTCCTACCAACGTAGCCAGTTCTAAATTGCAAGAAATTTGCAAGCCAACAAACAGGGACTGCTTCGGTGGGGAAGGTAACAGCGTTCCATGAGTTCCTGCCAACCTAGCAGTTTGAAAATGCAAGGAATTGGCAAGCAGATAAAGCAGGGAGTGCTTCGGTGGGGAAAGTAACAGTGTTCCACGACTGTCGGTGTCTAGTCATGCCTGCTACGTGGCCAAGGAAACAGCTGCAGCCTCAGACAGGGCTGGCTCTTGGGATGCCAGTGGAGATTTTACAAACTGCCCAGAGAATTTGTTCAAAATATAATTAAGCAAAGCAGGATAGTCACCGGAGGTTTTTTTTTTTTTGAAGGGCAGGTTCAGAAAGGCTAGTTGGGGCTTTTACCTCCTTGAAAGGCTGGGGCGGGGGGCGGCAGTTTGCTGGATGATTCCCCTTAAATTCCGCCTGGTGAGTCGTCTCCAGACGTTGGCGACGGTCCCCGACCAGGACCTTATCCGGTCCTGCCAAGGAAGAAGAGAAAAAGGCCCTCAAGGAGAGAAACTTTTCCCCCCAACACCCATTTCAGAGACCTCGGATTTAATTGAGAATTGAGAAGAGAATGAACAGGGTTTGGGGGGGGGGGGTTAAAAGCAGTACATCCCTGCAAGGAATAATCTTCTAAAAAAGAGATATTTTGCATGCTATAGATAGGTGGGTGGGTGGGTGGGTAGGTAGGTAGGGATAGGTAGGTAGGTAAAGATGGAAAGGGGTAGCTAGCTAGCTAGCTAGCTAGCTAGATAGATAGATAGAGGGAGGGAGGGGCCATTGGGACACGCTCCCTCAGACAGCTTGAGGGGGCGGGGCGGATGGCCATTTTGCTCTTCCTCCACCACATGGCACTTCCAGGTGTGGCGGTGGTGGTGGGTCACATGAAATGATGTTGTGGGCTGCATCCGGCCTGCAGGCCATAGATTGAGACCCCCTGGCCTAGATGTTAGGGAATTTTGGACTTGAACATCCACACTCTCCAGAAAGACAACTCTGCTAAGGTTTCCCTTGCTCAAAGGCCAGCCATATCCGACTCTAGGGTTCAATGCTCATCTCTGCTTCAAAGCCGAAGAGCCAGCGCTACTCCGCTAGGCACTGCGTATCTACTCAGATATTCTTCAGTCCTTGGTTAGGGCTTGAACTGTTGATTCCACGCCCGGACTGTGGATCAAATGGTCAATTTGCATCCAATAATGAGGAGGATAAGGATAGTAATAGTAGTACCAGTAGCAGTATTTATTTATTTAGTGCAGGGACTTTCAACCTGTGGGCCGGATGCTGCACGTGGCACTATTTCATGTAGCCCCCACACCACTTCCACCACACCCAGAAGTGCCATGGGATGGAGGAAGGACAAAATGGCCGTCCTGCCCCCGAAGCGTGAGAGTATTACCAGGGGTAGGAGTCATAGTGAGGGCCCAAGGGGTAACTTACCTAAGTTCAGGTTGCGCGCTCTAATGGGGGGGAAGAACTCTTGCTGGTCTTGGTAGGCGTCCTTGTAGATTGAGCCATTGAAGGTGGGGTCGTTGCCCAGTTGGACATTGCTGGACCACTTGTCCGGGATGATTTTGGGTGGGCGGGGCGTATCCTCCGGCCAGCGGTAGGCCTCTCTCGTCACGGGGACGGCCCACGGCTGCCGGAGGTCCCTCTGGATCATTTCCTTGACAAGGGTGGGCCGGAACAGGGTGTGGCGTTGCAGCGGCTTGGCCGGGTATGAGATGCTGGTCTCTGTGCGTGGGACCCAGGCCTGGAGGTCGTCCTCGAAGATGTCCGAGTCTTGGCCGGCTTCAATGGGCGGGCGATGGAAGTTCCTCCATTTGGGTGGGAAATCGATTTGGAATGGAGCGACCACCACGTTGCCCTCTGGGCGGGAGTCCCAACCCAGCCGGAAGTTGGAGGCCTTGCCGTAATCCGCATTGGAAAGGCAGTCCTGGGCGGGGATCATCGGCCGGCCTTCCATGACTTGAACCGGGGGAGACCCCAACAGATGAGCCCCAACAGGTGAGTTCGGTGCCCAACAGGTGAGCCCACCACCAGCTGGTGAAGCCGGTGGGTGAGCTGAACAGGTGACGTCAATGTCCAGCAAGTGAGATCAGTGCAAACAGATAGAGCCCAACAGGTGAGCCCAACGCCAACGGATGAAGCCGACAGGTGGGCCAAAGAAGTGAGTTCAATTCCCAACACCACCAACTGGTGAAGCTGACAGGTGAGCTCAACAGGTGGGTTCAGTGCCCAACAGACGAGCCCAACGCCAACAGATTGGGCCAAACAGGTGAGCCCACCACCAACTGATAAAGCCAAAAGGTGAGCCCAACAGGTGAGGTCAGTGCAAACAGATTGAGCCCAACAGGTGAGCTCAACACTAATGGATGAAGCCGACAGGTGGGCCAAAGAGGTGTGTTCAATTCACGATAGGTGAGCCCAACAGGTGAGCCCACCACCAACTGATAAAGCTGACAGGTGAGCTCAACAGGTGAGGTCAGTGCAAACAGATTGAGCTCAACAGGTGAGCCCAACGCCAACGGATGAAGCTGACAGGTGAGCCAAAGAGGTGAGTTCAATTCCCAATAGGTGAGCCCAAGAGATGAGCCCACCACCAACTGATAAAGCCGACAGGTGAGCTCAACAGGTTAGGTCAGTGCAAACAGATTGAGCTCAACAGGTGAGCCCAACGCCAACGGATGAAGCTGACAGGTGGGCCAAAGAGCTGAGTTCAATTCCCAATAGGTGAGCCCAGCACCAACTGATAAAGCCAAAAGGCAAGCCCAACAGGTGACGTAGTGCAAACAGATAGAGCTCAACAGGTGAGCCCAACGCCAATGGATGAAGCTGACAGGTGGGCCAAAGAGCTGAGTTCAATTCCCAATAGGTGAGCTCAACAGGTGAGCCCACCACCAACTGGTGAAGCCAACAGGTGAGCTCAACAGGTGAGGTCAATACAAACAGATTGAGCTCAACAGGTGAACCCAACGCCAACGGATGAAGCCGACAGGTGAGCTCAACAGGTGAGGTCAGTGCAAACAGATTGAGCCCAACAGGTGAGCCCACCACCAACTGATAAAGCCAACAGGTGAGCTCAACAGGTGAGGTCAGTGCAAACAGATTGAGTTCAACAGGTGAGCCCAACGCCAATGAATGAAGCCGACAGGTGGGCCAAAGAGCTGAGTTCAATTCCCAATTGGTGAGCCCAAGAGATGAGCCCACCGCCAACTGGTGAAGCCGACAGGTGAGCTCAACAGGTGAGCTCAGTGCAAACAGATTGAGCCCAACGCCAATGGATGAAGCCAACAGGTGGGCCAAAGAGGTGAGTCCAATGCCCAACAGGTGAGCCCAATGCCAATGGATGAAGCCGAGAGGTCAGCCCAACAAGTGAGTTCCGTGCCCAACAGGTGAGCCCAACGGCAACAGATTGAGCCCAACAGGTGAAGCAAAAGGGGGAAAAAAAATCTCAAATTCTCTTGCCCAGAGCACTCAAGTTGTCTCAGGTAAGGAGGCAACAGCAGAGTCAGCCCAAATGCCAGGTGAAGGAGGCCATACCTGGCTTGGGGGCCCATTTTGAGGTCACAGGAGAACCGGCCAATCCCCTGTGAGTGTGAAGGTGGCTGTTTGTGTGTATGTGAGGGGTGTGTGGTGGAAGCGAGAAATTTGGGAAGGGACACATTTGGAAAAACCAGATCCCCTCCTTCTGTTTGTCTGTCTGTCTCTGTCCACTTAATGTAATTATGTCTGTCTATCTAATTTCTATCTCTCTGTCTATCTACCAGCTTAATGTAATTCTATATGTGTCTGTCTATCTAATGTAATTCTATCTCTCTATCTTACTTAATGCTATGCTGTATCTTATCTTTCTATCTCTCTCCTTAATGTAGTTCTATCTACAGTATCTTTTTTCTATCTGTCTGTCTATCTTTCTTAGCTCCATCCTCTGCTCCTTCCATAGATCTATCTACTTAATGTAATTATATCTATCTATCTATCTATCTATCTATCTATCTATCTATCTATCTATCTATCTATCTATCTATCTATCTATCTATCTATCTATCTATCTATCTATCTATCTACAGTAATACCTCAGATAACATTAGTATCGAATAACACTAAAATTGTATAACATTAAGCAATCTGGGGGGAAGAATTGCATCGGATAACATTAAGATCCTATGGGATGCATCAGATAACAACCGCTAAAGCCTGTGTGGCTACAATGTATCGCTATGGATCCCATAGGATTTTAACATGCCTCGGATAACACTAAAAATTGTATAACAGTAAGACTTGTGGAACCAGGTTTTAGTGTTATCTGAGGTTTTACTGTATCTATCTATCTATCTATCTATCTATCTATCTATCTATCTATCTATCTATCTATCTATCTCATTTTTATTCCTCCCCTCTGGGAGATCTTCCCCCTCTGGATGGAGCACATACAAAAACAACAAACTACAGAATAAAACCACCAGAATAACGACATCCTGAGACGAAATCCCTGAGTCTGGATTGTATTGCGTTTTGTTGTCTAATAAACTACTGCCCAAAATCTGGACTTCTGCAAAGACGATGGAGAAGGGCAAACCGGGGTGATTAAGACGCTGAGGGGTTAAGACGCTGAGCTTGGAGACTGGGAGGTCTGGGTTCGATACCCGAGGGCTGCAACAACGGATCTTGGGGGGACCCGAAAGGAACCTTATCTGGGCGTCCCCCGAGTAGAGTTTCTCCAGCAAAAAAGCCAGGGGCGTAGCTACCGCCGTATCTGCCATATCAATTATACGGGGCCACTTAAACATAAACAGCCACTTTTTAAAAAAAAATTGCAACTACAGCAGCAACTAAATACAGTACTTCTTTGTCTTGTAACTATAATGAACCATTTCCCCAAAATAGCTGCACATATGGATCAAAAACTATAGTTTGTGTATGGAAAACATGGTTAGCAAGGCTGTCTGGCAATATCTACGGTGATTTTAGTTTATTTCTTTACCATTCTGAAGCATATAGTTTTCAGTGGCAGGGAAGTGAACTGGTCAGTTAAAATTATGGAAAAACATGGGATGCTTATAAGTGGAAGTTGTTGTCTTACCAGTACCTCCAATCCCACATTCAGCGTTGGGCAGCAAAAAATTTCACTACCACACCGTGGGCAGAGTCTATGCCATGGGCGTAGCCTATATCATGGGCAATCTAGTCATTCCTGCCATATGGCCATGTATACATCTGCAAACAGGCAGCACTGGCTCTTTGGCTGTAAATGGAGATGAGCACTGCACCCTAAAGTCAGATATGACTGGCTTGTGACCAAGGGAGACCTTGAACCACTTGTAGGGACAAAACCTGATGGGGCAGGGCAGGGAGGTGGGCGTGGCCACCCAATTTCGCTTCCCCCCCTGCCCGAAGGCCACCCAATTTCACCACCACCCTGCCCAGAGGCCACCCAATTTTGCTCCCCCCTTCCCAGGGGTGTGCAAACCTGTTGCTGCCCACCACTGCCCACATTCCATGAATGAGGCAGGGACTTTAACTTCCTCTTCGATTCTGAAATTGCAGTTTCTTCCCTCTTTCAGCATTGCAGAGACTCTGTATCTGCGACAACTCAGTATGAAGCAAGGGGCCACTGTACACCTACTGAGTTTCAGCCTGAAAGGAAAGATACTCAGAAAAGAACTTGCATGTAATCATAGATGTTACTTATAAGAATCCAGAGAGAGACAGCAGAGATAAAATATATAATACACATGCTGTACACACATTGTAAAAGTTTGGATATTAACCAAGGCTTTCTGGGACATTATCAAATTTAAAAATGTCACAACTGAAAGGTTGCATTTACCTTGCAGAACAGATTTTAAAACTGGAGGGGGGGGGATGATGATTCTCAGGACAGTTTGGGCCTCTGGCAGCCTGGCTGTGCCTCTCCCATAAAGCTTCCTTGATTAACCTATTAGCAGATGTATAATGTCAGAAAGTTTATTTTGCAAAAACAAAACTCCACAATAATCAAAATAACTCTCACCAGAAATCTTTTCTTATTACTACTGCAATAGCAACACTGATTGCATGTTATTACTGGTTGTAAATAACTCACTGATTTGCATATCCATCGAACCAACCTTGTGCCCAGCCACTCTGGGCCTCTATACCAGATATTTATAAACGAATACCATGAAAAGCTACTTTTATCTCTGATAAAGTGGACTTGATCCACGAAAGCTAACATTAAAATACCTGTACAGGAGTTAGTCTTTAAGGTGCCACAATGTTGTTGTTTTTGTCTTTGTTGTTTCTTCGCTTACTTTCTGATCTTTCCTGTCCCGATCAAACCCTGGACTGCCAAAATGAAGCCACTACTGTATCTCAGCATTGCCGTTGGCCAAACTTAAGTCCTCATTGGTGCATGCATACATACATGCATCTAAATAAATAATGTTGTGTCAAAAAATATTCTAGTTTGAAAGGATTTTTTTCTGGAGAAACTCTGTTCAGGGGACGCCCGAATGAGACTCCTTTCATGTCCCCAAGAGACGGCAGCTCAATCCGTCATGCAGTGCCCGGGTCTCGAACTGGCTAACCAGGCGAGCTTCTGAACCACTGAGCCACCGCAGCCCCAATCTAAGTAAATAAAAATATATGCAGTTTTCTCCACTGAAATTATTACGGATGAATAACAGATTCTCGGGAATAATGAGTGATTTTTGTTGTTCAGTCGCACAGTCGATTCCGACCCTCTGCAACCCCACATGGACCACTGTCCGCCAGGCACTCCTGTCCTCCACCATCCCCCTCAACTCGCTCAGCTCTGTGCCCATTGTCTCTATAATACCATCTAGCCATCTCGTCTTGGGCCGTCCCCTTCTTCTTTTGCCCTCGACCCTTCCAAGCATCAAAGCTTTCTCAAGTGAATCCTCTCTTCTCATTTGATGTCCAAAGTACTTTAGCCTCATCTTTATTATTTGACCTTCTAAGGAACAGTCAGGGATAATTTCTTCTAAGATTGATTTGTTCTCCTCGCCTTCCAGGGGACTCTCAAAACTCGAGTCCAACACCACATCTCAAAGGCGTCTATTCTTCTGCGTTCAGCTTTCCTAATGGTCCAGCTCTCACAACCATACATTGCCACAGGGAATACCATTGCTTTGACTATGCGAATTTTTGTTTTCAATGTGATGTCTCTACTTTTCACTATGCGGACCCCAGGTTTCTCATTGCTTGCCTCCCAAGAATCAGTCGCCTTTTTATTTCATGGCTGCAATCATCTGCAGTGAGCTTAGATCCTAAGAAAGTAAAATCTGTCACTGCTTCTACTTCTTCCCCATCTATTTTCCAGGGACTGATACTTCATGTAAATAATCTCATAAAAATTTGTGATCCACTGATGTCTTTTTAAACTAGTCGTCCTGGGCAAAACGGTCCCTCGGCGGAACCTTTGTGCCGCGCGCCAGTTGTAGCAGGGGGCAGGTTTCACCGACGCACGCTTTGGTCCGTGCAGCTGAACGCCCGGTCGCTTTCGTGTTAGAAGCTCGGCTGGTGTTGCCTTGAGCATGGACGAGCTAATGGTGGAATTGGGGGGTTCAAGCCCTGAGCAGTTGGCGGCGGCTGTCAATACGGTGGAGGTGAGTGAAAGCAGCAGGAACAAGAAAAGGAGAGGGAAACGGTGGGTGGGTAGGTGGGTGGAAGTTCTGCCTTTCTCTGCTGCTGGAGGGAACCCAACCTGCACGTGCGAATCAGGCTGTTGTTGCTGAGGCTATTATTATTATTATTATTATTATTATTATTATTATTATTATTATTATTATTATTATTATTATTATTATCATCATCATCATCATCATCATCATCATCATCATCATCATCATCATCATCATCATCATCATCATCATCATCATCATCATCATTTCAATTTATATGCCGACCTACTCAGTGTAACCGACTCAGGGCGGCTCACAAAACTCACAAATATAACATTCAACATTATAATCAACAATATATTACATAATCACAATACATTTGAAATTAAATATACAGTAAAACCTCAGATAACGTTAAAACCTGGTTCCACAAGTCTTGGTGTTATCCGATTTTTAGTGTTATCCGATACATGTTAAAATCCTATGGGATCCATAGAGATACATTGTAACCACACAGGCTTTAGCGGTTGTTATCCGATGCATCCCATAGGATCTTAATGTTATCCGATGCAATTCTCCCCCCCCCGATTGCTTAATGTTATGTGATTTTAGTGTTATCCGATACTAATGTTATCTGAGGTATTACTGTAATAGAAAATACAATATGATACAATACAACAAAACAGAAAAATAACAACAAACACATCAATATTATCAGTGTATATCATAAAAACAATTACAAACAACCACAAACAGTTATAATTACAAAGCAGCAGAATAGCAGCAAATACATTAATATCGTCTGTTACATATCATAAAACAAATTGCAATGCAAAACAATCCCTTCCCTCTGAGCAGACAGAAATAGTCACTTCTCTCCAAATAGACAGCTTTGGTCACTTCCATCCGAGTAGGCACTGGGCAAAGAGATCCTTCCCCAGCCCCAGGAGGGTGGGACCCAAGGCCAGCTGGGTGGTGATCTTTGGCCACCCAGCAAATTCCATGCATTTTTCCAACCCCAGGAGATTCCCCGGCATTGGAAGACTCCGCTCATGGCTGGCAGCACCACTGGAGCTGGTTGAATTAATGGCTGAGAAGGTAATACTACCTAGTTGGTTTCGGGGCGCTTTGACCACAGTCATCCCAAATTCCAATGTTCATGTTGTATTTTATAGGGTGGTGGTGGTGGTACAGCTTAGGCCACCCTTGCTCGAAAGCCAGATGTTTCCGACTCTAGGGTTCAGTGCTTATCTCTGTTTCATAGCTGAAGAGCCAACACTGTCTGCTTCTGCAGACGTTTCCATGATCATGCGACACTGAAGCGCATGGAAGGCTGTTTATCATCCCACTGAAGTAGTCTCTATTTATCTACTTGCCATTTACTTTTTTTTTTTGCTTTCGAACTGCTACATTGGCAGGAGCTGGGTCAAAGATGGGAGCTCATTTGGTCCTGCAGTATTAGGGTATCGAACTGCTGATTTGCAGCCACCTCAGTTTCCACATTACCAAGAAAGCCTGCTAAGCCTACCTAAGCCAAAACTTAAGCCTCCTAGAAAACACAACATGAGCATTGGAACTTGGGATGACTAAAGATCTGTGGTTAATGCTCCCCCAAACCAACCACTACTGTCTCCTCAAACTACAATTCAGCAGCCTTAGCCATTAATTCGGCCACATCCAATGGTAATAATAATTTATCAGAAATTATTCTGGATTTAAAGGATTTTTGCAGGAGAAACCTTGCTCAGGAGACACCCAAATGAGACTCGTTTCATGTGCCCAAGAGCTGAGATGGAGACGGGCACTCAATCCGTCATGCAGTACCCAAGTCTCAAACTGCTGACTTGCCAGCCTTCCAGCCATGCCAGCCTTACAATGGTGCAAAGTTACCAGTCTCAGCCACCACAAGGGCTTCACCAATAGGCTCTACTACCTGTGTGAATGTGGCTTCAGAAGCTTCTGCTGCACATGTGTGTTTCTTCCGATTCCTTTGTATAGCAGTCAAGTTACGGCAGTGTAGAACAATTTTTTTCCATTTGTCTGTTCCTGGCTCTTCCCTTTCTGATCTTTTCTCCCCTGTCTCATGCATTCAGTAGACATCAGTTGGTTTCCTGGAATGCTATAGTAGAACTGGAGAATTTGTGTACCAATCCCATGTTATGTGTCATCAGTTTACATCTGATTTATGGCACTCCTAATAAGGTTTTCAGAGTGTGTTACATATTTAAAGAATCATATCCATGGCCAAAGCAATAGCAATTTAGCAACAACACCTATATATCTCCCCATAGTGCTTACTTCACTCTGGGTGATTTACAAGGTAATTAACATTTTGCCCACAACATGCTGGACATTCATTTTACTGACCTTGGAAGGCTGAGTTAACCCTGACCCCCGTCAGTACTGAACTAAACATTTTGGGTGCAGTACAGCAATTTAACCATTGCATCAACAGGGCTCTTTTTATTTTAAATCATAATTTGAGCACATGCCTCCTGAGTCCATTTCATTTACCTAATACAGAGTGCAATCTTGCATCTCTCCAGTCAGATGTAAGTTCCATTGTGTTGATTGGCGCTTAACTTCCACAAAAGACAGGTACAGGTTTACAGTTGTAGTTATTAGAAAGAAATGTAACAGCAAGGGCTCTTGTGGCACCATAAAGTTGGAATGGAGAGACTGCCCCCACCAACTGCAACAAGGCCCGGTTTCTGAACTCTGAAATACTGTCACAGGTTACCATTAATTCTCTTTCCATTTGCCTTATCTCTCATTTTTCGCTTTCTAATCTTTGAGTTTAGAGGTGTGAAGACGTGGGAGCCCTAATCTGTGATGAATTTTGGAAAAGCGTGGATGAGTATCAGTTGCCCAACCCATATTTGTTTTTCCTGCTGCTTCAGGACAGTCAAGTTCCACCCTGAAAGAATGGGGCTTGTGATTACATCCATACCCCTAAGTGCCTATGGAAGTCTAATCTAGAATAAAAAAGTATTGATAGTATAATTTGCAATATACGAATTCTTATTAAACTTGACATACAAGATACCTTTCAATAATTCTTTTGCCTGCTTCTCAGTTATTCTCTTTAGCACTATGCACTGAAGAATATTCTGTGCTGCTTATAAAATCACTATCACAGTTCACACAGGGATGCCAGTAATGAAGAATTGTATTAAACTAATTGGGTTTCAATTTGACCAGGGCCGAGTGAGAAACCACTGAGATTATTGAAATACTGTAATATAAGAAAGGTGAGGTTATCCTAATGTATTCTCCATATTTAGCCATTGGTTTTAAGAATCCACTGAATGAACTAAAAATGTTAGCATAATGATTAATGTTATTTCCTTCAGATAAAAGCATTTTTATTAGAAAAGGTTAACTTCTTTAGAAATATATGTATACTGTCTTCTGAATGTTATTTGATACTATGATTTTGTTTCCAAGGAAAAATGGAGACTACTACCAGCATTTCTGAAGGTAAGTGTATATGTACAGTTGCTACTGAAAGGACTTACATTTCAAAGGTGTTTTCTGGGTTGAAAGGATTTTTGCTGGAGAAACTCCCCTCAGGGATGTCCAAATGAAGCTCCTTTCATGTCCTCAAGATTTTTTCCCACCGAAGTTTATCTACTTGCAATTTCTTGCTTTCGAACTGCTTGGTTGGCAGGAGCTGGGACAAAGACAGGCACTCAAATCATCATGCAGTACTAGGATCTTGAACCAACAACTTGCTGACCTTCCAGTTAACAAGGCAAGCTTCTTGACCATTGAGCCACCGCAGTCCCAAAGGACTTACTGATTTTCATTAATGGGGGAAAAGTGAATAATTAACCTGAAATATTCTTACTGCTATTTTTAGTAATGAGATATTAATACAGTATGTGTCTTGTGAAAACAGTGGTTACTTCATTTTCTGGAGTCACTTAAGTGCTACCTTCTATTCTGTAATATTTCTTCCTATGTATTGCTTTATTCTTTCCTCTAAAACACAATCAATTTAGTTATGAATTTCTCAAGTGTTCATATGCAGTAGAATTTATCTATATGGTTTGAAACCCCTCTTCACAGATTGCATTTCTGTATCCTTTATACATTACTAAATTGAAGAAAAAGTGCCTTTTCTACTTAAAAAAAAAATAAAAACATATAATGGATAACAAAGCATATTATGGAAATTTTGGACTTAAAACTTGATTTTGAGAGTTAATTAAATGTTTGTTTTCAGTGTTTTACTTTGGGCATTACTGTATTTATTTATTTATTTTCATTTGTGGACATTGTAGGTGAAAGGACTTGTAAAGCAGCACATAGATTCATTCAATTATTTCATCAACGTGGAGGTGAGTTTTTTGTTTAACAGCAGGAGAATAAAACCTTTAAAAATTGGATAACCTCTAAAGCTGTATAAATATTTGCTCGTTTTCCTTCTAGATAAAGAAAATTATGAAAGCCAATGAAAAAATTACAAGTGATGCTGACCCAATGTGGTACTTAAAGTAAGTGTAATTTTGACTTTAGACATACGGTGATCTGGCTAGAAAATATTTATAAGTGGTTTATCATTATTTTCTTGGAGCATTCCGGAGCTGTGCAGCTTGCCCAGGGCTACACAGGCATGTGGTATTCTCATGAGGCACAATGGGGAATGGAACTCTCAACCTCTGGCTCTGCAGCCAGATACCTAAACCACTGAGCCATCTAACCAGGTTGTAAATTTAAACTGTTTCCTTTCTCCACCATTTGCCAAACAAGTACCGGAAAAATGTTTTTTGGTGCTTTTAGTATGTCATACTTTGGACACATGAAAAGGCAGAATACTGTGAAAAAGACAGTGATGCTAGGAAAAGTTGAAGGTGGCAGGAAAAGAAGAAACCTAAATATGAGATGGATTGACTCCATACCTATCCCCCAAGCTTGAGATCACAAGGGCTGAGCAGGACAAGAAAATGACATTTTGGAGATCACTCGGAAGCATCCTGACAGCACATGATAAGAGTAACAAATTTTGATTTTGGTGGTACACAAAAGCACAATGGTTAGATGGCTGATATTTGAGCTTATGTGTCCACCTTGGTCCATAAAAGCCTAAATGTTGTGACATCTTGTACAAAATGGCATGAATGTACAAAATAGTGTACATTATCAGTGAGCCAGCTAAGAAGGATTAATTTGCAGTATGATCCAATGCATGATTTCCTTGTAGTGATAAGTTTAGGTGAGTGGAACTTTTACTCTTCATGTTTTCATCACAAGCTCACATAAAATATCTAAGATTTGGTTGAGTCCTGTTGGTAGCTGAGCCAACTTGTGGAAGCACTGGCTGAGGGTAAAAACGTGTACCCCGTTCTTCTCAATGGTTGAAATATTAAGAGTTTCGTCTCCCTCTCTGTGGATAACTTTGGGTTGGAAATTGAGGATTTGGCTAATTTAGGCCTGCAGATTGAAGATCCACTCTATGCCTGATCATAGATGATGATCTTGCTTTGCTAAAATTTAAACCATTCCCCTCTGTCTGTTGTGGACTTTAGAATCTAGTGGGGACATATATAGATTGGAAAATGTTCTTAAATCGTTGTCGTTGATTTTGTATTGGTTCTTATGTGCTCCTTCTCAGGGTTTTTAGTAAAGAAAATACAGTGACATGGAATTTAAACTGCATATTTGGGACACTTAAAATTTTGACTTTATTACATCTTACTTTGTAGATATCTCAATATCTATGTGGGTACTCCAGATGTTGAAGAGAGCTTTAATGTAACAAGACCAGTTTCTCCTCATGAGGTACCTGCTTTTATTTAACATTTTTTAATTATTAGGTGAACGAACTAATTATAATTTGAGTTTCTTTTGCTTGATCACTGTTAGGAAGTGAGAAACCATCAATTGTGTGTCCCATAGAGTATATTGCTGATTGTAAAAACATGATTGCGTGCATGTAAGAAATTGAGAACATTGACCAGAAAGATGTTTTTAACTATGTGGTGTTTCTTTTTAAGTGTCGCCTTAGAGATATGACCTATTCTGCACCAATTACAGTGGATATTGAGTATACTCGAGGTAGCCAGAGGATTATTCGTAATGCATTACCTATTGGCAAGTAAGACATCAATATAATTCATTGTTAGTTTAATTGTCATCCTGAAAGCTGAAAGGCTTAATTTACTTTTAATCAAAAGATGCAGTCCACTTTGATACTGTTGAAATGTAAATTCCTTTCCTTTTCAATGGGATATACGCACCAGTTTTCTAAGTTACAAATCCCTGGATAGAATCAGTGATGCTGAAGTTATGGAGATGTTTTTACTCATAAATCCAGTATGAAGGAAATTCTCTCAGCTTTTCTAGTACCTGGGGGCAAAAAGTTTGACCTGGGATGAATGTGAAACCATTCTGGTTTTTGATTAGCAATCAAGTGATAGCTAAAGGATTGGGCATAACTTCTGGTCACCAAATTACGCGCCCTTTTTGATACTACAGCTGAGCTCTGGAGTATATGTACACTTATGTGTTATATTTTCCCCTCAACATAGATCAGTTGAAATCAGAGCTCACTCATGGAGGGGGAACTTACAGATTGAAGATAAATGTAAAGTAGGCCTATGTGAATAAAGAGCATTGGTGCATTTTTGAGAAGTAGGAGGAGGTGAACACACAGGGTGGTAAACAGAGGCAAGACTGCAGTTTAAATCCTTCTGGTGAGATTGTTTTTGTCAAAAGTGGCTATGAATCAAAGTCTTAAAACCAGTTAGGTAGACTTGTTGAATCAATTGCCGAATAGGAAGTCAGCACTGGTATGCAGATCTGTTTGTGAATACTCCACAGTATTATTTATGCAGTTATTAGTTATGCTAAAATGTCTTTTTTTTTTAAACTCCAGGATGTGTTGCATAACGATCTTTCATAATCCCATCATTTTTACTCTTTCCTGAAGTGGTTAATGCAGGAGTGCCTAAACTTTTCAGGTCTTGGGCCTGCCCACCCCCCCTGGACAGCTGATTGGGCCAGTCATGTGGTTCCTCCCATTGGAAATGGAAGTAAAGCGCACATGAGCAGAATGCTGCCGTAGATGCGCTCGTAGCTGTCGTAAACACGCTTATGACAGCCACAGGTGCATTTACGGCAGCGTTCTGCGCATGTGCTGATGCATTTTACTTCCCCTTCTGGCAACGGCACAGGTGGCGACAGCTGGATGAATTGGTGTCAGGGGCTGGATCTGGCCTGCAGGCTGCAGTTTGGACACCACTGGTTTAATGAGACAAGGTTCTGGCAGGTAGCAACCAATACAGCTGCTTGTTGCTTTCTCCTCACTGTCCTTCTGGAATATCTGTGCAACAATGCCATGCAAACATTCTCTATGTGAAGTAACTGAGGCTTCTGAATTTAGAAACCCAGGAATTAGGTTAATTATATTGCTGATCTAGAATGATTGACACACAAAGCTACTTATCTCTAGCAAGTAAATAAACATGCTACCCCAAGGGATAGTGGCTGAAAAAATTAGGACAGCCAAGCAGCTGTACTGAATTGGGAAGATAGCATGGCTTAATATTCTGAGAGTAATTTAAAGCAGACTTTTGGGTAAAAGGAAATGAAAATAGCATTTTTGAAAAATTTTTGTGGACAGTGATGAAGTAAGAGGAGATGTGGGAGAAAAGTAGTGATTTCTATAAGCAAATCCCGTTATTTGATGTTGGCTCAGCGCATAGTAATTATGGAAATGTTTGTAGTGTCATGTAGATCACCATTCGTAAGAACATCATTTTATGTTCTGTGGTTTAGTAATCTTATATATCACTGATGGTGGCACTGCAGCCAGGTGGATATCACATCTCTCTGTTGCTTATTTTCCTTAGAAAATCCTCATCTCTTTTCTCTCTATTTTTACCTTCTTCCTTACTCTATATCCATGATGGTGAATCTTGGCACTCCAGGTGTTCTTGGACTGAAATTATCAGAAGCCCAAGTCAGCACTTCTGCTGATCAGGGCTTCTGGAACTTGAAGTTCAAGAACAGCTGGAGTGCCAAGGTTTGCCATCACAGTTCTATATGAATAACTATTTTAAAAAAACTATTTTGATGTTTACTAAGTGTAATAATTCATGACACAATGAATAATACATACACATCAAAGAGAGAAGAAAAAACATAACTACAACTGAATGAAATAAAGATAATTAATTATATTATCTGTATGGTTCATACATTTGCAAACTGCAGCTCCTTGACATGGAAGGGATGGAGGAAAATAGATACCATCTAAAAAACTTGCAGTCAACAAATGTAATCAGTATACAAATGTATGCACTCATCAGTTGAGAAGTAGGTTGATTCATTATGGTTAACACAACCATTCCTAAAGATATTTGTTGATATGTCAACTTTTCCATTAAAGCTATATTTTGTACCCTAGTATTTCAGTTTCTTAAGGGAAAGAATAGTTTTCTTTCCAGTGTTCAGCTAGCTCTAACTGAGCTGCTTACAGATGAAAGATAATAACTTAATGTAGTGTCATAGAAAGCCCCTTTTTAAACTGTGCTTTCTCTGTTAACATTGTTACCCACTTAAATGTGTTTTAGTACTTTTAAAATGGCGATTCCAGATATGTGGGAGGAAGAAAATATGTAAACATCATTGCCTCATGGTTTTAGTGACTATGTGATTGACATGCCTTGCTGTAAGATCATGGGCTAGAATTGCTAAGGGGAAGTTCCAGAGGTGTAACCCAGTGATGCAGGCGCGCGCGCACGCACACGCACACGCACACACACACGCGCACACACACACACACACACACACACACACACACACACACACACACACACACACACACACACACACACACACACACACACACACACACACACACACACACACACACACACACACACACACACACAGCTTTTGGTCTCTATGGAATGCTGTGCAGCCATTCTGCAAAATGTGAGACTTGTGGAAGGGGGGGGGCATGCTTTCCCTGGAACCTTTAATGGTTAATTTCTGCTTTGAAATGCTTGCTGAGCTTTTGATGAACTGTATCCTGTATGTTACAATGCTTTCAATATATTTCTTGGAGAAACTTGGAGTGGTTATTTGGCCTAATGCTACCTTTTCTACACATATCCGGGGCCTGGGTTGTCCAGCCAGGGAGCTGCAACCCAGAAGAACAAAGGGCCTGCCCGACAGGCAGGTCCCTTCTGTTACATGTAGTATATACTGATTGCAATGCAGTGGCTAAGCAGTAGCAGTGCAGCCAAACCTCTACTCACAATCTGAGTTCTAGTCCAATGGGTTCAAATTGGCCTTCCATCCTTCAGTAAATGAGTACCCAGCTTGTTGCCGCTGCCCCCCAGAGCCATTCCATCACCTGGAACGGGACACACCTGCGGCCACTGACCCCACCCTCCTGGCCCCGCCTGGCCAGAGGGTTGAAGAGACGTTGCGGCTGTGGGCTGGAGGACCCGCCGTTTCCTCCCGGATGAGAGGCAGCTGCAGCCGCCGTTGCTACTCTCCTGGCCTTGCCTGGCCGGAGGGTTGAAAAGATGATCGGGCTACCAGGGTGCTTGTGTGTTCTGTTTCTCTGATAATTGCTGCTATTGCTTATTTTGGTATTTTTGGTATGTTTGCATTTTTACTTAACAGTATTATGAAATTTTGTGGTGTATGTCAGTTGCCCTGAGTCTCACGATAGATTGGGTGGCATATCAATACAATACAATAACAATACTACAGTCAGAATCTGAGCACAAAATGGAGTGCCAGTTTCTAGTTTTTAAGTTTTTCTGTGATTTTATAAACTTCTGGCTAGCAGCTATTGAGCACAGAGAGGCTATTCTGATAATACCAAGTTAATTCTAGTGTTGTGAATTTTTACAGGATGCCAATAATGCTGCGCAGCTCCAATTGTGTTCTTACTGGGAAGACTCCAGCAGAATTTGCCAAACTTAATGAATGCCCTTTAGATCCAGGTAATAAACTTCAGTTTCTAACAACTTTTGTTCTGTTGATCTGATCCTTTTACATACATTACCAATGGAATCTTTAAAGTGGTAGCTGTGTTAATCTGTGCAAGCATATCAGAGAGTAAACTCTCTGATATAGAATGTTACTCTCTGATAAATACAATGAAATCTTGCAACCCATCAGCCAGTGTGGACTATAGAATGAGAGCTTTTAAGACTCAAATTTCTACAGTGATCAAAGAATTTACCAGGCCTCACCCCAAAAACTAGTGCTGTAGCATTGGTATCTAGGTGTCAAATATGTCTAGAGGTAAACAAAACTTCTATTTCTTAAGGCAGCAATAGAGTCATGGTATCACAGTAGAGAATCTCTATAGCTGCCCTCCTTGGAGCTATGTGAAAATATCCACAAAATAAGGTTCCTTCTTTGTTTTACTAGATTTATTGTAAATCATCTTGCGTAGTCAAAATGGAAAGTAGAGCAAGAATTTCTTCACCAAATAATATATGCCAATGGAATTAACTAGAATTCAGAGGTTTGCAAAATGTCTTAAATAGATTTCTTCAGCTAGGTAAAATAGATCAATGTATATTTTTCTGTCTCCATTTGTTAGGTGGCTACTTCATTGTCAAAGGTGTAGAGAAGGTCATTCTTATTCAAGAGCAGTTATCGAAAAACAGAATAATTGTGGAAGCTGACAGAAAAGGGACAGTTGGTGCATCTGTTACCAGGTAAAAGAACCTCTGAATAACAACAGACATGGCTGCAATACAAAGAGCTACTGCAGACATGCCCAAAGGTTTATGTTGCCCAGTGGTATTTCTCCCCCTTTTTTAAATTTAAAGAGCAAACTAGATTTCCAATTCTGTGCCATAATCAGCTTTTGAACATCTCTTCCTTTAAGACAGGAGTTCTTAACCTTTTAAGCTGGGGGCCGGGTCATGCTCCCTCAGACAGTTTTGGGAGGCCATTTTGTCCTTCCTCCACCACATGGCACTTCCTGGTGTGGTGGAGGCAGGGGGGGCAGATAAAATGGTGCCATGGGTCACATCCGGCCTGCAGGCCGCAGGTTGAGAATCCCTGCTTTAAGAGGATATATGACTCCCTGTGCATGTGTTTGCACATACAGTCAAACCTCGCAAAACGAGCGTTTCGCTTAGCGAAAAACTCGCATAACGAGCAAGTTTTTCGCTAAGCGGTCCGACTCGCATAACAATTTTTTTGCTACCTGAATAAACAGTGTAAATAAATAGAAGAAAACAACACAAGAGGCAGTACTAGAAATCTTTTCAAAAAAAATTGGGGAAATCAAGGCAACGTTTAAAGCAAAAATGACCATGATAAGGGACAAAGACGGCAAGGAGTTAGCTGATGCAGATGAGATAAATAAAATATGGAAAGAGTACACAGAGGAACTCTACAAAAAAGACCTCAACACGCCTGATAATAGCAATGATGAAGAAATTGAACTTGAGCCAGACATCCTAGAGAGTGAAGTCAGAAAGGCCCTAAAAAGCACTGCAAACAACAAAGCCAGTGGAGATGATGGTATCCAAGTTGAACTTTTCAAAGTCGTTAAAGATGATGGAATCAAATTATTGCATTCTATATGCCAGCTGATTTGGAAAACACAACAATGGCCACAGGATTGGAAAAGATCAGTATATGTTCCAATCCCCAAATAGGGTAATGCCAAAGAATGTTCAAATTATCAAACAATTGTGCTCATCCCACACGCTGGCAAGGTGATGCTCAAGATAATACAGGACAGACTGCAACAGCATGTGGAGAGAGAATTACCAGAAGTGCAGGCAGGGTTCAGAAGAGGCAGGGGGACTAGAGACCACATTGCCAACATACGTTGGATCATGAAAAAAACAAAGGAATATCAGAAACAAGTCTACTTCTGTTTCATTGATTACACCAAGGGCTTTGACTGTGTAGACCACAACAAAATGTGGCAAGTAATTAAAGAAATGGGAATACCAGAACGCCTTATATGCCTCATGAGAAATCTGTACATGAATCAAGAAGCAACAGTTAGGACAGAATATGGAAGGACATAGTGGTTTGGAATAGGAAAAGGAGTAAGACAAGGCTGGATTTTGTCACCCTGCTTATTCAACTTATACACAGAGCACATAATGTACAATGCAGGGATGGAGGGATCACAATTTGGGATCAAAATTGCTGGGAGAAACATCAACAATTTGAGATATGTAGATGATACCACCCTAATGACCGAAAGTAAGGAGGACCTAAAAAAGCTCCTGATTAGGTTGAAAGAAGAAAGTGAAAAAGCTGCCTTGAGACTCAATATAAAGAAAACCAAGATCATGGCAACAGGCCCTATCAGTCTCTGGAAAATAGAGAGGGAAGAAGTAGAAGCAGTGACAGATTTTACTTTCTTAGGATCAAAGCTCACTGCAGATGGTGATTGCAGCCATGAAATAAAAAGGCGACTGATTCTTGGGAGGGAAGCGATGAGAAACCTGGGGAACAGAGTGAAAAGGAGAGACATCACATTGCAAACAAAAATTCGTATAGTCAAAGCAATGGTATTCCTGATGGCAATGTATGGTTGTGAGAGCTGGACCATTAGGAAAGCTGAGCGCAGAAGAATAGATGCCTTTGAGATGTGGTGTTGGAGAAGAGTTTTGAGAGTACCCTGGACAGTGAGGAGAACAAATAGGTCAATCTTAGAAGAAATCAACCCTGACTGCTCCTTAGAAGGTCAAATAGTAAAGATGAAGCTAAAGTACTTTGGACATCAAATGAGAAGAGAAGATTCGCTTGAGAAAGCCTTGATGCTGGGAAGGGTGGAGGGCAAAAGAAGAAGGGGGCCGCCAAAAATGAGATGGTTGGATGGTATTGTAGACACAATGGGCACAGAGCTGAGCGAGTTGAGGAGGAGGATGGAGGACAGAAGTGCCTGGCGGACGGTGGTCCATGGGGTCGCAAAGGGTCGGAATTGACTGTGCAACTGAACAACAAAAAGAATAAAAGTTAACGTAATCCCTTTTCTTTTTATAAACATATAGTTCAACTCATGAAAAGAAGAGCAGAACAAGTTTAACGGTAAAACAAGGAAGATTTTATTTGAGGCATAATACCCTGTCTGAAGATATTCCTATTGCAATTATATTTAAGGTAATTTTTACAATTTTTACAAGTCTCCTGTTAATACTTTAAAAAGTCTATCACTAATAGAACAGATGGGCTATAGAAAAAACAGAAGCTGTACAGATGCAATTTTTACACTTAAACAACTAGTAGAGAAAAATATAGACTACAACATGAATCTATGTTGCGTTTCTAGACCAAGAGAAGGAAGGCATTTGATAGAGTTGACAGGAAGCTGCTATGGCAAGCATTGGCCCAATATGGAGTAAGTGAACATCTTATCAGTAACATCTGGAGTGAGGCAGGGATGTGTACTATCGCCACTATTCATCACCCACATAGACAGCAGAAGCAAAAAAGCTAAGCCCATATCAACAAATTGCTTTTTGAAGATGATCAGGCATTGATAGAAAGTACAGCTAAGGACCTAGAATACCTTAAATCGGTGTTTCCCAAATGCTGGTTTTTGGACTTCAATTCCCGGAAGCCTAAGTCATTTCCTCAAAGCACTGATCAGCCAATGTACTGACTTAGGCTTCTGGGAATTGAAGTCCACTAGTGGGCTGTGTACCCCTTGTTGGGAACCACTGCCTTAAATCCATTAACTAAGAGTGTAAGAGAAATAATGAGAATCAATAAAGAGAGGACTGAGGTAATGGCAATTGGAAGGAAACAGCATACTCTAGATATTGAGATAGAGGGAACAAGTATAAAACAAATGGCAGAGTTCAACTACCTAGGAACAGCATTTGCTGAAAATGAATGAAGAGATTAACAAACGGTGCAATAAGGTACCAGTAAACCAAATATTGGGTCAGTTGGCTCTGCTCTTACAACACAAGGCAGTACCAATCAACACAAAGAAACACTTCATACAAAGCATATTCATTCCCACCTTATGTTACCAGTGCCAAACATGGACACTTATTTAAAAAATAGCAAAAGTTCATCACTACAGAAATGAGGTATCTGAGGAAGACTACTGGAATGACTAGAAGGGATAAAATTTGGAATGAGGTTATAAAGTAAAGAATTGGAACAGAACCAATCTTGTACTACATACAGAGACAACAAATAAAGTGGTTTCCCCATTTGGAGAGAATGTCTTGGAATTCTATACAAGGCATACCGTATATACTTGACTATATAAGTCGTCCCGAATATAAGATGAGGTACCTAATTTGGACCTCTAAAACTAGGAAAATAGATTGACCCGAGTATAAATTGGGGGTGGAAAATGCAGCAGCTACTAGTAAGTTTCAGTAATTAAAATACATTCAAATGTGGTACAATTAATTTATTCAGACATTTGTGGGGGTATGTTTTCACATTTTACAGTAGTGTTAGTGCGTTTTTAAAAATGTATGTTTCAATTTGCACCACCACCGTTTTGGGACCCTCGGGGTCGTTGACCCGAGTATAAGTATATACAGTATGTGGAAAGGGGAAAAGGAGAAAGAGCATGAGGCAGACCCAGAGGAAGGTGGAGCGAGAACATCAAAGAGGTTTTACCAAAACACCAAATAACACTACTGGAGGCTTTTAGAAGTGCCAGAACAAGAACCTTGCATCTCCCTCAACACCCACTGGGGTAAAAGGAAGCAAAGAAGAAGAAGATAACCTATAGAACATTTTTGAACTAGTATGCCAAAATGTGCACATGGGGTATGTGTGTGAAGATAATTTATTTTGTTGTTTTCTTATCTGTCAGTCTGCATCATAACATTTGCTATTCTTATTCAATGGCTCTAGGTTGTACCTTCACCTATGCATCACACCACTGGCATGATTACCATTTTTTCTGTCTCCATTTTAAAAAATGCATATGGTTCTCAATGCAAAGACAAAGTTGTATCAGAATAAGTTTAGAACTCTATACGATAGAAAGAAAATAAATTTGCATGCAATTTTTTTTTTTTTTAAAAGAAGACCCTCCACTGGTATCCTTCCTAATTGATACTAGTGGATGTTTTTTTCTTAAATCTGCTTCTATCTTTATGTTATTCCTTATTTTTATGTACAGTATTGGGGTTTGTGCTGTTTTTTATTGTATCAGAAGAACACAAAGGTGCTTTCTGGGTTAAAAGGATTTTTGCTGGAGAAACTCGGCTTAGGGGATACCTGAATGAGGCTCCTTTCATGTTTCCAAGATCTTTTCCCACCTAATTGTTCCCTATTTATCTACTTACAGTTTCTTCCTTTTGAACTGTTAGGTTGGCAAGAGCTGGGACAGAGATGGGTGCTCATTCCATCATGCAGTACTCGAGTCTTCAACTGCCAACTTGCCGACCTTCCAGCTAACAAGGCGAGCTTCTTAATCACTGAGCAACCACAGCCTCAGATGGGGTTTGTGCAGACAAGCAATAATTTAAATACTGTAACTCAGAATTATTGCCAAAAGAGGGCAGCATTTTCCCATAATATAAAACAAGTAAATTTTTGAAGCTACAGCAGAAGGTTGAGACTGGGACCAAAACTAAGAGATTAAGATTGTATGGCTATGTTTCCTTAAGAGGCTGGTCTAGAAATGCAAGTTTTCTTTCCTGGTAAGCAATAAACTGTTACAGTCAAACCTTGCATAAAGAGTGCCTTGCTTAAAGAGCAGAATTTTCTCTGAATGGTGTGTTTTATTTTTATACTTCTGTTTTGAAGTCAGGCAAACTTATGTCCAATATTGGACAATATTATGTCCAATATTATTCTTGGCATATGATGACTAGCATTCTCAGTACTGGCTGCTTGTGAGATTTGCAAGGACATGGTTCCACTGAAGTAGAAGAGGTTTGTTGTTTCTCTTGGTTCTGCTCGAGCAAAAGAGACAATAAAACAAAGGATATTGGATATCCGTCGGCAACACAGTTTAAATAAAATAAATATAGTCAAACCTCGCATAAAGAGCACCTCGCTTAAAGAGTAACTCACTTAAAGAGCAGAATTTTCTCTGAATGTTTGCTTCACTTAACAAATAAAACCAACCAAAAACTCGCTTAACAAATAAATAGGAGTTCGCAGTCCCCCCCAGCAGAAGTCACAATTGGTCACTTACAATGGTGTTTCGCTTAAAGAGCAAACTTGCTTAAAGAGCAATCCTGTGGAACACATTATGCTCTTTAAGCAAGGTACAGTTGTATATTTTTTTTCAGAAGAGGATGCCTCCAAATACACCCAGTGCTGCTTCAGATGTTATTTGATATCCTTGTCAATTTCATTTCCTTATTCTTTTACAGTAATACCTCGCATAACGAACACGTCATATAACGAAAAAATCGCATAACGAAGCATTCATTAGGCAATGGCGATACCCTGCATAATGATTTTTTTTTTTTGTTATGCAGTGTTTTTTGGTAACTGGGATATACCCGGTCAATGGGAACCCCGGATAACTAACCTTTTTTATTCGTTATCTGGCGCATCTCCCATTAGCTTCACATAACGAAAAAAACCTACATAGCGAAGAGCTCTGTGGAACGGAATTTTTTCGTTATGTGGGGTTCTACTGTATTTAATTACAGAAAGGGGGACTCTGATGACTTAGTGTTTAAGATGTTGAAGTTGATGACTGGAAGGTTGACAGGTCAGCTGTTCGAGACCCAGGTGCTGCACAACGGAATGAGTCGGTTGCTACCGAGGAGAGCGGGATACAAATCTAAGTAAATAAATAAATAAATGAGCTCCTGTCGTTTTCCCCAGCACCTGCCAAACTAGTAGTTTTAAAGCAAGAAACTGCAAGTAGATAAAATAGATACTGTTTTGGTGGGAAGGTAAACAGTGTTCTGTGCACTCTGGTGTCTAGTCATGCCTGCCATGTCTCCACGGAAACATTTGCAGACGCAGATAGCGTTGGCTCTTTGGCTATAACCAGAGATGAGCACTGAACTCCAGAGCAGGATACGACTGGCTTTTGAACAAGGGTGACCTTTACTTTTAATTACAGAAAGAGGTTTTTATCTGTAGTGATTTTACAAAGAGTGGCTTGTCTGTTTCTGATTTTTTGTTTCTCATAGCTCATTCAAATAGAACATCCAAAACAATTCCGCGCTCTTACTGAATGCAAGACTGCCAATGACCTGTCATTTTCATAGATATGCATGAAAAAGAGATCTGGAGGCAATACGGTGAACTAAGCATAGTATAACATACAGTGCATCATGAGTGTCTCCATCCCACCCCCATCATAGCTCAGCATATATCATCTGCCCTTCTTCCTGAAAGAGGTGGTTCATGCATTCACAACTACTGGAAACATTTCAAAAACTGCTGTACTTCTGGAATGGAAAACATCCAGGAGTCCCTGTAGTGACTAATACTGTACTTGGAAGACCTGTTGGGGACCAGACAAAATTTACTTTGTTGATTCTGTTAGAGTGCTGCTTATCTTCTTTCCACTTAAGTGGTTTTTGCACATTTACTGCAATGTTCTAGTATCAAAATTCCAGCCATATTGCTAGTGGCCGGAACAGATTCTGGCAGAAATGGATGCTGAGAATCTCTGTCAAGTATCCTGAAATCAAAGATGACAGGAGCTGAAACCCAGTGGCTTTTTAAGGAAGCATGGGAAAGCACTGGAAGAGTTGACCGGGTGGGGAAAGCTTAGCCTGATGCTACCTGGGCGGCTATAGCATTCATATGGCATCTGTACCTATTGTTTGCTATTCACCTGCTCATCACCTCTTCAGTCAAACTCAAACTTTATTGCAGCCGATGACCAGTACAGTAAAAAAGGGTTTAAGTGCATGAAATACCATCAAAATGCACCCCCGTAAACACATTTGTTTGAAATAAAACAGAATAGAATAAAATCATTTTTAAATTATATATATATATATATATGCACATAGTAAATATAATTGCATGAGTAGGATATAAAACAATTACTAGTGCAAAATAAAAATTGTTATTGTTGGTTTTTAACCTGTCCCCGCTGTAGCTGGTTTTCCCTAATGCTATGTACCCTGGTAGCACTCCAGGCAAATCTGGCAACAGCAGCCAACAGGTCAGTGGTTGTATCTGAAAGCATGACTCTAAACATGTGGCTATTCAACTCAATCTGAGGGAAGGCAGCACTGAGGTCACGTCTGAGGTTGTCATAAAATTGGCAGTCTAGGAGCATGTGTTCAGTTGTCTCCACCTTCCCAGCCTGACAAATACATAAGTGCTCCTGAACAGGAACTTTCTTAAATAACCCTTCTCTGAGTGCGGATGGTAAGTTAAAACGCAAAAGAGTACATGATCTCCTATGTCCTGGGTTACTTAAAGATGGATAAGTAAGATAAGGGCCTCATATTATTGGGTGGGGTTATTTCAAAGAACGAACTACAGTTGTACCTCACTTAAAGAGCATAATGTGTTCCACAGGATTCCTTTTTAAGCGAGTTTGCTCTTTAAGCGAAACACCATTGTAAGTGACCAATTGTGACTTCTGATGGGGGAGATTGGGAACCCCAATTTATTTGTTAAGTGAGTTTTTGGTTGGTTTTATTTGTTAAGTGAAGCAAACATTCAGAGAAAATTCTGCTCTTTGAGTGAGTTACTCGTTAAGCGAGGTGCTCTTTATGCAAGGTTTGACTGTATTTATTTTATTTAAACTGTGTTGCCGACGGATATCCAATATCCTTTGTTTTATTGTCTCTTTTGCTCGAGCAGAACCAAGAGAAACAACAAACCTCTTCTACTTCAGTGGAACCATGTCCTTGATTGGTTTGACCCAGACTGCTGGCTCTGCTGATCCTGTGGCATAGGATTCCATGGAAGATGCTAGTAAGCTCTTGCAAATCTCACAAGCAGCCAGTACTGAGAATGCTAGTCGTCATATACCAAGAACAATATTGGACATAATATTGTCCAATATTAGACATAAGTTTGCCTGATTTCAAAACAGAAGAATAAAAATAAAACACACCATTGCGGTTTTTTAGCTTTTCAGCTGGCCTGTTGTCTTGCATTTGTCAGGTGCAGAAGCACTGGTCATTAATTATTATTATGGAACTGTATGACTTTTTTCTTCTTGTCAGTGATCTGCCAACTAATAGTGCTGTAGCAAAAGCGTACTCTGTCTCATTTGTCTTCTGCTGCTGCTTATCAAGATTTTCATCCCACAGTTTGAGTGTGTGCGGTCCATGCCAGATGGCCTTGTTTCTGAGAGAAACTCGCTTTTGGTTAGGAGTAATACTAACTACAATACCAAATTAGCATAAGCAAATGTCAGCGAGTTAACACAAAGGCAACATTCTTTCTTCCCTGTTTTCTACCTTTTATATTCCTTTCCCCCTTCAAGGCCATGGGTGTTGAAAGTGACCAAGAGATTGTGCAGATTATTGGTACAGAGGAGCATGTGATGGCTGCATTTGGCCCAAGCTTGGAGGAATGCCAGAAAGCTCAGATTTTCACTCAGATTCAGGTGCGTAATATGTCAAGCCTTTGCCACTGATACAGTTCAAAAGAGTATGGTTACTTATTTTTTTTCCTGTTGTATGTAAACTGGGTGGTCTAGAATATGCTCAGGTCAATCTTTTATTTTGGCCAGAAGCCAAGGTTAGAAATCTTACTCTGGTTTTTTTTTTTTTTTGACTAAAGCCTCCTAGAATTGTTCAACTAGTTGTTTGGAAATTCAAGGAGTTAGTGCTGATAAAGGCAACATTTCCCCAGCTCTAGACAGAAGTATGCAAAATTTCATCTCTTTAAGTCAGGAGTTATCAACTGTTCTCTGGGGGCTGGGTCATGCTCCCTCAGACACTTTGGGGGCAGGACGGCCATTTTGCCCTTCCTCCACCACATGGCACTTCCTGTGTGGTGGAGACGGTGGGAGGCCACATGAAATGGCACCATGGGTCACATCCGGCCCACGGGCCACAGGTTGAGAATCCCTACTTTTAAGTGCTGATCTATGTAGTGTCTAGTCTGAAATGGAACAATATGACGCTGCTTCACCACATTTCAAGTAGATGATTGTGCATTTAAATATTCTCCAGTCTTTGAATTTTGAGCACTCAATGTACAGTATTGTTTACTGCATCAGAAAGAGAACTTTAATGTGGCATGCAGGTCAAGACGAATGGTACAATACAAAAATAGACTGCATTAATTCAAGACATTCATGTGGATTCACAAGAACTTGGGCTTCTGGGAATTGAAGTCCAAGAACAACTGGAGTGCCAAGGTTCACCATCACAGCCCTATATCCAGCTGCCGGCGCTCTTGGGCCCCGCCCCTCTCCGGGCTTTAAAGGGCCATGATGGCGGCAACTGGAGTGCTAAGGTTCGCCATCACTGATATAATCTGTTTTTTTTTCATCAGTTACCTTAATGAAGAAGCATCTTGTCCTTGAAATTTTTTTGGAATAGTAGCCGCATTATTCTGTGTTTCAGGCATATCAGAAAACAAAATAAAAAACAGACCCTTTGAGATTGAAAGGGAGACATTTAGAGCTAATCTGAATAATCTATTGTTGCTGATGGTTATGGGAAGCTGTATTGTTGTGCTTGCTTGTCTGTCATTTTGCTTGAACACACCCTGTTCCCTTTGACCCCTGAATTTGGTGTATAATAACCATGCCTGTAAGTTTCACTCCTTGTCTGAAGAAGTGGACTTGATCCACGAAAGCTAACAAAAATATAGCAGTTAGTCTTTAAAGTGCTGCAGTGGTGGTTTTTTTTTATTTTGTTTTGTTTTCTGATATGCCTTGCCCTTGAAAGTGGAGGTTTGCAAAGAGTATTCATGCTGAAGTTTAAAGAGAAATGACAGAAAAGCTTTCCACTAGATTTACTAACATTTGTGTGGTTTTCCTTTTATAGGCATTAAAGTATTTGGGAAATAAGGTCCGAAGGCAGAGAATGTGGGGAGGACCCAAGAAAACAAAGATGGAAGAAGCGAGAGAACTATTAGCAGCAACAATCCTTGCACATATCCCTGTATGTCGGTAGTTTTAATACTGTGAGATAGCTTTCACCATCCACCACCTCTTGTAGGGAGAGGGCCTGGGGTTAAAGTTCCAAATGGCAATAGAGATAGGATTCCTACTCTTAGGATCCAATTAGATTGAATGTTGCAAAGGACTCGTTCCAGTTGGACCTTTGAAAACAATTGTCTTTCCATATTCCTCCTCCTCAGTCCAATTCAATTTGACTAGAAAACTCAGGAAAGCTGCCTCTTAGTGTTGACATCCATAGGGCAATATTTTTAATTATATTTCTTACACAAAATCATTGGATGTGGTATATATCAAAATCTTTGGGAATATATATCAGATATGTAGGCTGAAGGTGAGGATGTAAACCTGATGCCGACAATGTGACACCTGCATAGTAAAATATTGAATGTTAGGGAAAGATTGCAGTTGGTGAAAACATAGAAAAATGAACTTCTTGTGGCAGTTTCCTTTTAAGTATCATTAGAATCATGTCAATCTTGAACATTTTGGATCGAGCATAAGGTTGTGTTTATAAACATACAGAGGTAAATGTATAGATGGCTACAATTAGTGATATTTTTCAGCAAGCCATTATCACTGGAACACTGCTTTCTCTTTCTGAAAGTTTTAAGTTTTAAGTTTTCAGAAGCTTAAACAAAATAATGAGATTTTAATATTTCCCCCTGAGATATGAGACTGTTCCAATGCTGAAAAATCAGTTCATCTGAACTGCAGGTGTATTTATTGTGATATCAGAGAAAGGACTATTTTTTTAAATTCACTAATATTTACTCCTCCTTTCTTTATTTAAGGTAAAAGAATTCAACTTTCGTATCAAATGCATCTATACAGCGGTGATGGTCCGCCGGGTTATTCTAGCCCAGGGAGACAATAAGGTTGATGACAGAGACTACTATGGAAACAAACGATTGGAGTTAGCAGGACAAGTAAGTGAACATCTTTCTGTGGCATGGCACACTAATATGGAGTCTTCATTTATTTGTATTAAGTGGCATGTAACCTCCATGAGGGTTAGAATCTTCCCCACATGGTTGGGCTAAAAACTTTTATGTGACCTGGCCCCCAGATATTTTAGTTTCTGTCACACCTTACACTGGTCATTTCAGCTTCTGTTAATATAAAAGCGAGCTGAAATAATAAGGCTTTGTGAACATAACCATACATCTAATCCTTTACCAGTTGTGACAGAATTAATGGTTAGTCTTTTTTTAAAAAAGACATCTGGAAACAGATTTCTGTCCCTCATGTGTATGTTTTTACCGTTATTAACATATGCTTGGCTGCATTTTGTAAATTAATAAAACGCCTCATTTTAAGCCTGTTTGCTATTTTCAGTCTGAATGGCCTGTGATATTTTAATTCTTTTTTAAAAGAACGACTGTGTTTCTGAGCTAAAAATCCTGTTGCATAAACATTTGAATGAAAAAGACTATTCCTAAGAGGGAAAAGCATAGCAGGCTACACAATGTGAAGACATAAAAGGCATTGTGTCTATAAAAATGTGGGAAAACAATCGCAGCTAATTTCACACCCCATGGGACAAGAGAATATGAAATGTGCTTTTAGCTTTAGATAACAGTCGTTTCCACTAGCCAAGCTGGTTTACAGAGCTGAGTCTTTATTTTTCTGCCCACTAGAGGCTTGGTAGGCCAAGTGCCAGCAGAGGTGTTAGCGAAACCTAGCAATTCCAAGCTTAATCTTTTCACCTACCTTTTCTCTTTCCTTAATGTGTTCATTATTTTCTGAGCTTTTCCCTCGTCTTTGTCCTCAGGGTTTGTTTGGCATTCCCCCCACCCTTTCCTTATAATTCAGCTAGCTTTGTATGGGTGAGATATGGAACAGCCCCAAAATCCGGCACCCTGGAAAGGAAAGGATTTCTACCCTCTGACAAAAGAAAACCGCCTTGACTTCAGAGATTGACTAATCCCAGCTGTTCTGATAATATAATTAAGGCTGCCTAATGTCTTTAATTTTTCAACCAGTTTGTGTGAAAAGGAGAATTTGGCACTCTAAAGCCTTAAACACTAAATGGCAATCTCAAGACACCTAATTAGAATTCTCTGACATTAAGCTAATTGGTGAAACTGTATTTCAACGGCTTAACTAATTTATTAATTTTTTTCTTTAGGATTTTCAATGAAAATAAATTGATGAGCTGTCATTTCCCCTCTTATGACCCCCCATCTCTTCAAATTTAATTTGCTCTCCAATGTTTCTGTCTGAAACACCCTGGGTTTACTATAAAAATAAAATGAATATTATCGCTGTTGTTCCATCCTATTCTCTTTTTAATCACTTATCTTTGACCTAAAAACTGCTTGTTGTGAAACTTTGCTAGGGTTCTTAGAGAAAGGTAATTGCTGCACAGAACTTGCCGAAGAAAAGCTTCGGGTTAGAAGTCAAGAGGTTTATATACGCTTAACTTTGTTGCTTCAGACTTCTTCAAAATATTGGTGACTGTTCTGAAGTGTGTAGAGATATTTGTGGTGTCTTTATGTCCAGATTTCTTGGTAATTTTGATGGTCAACCATGAAACAATAAATCCTGCATTTACTAATACTGGGTATTAGTGGGAGAAGATTTTTACAGTCTAATGTGATCACTCTTTGCAACAAACTTGATGGGTAAAGTTATTTTCCTGCCTTCAGGATTTGAAGCAAGCCCTCACCCACTACTTCTGTTTCTTTCCTTACTTCCGTTGTCTTTGTTATTGATAGCTGGATTACAGAAATCAGTCTTTATTTTTCTGCCCACTAGAGGCTTGGTAGGCCAAGTGCCAGCAGAGGTGTTAGCGAAACCTAGCAATTCCAAGCTTAATCTTTTCACCTACTTTTTCTCTTTCCTTAATGTGTTCATTATTTTCTGAGCGTTTCCTCTTTAATCTCTGATAAAGCAACAAGCATACAGTTTCTCTCATTATTTTAAACATTTACTACTGTTTTTAATTTGCATGAATTTATTTTCTGCTATTTTATTATCGCGTTGCTAAAATTCTACATTTTTATTTTTTTTGTTTTAATTTTATTAAATATAGAAAAACATATAAAGAAAGAATGCAACACTAAAATAAATAACGTTACATCAACAAATATGTGCACCCAACACCAATGGGACGTTGTCTTCCCCTTATCTGAAAAAAGCTTTAAAATTCTATATGCAATGCTTTGTACACCACACAGAGAAATTTGGCTGTGAAGTGGTCTTAACATACAAAGGCCAAAAATCCTATTGCATTTTTATGTTGGCATAATGCTGTCACATCTTGGAGCACAACAGCAAGAGCCCATATTTTTTTAACTTTTGGCAGTTCACTAACAAGATTTATGATTTTGTCACTGGGCATAACTAATAGGTTTGACTAATAGTGAAATGACAATTTCTTATTTAATCATGTTCAGAATTGTTAGATCTGATAATATTGTTCTTATGGATCAACTGAATTAGCTTATCTTTGCTATATTTAATAGATCAGAATGTGGAAATTGCCATTCTTTTAGAAGGTGGAAGAACATATAGATGTAGTTTTACTGTTCATCTATTTGTAGCATGGGTCTGGTTGCTAAATGACTTATTCCAGCTTGGTATTCTGTTTTTCCACTACAGCTTCTTGCCCTTCTGTTTGAAGATTTGTTCAAGAAATTTAACTCTGAACTAAAAAAGATTGCGGATCAAGTAATCCCCAAGCAAAGGGCAGCCCAGTTTGATGTTGTAAAGCACATGAGGCAAGATCAGATCACCAATGGTATGGTGAATGCCATCTCCACTGTAAGTGTTTCATTTGCTCTTGGGAGGTTGTAGGGTTACTGCCTCATGGAGCAATCAACCACCTCTGATTTTAAGTCAGAAACTTTGAGATAATGGGATACAGTTTACTGTCAACGGTGTGGTAGAAACATGCATTACAGTAAAAGCTGCATAAAGAGTGCCTTGCTTAGAGACTAACTCGCTTAAAGAGCAGAATTTTCTATGTAACAACTAAATCGGGGTTCGCAGTCCATTCGCCAGAAGTCACAAGTGGTCATTTACAATGGTGTTTCGTTTAAAGAGCAAACTCTCTTAAAGAGCACTCCTGTGGAATGCATTATGCTCTTTAAGTGAGGTACCACTGTGGGCCCAGAGTGTAGGTGCAGATTGCTGGCAAAGGGGAAGATGATGTGGTATGTTAAGGGGCAGACTGTATAACCCTTACATACAGTCTTAGTGTTATTGTTAGTATCTTGTTCCTGTTCTAGCAAGTATTCACCACATTCTTCTACTAGAAAGCCTAGAGAGTAGATGGAATCTGAAACCACTGTAACTCTGTTTTAGTTGAAAGACCCATGTTTTAAAAATAGATAATTAGTCATTATTATTGTAATACGCTGTCAAGTTGATTCTGTTTTTGTGACCCTTTCCTGGGTTTGCTGGTATGGAGTACTCAGAAGTCTTTTACCACTCCCTTTTTCTGGGGATACTCTGGAATTTTGCTACTTGCCCAAGGCCAGATAGACTCTCTGTGTGTGTGTGTGTGTGTGTGTGTGTGTGTGTGTGTGTGTGTGTGTGTGTGTGTGTGTGTGTGTGTGTGTGTGTGTGTGTGTGTGTGTGTGTGTGTGTGTGTGTGTGTGTGTGTGTGTGTGTGTGTGTGTGTGTGTGTGTGTGTGTGTGTGTGTGTGTGTGTGTGTGTGTTTGCAAGCACTCTCATCCTTGGTTCCAACTAGGTATTGTATCTCACTGAAAACAAAAACAGCTTGTACTGCATGTTGGTAGACTTTGTTATTCTTGACCTTTAGGGGAATTGGTCACTGAAGAGATTCAAGATGGATCGTCAGGGTGTGACTCAAGTTTTATCCCGCTTGTCTTATATATCTGCTTTGGGAATGATGACAAGAATCTCTTCTCAGTTTGAAAAAACAAGGAAAGTGAGTGGTCCCCGTTCTTTGCAGCCATCTCAGTGGGGTATGTTATGTCCATCAGACACTCCAGAAGGAGAGGTAAGTACCATGAATCTAATTTCCTCCCTTACTGTACTTTGTCACAGTGATAATGTCATCACATTTCTTGGAAGTGCCCTATGTACTCTTAACCTTCATCCAAGAATGTGTCTACTGAAACATTTTACAGGTTCAGTTCAATATGTCTACCATTGTCTGATCTACCAAAGCTTAGTTGTCTCATGTTCTGCATTTTGCTTTATTTCCATTTCCTCACCCTCTTTAATGCCCATCTCCTCCAAAGTAGAAGAATCCCAATCCCATGTCCATCTCTTGCTTTTCATCTTGGCTATAACCCATTAAAATTAGGTTGCATGTCTAATTGTGCTTAGTGAGTTTTACCCAAAATATTAGGTGAGTCTGAGAGTGAGGGAAACTTTTAACTATTTGTCACTCAAGTTTCAAATACAGTAATACCTCGGATAACGTTTACCTCGGATAACGCTAACATCGCATAACGTTAAGTAATCTGGGGAGGAGAATTGGATTGAATAACGTTAAGGTCCTATGGGATGGATCGGATAACAACTGCTAAAGCCTGTGCGGTTACAGTGTATCTCTATGGAGCTTTAACGTTATCTGATCCATCTCATAAGATTTTAACATGCATCGGATAACACTAAAAATCAGATAACACCAAGACTTGTGGAACCAAGTCTTAGCGTTATCTGAGGTATTACTGTATACATGCTGTTCTTTGAGAGGAAGTACTATTGAACTCAGTTAGTCAGACATCTGAGTAAAGATGCATAGGATCCAGTTCAGCTTTACTTTCTGTATCCTTAACTGGAACTTAGCTGTGACAAGTTGAACAATATCTGGTACCATCAGTCTTATATGGCAATAGTTAATGTTGCCAGTTTTTAATGTTTGCGCTACATATTGAACAAAATGATATTTCGTCAATGCATCTTACATAAACACAAAGAACTTTTCATTGTGTTAAAATTTGTTATCCATTAATTTGCTATCAATCAAAGAAAAAATAAATTGAATTTATGTGAAGCCATTGCCTGTGCATTCCTTTTCCAATTTCAAAATATTTTCTATTTTCTTCAGGCTTGTGGCTTGGTTAAAAACCTGGCACTAATGACTCACATTACTACTGATATGGAAGATGGCCCTATTATTAAATTAGCTGGTAATCTCGGAGTAGAAGATATAAACCTTCTATGTGGAGAGGAACTTTCATATCCAAATGTTTTCCTTGTTTTCCTTAATGGTATGGCATTTCAAAAAAAAATCTATTTTGTTGTTTTTAACCTGAGAATTAGATAGAAGTTTAATGTAAACATTTCAGTGGTCTTACTTTTTAATCTAATAATCTAAATAAAGTGGTTTTCATAATGTTATATTTTAAAAGGTAACATTGGATGCTAAAATCAACAGGCTAAATCGAATGACTTCTTTAAAATGCTGTCATTCTTTTAGTTTCAGTTATGATTTCTTGTTAAAACCTTTTGGTACTCATATGTAGGATTCCAAGACTCTAGAGCAGGGGAGCCCAAACTTTTCAGGACGTGACCTGGTCACATGGTTGAGCATGCCGGTCACATGGTGCCTCCTACCTGGAAGTGGAAGCAAAAAGCGTAGGTGCCAAACACACCCACGGCTGTCATAAACGTGGCTCATAGTTTGGGCACATGTGAAAATACATATGTGCGTGTGGGGAGGCATTTTCTCCATTGTGCCATGGCTTTCCTAGTAATACCTTCTGGAAAAATTATTTCTACCTGTTAGAAGAAAGGCCTAAACTCTTAGTGTACAAATAGTTCTTTTAACTTTTTGAAAGTTGCTTAAAGTAATTGAGTTTTGAGGTGGGAGTGTAATAAAGTTGTTTATGAACTGCTTGAATATATATGGGTGGGTGGGCCTGAAGGGGCTTTAGACATAGTAAAAAGGATGCTCCCCTTTCTATCATCTCAGTGTATGAGTCTTTGAGTATTCTGATGTGTTGTGTATGGCTTCAGTACATAGTCAGATGCTGGTGTGCTTATGACAAGATGGTTTTCTTGGCATAAATTGATATTTTAGTGATGTCCAAATAATATCTACATCTTCTGCAGAAAGCCAGTTGGGTTCTACACGTTTAATTCTGAGAAATGCATAAATGCCTCTATCTACAAAGGAGAAGAACAGCAAATGTGTCATAGCAAATCAAGGAACAACACAGGGTATTTGTAGACAGTGTTGGACCCATTCATCCCAAAGGCAATAGCAGTGAACCATAATAGACAAAAATGGAAATGCATAATGTAATTGCTTTCTTGAATAGGTCACATCCTTGGTGTTATTCAAGACCATCAGAAGCTCGTCTACACGTTTCGGCTAATGCGTAGAGCAGGCTATATCAATGAATTTGTATCAATCTCCACAAATCTGATGGACAGATGTGTATATATTTCTTCTGATGGTGGAAGATTATGCAGGTAAGTATTTTGAAATGCTTTCTTTGTGATTTATCATCTATATACCAATGAACACAACATGGGCTATAGTAAGTTCAGCTCATTCTTGACAGAGTGTATGGACCAGCAATTATACACACACAGAGAGTTACACAATGCAGATTTACTGCCAAACAATTACCTAGTGACCCCAAAAGCAATCCTGTGGAGTGACAATCCAGTAGGGCATGTTTCAGAAGTAAAAAGTTAGTATCAATGCAACCAGCATTGGATGACCAGTTAGTTAATAACCAGTTTTTCATTTAAATATGCTGTGGCTTTTTTGTTTCTTTAAACCTTTTGCAGTTTTTCACATTTCTACTTCAACATTTTGGAAAGGTTGATTAGAGTTTAAACTATTGGCTTAGACTCTTTGACTGAAAAGTTGGAATATATTGTAGTTGTTTACTACACATTGCAAGAGCATCTTGAGCAAATAGCAACAGGCCTTGCCATTTGGATTGTGCATGCCACTCTTTGTTTCTGTGCAGTAGTAGAGAGCTCTTTTTAGAATCCTGGTTGTGGCTTAAAATTTCTCGCTCCGTTTTATAGTTTAGTGTGTAGATGTTTAATATTTTTATCTTCTTTCTTCAGTGTGAAATTGGAATTCTTTGGGCTAGCATAATTATTAACTAGCAACTGAAAGCATTGCTTTATATCAGGGGTGGCCAACTGTAGATCTCCAGCTGTTCTTGGGCTTCAATTCCCAGAAGCCCAAGTCAGCACTCCTGCTGATCAGGGCTTCTGGGAATTGAAGTCCAAGAACAGCTGGAGATCTACAGTTGGCCACCCCTGCTTTATATATATGTGATAGACACACAACATAATATTCCAGTGATGGCAAACCTTTTAGAGACTGAGTGCCCAAACTGCAACCCCAAACCCACTTATTTATCACAAAGTGCCAACACAGCAACAGGGGAGGAAGGAAACGCTCCCATTGGGCTGCTGGGCAGAAAGGCGGGGTGAACTCTGCAGTGGGGTGACTGCACGGGTGCCCACAGAGAGGGCTCCGAGTGCCACCTCTGGCAAGTGTGTCATAGGTTCGCCACCACTGTAATATTTGCTCACTTCTAGCTGGCAATTAATGCTGTGATTTTTTTTTTTGAGGCACCAGTAGGTACTTCAGAATCCCACTGAGGTCTTCTTAATTCTCAACTAGAAGTGAGTGATTGTAACACTATTTGGCTTCTGGATGAGTAAAAAAGCAACAAGATTTCAGACAATATGTACTTATTCCCAAAGTGCTGTTGTCTAGTTATTATATCAGTAGCTGTACTACAAACATAAGTCTTTGTTGACATGTAGATCTTCTCCATTAAACTACAGACTTGATTCAATTATTATTTTTATGGATAAGATGAATAAAATTCTTACAATGCAGTGGTTCTCCACCTTTCCTACCTTGCATCTGACCAACCACTCTATCAAAGAACGTGAAAGCTACAATAAATCCTACTTTTTCCAAAGAAGACATTTACAGGTTTACTGACGTTCTGTTGTTATATTTATCAGTTATGTAAATAGCTGGTAATAAGAATGGAGTGTTAAGGGGGAATGAGTTTTCAAAGTTGCTATTAAAATGACAAAAGGTCACAAAGGGGTGATCTGTAACAGGTACAGTTGGTTGAAGATAACATGTCACTCTTGCAGGATTCTGAGTAAATTGTTGCCCCCCAAAATCTTGTCATCCATCTGGACTGCTTCTGTATTATGTTAGTGATATGTGGGCCTTTGAGAACTGCTGTCATAATAAGCAGAACAATTCATGGTGTAGTATTCCAGTTGTAAGGTGAAAAAACATCATAAAACGGGATGTTATTTTAAAGGAATTTGCCGTCATAAACTGCGGCAAACGTTAACCAGGGTATTCGCAAGCCGGGGTTTTACTGTACAGCTTTCTTAGTGTAATTAATCTTTCACATTCTTCAGTAATTTTCCATGACATTTTAGATTTCAGCTGTACAGTGTTGTGATAATCTGCCCGTTCATATTCCTCAAGATGGCAGTCCCAACTTTAAATGTCATTTCCCCATTTCTGTGAAGAGAGGAGTATAATGTGCTTGTTGTACATTTGTTAATTTTCTTTCTCCTCATGTAGACCCTACATTATTGTGAAGAAGCAGAAACCTGCAGTTACTGAGAAGCATATGGAAGAACTTGCACAAGGCTATAGGTAAACAACTTTGCAAGATTTCTCATGCTTGCTTGTTTCTTTAGCCATAGCTATGCAAAAAGTAGGATAAACAGCAGAATGTCCTACATTCTACCTGTCATAGTAAAAAATTAGATCTTTCTATGTGATTTACAGGGACTGCAGTGGGTTAGTGATTAAGATGCTGAACTTGATGACTGGAAGGTCGGCACGTCAGCAGTTCAAGAACTGAGTGCTGAGCTCCCGTCTCTGTCCCAGCTCCTGCCAACCTAGCAGCTCAAAAGCAAGAAATTGCAAGTAGATAAATAGGTACCACTTCGGCAAGAAAGGTAACAGCATTCTGAGTGCTCCGATGTCTGGTCATGCCTGCCACCTGACCATGGAAACATCTGCAGATTCAGACAGCGGTGGCTCTTTTGCTGTAAACGGAACCGTACCCTAGAGTCAGATACAACTGGCTTTTGAGCAAGGGAGACATTGGGCTGCTGGGCAGATGGGCGGGGCAGACTCTGTGCTGAGGGAATAAGTGCTCCCATTGGACTGCTGGCCAGAGGACCAGAGATAACTCTGTGCTGGGGGGAAGGAGAAAGCTCTCATTGGGCTGCTGGGCAGAGGGCTGAGGCAAACTCTGTGCTGGGGGAGGGAAGAAGTGACACCATGCTTGCCAACTGAGAGGACTGGGAGTGCCCTCTCTGGCACGCGTGCCATAGGTTCACCCTCGCTGGCCTATACCATTTACACCTTTTAGGAGAAAGAGCTATAGTTCAATGGCAGAACATAAGCTTCAAGTTCAGCCCCTGACCTATTTTTGGTGCTGGATGCTGTAAAGGATATAATGTAAGAAAGTGAAATATCTTTCTTATTTTACAGTAGTGCAGGAACATGTTTATTTTATCAGTAGTAAGCCATTTCCTTAATATGGAATTATAAATGTTCTACCCTTCAGAAATTTTGAAGACTTCTTACATGAAAGCCTTGTTGAATATTTGGATGTAAACGAGGAAAATGATTGCAACATTGCATTGTATGAACATACTATCAATAAGTAAGTGTACTAGGTTATCCAAACTATGTTGGTATATTTTAATGTTGGTTAGCACAGAAAAAATGCTTTGTATTAAAGGTAGTTTATGTGATAGAGTAAATGGATATCATGCATAAATGTGTATACACATAAATGTGTATACACACATGTATATGTACATGTATATGTACATGTGTGTGTGCAGATATCTGTGACAGTAAGCATGCTAATATTTCCTTATTTATTCAAAATTATCCTTCTTTCATTCTAGTGTTTATTGGAGTTATTGTCTTCAAGAATTCTGCATGTTCATAATGCATTAATACTTCCCCATTTATTTCCATCATAGTCCTTGATATTTTCCAACAATTGAAGTACATGAGGCACTTGTGTAGAATAGTTCTTGTGTATGGGATATTTCTTGTTTATAATGGAGCTTCTAATATTTGCTACAGTTCACAGCCTGATAAGGCTTTTGTAGATGAAGGACATATCAAATAGTTGGCTTACAAAGTGTAATAGATAAACATTTTGACCAATTTCAAATGCATGTCTTTGAATTGTCACTTTTCTCCTTTCTTGATTGATTTTGTCCCTTCTGCACAATCTCTTTAATTGCAAACTATTTTGTAAATATAAGGCCTGTAAGATTCACAAAACTCACCTGTAGTTATATTTTTCCTTTACAAGAGATACAACGCATCTAGAAATTGAACCTTTTACTCTTCTTGGTGTGTGTGCTGGACTCATTCCTTACCCTCATCATAACCAGTCTCCAAGAAACACTTACCAGTGTGCTATGGGAAAGCAAGCAATGGGTAAGCTGCCTATGCCTTAAATTTGAGTGATTTTCATAGCTGGCAAGTCAAGCATTATTGTACCACTTGAAAGGTATGGTCTTGATGGTCTTCTTTGGGGGAAAGACAGATATAAATTGGTTTTAAAATGGTAAAATAAACCCCAGGAATCATAGAATGTGCTCTTAAATACTTCCTCTCTGTAAACATGAAAAGTTCCGCTACTATTGCTCCAGAAGGCCAAAAAATGGTATAAAAAATAGATTTTAGATCTTCTGAAGTCCAGACTCTCCTTTTTCCTTCTGAAATGGGAATAGGAAAATATGAGGGCCTTAAGACAATATGATTTTCCCTCTCATTAAAGGTTGTCCTTGCTCGAAAGCCAGTTGTATCCAACTCTAGGGTTCAGTGCTCATCTCTGTTTATAGCAAAAGAGCCAGCACTATCTGTGTTTTTAGACGTTTCTGTGGACATGTGGCATCCATGACTAGACACCAGAGTGCACGGAACTCTGTTTACTTCCCACCAAAGTGGTATCTATTTATCTACTTGCAAATTCTTACTCTCGAACTGCTAGGTTGACAGGAGCGGGTACAGAGATGGAAGCTCACTCCATCATGCAGCACTCAAGTCTTGAACTGCTGACCTGCCAGTCCTCCCATCTACTATTTCCTAAAGCAACTGTCCCCTTCCACCAGTTTACCTACAGCAATTTGTCCACCACAGATTCTCCTTCTGGTGCATGTTAGATAGCTAAAACCACATTATGCTAAAGCCAGCATCATTTATGCCATCACCATTGTACATGTTTTTGGCATCTTAATATAATTATTAATGTTTTTATATCTTTTTGCAATATCCTTTTCTTTGCTTATTTAAAGGAAGATAAAGACTTTATGCAAGGAGAGAAAGAGGAAGTGGACAGGATCTTTCCTATAAATAGTTAAATGTTCTATTCTGTAGTACCGATTACCAATCTTACAAGAGTAATAAAATGTTTTACTTTCTGTTTGCTTTGGAAATATAATTATAATGCCTTGTATCTTTCTAGATAAATCATGAAATGCCGGAATTCACGCATTACTGTATTAGTGGTTTCTTAACAGACTAAGAAATAACATTAAGGCTAACATCCCAAGTGCACTAAATGGAAAGTGAAATTAAATAGGACATATTGCTATGTAAAAATACCTAAGAGCCCTATCTAACTTCTAAATATTTGCTGTCCCCTTCGGTTGAGCAGCTAAAGTTTTGTCAGTATTACTACAATCTAAAAACATCACTGAACAGCAAAACCTAAGATTTTAAGAAGCATAAATAGTTTATAGTGATGTGTGTGCACTTTACGGATGAATACAATTGTGACCTTGTTTAAAATACCTTTTATCTCAGTCCAGCAATTATTTTTGTGTCCACTTTAAGTAGGCATGGGAACTTCAAGTGTGCAAATAATGACTCTCTGGCCCCATCATCTGTCCTTTACATGTGGGTTTCCTTTTTCCATTGAAACAAGTACTGCATTCTTTGTGTGCCTTGGACACATCTTCACCTTTGCATTCTGCCTTTTTGATAATCCTTTTAAAACACACAGACAAACTTGCAGTTTTTAAGAAATGAAATTATCATTTTCTGGATTTGCCAACTTACGTTTAACTACATGGGCTCATACCAGTTTATTTGTTCTCCATATGCCGCCTGTACCCAGATAATTTTCTTCCTGGTAATTTCTTACTGCAGTGGGACAGTGGTGGCTTAGTGGTTACGACACTGAACTTGACGACTAGAAGGTCGGCAGGTCAGTGGTTCGAGACCCGAGTACTGCATGATGGAGTAAGCTCCTGTCTCTGTCCCAGTTCCTGTCAACCTAGCAGTTCGAAAGCAATACATTGCAAGTAGATAAATAGTGGAAACGTCTGCAGACACTGACTGCTGGCTCTTTGGCTGTAAATGGAGATGAGCACTGAACCCTAGAGTCAGATACGACTGGCTTTTGAGCAAGGGCAACCTGTACCTAAATTCTTGTAGTATTATTATTGTATTGTATTGTATTGTATTGATGAGTGTATTCTACTTGTTTTGTACACCGCCCTGAGTTGGTTGCACCAAGTTCGGCGGTATAGAAATCCAATAAATAAATAAAATTTTAAAACCAGTGAGAGCAGGCATGCTTAATTACTAGCTGAGTGTGAAGTCAGTAGTTAGCAAAGACCCACTGTTAGTGGGTCTACTCCAATTGGTACCAGCAATTGGAGCTAAGCCAGAGTTGTGTTCCCTATTCTAAAATGGATATGAATTTTGGTTATGAAATATGATATCTGAATAAATTCTAAAACCGAGAAGCATTTCCCTCTTCTGTCAGAAATGAACATGAAAGTTTCATTTGGCGGCCAAAACTCTGTTTGAAAAATATGTGACTTTTTTTTTTGGGGGGGGGGGGAATGAAATAATATACTGTATCTCATATTTTCAATTCCATTCCCATTGTTTACTGTGGTTTTCCCCCCCTGGAGACTCTTTTTAGGACTATTAGCCTTAGAAGGTTTGGTTAGTTACCACACACAGTTAAGCAGGATCAATGTGTACAGAAAGCCAATGCAGTATCTGTAGAGTTCTTTTGTAGTTTCCTGTGTGAAGGTCTTTTTTTCTCGTTTTGTTTTCAGTGTCATTTGCAATTCATTGTCTGTGTTTTCTGAGGTTGGTGTATTCAGCTGCCTTGACCTCAGGTCTTGCACATTTAGCTCCTTGGATACAATCCTCTGACGTTACTGCTGATGCTGGGAGCACAAAAGCTGCTGAATATCTTTAGTAATATTTAAATAAAAATAAGCTTTGTGCCTGTATATGCTTTTACAGAGCACCTGACTGAAGAAACAGCAGGAAGATAAACATATGATTTTAAAGTTAGCTTATTAGAGATGGTTGTTTGTTTCATTTATTACACATGAGTGTTCTCCTAGTGTTCTAAAAGTTTAACTTTGGATGTTGGGATTTTCTTTTCATGTAGAGCTCCTACGATTGCAGTTGTAGGAAAGTTTTCCCTATTATAATGCTAGATTCCCTAAGGAATATTTACATATGTTGAATTTTGTAGGGAAACTTATGAATTGGCTGTTTTGAATCTGTCTGTATTGTGATTCATTTCCAGAGATATTTGCCTTGGGAAAGAAAAACCAGGTCTTCCTTATACAGTAGTTGTTTTTGCTCATTTCCTGTTGCCACCAACTCTCTCTGTATTGCCCTGTGAAAGATACATGTTCAAGTCCATTTAGTTATTTCCTGGGCTGTCAAGACCTTGGGATTATTGAGATAGCATTTTAGCCCCCTGCTGTGTAGGAAGGTCCTGTTGCTTAGCATTGCCCTGTTCTGATCACTTAAATGCTTATACTCTCTCTTAAATGCCATTTTTTGACTTAGGAACAAGTAGAGCAAGGAAAATGAATGAGTCATAAATAGACCTTGAAAAGGTTGTTTTTGGGTTTATATTACTAAGTTAGAATCTCCAGTTACTATGACCAGTACTAGTCAGATACTCAGAGCTGTCATCCAAAAAATGAATTTCTCAGCCTCTGCTTCTGTACTACATAGGTGTTCAAGAAAAAAAATATCCAGTGACATCTTTTGGAAGTATTCCATTGGCACAAACAAACCTGATTTTAAATAACAGCTATGCTTAAGTGGTTGCAAGATCACCTAATTTTTTTATTGAAGATTGTGTCCAGTTTTTCAATCAAGACTCTGAAAACATAACTATTCCGGAGCTTCCAGTTAGTGACCCCATCCAAGCATTGATCAGGCTGAGAGTTTGATTAGTGTTAACAATTCATCAGTGTCAAATTCACATATTCTTTGGGCTCCGAAGTGGTCTTGGTTTTAATGCAAAAAGTGATATAAAAAGCGTCTCTTGGTCAGTTTTTATATTGCAGCATAATTTGTTTTCTTTTTCCTTTTTTTTAATCCTTGGAAAGTACAAAAACAATGAAAGGGATTATAATATGAAGAGCTGTAAGCCAGTTATCTATACAGCTAAATACACAACAATAAATTTATCTCTATGAATAATACAATCCATTCCAATAATCCATTAACATGTACATTCTATCAGACTTAAAAGGTAGCATACTCCAGCCAACTGTTCAAAACCTCATCCTTCCCCTTTAAATCCAAACCAAAAGCCACCAAAGAGTATCAAATCTTAATGAAGTTACCTTCTTTTATTTTACCTCTAATTAGACTAAAGCAGTGTTTCCCAACCTTTGGTTTTGTAGCTTCAATTCCCAGAAGGCTAAGTCAATTCCCCAAAGCACTGATCAGCCAATGTACTGATTTAGGCTTCTAGGAATTGAATTTCCCTGTGGTGTGTGTGCCCCACGGTGGGAACCACTGGTCTAAAGAGAATAGCCTTTTTTTCCATTAGTGCTGCTTCCCGTATATTCTCCCAATATCTCCAAAAAGAAAGCCCCAGAGCATTTTTCCAAACTCTAGAAATTTCAAAATGTAACTTGAGTGATTGTCTTGCTGGACAGCATGCTCTGAAGTTTGGGGGACCTTCAACATCCTCTCATGTAAAGACAAAATTAGAGATAGAACTGAGCACATAAAGGAATACTTGGACATATCAATCTGTTGTATCGTAACCATAAAATTGAAAAACACTTGGAAGAAGCTAATATAAATAATGTTAGACAGTGCTGGCTCTTCAGCTATAAACATAGATGAGCACTGAATCCTAGAGTCGGATATGACTAGGCTTTCAAGCAAGGGTGATCTTTACCTGTTAACAAATTTAGATTTAATGCCAGTATAGGTAAAGGTGGCCCTTGCTTGAAAGCCAGACATATCTGACTCTAGGGTTCAATGCTCATCTCTGTTTATAGCCAAAGAGCCAGCGCTGTTTGCCTCTGCAGACGTTTCCATGGACATGTGGCAGGCATGCCTCAACACCGGAGTGCACTGAATGCTGTTTAAATGCCAGTACGTAGTGGCTGAAATCCTGTTGCTTAACATAATAAGTACAGTGAAGCCTCGTATAACGAAGGGTTATTATAGCGAAATACTCACGAAACGAAAGGAAATCGAAAAATGGCACCTCACATAACAAAAAAAAATTGTTATGCGAAAATAGCGTCCCTGTGGGGAAACTCGCCTAATGAAAATTTTTGTTATGCAAAAATAGTGCCCCTATGGGGAAAACTCATATAACAAAAATTCCTATGGGAAAATTAGCATAGTGAAAAAAATGTTGTTGTGCAAGTTTCCCCATAGGAATTTTTATTATACAAGTTTTCCTGCAGGAATTTTCGTTATATGAAAAAAATTTCGTATAACAAAAAAATTGCAAAGCGAACAACCTTGTGGAACGGATTATTTTCATTATACAGAGGTACCTCATACAGCGATTTTAATCCGTTCCACTGGGCTCATTGTTGTATGAAACAATTGCTATATGATGCATGCATCATATAGCAATTTTCCCTATGGGATGCATCGTACAACAATTTTTTATTATTTATTTTTTTTTTTGCTAAGTGGTTTTTCCCATTGAAAAATCGTTGAACGATTTTTTTCCATAGGGAAAATTGTTATGTGGGAAGCCTTTTCCCCAAAAACCTAATTGTTATGCGATTTAGTTGCTGTACGAGGATTCACTTTAATATGGGAGTAGCCCCACTGAGTCACTGGGAGTTTGGTGAGTCATCTCTTCCAAAAGTTGAATTGATTCAAAGAGGCCTACTCTACTCAAAATTTTATTTCGCTTAATAGGTTGCAATTAGATGAAGTAGACTTGTTTGATTCAATTGAACTTACAAAAGAGTTAACTTACCGACATTAGGTTTTAGTAATTATTAAGGGATTTTAGTAATACAGTACTGTATTGTTCTTTCAGATAGGCAGCCTGTCAATTCTCGGTAGGTTTTTAGTAGTTTAGTTTCCTTTTATTACCTCTGTCCAGTCTAGCTTAGGATGTGGTGTTTATGCTTTTGTGTTCTTGTAATCCTGGTCATTGACTGTAAATAAATAAAACTGAATTTGGTGATTTGCAACTAGATGAAGTAGACTCATTTGAATCAATGGAACTTACAAAGAAGTTAACCTACCGGTATCAAAGTTCCACTGATTCAGTTGGACTACTCCCATGTAACTTACTATACTTAGCAACAAGGATTTCAATCAATCTATTAATAGAATAACATAATGTTGAAGTAAGAGTCTTAACCTTCCATGTCCTTTGCCTTCTCTGCTCTTTCCTGTATTGGTAGAAATTGTTATAGATTATCTATTCCTTATTCACAACAAACTCAATTTACCAGTTCTGTTTTAATTTTGGAAGAATGCCCCTTTTACAAACCACAATTTAATAATCAAGACTGTTCTTAAATAGAATGGTTAACTAGCTAAACACTGTTTTTGTATTTAGACAAAGCAACAATCGATACTTGTTGCAGATGTTAGTGTCTTACATCTTCCTTCTGTGAATGTAACAGGGAGAGTGTAGGCCTATGCTCATGGGGATGCAACTTTAAAACAGCACACCATGGTTTCTTGTTATGCTTCAGTGCAGCTAAAAGGCAGGATATTCCACAGAAGAATATTAAAAAGGTTGCAGTGTTTACCTAAACCATTTGAAAGACAGAGTTTATTGTAAGATTTTAGTCTGAGGCCAGGTATTCTTTGCTGTGTATAATAATATTGGGTTAATGGGTATACAGTTTGAAAGATTCAGAAAACCTAAAAAACCAAACTCTACTAGAGATGAATATATTTTAGCTTTCTATGTAACTATCCAATATACTATTTTATACGGTTGATCAGATTAAAGAAAGAAGGTGTTTGTTGGTTAAACATTATTGACAAACTGAACAGTCAAAGATAACCAGAATTCTTTGTTTTTTAGTAAAATACTAAATCTATTTGAAAGATTTGTCTCTTCACTGTTTTTGCTCTATGGAATCCCACAGATGTATTTCCAATTCTTGCCTCTAAAAGCACAATAATTTTCATGGCACCTCCCTGGATTGCTGCCACTCATTCATGACTCTTGACTGCTACACTGGGATAGTTTTTGCATTTAATTTGCTGCAAGTCTATAGGATCTTCGAAAAAAAATGTTTTACTTCATCTTGAGTTAGAGGTCACCTAAGGTGGACGGATGTTCACAGCCCCTCAGAGATATATGTTCCCATGTTGTTCATTCATTTCTTAATGAAGTTTGGGGTAAGAAAAAAACATGATAATGGGGGCAAAATGCTAATTACCTAATGGACTAAGCACTCTAGGGTGGTATATCAGTGTAATTCCTATTGCTACAGGAGAGAGTGTATTATATGGTACATTTTCCTTTTATTAGTAGTAAGGCTAATGAGCCAAAGGTGAACGACTCAGACTTACCAGATATAATTAATTGGAAGAGTACTTTGTAAACACTCTTGGGCGTCTCTAATCTGGCATCCATGTTTGACAAATCTAGCCAGACTATTCAGGGTTGGGTTTTTCTGATGTCTTTTCCATAACACCTATTGTCATCAGGCCTCAGCCAAGCTTTTGTTTGATTATTCTGTCTTCTTAATTGTAGGTACCATTGGATATAATCAGAGGAACAGGATAGATACTCTTATGTATCTATTAGCATATCCACAAAAACCAATGGTTAAGACAAAAACCATTGAACTCATAGATTTTGAGAAACTACCAGCTGGACAGAATGCCACTGTTGCTGTGATGAGTTACAGTGGTTATGATATTGAAGATGCTCTTGTACTAAATAAAGCTTCTTTAGATAGAGGTAAGAAGAATCGGATAATAATTTCATTTTCAACAAAAGGATGGTTTTTGTTTCTTCTCCCCCTATCATTATTGCAGTAAACCATGATTTTAAAACATTAACTGTGATTTAATGTCATATCTGAACTCTAATTTGCTGTGATGTATGAACTGGATCATTGTATTAAAACTATAAACTTGCTAAATTTGGAATTGCTGCAGAAAACATCTTTTAGAGGGAGGTTGAATTGGAGTCTTGAGGGGGGAAGGGAAGTGAACCAAATGCTAATTAACTTGTAAATCACTCAGAGAGTGCAATAAGCACTATTGGGGTGGTATATATAAATCTAATTGCTATTGATAATAAAAAAAGCTTTTATTTATATATTTTTACTACACTTGATCTTAGCCCAAAGGCTGAGAAGTGATTTATTTATACATTTTTAAATGTTAAAGATATTTCAAATTATCCCGAGGGTGGGGGAGAGATTGCCATCCCTTAACTCTGTTCTTAAACTATTCGTGCCTTAAGTGTTCTAAGTGTTTTACTGGATTTTGCCTTAAGAATTGCTGCCTTTTCATAACATTAAAACTAATGGCATTTGATCCTTTGATGGATAAAGCATGAGTTCAAGACCATTATGAATCTTGTAATTAGAGAAGAATTATATTCTAGGGGGAAAATAAAATACAGTAATACCTTGGATAACACTAAGACTTGGTTCCACAAGTCTTGGTGTTATCCGATTTTTAGTGTTATCCGATGCATGTTAAAATCCTATGGGATGGATCGGATAATGTTAAAGCTCCATAGAGATACATTGTAACCACACAGGCTTTAGCCGATCCATCCCATAGGACCTTAACATTATTCGATCCAATTCTCCTCCCCAGATTACTTAACGTCATGCGATTTTAGCGTTATCCGAGGTAAACGTTATCCGAGGTATTACTCTACAGCAAAATAGCCAATATTACCTAACAAATCTATGTGCTTGCTTAATCATGAATTGTTGTTATGTGCTGGAAAGCCATCTCCAACATATGATGATCCTGTGAATGAAAGGTCTTCAGAATGTCCCATCCTCAACAGCTCTGCTCAACTCCTGCAACTTACAACCTGTGGTCTCTCCCTTAGGGAATCAATCCATCTCACATTTGGCTTTCCTCTATTCCTGCTGCTTTCCCTCTTTCTCAGCATCATTGTATTTTCAATGGAAGGAGGGTTATGTTTCTTGTTTCATTCCCCTTGACTGTTATTACAGCAAGCCATGATTTATATATATATAATATTTTTACATAGTGAGTGGTGCTTGCACCAAAAGGGTGGGGTATGCATGTAAATAAATAAATAAATCGTATACTTTTTTTAAATTAAAAAACCATCTCAAATAAAAACACAAGGAAAAAACCCACAGAGAACAGCCAGATGGCATAAAAATCCTAAAACAACAACAGTATTCAAATAAAACACTATCAGTAGCATCTTGGTTATTGAGAGGATTTGCTGGAGTTTGTAGCACCACACATTCTTTCGCACAGGAATTCTCAACCTTTTTAAGCTGGGGGCCAGGTCACACTCCCTCAGACAACTTCAGGGGCTAGATGACCATTTTACCTTTCCTCCACCACACAGCACTTCCTGGTGTGGTGGTGGTGGGGCACATGAAATGGTGCTATGGGCTACATTTGTCCCATGGGCCACAAGTTATGAATCCCTGCTTTAGCAGAATCAACATTTAGTCAAAATAAGAGACTAAATGAGGGGAGGCACAATTTGGGCCTATCAAGGAGTGTTACTTTTAGCACTTTAGTCAGGCTTGCTCAGATTTTAATGTTTTCAGTACAGTATTTTACTATCAGTCGTTTTAAAAACACCAGCTCCCTTTAGAAATGCACACTGTTGTACTATGCCTATGGTGTACCCTGTGTGGCCAAAAAAAAACTTTTGTGCTAGCTTGTACTGATATTCTCTAGCACACTTTCCCCATAGTTAACACCCCTCCTGCTAGTTGCCAGGCAACAGTAATAGTGTTCCTAGGCATGTATCTTTGGCATTAATGTCTGCACACTTAATTTATTCTTTTTTTCTAAAACAATAGCAGACATGATTTAAGACAGAATGTTTTCCTTATGGTAGACTAGTAACATTAGGGGGGAATCAAAGACTGTACAGAATTCCTTAGTATAACTGAATGATATAGATATGTTGTGCAACACTTAAAACTGTGTTTCAGTTTAAAATCTAAAGAGTAGGAAAGAGCATTATCCTTCTGTCTAGGAATATGGGTATGTTTTAGCAAGGTTTTGAGGCGGTTAGGTCTAGTAAAAGAAATCCAGTGGGGTATTTGTAGTTTTCATTTTGACTGTAAATGTTGTTAGGGGTCTTCTCTGATATCTATAGAAAAGAAATGCAGGATAATATTTTAGAGAAAATACAGCTAGTTAATCTTTTTGGGTACCTTTCATTTGGTTAAGATGCTTGTCAGAGGACTAGAGAATAAACATCAGGATCTTAGTTGTCTTACTCAGAAAAAAATATGCTTAAAAGATTATCAGTATTATTCTTGCAAAATGTGTTATGAGGTGCCTTGCTTCTGTTGTAACAGTGCAGTGCCTTTTCAATTTCTGAAAATAAAGTTGCCTTTGAATTCTGAAAACTTTGGTTTAAATTTTAAACATAGGAGACATGAGAGACATGTGAAACCCTTTTATGTACTGTGATTTTAGATACTGCATTTGAACCGTATTACTCATTTCGGTTTGGCTATCAGTTTTAGATAACTAGCTGTAATTGTAACTGATGTTTTTGTTTTCTTCCTTTAAGGTTTTGGAAGGTGCCTTGTGTATAAGAATGCAAAGTGTACTCTGAAGCGCTATACAAACCAGACATTTGATAAGGTGATGGGGCCCATGCTGGACGCTGCAACACACAAGCCAATCTGGCGCCATGAAATTTTAGATGCTGATGGCATTTGCTCTCCAGGTAATGTATGATGATATTTTACATATTTTCAAAAGTCTTAAACCGGGCCAGCCAATTTTTTTGGGCTGCAGACCAGTCACGTGGTGGAGCGGGCTTGGTCATGTGGTTCCTCCCACCAGAAGCAAAAGTAAAACACACCTTGCAATCTGTTTTGCAACAGGATGAGATAGATTTTAAGATGCCACTTTCTCTGCTTAAACCAGGGGTGCCTAAACTATGGCCTGTGGGCCTGATCCTCCCCTGATCCCAATTCATCCAGCTTGCACTACCCTCGTCACTCCCGGAAGCGGAAGCAAAACATGCCCATACATGCACATTTTGCTTCTGTTTCCAGGAGCGATGAGGGTGGCACGGTCTGGGTGAATTGGCGTCGGGGGCTGGATCCGACCCACGGGCCGTAGCTTGGACACCCCTATCTTAAACTGTTGGGGGTAGGGTGGGTGGGAAAGATAGGCCAGAATCCAGCTGGTGTTTGTTCAGGATTCATGTAACTCAGAGCAACTACTTGGAGCTAATTGGAAACATGCCATGATGTATCTTGATTCTGCATTTGGCCACATGACCAAACACACAACTGAGACATGCTGCAGGATCTTATCAGTTCGTGACAGCAAGTTCTGTTCATGATATGCAACAACCTGTAGGATTCTGGCTATTTTTTGCTAGATATCTAAAGGAGCCTAAATCATGGTACCCAGTGTGGTGTAGTAGATAGAGTGATGGACTAGGACAGGATTTCTGAACCTTTTTAAGCCAGGGGCTGGGTCACACTCCCTCAGTCAGCTCTGGGACCAGACTGCCATTTTCCCTTCCTCCACCACATGCCACTTCCTGAGGTGGTGGAGGGCCACATGAAATGGTGCCATGGGCCACATCTGCCCTGTGGACCGCAGGTTGAGAATCCCTGGAGTAGGACTCTGGAGATCCTTACTTGGCCATGGACACTCATTGGGGAAATCCACTTACCTTGAAGGTTCTATTAGGGTCACTAGAATCTGCTTCTGATTCAACAGCACATTAACTAACTAAACTAAACAATATCCATTTGATCTAGACATATCTTTTTGTAAATAGATTGGCTTCTTTTGTGTATGGAGCCACTGAGATTGACCAGAGGCTCCCAATGGAGAATTAGCAAGAAGTCATTTTCACGAATTTTCCCTTGGGAGTGCCCTGTGTCCCTATGTTTGTTCAAAAGAAGGCAGGAGAAGTCACTGTCAGTTGCAGAACACTGAAGGAGTTGTGAAAATCTTTGCTCTCAAGAAAACTTCCCATAAGAAAATTTCCACATAGGAATTCTGGATTATACCAAGTGAAAATAGACGGTGTATTTACATGTGTTCCCCTAGCTTATTAAGTGTGTGTATGCAAGTATGTGCCCACAACACTTTAGGATACATCATCAAGCTGGGTTAAATGTGCTACTTTACCATTAAACTCCTGCTTATTTATGTAGGGAAGTTTTGTCTGCTGAAACAAGCCGCATTGCAGCATCAGTGCAAACCACGGAACAGGATCGTGGCTTATGTACACTGGCAAAAGTAAAAAAAGAACAAAAGAGAATAAGAAAAAGGGAAAATATATTTGCAGAATCCTCTTCTTCAGACACAAGTGGTTTTAATCCTTAAAGTGCTACAATATTTTGTGTTTCTCTTTCTTCCCTCTCACCCTCTATTTTTGCTAACATGTTGAAGCAGACTAAGTAAAGCAGCTACTTTGGGGGTTATGTACATGATTGTTATCAAATGAGGCCTGGATTCTGCCTTGTGTCTTATGTTGTAGAGTTTGCATTCACAGATTTTTTTGAAACAATTCTGTCCTCCCTTGAAACTAAATTTCCAGAGTAGCTTTGAGAAAATAGTGCAATTTAATAACATCCAAATATCAAAAATGGCAGAAAAGAACTAAAATTGTGCCAAACAAGAGAGCAGGACAACTGAATGAGATGAATACAAAGGTATCAGCTGATGCCTAAAATTTAGCAGGGTGTATGAGAAATCCTGTAGAGAGCATTCCACAACGATTCACCCATGAGAAAATACTTATTAATAGCCTCAACAGTCCACTTAAAAGATGAGAATTAACAAAGCCTTAATCTATCCAAAGTCCAGTCTTTTCACCATTTGAAGATTTCTTCATACTGCTGATGAAAATGTTGCATTTAGTACCAAATTTGTTTTCTTCCTTCCCTATGGTTACAGGTGAAAAAGTAGAAAACAAGCAAGTGCTTGTTAATAAATCGATGCCGACTGTGACACAGACTCCTCTGGAAGGGAGCAGTGTACCACAGCAACCACAATATAAAGATGTGCCAATAACGTAAGTTATGCTATCATATTGTATTGGGGGAAAGCCTATACAGGAGAAAGATAGATAATCGTCTATTCTTGTTCCACTCCTATTGGAAGTTGGATGTTATCAGGACTATTTTTACTTCGGATGAGGAAGCACTTAATGATATAGGTTATTCTGTCAAGAATTTGTTCTCCTTTACCTCGAATAATCAGCTATGACAATGTGTATTTTTTTGTTTCTCATTATACAGTGGAACCCCATATAACAATTGCATCCTACAATGAACAAATTGTACAATGAAGAAAATTTGAAAAAAACATTGTGCCCTATATTTCAATTTTTTTTGTTATATAATGCAATGGGAAAAATCGTACAATGAACACTTTTTCGTTGTACGGTTTTTCCTATAGATATTTTCATCTCATGATTTTCCCCATAGGGATTTTCATTGTATGATGCATGCATCGTATAACGAAAAAATTGTATAACAAAGCGCCTTGTAGAATGAATTATTTTCGTTATACAGGGTTCTACTGTATAGCTAAAGTATTTTAGCTTTGTGCATTTAATGTGATCTGTGACTGCTTGGTCTTTATCAATTTTCTTTAGTACTTCTTTGTTGGTTACCCTCACAATCTAAGAAGTTCTTAATGTTAGTGATAGATAGCAGTAAAAAATTTGTTCTAGGAAAGATGAAACTAGGAGAGAGTGAGAAAAACCTGGGAACCAGATTTAAAAAGTGCTGTGGACCAAGACCATTGTTTATAGCAGGGGTGCCCAAACTATGGCCCACAGGCAAGATCCGACCTACTGCACCATTCCATGTGGCCCACCACTGCCCTCACTGCACCCAGAAGTGGAAGTGGACATGTTCACGCCTGCGCATACGCAAACACTCCCACACCTGTCGTAAACACAAAAGTGGGCACATTTATGGCTGTCGTAAATGCACCTGCTTCCGCTTTCAGCACTCCGGGAGTGTGGTCAGGCCCACAGCACAAAATGTTTGGGCACCCCTTGTTTTCTGTTTCTTCACAGGAATGGACAACTTTGTTTGGTCTATTAGCCCATTATAATTGCTCCAGAACATACTGGAGGCCTTACCCTCAGAAAAATTGAGGAAGGAGTATATTTTTCAAGTTTGGAATGACCAGATGAATACTTCTGTTTTTAAAAAATCTGAGGACAACACTCTTTTATTAAAGCAAGATTCCATGCTTCAGCACAGGAGTTCTCAACCATTTTAAGCCAGGGGCCAGTTCATGCTCCCTCAGACAGCTTCAGAGCCCAGATGGCCATTTTGCCCTTCCTCCACCACATGACACTTCCTGGTGTGGTGGAGGTGATGGGGGCTTACATGAAATGGTGCTGTGGGCCGCCTCTGGCCCATGGGCCTCAGGTTAAGATGCCACGTCAGGAGGCATCTAAGAGTAGGATCCTCCTTGTTTTGAACAGCAGTGACCCATTTCCATCAGCAACAAATGGGAGAGTGATGGAATGTCAACTTCAGAACTGCAAAAGATAGATCAGTGCACACCGCCTGCAAGCCATGTGTTGCTCACCTCTGGTGTAGAATGGTTCTGAGCCAACCTGCATGTCACATTAATTGTGCTTTGCTGAAGCAAAACACTGCCAGCCTTCTAACTCTGGATTCCATTGCTTCTTCTTTTGCAAGCCTAGGTTGCTATTATAGCAGACAAACTTTTGCTTATGCAAGGACTCTTTCTAGAGTAGCACGCAAAAGGTATCTTTCATAGGTTTTCCATTCATTTTCTTTCAATTTAATTTTGATATTTAGTATACCTTTCACTATAATTTTTTCTCTTGAAGTTAATTTCTTTCTGCAAGTTAAAACATACATGTTGATATCCTTCAGACAGCTTCTTAGGACTAAAATTCTCTATTTTCCTTAACTGAAATATACATTTTTGTTTCTGATTTATTCACTAGTTACAAAGGTGCAACTGATTCATACATTGAAAAAGTTATGATATCTTCAAATGCAGAGGATGCATTCTTGATCAAAATATTGCTAAGGCAAACTAGACGTCCAGAAATTGGAGACAAATTTAGCAGTCGTCATGGGCAAAAAGGTACATCTTATTAAGTTTGTTACTGCTTTAAGTACAGTATAATTAATGTTTTCCAGCTGTTCTAATACAAGATAGTTTGTTGCTGTTTTTATTTACACACACACACACAGATTTTTTACTGTGTTTGTATGCTGCTCTGAGCTCCTCATACATGTACATACTCAGAATATTAATAAGAATTATGTGCCATCAAGCTACATAGGCTAGCTCAGTGATGGCAAACCTTTTAGAGACAGAGTGCCCAAACTGCAACCCAAAACCCACTTATTTATTGCAAGGTGCCAACATAGCAACAGGGAAGGGAGGAAACTCTCCCATTGGGCTGCTGGGCAGAGGGGCGGAGCACATTCTTGCTGGGGTAATCACATGGGTGCCCACAGAGAGGGATCCAAGTGCCACCTCTGTCACGTGTGCCATAGGTTCGCCACCACTGGGCTAGCTGTTCTCCTGGGAAAATATGGTGGGGAACTGAACTTCCAACATCTGGCTCTCCCAACTGAAAACCTTTTTCACTGAACTTTCCAGCTACTGCTCATAAGATTAAAAAATACAGTCAAACCTCATATAACACTAAAACCTGGTTCCACAAGTCTTGATGTTATATGATTTTTAGTGTTATCCGATGCATGTTAAAATCCTATGGGAGCCATAGAGATACATTGTAACCACACAGGCTTTAGCGGTTGTTATCTGAAGCATCCCATAGGATCTTAATGTTATCCGATGCAATTCTTCCCCCCAGATTCCTTAATGTTATGCGATTTTCGTGTTATTCGATACTAATGTTATGTGAGGTATTACTGTATTAATGATTGTACAACTATTTAACTGTCTTCCTGTAAGAAAAGAGATCTATAGATAAATGGATACAGTGACTTCTTTAGATGCTGTGACATTTAAAGCAGACCAATTACCACTCTCATAAAAGACCTGTTATCACAAAATTATTCAAATGGTTTTCAAATGAAGGGATGATATGGAGCATATTTATATCCATTGGTCATTTATTTATTTGGTTTATACCCCACCCAATAGTGGCTTAGTGATTAAGATGCTAAACTTGATGACCGGAAGGTTGGCATTTCAAGACCTGAGTGCTCCTGTCAATCTAGCAATGTGAAAGCAAGAATTTGCAAGTAGACAAATAGGTACCACTTTGATGGGAAAGGTAACAGTGTTCCATGTGCTCCATGTCTAGTCATACCTGCCACATGTCCATGGAAACATCTACAGATGCCGGCAGCGCTGCTTCTTTGGCTGTAAACAGAGATGAGCACTGCTCTCTACAGTCGGATACGACTGGTTTCGAGTTCCGTTCACTTTCTGGTTCTGAGCCCTTTTGGCACACAAAGTCCTCATCAGCCCCAGGCCAGTATTGATGAAGCTGCTGCCCTCCAGCAAGATGGATTCATTTGGGGTTTAACCACTTGGGAACCACCACCCTTCCCTGTGGACTTTGCCACCCAAGGCTGCTGGTCCTCAGAGTTGTCAGGTTAGTTAACCACTGCCTTTGAGTCACTGGCAGTATGGTCTACTCTATTACTATAGCAGGTTACCCTGGCCAGGCATTTAAGAAGCACATTTGTTAGCTCCCTGAAACATTCCTCCTCTGTGCATTAGGACTTAAGATCAGAGGCGTAGCTACCGCCGTATCAGCCGTATCAATTATACGGGGCCCCCGGGCTACGGGGGCCCCCAACGGCAAAAAATAAAATTAAAAATAAAAAAGACCAAAAATTTACTGCGCATGCGCAGAAACTCAATCTGATGCATTGCGCATGTCAGATTGAGTTTCTGAGCATGCGCACTTTATTGGAGCCATTTTTGGCTCCAATTTTTAAAAACAAGCCGGAGTCGGAGAGTCGGAGTCGGAGCTGCAGCTTTTAAGCAGCGAGGCAGCCCCGACTCCGAGGCCCTCCCCCCGGTCGCCGCGGGGGCTCCCTGCCTGCGCCAGCCCGGGCGGCGCTCTCCACGGTCGCTGCTGGGGTGGGAGTCCACCAGCTGCAGGACCAGCTCGCGGGCGCGCCCTGTCCCCCGGCAGGCGGCAGGTCACCTGGAGCGCGCCTGGAGCTGACCTACCGCGCGTGCCTGGAGCTCCCCTGCCGCGCGCGCCTGGAGCTCCCCTGCCGCGCGCGCCTGGAGCTCCCCTGCCGCGCGCGCCTGGAGCTCACCTGCCGCCTGCGTGCGTGATGGGGCGCGCGAGCTGGTCCTGCAGCTGGTGGACTCCCACCCCAGCGTCGAGGTGGAGAGCCCCGCCCGGGCTGGCGCAGCCTGCCAGGGAGCCCCCGCGGCAACCGGGGGGAGGGCCTCGGGGCTGCCTCGCTTCGCCCGCACGCCTTCCACAACTGCCCCTTGCCTTCGCCGTGCGCGGCGAGGGAGCGATCGGCAGCAGCGGCGGCGCGGCGGCGGTGACAGCAGAGGCGGAGGAAGAAGAGGCCCCAGGATTAAGGTAAGTGAGGTTTTGTGTTTCGGGTGGGTGGGTGGGTTGAGGTGTGTGTGGTTTTTTTTTTTTTTACATTTTAATTCTATTTTATTTATTTTATTTTTATTTATTTTATTTTTATTTTTGGCCCCGCCCACGACGTCATGACGTCATGACGTTGGCTCCCCCCATGACGTCATGATGTCATGACGTTAGCTCCGCCCCACATCTAAAGGGCCCCCAAACAATTTTTATACGGGGCCCCGGCAAGGTAAGCTACGCTTCTGCTTAAGATGGTTTGTACTGGGGAGATAAGGATCATTGATTCTGGCTGAAGCAATTCAGTCCAACTTGAGACTCTGGTCTGTCTCAATCAGTGTTATTTTGTTTGTTATATACATTGATTATGTCTAGATGGAGATGTTTTGGATTTAGTGTTTGAAAAATGAAAAGGTGACGTTCTAAGGGTTTTCCTGGGCATGAATCTTACCTATCAGTAATCTTCAAAACTCTTAACAATGTTTTCAGCACAGTTAGAAGTGTATGCTTGGTGATGTGAATTGCTGAATATATTAACCTTAAAACCATGGAGGTGTCAATAATAAGACACCTAGTTGGAATTGTCACCCAATAACTCCTGCCCTGAAAACATCCCTAACAAATCTCTGTTCAACTCTTGTTTCCTCCGCATCCTGTTTTATTTATTTATTTATTTATTTATTTATTTGTCCAATTTGTTATCCCGCTCCAATTAGGTAAACCCAACTCTGGGCGGCTTACAACACTACAAAAAAGACATGACTTAAAACAACAGTACATAGTAAATATCCAGCCAATCTGGCACTCCAACATGCCTCGAACATTTTTAAATTCAATTCATCCGTTATTTATGGCGGGAGGTGCCACGGCATCCCTTGGCAATATATTTCACTATCTAAAATAGTGTGCAGGAATATTCCTTTAGCCACTATTGTTAACCTAAATGCACCTACCTGCAGGTATAACCTATTGCCATTAGTGGCTAGGTTCTGTGCTAGTTGTTCCTCTTTTCTCATCTTCAAGACCTTGTTGAAATCCTGCTCACAACTTCTTTATTTGTTGGGTGCAGCAAGGGAGAAGCTTTGGGAAGTTGTGAGCAGCGTTTTCCCTTTCTTTGAGTTGACACAGAGTCCCGTCAACATGTGTAAACTAAGCACATGTTGGATAATGCCTTGACTCTTCTTCATCTATGTCAGGAATGACCAAGCTTTTCAGCCCGTGGACTGGTCATGTGGTTGAGAGGGCCAGTCAGTGTGGGTCCTCCCACCGGAAGCAAAAGTTAAATGTTCCCGTACATCCGAAAATATTGCAATAATCACTCCCGCAGCTATCGTAAACGGGTACTTTGCAGCAACGTTTTGTACATGCAAGGGCACACTTAACTTCCGCTTCTGGGAACAATGTGGGCTGGGTTATTAAGTGCCATGGGCCAGATCTGGCCTGCGGGCCACAGTTTGGCCACCCTGATCTATGTGGTTTCTATAGTGGGCAAAACAGTTTGGAAAGTATTCTCTGAATGTAAAAGCTTTGGGGAAAGCATTTGTGTCCTACACCATTGTTTCAAAACATGGTACTTGAAGTCTATGTGGAAGTTCCATTTTTCTTCCACGGTTAAGAATTAAGAAGACATAAAGCACCATGCTCTGTTCATTATAAGTGACATCTGGGCCATTTTTATGTTTGTATATTTTGGATTGCCTGGGGGTGCAGGAACCTTTAAAAACATCCTGCTTTCTTTTGGAGTGATAAGCAGAAAATCAAATCCCATTTGAGAAAATATTTATATCCCATTATATCAACGGCTTGACTTAAGCCAAATACTTTACTGAAAAGTTTAAGGTATAGTCAAAGCAATGGTATTCCCTGTGGCAATGTATGGTTGTGAGAGCTGGACCGTTAGGAAAGCTGAGCGCAGAAGAATAGATGCTTTTGAGATGTGGTGTTGGAGGAGAGTTTTAAGAGTCCCCTGGACAGCGAGGAGAACAAATAGGTCAATCTTAGAAGAAATCAACCCTGACTGCTCCTTAGAAGGGCAAATAGTAAAGATGAAGCTAAAGTACTTTGGACATCAAATGAGAAGAGAAGACTCACTTGAGAAAGCCTTGATGCTTGGAAAGGTTGAGAGCAAAAGAAGAAGGGGGCTGCCAAAAATGAAATGGCTAGATGGTATTGTGGACACAATGGGCACAGAGCTGAGTGAGTTGAGGGGGATGGTGGAGGACAGGAGTGCCTGGTGGACAGTGTCTGTGGTGTCGCAAAGGGTCGGAATCGACTGTGCGACTGAACAACAACAAAACAAACTGTGCAGTTACCATATTTGTTTTCTGAAACTTCAGAATTGGAATAATTTTGAGTATCCACAGAGGGCTGGAAGAAAACAGACATTCTGACTTCTATATTTGTTAGATATTAGATTTCCAGATTTCCTCTTGATTCTGTACATATCCCAGTGAAGGGGAAAAGTTAGAGTCCTTTGATGTGAAAAAAGCAATATATCACTTCTCTGAAAGAAGGTTTCTCAGTCTCCCATGTGAAAAAGGATTAGCACCTCCAACAAAGGTCTTGCTGATCAGAGACCTAAGCAGCAATGCTGAGCAGTATTTCTGAAGTGGAAGATCTGTATTTAAGCAAGAAGGATTGAAATGGCAAACAGAGGCTGTTTTAATATCTAGAGATCCCAGATAAAGGCTTAAACCTTTCTTGAAGTATCTTCTCTAAAAATGCCTCTAAAAACAAGGAAACTACTTAAAATTCATAGATGCTATCTTTAGAAAACAAAAGTCCTGTGGTCTTCACTGTGTGTTCACTGCAGTACAGAGCATGGATTCTTTATTTGTAAAATCTGTTAACTGTTCTGATTAGTATACACCATTTAAACCATCATTCTTTCAGAGTGACTTAGAGACAGAGTGTAGATAGTTATTTCTTTTTTGACAAATATATGGTTGAAAACACCTGAGGACCCTGTGAAGTACCATGTTTAAATATTTTTTATTTTTATCCTGTTTTTCAGCTAATATAATATGCCAAAGCAGCTTACATAAAAATCCAATCAAAACTGCAATTCTGTGGGTGCCAGAAGTAAAGCTTATTGATGGTTTTTTTTACCTTTTAAAAATGAATTTCTTCTGAAACTTACAAACAAGGAGCCACTGTAAAGAAGGCCCTGTACAAAGTGGCTACTCACCAAATTTCTTAATGTCGGCAAAATTCATTATCTTATTGATTCTACATGGTGGTTGTTCATATAACTCCATATCTCTAATAAGATTGGAAGTTTTAAGTTGTTGTTGTTTTGAAAAGTGCAATCAGTCAATGTTTTGTAATATAATAATGATAGCTCTAATTAATGCATTTAGGAAATTTAGTATCTGATATTTGTACTAGAAGATGGAGGAGCATGTTGTTTCACTTCTAATGAAAATTCAGACCAGAATGTTGTTACTGTTCTATTGCATTGTTTATGGGTTGACAGAAGAACAGATCTTACATTTTTGCAACAAGAAGAATTTTGGAGAAAACTTGCATATTGCTTTTGAATGTATCCTACCCAAACTTAAACCATTATATCCTGAAGAACATTGCATTTTGAATTAAAATGAAAGACAAAATTATTTATTCCTTTTTAATTTACCAGTTAAATCAAACCCAAATTAAAAGATTATATAACATTCCTAAAAAATAATTTTTTAAACTAAACTCTGCCTAACTTGCTGTTTTGATAGTCAAGTTAGCATTTAAACTCAGATACCAAATAGGTAACTTTCTGACTCTTTCAATAAGCCCCCCCCCACTGCACACTTCTTCTAAATTACATTAGTTAAAAACAACTTCAAATTCTGTTTCCAAAGAGTATGTTTCCTAAAAATGCAGTTCCCTGTAATTCTTGAATCATTCATCTATGTGTATTTTGTCAAGTTCCTACAGTTATTGTTTTACCATAGCTGCTTCTAGAAGCACTGTAGGGGTTTCAGTTAATCAGCTCTTTGTGTGCATCAGACTATGCAAATTTATCACATCAGACTGTTTAGCAGCATATGGGAAACTGGTATACAAGGTTCATTGTCTTTTAGCACCGCCTCTAATTTAGAATAGTTTTAATTAAGAAGCTAATCAACTTTGCTTACGTGTTATTTATCTGTTAAAAGTTTAAATCAGTTCACGTTTATGTCAAATGGGATACAGGGGGTGATATGATAGATTTGCAAACAAGTCAAACAGAAAGCAACATTGAATGGTATGATTTTGTAATTTTGTATGTTTGGCTGAAGAGAATCACTGACAACATCCATGTGTCATTTGCTGTCCTTTTTTATTTATAGTACTGTACAGTCTTTGGTTATTTAGCTGTAGCAACAAAGTGGATCCCTCTGTGCTCTTCCACCATTCTTAATTAACAAGGGGGGGCAGATTATTCAGTTTTGTTTATCAGTCATTGAAAAGACCTAGTAATGATTGATAGATGAATATTTTAAATATGGAGTTAAATGTACTTTCATGTGTTTTGAAATCTCAGTGGTAGAACTGTAACTTACTCTGCCATAAGTACATGTTGCAGCTGTGGTGGAAGATATAGAGTAGTGATCAAAAATCCTAACTGGTAATGTCTAAATATGTAGAACAGGACTCTTGGTCATAATGTCATATTCCATTGTTAATCAATCCAGCAGGAGCACATGGAGTATTGCATCTGTTGCTTTGGATCCTGGCTTGTACTCTTTTAATTGTAGAATTATCTGTTCTCAGAGTTTTGCCATTATGAAAGACATTTTAGGGATATAATTTTGTTCCTACTACTAGACAGGTTTGATGGCCAAGCACTGTGGACTTCAACAGCATTTCAGCAATAAAGGATAATTCCTTTGACTATGCATGTCACAAAGCATTAATCAACCTCAGTGTATTAATAAAAACGTAACAGATATATGGTTCCATTCAAATTCTAAACTGGCTTCTCCTTACCTTGCAACTGTTATCCTTGTCATAAGTGTATTTCCATAAATTGCAATGTGTACATTTGAAGATTTAAGATCCATACAATTGGCTTTACCAAATTAATTTAAATGAATTAGATATTTTGAATATTTGCACACTATATGGAAGCCTCCCTGAGAAAGCAACCACATATCATAGTTATAGGGTAATATTTAAATGATCTACCTAGAGCCCAATCTGATTATATAAACACAAAAACCACATTTTTAATTAAAAATTCCACCAAATGAAGAATGCTATTCATAATCTATTTATTTTTATCAAAATATTCTAACAAAATTTAAATTTGGATTTTACCATTTCCTTTTTTTAATTATGTGCTTTTCCTCAGTTCTCCACTAAAATACTTTGTAGTAAAAAAACTGTCAACAGTTGGTGATACCTAATATCTTTATTTTAAAATATTTTTATGTGAACTGTGGTTGCTCTTTATTTTAAAAAAAGTTTCTTGTAAAATAGAACAGGACAGGTGCATTCAGTCAAAACCAAGAGCCTGCCTAAATTACCATTTAACATTATGCAGATACAATAGTAAATAAATTGGTGACTATCATACTGATAAATCAAACTTTGGAAAACTTCATTTTTGGATTAGCGCTCCAAAATAATTCCTGCAAAACTACAACAATTTGTCCTGAAAAAGTAACTTTTCTGAGTTCTGATGTTAAATTAAAGATAACATTGTGCATCTGTGTCTTGAAGGACTGGATAAGAGCAGCAAAAAGCAGCATGTAAACTACTATTAATCTTAACTGATTAATCTTAATCTGCTCATTTTAATTTAACTATTAATCTTAACTATTTTATAATGCAACTGTGGTGCTCAGTGTGAGAGTTTAGCACAAGGATTTTCCCTTTATTTTCATTATGCTGTAAATGATTCAAATAATTGAGCCTGCTGTTTAGGGAAAAGTAACTTTTCCAAGACTATATTAGATGAGAGACTATCCTTTCCAGAAGAACTCAATGCAAAGGCATGTGAAAGGTCAATTTACCTAGAGACTCTACTACACCTCAAATTTAAATTCTGCTAGGAAATCATAAAAAACAAACTACATAGTTCTAAATCTGGTGATCTTTTCTAACTATGTTTTGTAATATAGAAAAATTGGACTATCTTGTACTCAATGAAAAACTCACATTGTTTGCATTTCAATGTTTGCTTAATTTATTATAATGGAATTAATGACATTGGACAGTGCTATCTTATGTATATCTTTTTTGAAATAAACCCCTATGGATTTTACTGAATTGGTGTTAGATAAAGTATACTTATGCTACCAAGAGTTTTGAACAGCTAAATGAAATGTACACTAAAATATGATTTACATGTACAGTACATAAAAATAAGGACTACATTTAAAATGACAGATGGTTACCTCTGTGTGTATTCTAATAATCATATGTTAACTCATAGAGTAAGTCTAAAAACATAGCTCTGCAATTACTTATTCAACAGTTTCCTGTTTCTAGAATTAAAGGAAAAGAGAGTGATTTTAAATAACATTAAATATATTGATATTAAATATTCTGAATTTTTGACAGAAACATCATAAGCTAGTTTATTATAAGGTGTAATTATAGCTTAAAATAATATAGTTTCTGTTTTGTTTTTAAATTTCTGATGATTTTTAATTTTGACGTTTTTAGATTGAGTGTTTAGGGTTTGTTTTGCTTTTATAGGATGTAAGCCGCTCAGAGTCGGGTCCTCCCGATTGGGGCGGGGTATCAAATTTTAATAAATAAATAAATAAATAAATAAATAGTTAGTTCTAAGTGTGCTGGGTTGAAAAAGGTTTTTATGTGTAACATTGTCTTCAATTCTATAGAGATTAAGGATATTTATACCAGCCCCCTCTCTCCCATACCTATTAAGCCTTTTAAAGACTATTGTTTGAATCAAGAATTTTGACTTATTTTTGAAAACAGGAACTTTCACATTGCCTGGTAAGGGTAATGTAGTGTCCCGTCCCCCCCATACCAAAACTGTCTAAATATTTTGTTTTAACATCTAATCTCATTATGCTTTCTTTGTGTTTAACTTGTATTAAAATCTGTCAGCTATGACTGGTCTCATAAGCACAGTCAGCGGACCAGAATAAGTTAATTATTTACTTGTGTCACTAGTGCTCTTCATCTAATGAAATGCACAGCTGTGTTAGATCTGCAGTTGGACGTCTCGATCCCATTGTTATACAAGTCAGCAAAGGGTAGAAGCTGCTATGATGGAGAGGCCTCGGTTCTTTCTGCTGTTCTGCCTTTCTGTGTCGATTTCATGGATCTTTTATCATTCACTTTCACACAAAACAAACAACACAGTGGCTGTCTGCTATGGGAACTGTCTTGGCATATGAAAAGGCTTCGGCCCCTAAAGTAATTTTTAGTTAGCACAGATTTAATTTTAGACTTACAGGTGCCCTTTCGTCCCAAGTACAACCACACACACTCTTAGTAAGAAAATATATAAATTTGGCCAGACCGATGATTTATGTAATGTGTTTGCATCCCAGTCATATGGTGTGATATGATAAAACCTATATGATATTTTAGTCTTTATATAAATACAGTATTATATACTAAACTTACTGCCCTTTTTCATATAGGAGAAATTTACTAAAATGTTTTTTAATAGATCTAGTACTTTTATCAGAGGACTTGGCTTATTGTGGTTTGAGGAGGGTTTTAAGAATCACTACTTTTAAAATACTGTATGCAGAAATTCCTATTTTCAATCACTGTAACTCCCTTCTGTCCTGTTCTAGGCTAGCATAGCCTACCTGTTCTCTACCATCCCATGCATCCATTCCCAGTTTTTTTAAAATTGAGTAATTTTCTTCTGTACAAATAGGTATAGCACTGTCTCCTCTTCATGTTTATTACAACTATGAAAGCAGCTGGTTGACTAAATTGATTTTAGAGTGTCTTGTTGGTTCAGTCACTTTAGACCAAGACTGTTAGCTCCTGTTATTCAGTGATTATGAAATATTGCATACATTTTAATATACAAATGTAGAAGTGTTCTGAGGACAGTCCAATATTTTGAAGCATTTGATTGGAGCATTTGTCAATGCATTTTTGTTCATACCATTCTACATAATTTAGTATTGTAGAGTTGCCCACCTTTCACAGGAAAAAAAATAATGAAACCCTTTTTTATGGTTATACGTATACCCTTTCTGGTAAGTATAGGTGATTTTTAGTATAGGACTATAACAGAATCATAGAATAATGGAGTTGGGAATGGCCTATAAGGCCATTGGGTCCAACCCTCTGCTCAGTGCAGAAAGTATATCTTATCAGTGGTTGTTCGGTTTCCTCTTGAATGCCTTCAGCATTGGAACAGTCACCACCATTTTCATACTATTCTAACATTTTGGTCATCTTTGATGCATCTCTCTGAACTTGGACTAATATAGTCAAATAATGCTGGAGTTCTAGGTTATTAAGAAGTGATACTGAATGATGGTGGATTTCCTTATATTTTCTCTAAGTTCTAATCCTTTGTCTTATGGTGAGAGTGAATCCTCCAGAATAAAACACAACTTCGGGTGAGTGGCTCCAGAAAGTTCTTCTACAGTAGCTTTCCCCAGCCTGGAATGTTCTACATGTCATGGCTACAAGCCACAGATTTGTTTTTTTGTAATTGCAAAACATCAAATTTATTTTAATAGCCTAATCTTAAATTTAATGTAACTAGTGTCGATAATAGCCTTATTAATACCAATATAGTAAAACAGTTATACCTTTGAGGAAGCTATATTAATAGGATTGCCTAACAAAGTCTTGCCCAGGCATAGGTCACTCGAAAGTAACTTGGACAGCATAAATACTGCAATGGTTGAAATTGTTGTGTAATATGTTTGAAATATATTCTGTATTTTAGGTGTTTGTGGACTAATCGTGCCTCAAGAGGATATGCCATTTTGCGATACAGGAATCTGTCCTGATATTATTATGAATCCCCATGGCTTTCCATCACGTATGACGGTTTGTAGTGCCATACATGTATGATAGTATTCCACCTTAATGCATTTTCAACTGTTCGAGAATTAATTACCTGTTTATGTAGCACTGCTTTTCTATGAATAATGTTTTCATATTCTGCCTTGTTCTTTATAAGGTACAATAAGATGGTAGTTATATGTATTGAAATGCTATGCTCTCTTGCAGTGATAGAAGATGAGTCGACTAATAATCCACTGCCATCCATGTTTCATGTGTCTTAGGTATATCATGAAACAGCTAGGAAATAAAATGGCTTTGAACTGTGACTTGTGAGCCTCAGCAGAATAGACAATGCTGCGTGTTGTGGGGTCAGCTGCATACTATGCATAGGTCCTATGTAACTCTTCCAGATTTGTTATCCTCCAGTGTAGATTCTAGAAGTGCAGTAATACTTTAAGATAAAATGTATACGTCCCATGCTTCCTTTGTATTTTCAAAGAAAAATGGAAACAACTTTTTGACTCTGCTGTTGTTCTGCCAAAATTCAATGGTAGAAGGGAGCGGCCTCTGGTGAGTTTCAGGGAATTCCACAGGTAATTGCTCACCTTTGCTGTACAAATGTCACAGTAGGACACATAAGGTGACAACAAAAAGATAGTGCTATCTGGTTATAATACAGGTTCTGCATATAAGAAGACAGAGTAATTTGGAGATTTCTAACTGAAACCAAAAGAGCTACTTGTGGTAGGTGCATGGACTAGGGCAGTGATGGCCATCCTTGTCTCTCCAGGTGTTCTTGAACTTCAATTCCCAAAAGCCCTGATCAATAGGAGTGTTGATTTAGGCTTCTGGCAATTGAAGTCAAGGAACACCTGGAGTGCCAAAGCTGACCATCACTGGACTAGGGTAAACCGAGTGAGCTATTTTATTCTCTCCCCACTCCCTGTGAACATCACTTTCTCTTCTCATATCGCAAACTGCTATTTGAAAATCTCTTCACAAAGCATCGGATCAGGGAGAGAGGGTTAATATTCAAGAGCTAGTTGCCTTTTTTTCCTACGCATCACTTATTATCCACTTAGTTTTGCTTATCCTTGTTTGTATTTTTAAATAGAGTAGTCAAACAATTAAAATATTTTAAAAGAGCTCTCTATTTTCTGTTGGACAGGTAGGAAAACTAATTGAGCTCCTGGCAGGAAAAGCAGGTGTCCTGGATGGTAGATTTCACTATGGAACAGCATTTGGAGGCAGTAAAGTAAAGGATGTATGTGAAGATCTCATTCGTTGTGGCTATAATTACTTGGGGAAGGACTATGTAACATCTGGCATTACTGGGTAAGTGACAACTGGAGTATATGTTTCTCCGTTCTTAATGCAGTCTTTTTGTTTAATTTGTGATAGTATGGTTAATGATGGATAATTTGAGAAGTATGTTGGGGGGGGGGTTAAACCTTCCTTGCATGAAACAGAATTTAACTGTGAACTTCTGCTTTTTAAAAAATGTTTTGAACAGATTTTGGCAGAGGTTTTGTGTGCACTTACAATAAAATTAGCAACCTTACACTGAATACAGTAGTGCAAGTTATGGTTGTGAAAGCAGGTGCTCTTCAATTGTGACTTTTTCTGAGCGGCTTTTGTCGATTATGGAGTCAGTCTGGCATAGCTGCTTGATCTGTTAACTTCCTGCTGTGTTGATCTTCCTGTCTTCAGAGATGGGGAGTTCAAAGGAATATGAGATGGCTTAAGAACAGGACAAGGCCATATGGCCCTACATGCCTGTGTTTTTAAAATGTATCTTAATCCTACCTTTCTGTTTCTTTCCTTGTTCCTTCCCTCTGCTTTCAATGGACCAACCTATTCTGGTCCACTAACTTCTTCCATCTGTTTGATTTATAAACCTTTTATAAACTAGACTTTGTATTACTTTCAGTCTGTTTTGCTATCTGTAGTAAGGATGGGGAAAATAATTTTGAATAACTTTGTAAGTATGGCTCCTTTCAAGAAATTTGTCAGAGGGTGAAAATGTTTTCTCATGTCCAGCAATTTCACATTCCCATACATAACCTCAGACTTTTATGGTAGTTAATTAAGACAGATCCTAAGTGAAAATACTTTAAAGACACTCCCTGTCTATATGAAAAAAGAAAACATGGAAAATGTAGACCATGCAACAAAATATTCAGGGCTTTTTCATAAGAAAAGAATAATCTGCCCAGTGGTAAATTAATGTGGTTTCGCAGTGAGGCTTGCACAATATCTTAGGAAATATATGAAATAGAAGTATAAATGGGAATAATGATTTAAACAGTTGGTTTAAATCAGCTTCATTTGCTGGATCTTCACTTAAATCAGTCCATCATATAGTTGAAGGATAATATTTTATGCCTTAACCAAAAAGAGTTTTGACACCACCACCCCAGTAGCGTAGCATGGGTTTCAGCTGCCTGGGGCGTTAGTCAAATTTGCTGCCCCCATGCCCGCTCCTGCTAGGGCTTTTGGGAATTGTAGTCCAAGAAGACCCATATGCCCAAAAAGTGCCGCCCAGGGCGGGGAGGCCACGCTACGCTACTGCTCTCCCCACCCTTAAAAAAAGCTTGTGCATAAGGTAGTATAAGATTCTTGGTTGATTTTGCCTTTGGAACCATAAATTAAACTCTCTGAAAGAAACTAAGTTGACTTTCTTCTTCCTCAGGGAGCCCTTGGAAGCCTATATCTATTTTGGACCAGTCTATTATCAGAAGCTGAAACACATGGTGTTGGATAAGATGCATGCAAGAGCCCGAGGACCCAGAGCAGTCCTAACCAGGTATGGCAGAAACAGGAATCTAGAGGCTCCCCCAAGTTACAATCTGCTATCTACCTAAGTTTAGGTTTCATACCAATTCCATATTCCAATTGGCATGCCTTTGCATAAGTTTTCCTAAAGGGACAAAGAGCTCCCAATTCTAACTCTGGGTTGAATGATGTGATCAGTTATGCAGAAGCTATAGGGCTGTTGGTGAACCTTGGCACTCCAGGTGTTCTTGAACTTCAGTTCCCAGAAGCCCAAGTCTCTACTGCGTATGTGCAGTAAACCCATTAATGTGGATTCACAGAGACTTGGGCTTCTGGGAAATGAAGTTCAAGAACATCTGAAGTGCCAGGGTTCACCACCACTGCTATAGGGCAATTTTGTTGTTTTCTTAACTTTAATATCTGGCACATCCTAGAACTCATGTTTATTGCTGTGTGTGTATATGTGCACATATGTGTATATGTTGTGTTCCAATCTGTTCCAAACCCAACAGATCTGAAATGGGATACAATCAGTAAAATCACATTAAAAGAATTTCAAGAATTTTAAATGTTTCAAATATGTTTTTAAAAAAAACCCAAGCCTGATTTATTATTGTGTACAAATATTACCTAATGGATAATATGTAACTCCTCTTCTTTTTTTGCTTTTCCTTCTTTCCTCACCAAAAAAACCCTCAGTGAATGGGAATCATGAAGAAACTCATAACTCCTGTTACAGTCGTATGAGCCTACTTTTAATCCTCTTTCCTTGTGGATCATTTTGGCACTCTTGCACACATAACTTGGACTTAAGTTGCTTCTCTAATCACTAGCTTTCTATCAGCAATAGATATTTGTTTAGAGCAGGGATGTTCAAACTATGGCAATTCCAGCTCCAACGCCAATTGATCCGGCCTGTGCTGCTTCCAGAAGCGGAACTAAAATGTGCTGGTGCTAAACACACTTATACAGATGCAGAACACTGCTGCAAATGACACAGCTGTCGTAAACATGTTTACGACAGCCACGGGTCATTTACGGTAGCATTCTGCGCACGCACCGGTGTGTTCGGCATCTGCACATGCGGGTTTTACTTCTGCTTCCGGGTGGGAGGAACCACATGACTGGCATGCTTGAGTACATGACTGACCTGCGGCCCAAAAAGTTTGGGGATCTCTGGTTTAGCGTTTCTGCTTGAAGGGACCTAACCAATATTAAACTTTACAACACAGCAATTTGATTCTATGTAGGGAGTAAGTAACATCCTGAATGAATGTATATTTGTTTGAAAGGCAACCTACAGAAGGACGATCTCGGGATGGAGGCTTACGTCTGGGAGAAATGGAACGAGATTGCCTTATTGGCTATGGAGCAAGCATGCTTTTGCTGGAAAGACTTATGATTTCAAGTGACGCATTTGAAGTAGATGTATGTGGCCAGTGTGGATTGTTAGGCTATTCTGGATGGTAAGCATTTTTTTTCTTTTAAAAAAATGCTTTTTTGGGGTTTAATCATAAACCTTTGTATCTGTGTCTATGATCTTTATTTTTATTTTTTTAGTTAAGCTAAAACATTTTCTCAACTTGCAAATGAACTTATACATAGTTGTATGTACAGTGGTACCTCGCATAACGAACGCATCGTATAGAGAAAAATTCTCATAATGAAGTGTTTGTTATGCAATGGCGATACCCCGCATAACAGGGAGGGGAAATCATTATGCAGGTGTTTTGGTAACCGGGGTATACCTGCTTAATGGGAACCCTGGGTAACAATATGCAAGCCATCCCATAGGGAACCACATAATAGGAAAAAACCCCACATAACAGAAAAAACTGAGCTTTTTCGTTATGCGGGGTTCTACTGTATCTGCATATTTAATTGTATCTACATAACTCACTGCATTGCGATTTCACTCGTATATTCTTCCAGTTTCACTTGTATTAAAATGATCCTACTAATGAGGAACAGGAATCAAGGAATCTCTTTACAACGTCTTTTTAAAAATAATTTCTTCCAGTATTGATGTGATGTCTGTCTTTTTGTTATGAAGCCAGTCTGAAAGATTATTTAAAGTCCTTCTCCTGGGGCTTTAGTTAAGTTTTTTTAGTTCCTGTAGAGCTGCTGGATTATGTCTTTACAGGACAAAAATAATGTAAAAAGGCAACTGGACTCTCCCCTGTGTTCTTGGCAGATTATCTAGTTCTCTGGAGATTTTCCAGCCCTTTAGTTAAAAAAAAAACCCACTGTCTAAACGTTGGCAAACAAAAAGTGTTCATCAGCTGAGTATAGGAATTGAGACAAAGATGTGGTTGCATGTATCACCCATGTTACAAATGGCTAACTTATCACAGTGTTTTCAGAAGAGAGAAGACCAGCTGTGTCAATGTCCTTTTCTCATCTAAGATCCAAATTAGACCACACTGAAAAGGCTGGCAAAAGAACTTTGCAAAACTGTACCTTTTGTTCAGTTCCTTTGAGTCACACAGAGCAAAAGTAAAGAAGAAGGATGTAATAAAGATTTGTGAGGGAAAGAAGTAGACTCCCAACCCCCACCCTGGGACCCTTTTTATCCCAAACATTGGCTTGTACAATCAAATCGCCTTTACCTGTTTGCTGTGTTTTGTTTCTGTTTTTGTTTCTGTTTTGTTCTTGTTGTTTTGCTTCTATGTTTATGTTGTGAATTCTTCAACCTTCTCCAAAATTTCGAAAGATTTGCGGAGTGTTCTTTGTACTGGGCAAAGGCCCGACTCCTATTGTTTTGCATTTGCCAGAAGAAAATTATTCAGTCTCTAATCTTTATAAATCTTTATAAATTACAATTTGTCAAGTAGAAGCAAAATCATTAGCTCACTGGTAGAGAATATCTGTGGAAATCTTAACTGCTGAAGGGAAGGGAATCTGCAGTACAATACAGTGGTACCTCATAATGCATAATGCGTTCCACGGGATTGCTCTTTAAGCGAGTTTGCTCTTTAAGTGAAACACCATTGTAAGTGACCAATTGTGACTTCTGGTGAGGGGGATTGTGAACCCCGATTTAGTTGTTAAGCAAATTTTTAATTGGTTTTAGTTGTTAAGCGAGGCGACCAGTCAGAGAAAATTCTGCTCTTTAAGTGAGTTAGTCTCTAAGCGAGGTGCTCTTTATGCAAGGTTTTACTGTACTGGGAAACAGTACAGCTTCCTTAAGGGATAGGAAAAACTATTTGCTGTAAGAAAAGGTCTTACACATAAATGAGGAAAAGCAAACACAAAGGCAATAGTAGTAATTGGGAAATTAACCTGAAAGAGGACAAGTAAGGCAAGGAAGTTAAGAATCCATAAGTGGCTGAAAAGAGGACAAATTGTTTATCAGTCCCCCAGTTTCTCAAATTACTCTGCACCTCAAGAAGGTATGAATATGTGATAAGCTACCAGTCAACTGTGGTGGCTTAGTGGTTAAGATGCTGAACTTAATGACTGGAAGATCAGCAGTTCGAGACTCAAGTACTGCACAACAGAGAGATCTCCTATCTCTGTCCCTTCTCTTGCCAACCTAGCAGTTAGAAAGCAAGAAATTGCAAGTAAATAAATAAGTACCACTTTGGTGGAAAGCTAAACAGCGTTCCATGCACTCAGGTGTCTAGGCATGCCTGCGACATGTTCATGGAAATGTCTGCAAACGCAGACAGCGCTGGCTCTTTGGCTATACACAGAGATGAGCACTGAGCCCTAGAGTCACTACAACTGGCTTTCAAGCAAGGGCGACCTTTGCCTTACCAGTCAATACTCTTCAAAGATAAACTTCTGTGCCCTCTACACCTTCTAGGACGGTTTAAGGCCATAGTTCTCTCCTCATCTTTCTTGAGGAATACTCTTCCACAATTTCTCCTATCCCATCACCTTGCAAAATCACAAAGTCTAGCATCCTACAGGGCTGGAATTCTTGAAAGATCTGGACCAGCCAACCCTCTAAAGGCCTCATAGTTGCAGGCCTTTGCTGGGACAAAAGCCTTTCTGGTGATGAAAGACTAGTTACTTGCTTCACTGTACTGTCCAGGGTCCTGACATCTGTTTACCTTGATTTGACATGGCTGCTTTGGATCTGATCCTGCTTTACTGTACTTGGCTCCTCCACCTGAAATGGAATCATCCTCAATTAGGACTTCTGTTTTAGACTATCTCCCCCGACACCTGGCATCTTGCTAAGCCAGAACATGAGACTGCAGACTAGGAATACAGGAATCTAATATGTAGAGGTGTACCTGGGTACTGGGCAAAATAATTGGAGAAAAATGGCAGCAGCTCTTTTTACTTCGGTAGCAACCCATCCATATATTGTGATTTCTGTGATTTTTGCAGTTTCTAGGGTTAGGGTTGCATTTTGGGGAACTGTTGACAACAAAGAAACAGAAATCCACATTTCATATCAAAAATGATACCATATAAGCAAAGTAAAATTTAATAGACAAACTCGTATTACACAGCTATGCCAGCGAAAGGAAAAGGAAAATGGCATAATTCACAGGGACAAATTCCTAGCTAATTAACAGGTTCCTGCTTGGATCTTTGTCCACCAAGTCACTTAACTAGCTCACAATGAGGAATGCAAGGAGAGACTTGTTCGCTGGTGATAATTTGTGTCTTCAATTACACCATATCCCTTCTACTAGCATAGAATATTATTAGTAAATAGTTTGAATATCATATATGTTTTTTTAAAGTGAAATAACACACTAAACCCTTCAACTTCATTTTTTTAAATCTATGGTTATTTGTAGTAGATAATTGCAAATAGACATGAATAGGCCATTAAAGTTAGGATTAAACACTGTATGGGTTCATTTATCAAAGTACACAGAGAAATTGGACATGAAAACAGAAAATTTTGAATCCTAGATTAATAATGTGGTTCAATATAGCTGCAGATTGGTTTACTCCCAGCTATGAATGTTTGACAAGGTGTGTTGTGGATAGCAGAACCAATTAACAGAAGGATGAATGGGTAACAGAACTCAGTTAGAGCCAAAAAAAAAAAAACCCTGAATGCTGTGTAAGGGACATGTGTGTAGCTATGAAGGATCCACAAATGCTGTCCCCTGAACTTTTGATCTTGAAGCCTCATGTAGAAATTACCTTTTGTGCATACAGACATATATATCCATGACAATAGTGACCAGAAAGCTGATCTTAAATTCTGAGCTAGTGATTTTGTCAAATAGATCATAGAGTGCATTTCATGAATTTTTTTGCTAGTGGTTAAGAATGATTGGTGATTCATTAATTATGTGGAACTACTAGTGTTGCTCTGGCCACAGTGCAGTTTAAATGAGGAGAGAAAACATCTCAAGAATGACATCTGAGAATTGAGTTTGTAGAAATTTCACAGAAGTTGGGGTTCTTCAATATAAAAGCTGTAGTAATGTTTAATGAATGTAATTCAGGTCTTACAGTGTCTGTTGAGGGAGCATAACCTATAATTGGACATCTTATCCAGTTATTAGGTGATTATGTGCTTTCTCTGTCAACAGTGGGAGCCAAGCAGCCCTTTAATGAGCAACACAATAGAAACTAGGCAATTACATCAGCACCAAAGCTTTGACATGGACTTTGCCAATAATTCCAGTGTTGGTGAAGAATTGCTATATCAACAAACCTGTTGCAGCACGGAGCTCTGAAAACTACGCAAAGACAGAAAGAGAAAATGTCTGTTTGATTTGTATCTGTGCCTAAGAGTGGTAAACAAGATGGCATTGCTAGTGCAGTTTAACACGGAATGATTAATTTCAGTTGAACTAGGATTGGGATACTCCAGAGAGGAGGAAAACTTTGTCCAAAACAGTCCAATAAGTAGAGAGCTGTACAGTCCAAAATCAGATGGATCTTTTTTTATTCATAATTGTCACCAGTTGCTGGATTTACTGTCTCTGTTGCTTTCCTAAGGGTATGCTCCATGTACAGAGCAAGTTATAGATAAGCTCTTCAGAATGGCACAATTGTTTGGAACATCACATTACAAGAGTTTAAGATTCTATGTTCAGAGAAAAATAGCAATAGCAATTACACTTATGTCTATTAAATTGTTGCCACAAAATCCTAATGACTTTATCTAAGTGGAATATTAATTTCAGAAATTTGTAACTTACCTGAATCTTTGTGAAACCTTGCCTCAGCTGTTTAATTCCTCAATTTTATTGTATCTAAGCCTATAGAAGATAAAAGGTCTAAAAACCTGGCTAGCACAGCAGGTGTGGGGTGTTGCCGGTGGGGCAGCCCCCCCCCCCCGGCTTATATGAAGGCCGTTCAGGTTTTTAGTTTTCAGTTTTTAATTTAATGTGGCTGTTGGGGAGCGTATTTTAACAGTTTTAAACGTTAAATGTTTCTGTGATTGTATTGTCATGGGGATGTTTTATATCTGAAAGTTTTTATGGTGATTGTGAGCCGCCTGGAGTCGCTTTAGCGAGGGGGCATCAATAGAAATCTAATTAAATAAATAAAGAGAGGAAAGAATGTGAGAATAAACATCATTTCCCCTTTTATCTTGTATTTACCACACTATCATTTGGCTTTGTATGAAATTATAGTTAACAAACTTCATAAGGATGAAATATGCTGCCATACCCTGTAAAATCATGATGCATATAAAAAGCACTATATAAAACAGCAGCAAAATAGGAAAGGGTCTTGAATGTAACACAGGCCCAGGTGTCTTTTTCCTGATCCTCCACATATATGAACTTCTTTAGTACCAGGGCGTAGAGGTATTTAAAGCTAATCTTGGAGTCTAGTTTAATATTAGCATCTTCCTGTTCAGTTTTGGGCCTGGCATTTTGCAGCCAAGTTCAGGATTTGACTCGGGAGGGGCATGATGGCTGACATTTATTCTATCATTCAGACTTGCTTTTGTTACATGCTCTGGAGAAAAGAGCAGCTACCAGTTACAGTAAAACCTCGGATAACGTTAAAACCTGGTTCCACAAGTCTTGGTGTTATCCGATTTTTAGTGTTATCCGATGCATGTTAAAATCCTATGGGATCCATAGAGATACATTGTAACCACACAGGCTTTAGCGGTTGTTATCCGATGCATCCCATAGGATCTTAATGTTATCCGATGCAATTCTCCCCCCCAGATTGCTTAATGTTATGCGATTTTAGTGTTATCCGATACTAATGTTATCCGAGGTATTACTGTACTTCTAACTAACACTCTAAGATTATCCTTCAGGCTACCTTCACGCATCTGATCACTCAAGTGTCCCATGCAGTTTTTTTTGGGGGGGATAGGCTACAAACTGCTGCCATCAATGACACAGACACCCTGAGTTTGTTCAGACACCTCCCAGATTGGGGTTGTAACACAACTAAGAGAACTGTTATTCTGGAGGTAGTTTAGAACAGGGATGCCCAAATAACAGCCTACGGCCTTGATCCGGCCCCCGATGCCAATTCATCCAGCCCACAATGCCCTCATTGTTCTCAGAAGTGGAAGTAAAACACGCCCCTACAGGAGCATTTTACTTCCACTTCTGGGAACAACGAGGATGTTGTGGACCAGATGAATGGGCATCATGGGCCAGATCCAGCCCATGGGCCATAGTGATGAGCCTTCTGAACCGCGTGACCAGCCCACGGCCGGAAAAGTTTGGGCACCCCTGGTTTAGATGTTTACTACCAGTTTAAGTATTCCTTTTCTAGAGTGAGATGAGAGCAGACCTTAAGCTCATGAGCTTCCTTTCTATGCCACTCCTGTTTGCAACAGTATATATGGAAGTGAACAGATGAGCAAGATGTTTCCTGCAGTTCTTTTACTCAGATCCCTAATGGCTGTGGGACAAAGATCCTAAACTGATGTGGCTGGTCCTAATGAAGCCATTGGGCAGTTGAATTAGTGGGCTCTGCTTCCTGGCATTTCTCAGGAAAACCTGCTAATTGTTGTTGTGTGTGCGTGCATATTTAACGTATTGTTGCACCAGCGGGTACAGGTTGGGCCATTCATTCAGCTCACAAATTAGAGGGGAATCTCATTCTTTACCTCTACATTGGAACATCACAATTAACATTTCTCTACCATTGACTGGGTGTTTCCTTGGCAATACTGGGCGGCTAGTTTCAGAGGCTTTGGAGAGCAGTTAAGTGAGCTTCTATGTCAGCAAATCAGTTTGCATTAAACCTCTACCAGAGATTTGTCAATAGTGGAAATGAGGAGGGAAAGGGGGGAATGCATTGTGCAAAATGTTCCTACTTCGTAGTCAAAACCTGGCCTGCTAATAAATAACACTGTACTTTTTTGTATTGGGGAAAGACTTTTATAAATCTTTTTAACTATAATGAGCTCCTATCAAAAGACCTAATTGCCTTGATGTTGTTGCGTGCCATCAAGTTGCCCATGACTTATGTCAACCCTATGAATCGGTGATCTCCAAAGTGTTCTCAACTGCACTACTCAGCTATTGTAAAATAAAGGCTATGGCTTCCTTTAGGGAGTTAATCCATCTCATACTTGGTCTTCCTTGTTTCCTGCTGCCTTCACCTGTCCCATCATTATTTTACAAATACTGTAATCTTGTAATGATGGTCAAAAAATTACATTGTCTCCTCCCCCCCTCCCCCCGTTTCAGAACTATTTGCCTAAACGTCAATACAAGATATTAAAGAAATGAATGAAAACTTTTCTTTCGTGTTAACAGACATGTATGCTGACCTATTTCTCCTCTTTTCCCTAGGTGCCATTACTGCAAGTCTTCATGTCATGTGTCTTCCCTGCGCATACCGTATGCCTGTAAACTTTTATTCCAAGAACTCCAATCTATGAACATTATACCCAGATTAAAATTGGCCAAGTACAATGAATAAATGACGGAGGAGTAAAGAGACAAAATGACAAGCGGAAACGTAATCGGAAAGAGCTTAAGTGACAATGGAACGGCTAAAACCAAATAGGCCTCTAATTCCTTATTGGTTTTCTCTTCCCTCTTTCACTGAGAGACAATGCTCAAGAGAACATTAGAAGCCACGGCCACAAAGACTCAAGCTGTGTTTATCTGTGGCATAAGTTAGGTGCCCCCATTCACCAAGGTTCTGCCACTGTGCAACCCCGACTTCCCCTTGAAATGCAGGGAAGCACTGAAGATCAACCATGCTTAGTGGAGTTTTTTTCCTTGATCAACAAACCACTTAAATATGTGCATATATTAAGACTGCTAATGTACTGAACTCAGTGGGGTTTCAAGGAACAGTTTTGTATAGCCTAAGCTGATATAGTTTTACCTTTGGCTATCTGTACTTGCTTGTGTTTTATTTTTATTTTTTTAATATTATGGATTAGTGGGAAAACAAATTTAAAATGTTGTGTACATTTGCTGATTTTTGAGAAAATCACCTAACACTGCTTTAAGCTGTGGTATCAATATTCAAAGTCCTGCTCATTTTAAAATGTGGATCAGCAGTCATGGTCAAATCTAAAACCCAAGCACACAGAACAGTGATACTGTACCTTCATTAACCTCCTCTCCTAAAAAGGGACACAAACACAAAGTTGCAGGTCTTATATACAGAAACCTCAAAAGCATGGTGAAAGAAGATGAGGAAAGAGAATAGACAAAAAAAGAACTTAATAACATTTTTAAACAAAAAGAGAAAACCTGGCATTTTAAAGACTAATGGATTTATTTCAGTGTGAATTTTCATGGATCAGAATCCATTTTGTCAGACACAAGGAATGTAAATACATGTCCTCTACATTTCTACATATTCACATAACCAGGAGGGTTCTAGATAAAAGTGACAATGGGATGGACTATCAAGCTGTTAATTTAGCACGTAACCCTAGCCAGGGTGATGAGCTGCATTCCTGGTAGACCTGGCTATCACAGGAATGCCGAAAGTTGTTTCTAGGGCAGAAATCAGAGACTGTCAAAGGAGAGAACTATTTTATGTCATAAGATATGACATAAAACTGAATTAGTAATATGCATAGTGTGTAGAGAAGCCTTGATTTCAATCTAAGCCAGTGTTTCCCAAACTTTTGGTTTTGGGGCATCAATTCCCAGAAGCCTAAGTCAGTTCCCCAAAGCACTGATCAGCCAATGTACTGACTTAGGCTTCTGGGAATTGTAGTCCCCTTGTGGGGCCTGGGCCCCATGCTCTAAGTCCTTAGAGATGCATTGGAACTTATGTAAGCATCTAAATAAAGATCAAGCCTTATTGGCACTTTACTGTATATGAATATGCTGTGGCACAAATCTCTACACTGGAAAATATTTGTGTGAAGTCCTATAAGAATAAAATGCTTTTTTAAAGAGAAGAAACATGTAAGGAAAAATTGTACATAGAAGGGCGCTTGGAACATGAGCTACAGTGTGTAACTGTCCGTAAGCTAATGCCAGAAGTCTTCAAGCAACAATGGTAGAATATTCAGAGATACAGAATGGTTAGGCTTCTGTTGTATTGCTTTTCATAGATCACTGATGAAGATGCAATAGTCTGAAGAATTTCTTGTACTAACACAATGAGGGGGGCTAGGCCAAGTTTGCCACATAATTTTTATTTACCACTCCAGTTGTTGTTTTTTTACTTTACACTGCAGTGTCGAGGGAAAGCTTTGTCAGAAATGTTATTCAATGTGAAGGTCACTACAGTGTAAGTCCAGCTGAGATGTTGAATACATTTCACAACTCACCCTAGTCGGTCATTTCTTTGTTGATGCAAGTTCTAACTATCTTATAAATTATTTTCCAAAGTGCTGTCCTGGCTATGCAAGCAGACCCTTTTACTAGTCTTGGTTACTGCATTAGAATAAAGACATGGCTGGAATTCCTGAGTTTAAATTACCATAAATTTAAGGCAAGTTTTCAAAAGAGAAAGGGAGGCAGGGGCTGATGGTAAATATTTGCCCCAGATTGATAATATGCAGAAGTGGTTATTTGTAGATTATGTGTGTGGTTTTTTTTTACATACACACACACACACAGGGTACCAAAAATGTATTAACTATTAACTATAAAATTGTAATAAATATATGCTGATAACAAAAAATGATTACAAGTCACATTTGACTTCTACAATTACAAGAGGTACTCAAAGTGGTTACCATTACCATGCAGACACTTCTGATTACAGTGAATTACTGCTTGAGTAATGTCAACCAGTGCCTACTTATATCGCTGCACATGCCATTTCAGTTCCTTCCCAAAGTATTCCCAGTTTTCTATGGTATACCACATCCTTTAAGCACCCCCCTCCAGTAGTTTTCAAGGGTGTTAAGTCAGAAGAACATTTTGAATTTCAAATACCACTTCAAAATGGTCTTGCACTCCTTGAACAACAACCATGCTTCCACCATTATCGTTGACTGTCCTGCCTATTGCACAGTGACACTAGCCTTCATTCTTATGAGAAAACATCATACTACACATTTCAACTTCAAAAAGTAAGACATAGATAACATCTCTTAAAATGTTTATACATTTTTGTACCCTCTGTACATATAATCCCATAATTTACATCACTGTTCTCTCAACTGAGGTGTTGGGGGCGGGGGGGGGGAGTCATCAATTAAAAAAACACATTAAGGATTGCAAATAATCATGAGGAAGAAAAACTAAATAAGCCCCGAAGATTTGTTGTTGGAAGACCTTATTTAAAGTTTTTTTTAAAAAAAAAAAACATCAAATACTCATTTAATATTAATAGGTTAGATCCATGGTAGCTTTGGAGAATATTAAAACTTCCCCAAAGCCTCCAACTCAGTTAAACTATCTTACAAATTTTAAATGGCAAAGTTTATATATAAGCAAACATTTCTCCACAACTGAGTTGTTTGAAATAGGATTCATGTCTTTGCAACTTATCTCGTGCGAAAGGAGGAATGAAATAATTTAGGAAGTGGATGCCCTACTTTCCTGCAGCACAATAAGGTATAAGGAGAGATGAACTTTGATTTTTTTCCCCGCAAATGTCCAAGCATTCAGATACTGTAAATGAAAATAATATTCTAAGGTTAGGCTTGAAACAACCTTGCTGGTTAGAATTAGATTAAGAAAAGCTGACTTTTCTGCAAATGTGAAGAGTTCAGTTTTTTAAGTGAAATAGGACATTCTTTACTGGTTGCCATTTTCAAGTGCATCATTTCAGCTGTTAAAGATGGACCTACACAAAAAAAGAAGACAGATCTTCCGAACTAGTCGTGTACTAGAGAAAAAAAGTATGACAAAAACGTTGTGATGGGTGATGCACACCATTAGTTAAATGGGGAATGTTTAAAGCCTTTGAATATGATTCCATTTTCAAAGAACACTTTAAGAAGGGAGGAGCCAACTGTAGGCTCTAATCATAACCTCTGTGTCACTGTTTCAGCTAATGAAGATTCAACATGATTAGCACTGCCATTAATACAATACATGCAAAATGATTACAGCAACAAGACATATCACATTTGTTCAGTGAGCTAGTAAATAACACATCTTAATTAAAATATTACATTACTCTCTGTAGTATTCTCCATAGCAAAACGGCAGTCTAGCTCTTATAGAGGTATGTTCAACAGAGTAGCACAACATGTTCACAATTATGAAGATTAAACTATTTTATTCAGGATGGTCAGAAAAGGATGTGTTGGTGCTTTTAAGCTTCCATCACACAATTTCTAGGAAAAATGTAGTCACCTGCCACAGGAGTGACAAACACACAGTTGTTTTTAAAGTAGGAATACCCATTTAGCGATTATAGTAAACACCATATTCTTGTTCCTGACTTAGGTACACAATTGAGGAAGACACTTAGATGAAGATTACTGAACATTATTTTATTTCCAGCATAAATCTTAATCACTGCAATAATTACCTAAAGCAGGCTCAGCAGAAAGTTTAGTATGACTTTGTTAGCTTTCCATCATAACATTGTCTGAGAGTATTCCAGTCAAAATGTTGTCCGTTGTTGGTTGTCCCTTATTCTGACTTGGGGTACAGAAGATTGCAATAAAACAAAGCAAAATATCATGATAATGGAACTGCATCTTCAACTGTTTTGATAGGTATGAACGCAACAGAATATGCTCTTATATTGTGATGGTGGTGTCATTTTGAATACTTAACTTCTCAACACCTAAATCCCAGATTAGTGGCCATGTCTAGATTATCTGGGAGTTGAAATATGAACCAGCTGGGGGATTTCTGATAGTAAGAAACCTACCACCTGCTAAATTTCAACCTGCCTATTAAAGAGCCTTGGCACAAAGAAACCCTCTAATCCAATGTTTCCCAACTTTTGGTTTTGGGACTTTAATTCCCAGAAGCCAAAATCAATTCCCCAAAGCACTGATGAGCCAATATACTGACTTAGGCTTCTGAGAACTGAAGTCTCCAGTGGGACATGGGCCACTGCTCTAATCCAACTGCTTGAGAAAGATGTAAGTCTATATGCATGCTGATATAACCACATGAGGTATACACTGATTTGCCTTCAAAACTCTACATTTCTTTTGAAAACCTATAAGAGATGCTTCATGCTATCTAGGACAGAACTCAGTCTGGCATCCTACAATATACTTTGTTATGGATGTGCCATTAATGTTGATTGGGATATCTTAACATAATCCCATTTTCACTACCCCAACCACCAGAGATTGAAGATGGGAGAAAGGGCAGAGGACTAGCTCTATAATTAGGCAGATTGAGCCAGTTATTTCAGGCAGCGTATGTTAAGGGGCAGGTGGTAATGGCCATGTGATGGAAGTGAACAGAGCAGTGTGAGCTATCTACTCCTTAAACGAACTTGTAAACTGAGGTAAAAGACATTGTTTCACCTCATGTGCTGAAGTAAGAGTCAGCTACCAGGCTGACTGGTTTCCATATATGGAATGAAGAAAGACACCATTTTGATCTTTTGTTCAAGCATCAAAATGTCTTCAGCTGGCCTCAGGTAAGAAACAGTCCACAAACAATGTGAAATTGCATAATACTTTGTACTGCATAGTGTTGAGTCTTTTGTGAGTAAGTCAATTTCCCCTCAGATTTTTTTTTTCTTAGTATAAAAATGTCCATGGTAAAAATTTAAATGCATAATAAGCATATAAATAAGGAAGAAATTTTCTTCCATGGTTAATACAATAGAATTCATATGAGAAACATTCTATAGGTAATTCACTGTAATTTACATGCATGTACACAAACACATAAGACTGTCTGAAAAATCTGAGTGGGGTACTTGACCATACAATTACTACTGCTTCAACCAGTGGTTCCTAACATGGAGCATATGCCCCACAAGGAGACTTCAATTTTCAGAAGCCTAAGTCAGTACATTGGCTGATCAGTGATTTCAGGAATTGACTTAGGCTTCTGGGAATTGAAGTTCAAAAAACAAAGGTTGGGAAACACTGGCTTAAACTCTTCTAGGTTTGAGTGGAACGTCTGGCTCCATTGCATCTCTGCATCATTCCGAGTTGTCTGCACATACATAGGATTTAACCAATCTGTGTGAATTCACAGGTGACCACTTGAAGAACTAGTTACCGGTAAGCAACCTGCCCATCTTTTTTGAAGTGGCTGCTGCATTTCATGCATCAGCCAGGATGTGACCATCAAGCTCTGGTTATGAGTTTTCACCACTTCTAAAATGCTGATTACCAGCTCCCTTACTAGATCTAATGGCAAGGCCAGGCCTTGCTAGACAGTTGTTACCAGTCACAGCTGACAGTAGTAGTCTAAACTGTGAGTAAAAAATAGTATGATCTGGTATAGATCACTTCTTATATGGCCATCATTATGTCTTATACTAGTGATTTATTGCTAGTTTAGACTCTTTTTTTAGGAATGACAAGGTAACTAGCTAGATGATAGGTAGGTAGGCAAATAGAATGAACATGCCTGTATACAGTTTAGAGCAGGTTTTGCAACCTACAGCCCATGGGCTGGACTTGGCCTGCAGCACCATTTCATGTGGCCCACCACCCTCTTTACCACCCAAATATCCGGAAGCAGCAGAAGCACCCCCAAACTTGCAGTAAATGCATCAACAGCATTTTATGGCACCATTTATAGTGGGGGTGACCATGTTCAGCTGTCTTAGGGGGTGTGGTCCAGCCCTTGGTGGGAAAATGTTGAGAACCCCTGGTTTAGAGTAATGCCTAACTAGGGCTCAAAAGAAATCTGTCTAGGAAAATTGGACAGACTAAATCCAAACATATATAATAAAAGGTCAGTATGTGAATACTTGTATCCTATGTTTCCAGTGCTTATCCACCACACAGAACAGTCAAATTGAAATTAACCATAGAATACAATAAACTAAACAAAATTACACATGCATGCACGCATGCATGCATGCACACGCACACATACACACCAAAAGAGAAAGACTTTTCCCTCGCTGTTAGTAACTTTCTTGTGCTAAATACAATCTATGTGAGACGTCTTGCGAAATTTAGGGAAATTTCAGTACAACATGAGCTGTGTCTACTATTATTTCCCATAAGTTCCTCCATATGGAGCCCTGATTAAGTTTTGATCCATTCCCTGGCCCACTGGGGTAGTGCCCACTTCCCCAGGTGACAACCTGCATCCCTCTGCATACCTGAGCCGCGGCCAAGATCACAGAGAGAACTTTTGATGAATTCTATCAATAAGCAGCCAGATTGTTACACCACCACCACCCCAATCAATATCCCACTCCCAGCTTGCTGCAAAGGTTTATCCATCAGAAGCCATTTGGAACATTAAACATTTATTTTCACCTTGATCTCAAGTGTTTTCTCCCTCTGAGAATAGATGCTGGTGCTGCTTTAAAAAAAACTCACTGGAATTTATTATCCAGACATTCCTCCAGCTCTTTCTTCCAACTTCAGTTTTCCTACTTATGTTTGCCTTGATGTTTGATCTGCAAATTTTCCCAGGTCCAACACACACCTCAGCTGTTAAACTTTTGTTCTTTAGGAGGGAAAATTCAGTGGCTGCTCAACATTACAAGAAAGTTCTCAACAAAACTTTTTCTGTAGCCAATATGTGTTCTTTGTTGCTGGGTTGTTCTTTAATTGAGGGTTTTTAAAAAATCATTTTTGTTCTTCTTGATATTTATAATTTATTTAATCTGTTTAATTTTTATTGTACAGGTTGTTTTAAAAATATGTCATAACCCGTCCAGAGTGGGAAAATATAAGAGGGATATAAATAAATAAAGCTGTTGCAAATTTAGTAGGAACGTGTTTTGATTGGGGATTTTTCATAGGATCTGTTAAAACTGGATTGGGGAAATTTAGGGATGAGTAATCAGATTGTGCTCCCCTCCTCCCCTTTGCTTAAGATCTCGGGAAAAGGAAAGCAGTAGGGAAAGGGTGTCGGGGAGGGAATGAGAGGAGACTCCCCCCACCCGCCCCACCCCAAGCGCATTGGCTCTGTCCATGGTCAAAGTAATTCAGCCGTAATCCCCCTTTCTCTTCCTCTCCTGGAGCTCTATTCATATTCTAATCACAGCTTTTCCTTCTCTAAACCAGCCACTTTATTAGAACCCCGGCTTGGCTTTGCTACTTACTTCCCCTCACAGCACACACAGCCGCCTTCAGAGGAAACGCAACTTCTGGCCCATCTTTTTTTCCCTTCTCTCTGCATGGATCGCGGCCTCTCCTCTGTCATGCATCTTTCCGCAGAATCCCACATGCAGAGGGCAAAGTCCTCTGCTCAAATGGATCCAGAGAGAGAGAATAGAATTCTGTCTATATACTGTCTACAGTATCTCAGGGGTGCCCAAACTTTTCGGCCATGGGCCAGTCACATGGTTCAGGGGTGCCCAAACTATGCCCAGGGGTTGGATTCCAAACTTTTCAGCCATGGGCCGGTCACATGGTTCAGGGGTGCCCAAACTATGCCCAGGGGTCGGATCTGGCTCCTGACACCAATTCATCCGGCCCACGCCACCTGTGTGGCTATCCATACCAGCACATTTTACTTCCACTTCTGGGAGCGATGAGAGTGGCGTGGGCCAGATGAATTGGTGTCAGGGGCCGGATCCAGCCCCCGGGCCGTAGTTTGGGCACCCCTGATCTATCTGATCATTTCTGGATCGTGTAGAAGTTTTAAGGTTTCTTTCACAGGTTACGCATCAGAGAAACATGAGTTTTCCTCTTACAGACAGGAAGCCACAGCCAAAGCTCAGCAACACGACAAGTGTATTTGCACAGGACAGCTATGTGTGAAAGTGCTTTTGGATTCACACACAAAAAAATGGCAACACCTATGAAACCAGTAATGTGTGAACCTTGTGGCCAGCATTCAAAAGGAAGACAGGGTGAGGGGGTGGGAGAGGGGGACTCCTCGTCCCAGAACAAACTGAGTGTTTTTAAGTTATTCCGCAAGGCGAGAGGAGGAGGTGGAGGTCTAACTTCGTCTTGACATGCCCCCAAACCGTGCCCTGGAGAACAAGATCTAAGCCAATTTTATCCCTGGCTGTAATGAGCGAAAAGCTGGAGAGGGTGGGTGGGTGAGTGGGTTGGATATTTGGTGGTGGGGGGAGGCTCAGTGTGGAACTTTAACCAAGACAAACGCTCTCTCATGGCAAAGTAGGGAGGGGTAAGTGGCCCAAAAAAGTGTTGGGTTTGCGTAGAGATCTGAAGCCTTTCCCCGCTTCCCCCCCCCCCTCTTTGCTGGAAGGGAGCTTTTCTTATTCAAAACAGTGGCACAATGGGGTTCACATTGAGCCTTGCCACATCCCCATCTGACTAGCAGCCATTCATCAGGCTGGCCGGCCTATCAATGACATTTCTCCCATCAGGGCTCCTATAAAATGACGCTTTTTCCCATGAAACATCCGCAAACATTTTGACGGCTCTGGCGTTGCCCTGCTGGATTTACAAGAGGATCTTTCTCTCTTTTCCCCCTCACCCCATCCCACCCCTCACTCTTCTCTTCTTCCTTCCCCCTTTCTCTTCTCTCTCTCTCTTCCTTATTCTCCTCATCCTTTTCCCCTTCCCCTCCCTTCCCCTCAAACCTTCACACAGACACACAGGCACCCTCATTTCCCCGCCTGAACCTCGGAGCCCAAAGGGGGAAATTTGCCCCACAACCCCCTCGGAACTTTTGGGGGGCTCCTGCACTGTCCATGGGAACAGCATGCATTGTGGGCTGCTGGAGGAACCTGACATGGACTCCACAGGTCAGTGGCAGCTCAAGGCTGGGGCCCAGCTTGGCCCGGGGCAGAGGTGGGGCTCCCTCTCCTGCAGGTGGGCTGAGCTGGGCAGGGCTGGGGGTCTTACGAGGGGGCACCCACTGGCCTGGCACAACTTGGGGAGAGATCTTTCCTGCGAGTGTGAACAGGGAAGCTTGCAAAGGGCTGACTTGTCTGCCCCTCAGAAGCAGGTTCCCTTGAAGTGGGTGGGATGGAGCTTACTCCCGAGTAGGGGTGCCCTAAGCTTGTAGGCTGAGTCTCCAAGGTCCTGAAGGGGAGGGTCAGGGCCGGCTTCCCCTCCTTCTTCAGACTGCTAGGGCTCTCAGGACGCGTGTTCTGGTGTAGGTGGGGGTTGACACAGGGGTGCCAAGAGCTAAGTGGCAATTGGGGAGGGGGGCATAAACAATCCGCTTGGGGGGGGAGTCCGGTTGGGATGCCTGTTGCGATCCACCTGTTCTGAGCCCAAGCGCTGAGAGATGAGTGGCAGGCGGAGTCTCACTGCCTCAGAGACTAACTTGTTGTGCTGTTCTTCTTCTTTCTTGTCCTGATCAAACCCTGGGCTGCCAAAATGAAGCCACTTCCTTGACTTTGTCGTTGTCCAACTGAAAGTCCTTATCGTTGCATGTTTCTGGCAGTAATCGGCAGCCCAGTAAATGAGTCGGATTCTGTATCTTTCTACATCCATGCAGTGTGTTGTTGTCTGCCAGCAGCCCCCATTTGAACATGTTGGTCTTACATTTAAGCACACCAACCCTCAGCCTATTTTGGATCCTCCAAATGACATAAGGGAGGTTGAGCTCCTCAGCCTTATTCTCCTTTAATGTTGTTGCTTGTCCAGTCAGCTCCTTCTTGCATCTTCTAATTTGGTTTTGCTCTTGCGTACCCTCAAGAATGTTTGTTCATGCCACAAAGTTTTTCCTGGATCTAAGCTGGCAGACTTGTGGCTCATATCCATTCAGAGGATGTCGAGGATCATTCTCTTGCTTAGTTCTCTTGGTGTCCATTGTGCTGTTAATAACTAGTCAGCTCCTTAACTGAAGTTATCCCCCTACATCCCCACTTTACATTCTGGCAAAGATTATGCTGGTTAAGCAGCGGAGCTTTTTCGTGGGCCTCTCGAAACCACTAGGACTCGCTCTGGCTACAGTGATTTCTTGCAAGATTCAGGTTTAAGATCACTATGGTTATTATTTTTCTACCACACGCTGTGTGAATGTGGATACAGAATCCAGCTAATTTACTGGTCTACTGATTACTACCCAAAATATGTACCAATGAGAATTTAAGTTTGGCCAACAATAAAGCCAAGAAAGTGGCTTCATTTTGGCAGTGTAAAGTTTGATCTGGACACCATGGTTTTTATAAAGTCAAGAGTTAGTTCAGGAGGGATTTTTTAAAAATATGACATGTAATTTAAGTCACATCTTTATGTTTCTAGGCCTTACTGTGAGTACTATGGTTCATTTAGCATTCCAAAGGCAAAAACTATTAATCTGGAAATTAAATCCTATTAATTGCTCTAAATCTTTCTTCTGTGAATACATACAGTCTCAGTCTTAATGCCTCGCCTCATACATACTTGATGTACAGATAAGAAACCCCCCTTTTCTAACTACTATTTATTTCCACTAACACTGTACATGTATGTGCACATGCACCTGTGCATGTATGTGTTTGCATACACGTACACATATCTATTTTACATGTATAATGAAATATACATAGCTGGGTTTATATTTGGTGCTCCTGTCCAGTGGCAAACTGTGTGGAATGATAATCCTGGCCAGTGATACCAGATCCACAGCTCCTTAATCAGAAGCATCTTGTTCCAGCCACCTGTGGAAAGGACCCTGATTATTCCTGCTCCCACGGGGATACATGAAACACGGGGCTGGGGGATGAAAAGCAGCTAGCCGAATCTCACCCATGGATCAGGGCTCTGATCTCAGCGGTGGGGCTGTGAAAGCCAAAGGAGGCAGATGAACCCTTAAAGCTCTGCAGGTGCTTCCTTCCAGGAAGGGAAGAGGGGCGGGCGGGAAAGGAAGGGAATCACCTCCCCGCTCTTAAATTGAAAGAGAAGCATCATCCTAATCTTACACAACTCTCTTTTGAGTTGCTTATTTTGGAGCAACCTGCCCTAGACTTGTTCTTCTATTGGCATCGTTAGGGCTCTAAAACAATGCTGAAGTTTAAGGCTCAGTCCAACACGAACTTTTTCTACTCCCCAAAAAGAGGAAGATGAGAGATATTGCCATGCTGCAATTATAGCAAAACAGGACTGCATTGCCAAACCCGCACAGCTGTTTTGCATGCCAGATCTAGTGAATCTGGAAGTGTAGGATCGAGCACTGTCAGCAATCGTTACCTGGTCGCCCTAACGAGAGAAAATAAGGCAGCCCAAAGTCTTCCTCTTCCTCTCTCCCAACAGAGTCTTAGAGGGTAAACAAAACAACAACAACAAAATAAAAAACATTGTGGTGCCTTAAAGACTAACTCCTGTGTTTTAATGTTCACTTTCGTGGATCAAGACCACTTCTTAATCCACGACAGATAACTTTAAAATACAGGAGTTAGTCTTTAAGGTGCAACAACGTCTTTTGTCCTTTGTTGTTTTGTTTACTCTTTGATATGCTTGCACAGACTAACAGGGCTAAGGTAAAGGTAAAGGTTTCCCTTGCTGGAAAGCCAGTCGTATCCGACTCTAGGGGTCAGCGCTCATCTCTGTTTCTAAGCCAAAGAGCCAGCGCTGTCTGCTTCTGCAGACGTTTCCATGGTCACGTGGCAGGCATGACTAGACACCGGAGTGCACGGAACGCTGTTACCTTCCCACCGAAGTGGTCCCTATTTATCTACTTGCAATTTCTTGCTTTCGAACTGCTAGGTTGGCAGGAGCTGGGACAGAGACGGGAGCTCGCATCTTAGTGACTTGAGCCACTGCAGGTCCACCACTTCAAAAATTAGTTTTATAGGGTTTTTTCCTTTCTCTTTTCTCAAATCCTTTGGGGGTGGGCAAGTGGGATTTCTCCATCCTAACGATTTAGCTGAAGCCAGGGACTGGGATTGAGAGGGACCCTGGCATGTTGGGTGTAAAGAGAGTCAGGGGAGTCAAGGCATCTCTCGCAGGCAGAGAGGAAAGGCGTCCCCGTTCCATTTTTGGGGTGACTTCCCGAACCTTTCGGCTCCCCAGTACCAACCCAAAGAGTGTGTGTGTGGTACGACCATGATGCTGTAAATGTGGTTGCCTACAAAAGAGGGCTAAACTTTTTCGATGGGAAAAAGAGAAGGCGGGGAGAAAACAACAGAAAAGGCACCCAGTAAGCATAGTAATTCCGTAGTTTCTTTTTTTCCCTGTGACGCTTCGCTGCGAAGAAATTCATGTAAATACTGGAGAAACTGGTGACTTTGCGAAGGTGGTTTTTATTTATTTATCCATCTATGGCGGGACTTGTTTTTTTTTTTTGGGGGGGGGGAAGAGATAAGCTTGAAGGATAACGATTTATCCCCAAAATGATCAGGAGGGTCTCTAAATTCAACAGTGCTGTCCTTCCTGGGTGTCTGAAATGGTGGGGTAAAAAAACGCCCCATCATGTCGTCGAAATATGGGGTGGCCCGTTAACATCAAGCACCAGCCAGCTTAAAAAAAAACCCCACGCTTTCCTTATTAAAAATATCAATTACTGTACTTGGCGCGGCGGTTTAAGACTTTTTGAGGCCCTAAAGTAGAAACAGAGATGAGCACTGACCCCTAGAGTCGGATACGACTGGCTTTCGAGCAAGGGAAACCTTTACCTAAAGTAGGTCAAGTGGCCCTTCCAAAATGTGCTGATTTCACCCGCTTACGTGAGGGTGGTGTTGATAGTTTAACGTAGAAATACCAATTTATTCATTTATTTATTACAATATTTTGAAATACATAGAATAATCCGAGGCTTTAATTAAACTGCAGTTGGCTTCGTTTGCGCATTAACCCGGCCCTTAGTAATAACCACTTAGGGCCGTTACTCGTTGCTGAAGGGCCTTCCCTCCAGTTTTGCCGCCCCGAGGCTCGCGGGGCGCCGCTTGCGGGGCCTTTTCGGGCCGGCCGCCTCAGCTCAGCCGCTGCTCCAACTTTGCGCTCCTGAGGGGAAGATTGTGTGTGTGTGTTTGCTGGCCTCTCGAGCCCAAATTCCCAACCCAACGACGACGAGTTTTCCTCAGAAGTGACGGCCCTGGGGCTTGGAGGGTGGGTGGGAGCCATAAATGAATACCGGCCGTTTCCCTCATAGACGGCTGTTGGGAAGGTTTTTTTTTTTTATTAAGATAATATTAATCAGAAACCACCGGCCGTTTCCCTCATAGACGGCTGTTGGGGAGGGTTTTTTTTTTTTGATTAAGATAATATTAATCAGAAACCACTTTGGCCATGCTCAACAGATGGCAAGGAAAGTGGAGATTTTGGCGTTGCCCATTCAGCCACCTTTTCACATGGGTTTAATCCAATTAGTCTTTCTTCGAAGTTTCAGTTGTTATGTTAAAAAAAAAATCCTTTTTTCTCCATTGGGATGGGGAAAATGTAGCTTCATTGGGAAGCAAAGGGGAGGGGTGCAGGGCTGTTTTATTTTATTTATATATTTATTTGTTACATTTTTTACATTTTTATGCCTCCCATCTGGGATATTTTTCACTCTGGGAAACAACAGCAACATATAAAGCAACAAACAACAAAATAAAAGCCTGGTGGGCAAGCAAGCACACATATAATTTTTCTTGCTTCTGCCACTGGTTGTAAAACCGCTTAATGAGGAAATATGATGGAATTATTAAATCTGGTCACAGTAATTTCTGTTGACATTTGTCTAAGACTGAAGGAAAGGACACCTTAAAACAACTTGCAAGCTCCCTGTCCTTCTTTGTGTATGGATGTGTGCCTGTTAATGAAAATATTTTTAGCAATTATATACAGGGATCTCAGTAATTAAGCTGTCTTTAAATAAACTCATTAAACCTCTTTCCTCTTCATTAAAAATATTCAGCACACTATTGAGAGACCTTTTAAAAAATCAAGTAAATGTTGGGATATCTGTTGGAAACCAGCTACAGCAACAAGTTGATCTTTAGACTGAGAGGAAGTTGGTCCCAATTGTTGGTGAACTCATTTGAATCGTGGTTTCCAAAACTGGATTATTTTCATTTTTATAAAATGAGAAATGCCCAAAGGGTATGTGTACATGTTGTGTGTGTCTAGTGATAACAAACATTACACATTTAAAATAGAGAAAGCAAGGAGCATCAATCCACATGCCTAGGCAGGTCAGTAAATTAAATCTCTGCCAAAGAAATGGTGGGAAAAGGAAGGGAGGTTTTTTTAAAAATCTTGAGCAGTGGGGAGCTTGGAGCCAAGCACTAATTGAAATTGGCCACTGGCAGGCTCATCCCTGCAGTCCCACTGGTAGTCCTGATCTATGCAATTCCTTCTGAAGCCCACCCCAGGACCCAGAAGGGAAATAAAAATGGAAGCGCCCTGAACAATATCCTTGTGAGAAACATTGATTAGGCCCCTAAAACTTAATTTGGATGTTGGGCTTTGCTCTGGAGAGTTTGTGGATATCATGTATTTGAGCATGTACAAAGTGTTCCCACAGTGGGATAAATCCAGTTCTTAAGCAGCTGAGATTAAAAGTTGGGGGCTCCAAGATGATGGAAAACAAATTTGTCTCATATCCTTTGCCAACTAGAGTAGAATTATTAAATTAGTGTAATTTACATACACCATAGCTTAACTATTCTGCAGTTGATTCAGTAGTTCTATTTGATTACTTAGGAGGAGTAACTGAGTATTGGTCAAGTGTCTCATGGTATCTTAAAGACTAAAGTTTTTAATTGAACATAAACTCAATCATATTCATCAGAAGTAATGGACTATAGGGCAGTTTAAAACTCTGGATTTAATGGTCTTCCATGACACCCTCACTCACCCTCATTAGATTATGATGGGTATTACTTTAAACAGATTTACAGGAAACACTCTCTATGCTCAGTAGAATTGCATATAACTGCTAAAAAATGTTAGCATGTGGTAAGCCAGACCAGCTGCCTTTGGGAGCCTCCTGGCTCATTCTGATGAGAAGGACCTAGGCTTCTACCCCAAAGTTTTGTTTTTATGTCATCACTTCTCTTCAAGAATCAACCCAAGCCACAAAAGCTATTCATTCAAAACAATGCTGTTGCTGTTCCTGCAATAGCATTTGTAGGCATTTTTGATGTGAATTCTGTGAATGTCTTACATTTTGGTTGGGTAGTCTGGCAGCTTTTGCAATGTAATGAAAATCATGTACTTTTGACAAGCTGCAACACCAAAACTATGGCACCCATGAAAATAAGGGTTATGTCATTTGAAAGATCATCTCGGTGACTTTAAAAATTGGTAGAACCCAAAAGCCAAAAATGTAAAGCGATGATGTCATCGCGTTCGGAAGTAGCATCGGAAAAGTGACAATTTTGCTGGGGGGGTGGGTCGGTTGTTGGGGGGCCAGCAAAAACAACCCAGCCAATTCAGATGATCTGAAGTGTGTTTGAAAGAGGAAAGATTAACCTTTGTGGGGACACTTTAGGATTTGGAATTGGACTTCAGAAAAATAATCTATGAAGTGTTTTACAAAAAACCAGTCAAATGAAGTCACAAAAATGAAGGGGAAAAAAAGGAGGGGAAACCAATTTAGAAACTGAATATGACAACTTCCTGAGGTGGAAGTTCACATACAACATGTGGAAAAAATGAATCCACAAAAAAAGATATTGATGAAAAACGTGACTCGTTAAAATGACATTTGTGTGTGTGTGTGTTTGGTGGAGGTCCAACAAAAACAAACAAACAAACGATTGACCGATTGAAGTGATCCAAAGTGCGCTTGAAAGAGGACAGAATAACCTTTATTTTGACACTTCACCCATTTACCACATCGAATTCATGAACTAAATCCCTGATGGTAGTGTCCTTAGATTCTACCTGCGACACTTTTTTTTTCTGGGTGAGGGGGAGAGACTTGCAATATTATAGTACTGTACCAAGGTAATTCACAACTATAGGTAATTCACAACTATAGAGGCTGCGGTGGCTCAGTGGTTAAGAAGCTTACCTTATTAGCTGGAAAGCCAGAAAGTTGGCAGTTCAAGACCTGGGTACTGCATAACAGATTGAGCTAGTGTCCCTGTCCCAGCTCCTGCCAACCTAGCAGTTCGAAAGCAAGAAATTGCAAGTAAATAAATAGGGACCACTTCAGTGGGGAAAGATCTTGGGGACATGAAAGAAGCCTTATCTGGGCATCCTGAGTGGAGTTCCTCCAGCAAAAATCCTTTCAACCCAGAATAATTTGTTACATGAAATTATTATTCACAACTATATCACTCTCCAGTGCAAAATAGTTTGTCTATCTCTGCACATAAATGAATAAATACAGTATAAGATTCTAGGACAGGCCAACTATCCCCTCATGGATACCCATGTGTCCTTTTAATACAAATTGGGTATGTCTGGGGAGAACAATTTTTTTAAAAAAATCCTTTTTCTCTCCATTGCCTGTACCAAAACAATTCTCTCTTACTAAGAAAGACTAATCATTGTCACCAGGCAGATTGGTAGTGATTATTCATTTATTGTCTTCCTTGGTGGTAAGGAAGGCATTACATCAGAAAGATGTCCCCCTAAATCTTTGTTTTAACTGCGCAATTAAATAAATGGAAAACAAACACTTTGTGTGTTGAGGGGGGTATTTCTAGCCCTAATTATTGATCTGGTCCTCCTCACCTGAGGGTGTGTATGTCCAAAAAGATTGGAACCAGTCATTGTATTTATCCTATTTTCCTTTTCCTCAAATTTCATCCACTATTGCAAAACTACTAAGTGTGTCAGGCAGTTCCAGAACCCCAGACCTTTATACAATGACACCTATTGCCTTTTCAGAAGGCACCCCAATTACCCTCAGAGAGAAGCAAGGTGATTTCTAGCACAGAGATAGTTTTACAGTGTTTGCAAGAAATGAGGATTGTCAGTACACTGGTCAGAAGGTCAAGAGTTCTTTAGGGTTTAATATTGAGTATTTGGGAGTCTCAAAATTGGAAGGCTTGTAATTATTTTATGACACAGGAATATATCTTGTTATTCAGGGCTGATGAAAAAGTTGATCTGATTTACTGGTAAATCTCAGGATTGTAGTAGGTCAGCAAGATTTCAGTTGTAATGAAGTACAGTACATCACTCCCACTCTAAATTATAATGAAGAAATTTGGGGCAACCAGGAGTGAACTTTTTTGTGAAGGGACTGTGAATCACATTTAATTCTAGTGTTTAGAGCATTGTCTAGGCTTCAATTCTTTTACATAAACGTCTTACGTTTTTTGCATCAGAATCTGGTTGTTAAATCTTAAAAGTTCCATAAATAAAGTAGATCATGTAACTATGAACCCTGCCAGAATTGAAAGTCTCTGGTTTCCCATAACCTCTTAAACTTCATTTGGAGTACAACTGAAGTGCAAAGTCTTAGGTACAACTCTATTCAAAGAGTTTGGAAATTCAGAAACCAGTATATTTCCATAGATTTATTTTAACACTTTCTGAGTAGAATGGCTTTTCCTCCATCTCATAGACACACTGTATCACTAGCAGACCCATATCCAGACCCATATCCAGACCCATATCCAGATACTAATGGTTAAAATAGGTCAGCATCCTATTGAGGGCTGTTTTTTTTTTAAAAAGTGCCAACCATATAGGAGGGCAGGTTCATGTTGCTTGTTTGAATTTTGCCATCAGGTGAATAATAAACTCCTGAGGAAAAAAATCAAACAGGGTTGTACAGTGGCAATGCTTGCACAAGCAGTTTAATCCTGAATCAGTTTGCAGGCAAGACATTTCACTTAACTTAGAACAGGGATTCTCAACCTGTGGCTCATGGCATGGCACCATTTCTTGTGCCCCCCCCCCTGCCTCCACCACACCAGGAAGTGTCATGTAGTGGAGGAAGGGCAAAATGGCAGTCCGGCCCCTGAAGCTGTCTGAGGGAGCGTGACCTGGCCCCCAGCTTTAAAAGATTGATAACTCCTGTCTTAGAAGTTCAGTGGGATATTGGTTATTATTCCTTGTTTCAATTTCTTGCCTATTTGTAAGCAGTATATTTGAAACTATGTATGACAGTTTTTTAAAATTCTGTCCTGATTTCAGATCTGTTTAGAGAGGATCCTGGCCATTAAAACTTATTTCATTGCTAAGTTGAATCTGTTACACTTCACCATAAATGTAAACTTATTGTTTAAAAAGTTATAGCTTGCCATTTGTGGTGAAATCACAAGTGTTTGATATTATTTCTGTACTTCCAGTGGTCTTGGTCCAAGGTTCACTCATTTAGGATTTTTTGTCATGCAGGTACATTTGTATCACAATAGTCCCAACTGCAGAACAGATATATACTGTATGGTTAAGAGCATGACTATGAAACTAGGTAACACTACACTTCCTTAAAGGTTTTAGTCTGCTTTTTCTCATAGAGAACTGGGTCAGCCCACATCATGTGGGCTATCTTAAAATTGGTTTGAATGTTTTCCATTTATTTTGCTGTCCATAATGGCTTCATTAGAATTCCGCTTCTATGTTACTTGGATAAGAGTTGGGATACGAAATCATGTCCATGTTAATAGAGGATGTTCTCAAAGACTGTTGTGATGAAGCGAAGACCACATAAAATTGTATGCTTTTTCCTCCAAGCACTTTAATAAAGTACTGTATACCTCATATTATATAAACTTGATTCTATGGATATCAAAAGTAAGATAAGAAAAATAAGGTAAATTAATATAAATATTTGGCTGTTAATGACCAATCCATGTCACTTTTGAGAACAGGCAATTGAATCAAATGGAATATCTGACATGCATGGAGAGGGGATACAACTTCTGTTCTCCTTCAGGCAGAAAAATGTCTTGGGATATCTCTGTTTGTCCTAATGACATATAGATAAAGAGATTGACTAGACAGTTTAATAACTACTGTGTCAGATCCTTTATTAAGAAATGCCATTGGGCTGTTTGGAGCTATTATTTATTTCTAATCCTTGCAAACTGCTTTTTTGCCCCATAGACTCCCAGTTTTAGTTTGAAGTTTATAAATACCT